>CM053581.1:420593681-420739523 GCA_028627135.1 Pseudochirops cupreus
GTTGTTGTTGTTATTTTTGTAGCAGCAGCAGCAGCAGCAATAATAATAATCGCACTAGTGACCCCATAGAGTTGGTCATGAATCTTGTACGGACATCAAGTTGGAGCCCAGCATTAGAACAAGGAGAGAGTAGGCTAGATTACCTGTGGGTAATTGCTGAATGCTTTGGGGGGACCCCAAAGTTTCCCCAAAATAAAATCTCACTGAGGTAAGCACTGGGAATACAGATAAGAAAAAGAAAGACTATCTCTGCCCTCAAGAAATTTGCAATCTAACAAGGGAAGACAACACACAGAAGGAAGTTGAAACCCATTGTGAGAGCATGATGTTCAGTGAAGTTGGTACCAAGGATTGCTGCAGTCTGAAAATGTAGAGTTCCTTGGAAAGTTCAGATGCCAGCTCTCTATAAAGGAAGATTTTGAGAGTGTTCTACCCTCCAGCCCTCCAATAAGAGGGGAGAGGTGACAGAGGGAATTGAGAAGGTGTTGAGTATGGGACAGTCAAGTAGTGCAGTCACTAGAGCCCAGGCTTAGAGTCAGGAAGACTCATCTTCCTGAGTTCAAATCTGACCTCAGACACTTACTAGCTGTGTGACCCTGGGCAATCCATTTAACCCTGTTTGCCTCAGTTTCCTCGACTGTAAAATGAGCTTAAGAAGGAAATAGCAAAGCACTCCAATATCTTTGCCAAGGAAGCACCAAAATGAGCTCATGAAAAGCTGGAGTGAAAGGATTGAAGCAATGGAACAACAACATGTGTATCAAAAACTGAGTCAACCAGCATGATGAGGAGATTTCAGGTGATCAGATAATCCTGGGTGGAGCATGATGTTTTAGAAAGAAATACCTTCTTAATGCATTCTTCTAGTGATACTAGATAGCTGTGAATGATCGGACACAGCAGTTCATACAATACCAAGGATTCATAGAATACCAAGAAGAGAATACAATGGATTTATAAAATACCATGGATTCACAGAATACTCATCATGGACTAATCCAAAACAACTTTAACTCTCCTAAGAGTTAAAATCATGGGTCACCCAAAGGTGGATGAGGTGTAATATATCATCAGTGAAGAAACGTGCAAGGAAGTGATAAAAGAAGACATGGAGGACCAGGGTAAAAAGCTGGGCTGACCCTGGGCAAATGTGAAAGATTACTGTTGGACAAACCATATGCTCCCCTGATTTCTTCAAAATGTCAAGAGATCTAGAGGAAGGTCCCCAGTATGTTGGGTAGGGGTGGTTGGTCCACCTAGCACTGACCTCAACCTATGGAAAATTTGTAAGAGGGCATCAAAAAGAAGTCTCACAGATGGACAGAAATGTATGAGTTGTTATGAGCACTGATAGAGGGAGTGCCCCCATTGATTAGATATGGAGTAAAAATAAATAAATGAAAAAGCATTTTTAATATTGATTATGTGTCTAAAGTAATGTAATGGGACGGGGATCCAAATACAGAAAGTGAGAGAGTACCTGTTCTCAAGAAACTTAATTCTGACGGGGATGGGATCTGATCCCTATATGAAAAACACCATGTCTTTGAAAGCAACCCAGTCCTGAATTTTCCCTTACATTTCAGTAGCCCAGATCACTGGTACCTAGACCCAAGGCATCTGGCCCACCCCAGCCCACCTTGATTACTTAATTAGCTTACTTGACACTCTGTAATCCCATATAGACTCCTTTCCTCTGTTACCTCCAGACCACCCCCAGGTTACTTGCCTCTCCTAGATCCCATCCAGATTTTCTCAGTTTTTATTAAAAAAAAAAATCAGTCCTCTCCTCATCAGATGTGCAGATTCCTTAAGAACCTGGCTGACTTCTGGAAGGCTTGAGTGGTTGAATTTTTTTGAGGCAGACCCCACTCTCTACCCTTACATTTCAGGTTCCTAGCACACCTGAACCACCACAATTACAATAGGAAGAGCTAATGCGTACATATAAGGTAGTAAGGACCAGAGGCCGTTTGGTCAAAGTAATCATAGAGATGGTAAGTCAGTCCATAAGGCAGGTTATTATCATACCATTTTTAAAGCCATGGTACTATTTCTTCTTTTTTAGATCGCCCTTAGTTGTAGTGACTTTCCTCTATTGATTATCTCCAAATTTTCTTATCTATAACTTGTTTGTACACAGTTGTTTGCTTATTGTCTCCCCAATTAGATTATAAGCTCCTTCAAAGCAAGGACTGTCTTTTTTTTTTTTTTACCTTTCTTTGCATCCTCAGGACTTAGCATGGCATGTTGTTATTGTCATTTTCAGTTGTGTGTGACTCTTCATGACCCTATTTGGGGTTTTCTTGGCAAAGATACTAGAATTTCTTTCTCCAGCTCATTTTACAGATGAGAAAATGAAGGCAAACAGGGTGAAGTGACTTGCCCAGGAATACACAGCGTTCCTCAGTTTCTGAGGCCAGATATAAACTGAAGATGAGTCTTTCTAACTCTAGGACGTACACTCTATCTACTATGTCAGCCATCTAGCTGCCCAGCACTTATTAGGTGCTTAATAAATGTTTATTGACTGCCCATTGATTTGATTACTGAATCAAAGATAAAACTTCGAGTGGGGATGGGTGGAGAGGGAGGGTATACTCCCTGGGCTGCAGGGCATATGGCAAAATAACCAAGGTGGATAGATGAGTGAGCAGCCAAATGGGACATAGAGTGAAGTGGGGGTCTGGATGCCAACTAGATGTGAAAGGCTAAGTGAGTTTGTATTCACCAGAACATCCTGATCTTTACAACATATAACCTGAGGAGTCCAAGATCCTGGTACGCAGCATTTTCCCTTGATTAACAGTAAGGGAATGAGTTGCTTGGAAAATCTTTACTTTATAAAATTGATGGAGTACAGGCAAATGACTGGACTCGCCTTTGGCCATAAAGAAACTTCTACAAAGTGAAGACTGTTTTTGCGTAGACCAGCATAAATTCAGAACTAGCTTGTGTTTACTAAGAACAACTACCTTTCTGTATCATGGACCCCTTTGGCTATCTGGTGAAACTTATGGACCCCTCCTCAGAACATTTTTAACTACATAATATAAAATGGGGGCTGCTAAGTGGCACAGTGGATAGAGCACTGGCTCTGAAGTCAAGAAGGCTCATCTTCCTGAATTCAAATATGACCTCAGATACTTACTAACTGTGTGACCCTGGGTAAGTCACTTAACCCTGTTTGTCCCAGTTTCCTTATCTGTCCAATGAGCTTGAGAAGGAAATGGCAAACCACTCCAATATATTTGCCAGGCAGTCCAAAATGGGTTCATTAAGTAGTGAAAACAACTGAAATGACCAGATGAGAAGACAAAATACGCAAGACTAACAAGGAAACTAAATCTATTCAACTATAGCTATCAAATATATCTTTTTTTTTTTAATTTCACAGATTCCAACTTAAGAATCCTTGCCCTAAAAGATCTCAGTCAAGGGGCAGTATGATTTATAGGAAATAATTCTGTATTTGGAATCAGAGGACCTGAGTTCAAATCCTAACATTATTTTCAATCGAATTCAACAAGTATGAGAAAATGAAGTAAATGAGAATGAGACAAGAAGAGGAGGTTGGGTCCGAAGAATGAAAAGCTTTGAGTGCCAAGCTAAGGCTACTACAGCCTGAGACAGGACCTACATTTTCCTCATTTTTTAGATCAGTTTGTCAAATGTTTCTACTTGTCTAAAAGATACATTCCTGCCTTACTGTTCATCTTTAGGGAATCTTATTCCTTAAAATTAGGATTCCTATAAATCAACAGGCATTTATCAAGTACCTACTATATTCCAGACACTGTGTCGGGTGCTAGAGATACAAGGACAAAGAATAAAAGAATCCCAACTCTCAGGGAGTTTCCAGTCTAATGAGGGAGATGAAAAGTATGTTCCTAAGGATACTGAGCAGGAATTCATAGATAGTTCAGGTTCTTTTAAAAGAATTATTTAAAGTAATATAATAAATAAGAGATTGATTTCTCTTAAAATTTGTAAACTACACAGGTAGATTAGTTTTAACTAAATTTCAATAATGGTACAAATGAACTTGTGTGTTATTTACCTTTCCAATTCAGTGGAATAGGAATATTATATTGCTTTGTCTTGCTTAGACCATTAAAATGCTGATTAACCGAAGGGAGCAAGAGTCCAAATAATACAGCCCCAGTTTTATGAGAGAGAGGGAAGGAGGAAGTGAAGGAGGAAAAGAGAGAGAGAGAGAGAAGACTAATAGTCTTACCAAATTATTAGAAATTAATCTGTCTCTGAGAACGAGGGTGGTATAGGGGAGAGGGACTGGGAATCAGTAGGCCTCAGTTTAAGTTCCTGCTTTGCTACTTAGGATGTATATGACCTCCTATAAGTCACTTCTTTGGGTCTCAGTTTCCACATCTACAGAATGAAATAGCTTGTACTAGATGCCTAATAAGATTCCTTCTAGAAAAAGGAGGCTATAATCCTATCTTTATGTGAGGAATGTAGATTCCCAGACTGACAGGAAGAAATTCTTGCCTTCATGTTCTTTATTTTTCCCTTTTGTCTCCCTCCCCCCTTCCCTTCCCTCCTTTCCTCCTTCCTGCCTTACTTCTTTCCTTTCTTCCTTCCCTCCTTCTTTCCTTCCTTCCATCCTTCCTTCTTTCCTTCCTTCCTTCCCTCCTTCTTTCCTTCTTTCCTGCCTTCCTTCCTCCCTTCTAAAAAAGGAACTGATTAAGGAAGCCACAGTCTTTATAAATAGTCATAGAGGACTCTGCCTAATGCCATGCTACATATGAACTTTGGAACTTTAAGCAATATTCAATGATAACTTTTCCTCATTTCCTTTACTTCAAGGTAAAGAAAAAGCCTTTTGGCTGGCTTCTGAGCCAGACCTGAGCATGTATTCAAAGAGACACTAACACACCAAAGCGTTTTCTTTTCTTTCTTTTGCCAATGACGAATAAAGAGCAGAAGCTGCTTTTGGGACCTTTGGGGTATGAGAGATGCCTTAAGGCCTCTTTCACTCAATGGTGGCATGAAACCATGACAGTATGGCCCTGTTGTTGCTCCTATCTCTTATGTTTATTTTGCATTCTTAGGTGGAGTATTAAAGATCACTTTGGTCTGAGCTTCAAAAGTCAGAAGAGAGATCTGCCAGTGGTACAGGAACTGAGGCCATGCCAGAGACTGTTGGCAGCCAAGCTTAGGGAGATGTGAGATCCCAAACAACCTCCATGACCCAATGTTACAGATTACAGACATCCACAATATGGGGTCTTACAGCAAGGATGTGACTGGTCCAGTAACTAAGCTACATTTGGAAGTGAACTTAACGTATCAAATGCTTTGAAGCAAGCTTTTAAGCTTGAACTTGTTCTTCCCCTATACTGATGTGGTACAAAGTAGAGGGCATGCCTTGTTTAAGGGAGATGCATTTGCTATGTCTCCTCAGTTAACATACCTTTGTAAAAGCTAATTGATATTAATTGGTTAAATGACATTGAGGCACCAATCACTGGGTTAATCAGTGATATAAAGGAGGTATTAACTAGAACTGGTGTCATTGGGAAGAACACACCAGAATGGGGACTCAAGCCAGTGGCATTAGAAAGACAGCCTAATCCCTCAGAGACACCCCTAGAACTCTGAAGGGGGAATATACCTAACCAGATTTCTGGGAACCTGATTGAACAGTGAAAGTGGGAGTTAGTACAAGGACCTCCAGAGACTATGTAGCCGCCTTCTGGGGAACCAGCCAGGGAGCATGGAGTTTGGGTTAAGGATGCCCAGAGCTTATGCTGGCTACATTCTTGCTTTCTTGTGTCCTTCCTCTTCTACTTCCTTGTTTTCCTTTCCTTTCCTTCTTTCTATACATGTAGTTTTCTTGTTTGTTGAATCTTTACATTCAGATTCCCAGCTGGAAATGTGTGAGTTATATTCACAATTCCAAAGGTATCTGGTTTCAGGTGTAGCCATGTCCCAATTCCTGAAATCAGACTTGGGCCCAAAGAGCCCTCGCAACTCTGCTCCTAGTGAATGATTGCTAAGGGGTGAACATCTGGAATTTATAGGAATGAAGAAGTCTTCTTTAAATGAGTCCTGCTAGATCAAGGCTCTGTTGCATTCTTCCAGGACCATAAAATACGTGAACACAGTTATATCACATCTTTCAGCTGGTTTGTATAATAGGTGATTTTTGTCCCAGGGGATTTCTTTAGGTAATAAAGTAGATAATTGCCCTTTTTTTGAGGAGTATTCCTGAACACAATACACCTAGGGCAGACCACCCTTGGCTTTTGCTGCCCTTTTACTGGAACTGTTTTTCTGCTGAGCTATGTAAATCCTTCCATCGTACAACAGTTTTACACTTTGAGGAAGAATAAAATACTCTACATGTTTCTGAATGCCTCAGGTCTCTGTGTGGCTCCCAGAGGCCAACCTGAATGGACAAGTCAATATAAATACCTCCCACTTCCATAATGATTTTCATGTGGAAGGAAATTATAGTGTGGGACTTTCAGAGTGGGGAGACTCCAGACCCGGTTTTGGCACATTGGAGCACAGAGCCCCACCCCCAGCTAGCTTTGAAATTTGTCAGAGTGTGGAAACGAAGGGTTTTGTCACATATACACACATACACATAAACACACATATATGTGTATACGCACACGTGTCTGTGTGTGTGTGTGTGTGTGTGTGTGTGTATAAAACATAAATTCTACCAAAGTCATCAGTACCAGATTTAAAACTGTAGAGGGCAGCCACTGAAAATATACCACCAGATATTCTATCAGTTACACATACCTTTTGATAATCCACTCCCCTATCCCCTGAGAATAGTCCCTGGATTTAGGGCAAGAGACCTGGATTCAAATCCAGGGTATGTTATTTATTGCCTATGTGACCTTGGACAAGTCACTTAACTTTTTTGCATCTCAGTTTCCTAATTTGAAAAAAGAAAGCGTGGTGAAGGAAGAAAAGGATTCGGCCAGCTGATCCCAACTCTGATGGTGATTATTTTAGGACCTTTGGCAAATAAATCACTTCAGTTGTTTTTCGCTTTAGAAGAGAAACAGTTTTTGCCTTCCTTTATATCCCTAGTACTTAGCGCAGTGCCTGGCACATGAATGCTTGTTGACTGACTGATTTAACCTCCTTGAGCCTCAGTTTCTCCATCTGTAAAAATTAAAGAGTTAAATGCTTGAGCTACAATTAAAAAAATTTTTAAGGTATTATATGTAAACTAAATTACCTCCCCCCACCAAATGAGAAGACAGAAGGCACATTAAGTTAAAACTTTACAGGTAATGGGGCAGGAAAACTAAGTAATTGATTGTATTTTCTGGGGGAGGAGATGATTCCAGCTTCTTCTTCCAGCTCTAGATGTATTACCCCATGATTTTCTCTGAGCCTCAGTTTCCCCTTAGGAAGTCTTTTCTAGCTCCTAATCCTGTGATTCTGAGCCCTCATTCCCTGTGAACATTGGAAGTTGATTTGTTAGAATCTAGTAGTGAGTTTAAGCTTCCTTTGCCTGATTTGATTCTCCCTTTTGGAACAGCACCTGGCCTAGAGTCTGTGTTTTGTAAACATTTTATCAAGTCAAATTCCAAGGAGTGCATAGCTTAGAAAAATCCCAGTGTTAGATGAGCTGACCTAGATAGCCTCTCAGGAGAAAACTATGTCCCCCAGCTTCTAGCCCCTAAGTTGTTTCAAAGTTTCCTATAGGACAATACAACTGCCTCTAAGGACTCTTCCCCCTTGAGAGCCATGGAATATGTTTAACAAGCCTGGCACCTTGTTGCAGAGGTTGCCAATCCAGGATGTGGTCTTTCTACCTGGATGAGAACCCAAGCTGGGGAGAAGTATGCCAGGGGGCTTGGCAGCTATCTACTTCGAATAGGGTCCAAATCTGAAGTCACCACTTTCCTTGCAAAGAATACAGGGAGGAGAAGCCAGGGAACAATTGATGAAAGGACCTAGGAAGCCGGTTCAGCTAGTCATCACTAGCCAAGAAAAAGAAAAGAGAAGAAAAAAAACCAAGGAGCAGCCAACAGAAAGAGGCCAAAGAAATAGCCAGCAAGGAGAGAACTTGATCACACTGCTACAAAACTAATACATCAAGTATCTATTAATCACCAACTGTGTACAATGCACCATGCTAGGGGTTGGAAATATAAAGACAAGAGTGAAACAGCCCCTGTTGTCCAGAAAAAGCTTAGGTACCTTGAACTCATGGGAAGGTCAATGAAAACCAATGTGTATGTCAGAAGCTCTCCATCCTGGTTCACAGAACTAAAAGGTCCTATAAGTGATTACTAAAGCACCCAAAGCAATAATATCCCAGAACTCTGAGGTTACAGAGCTTTTGTTAGAAGGGGCCAGATTGGGGGGTGAGGAGAAGTTGAAGAGCTATAACAGCCCAAGGAGCAGGCTCTGGACAGGCTACTCTGCCTACAAAGCCAGCCATTGGTTCTTGCTGAAATGAGATGACTAGGTTACGTGTGTGAGGTCATTTTGCCTTAATTTCCAGCCCCTATGGAGGGTTGGTTGGTTGTTTTTTGTCTTTTTTTTTTTTTCAGTTTGGGTTATTTGTTTTTTTCTTTTCTTTAGTTTTTTTTATATAGTAGTAGCTAAATAGTAGCTAAAAGACTAGTTTTGAAGTCATGTAACTCTGGAAAAGTTATCTAGGCAGAAAGCCACAATATTCGCAACAGAACTAGAAATGAAGTAGATGCCCAACAAACTGAGAAGAGCTAAACACATCGTTGCATATTGATGGATATTATTTTACTATATGAAATGATAAATATGAGGAATTTCAAGAAACCTGAAAATTGCTTAAACTGATGCACAATGAAGTGAAACGTGAAACGATATGCACAATGACTATAATAATGTAAATGAAAAAAACAGCAAAAATATAATAATCAACCTTGACCCTATAGAAGAAATGATGAAAGGTATCTTCTGATCTTTAGAGAAGTAGAAAACCATGGATGTGGAATGTTGCAGATGCCATCAGATTTGGTCAATGAGTTCATTTGTAGTGCTTAATTGATTTTTTTTTTAAAGGAGTGGGGGGAGTTGGCTTGTTTGTTTCTTTAGAAGACTCATTGAGTGGTAGGCAACAAATTACATAAAATTTAAATGTGTGACTTTTTGTGATAGAACTTGAAATATTGACGAAATGGAGAATGGCTAAATATATTGGAGTACCTAAAGGTAATAGGATAATATTATCGTACTGTAGCAAATGCCAAATGTGAGAAAACATGAAGAAGCATGGAAAAATGATATGACCTAACGCAAAGTGAGGTCGAGACAGGAAAGTGATCTATCCAGTGAGTGCAATAATGGAAATGGAAGGACCAATGACCACAAAAAAATCTAAAAAGGAATGTTATGAAATTATAAAGATTTGGGGCCATTCTTGGCCCCAAAGATGAAATATAAGAAGATATTTCTTCCCACTCCTTTCCAGACATCAGATAATGCATACAATGTCAGATTTTTAAATGTATTATTGATTTTGCTGAATTATATTTTCCTGTCTTCCTCCCCCTTTTCTTGTTTTTTTTTCTTTAAAAAATAAAGTTCTTTTTTATAAGGGCTAGTTCTCTGGGACAGGAAGTGTTACAAGAGAATTTTAGGTGATGCAAAAAAAAATTAATTAAAATAATTCTAGAAACTGGAGAAAGGCATGAATACATTTTTAAAATGTATTATCTCCTTATCTCTTAGTTCTCTGTCCTTTATGAAATTAGATCTCCTCTACTTTGTATTTCCTTATCTATGCACAGATTGTATCTGCCTAAAGAATTTGTTTTCCCTCTTTGCCATGGATTTATGAACAGAATTAAGAAGGAATCTAAAGGAAGGAGAAACATTTCTGAATCTGAAGAGTTCCCAGTGATTGGTTGACAATCCTTTGAAAACCTGAAGGCCTTATAGAAAAGGTAATTCTTATTACTAACCATATAATAATGCTCTCCCCATTCTACAGGGGAAATTAGTGACAGGGACATAGCAAGGAGCATGGTGGAATAAGTCTCAAGGTCAGAGGGACCTGGAGTTGAAGCCCAGCCTCTGACACATATTAGCTGTGTTTATCCAAGTCACTTAAGCTCTCTGGTTCTCCCCACTCCCACCCTCAACTCTTTAAGCCTCCAAGTTTGCAAAGAGGTATCAATCTGCACTGGTGGGTTGAGTTTCTACCTCTACCTTCAAGGAATCCAAGCAAATCTCTAAGATTCTAAGTTATAGAGTCATTATAGAACCATTGAAGTAGAACTAGAAGAATCCTCAGAGGTCATCCAGCCCTATGATCTCATTTATAGAATGGAAACTGAGGCCCGCTGAGGTTAAGTAGATTTCTTAAGCTCACAAAGGTAGTTAGCAGGTATGCTGCTACTGCTGAGTGTGCTGTATTGTTAGTTTTCTAGAACCGAAAGTGATCACTGAATTTAACCTATGAACTCTGCTAAGGAGATTAAATGACATCATGGATACGGAAAGTTCTTTGAAAAGCGTAAAGCCACCAGAGAGGCAACCAAGAAACGCAATAGTGGAGAAGGCGAGGCAGAGTTCATGGAGCAGGGAGGGGAGGTATGGACAGTGGTGTGAGTCAGCTCAAAGGCAGGTCCAGGCAGAGGCCAGGTGGCCCAGCTGCCTGGACAGGAACACTGGATGACAGAGAATTCACTAACAGGCATCCCTGGGATACCCCTTCCCTTCAGCTTTCAAAGTTGCCACTTATCAAAATGATTTTCCTTAAGAGCAAATCAGATCTCATGTCTCTCTCCTCTATTCAATTCACTACAGTAGTTTCCTATTCCTCTGGAATAAAATATAAATTTCTCTGCTTAGCTGTTAAGTCTTTCAACTAATATACATTTGCATGCATTGTATATACATGTATATATTCATACACACACATATATACATACATGCAGAACTATACAAATACCCACATATCCACATACATACACATAAACACACAGATATACATATACATTTATACATATGCCCCAAACCACAGTCTACATACATACATGTACACATATTGATATATACACTTGTATATATACCCACATATGTTATACATATACACATGTAACCCACATGTATATGTGTAATTCTCCTTCCCACACACTCCTGCTTCATAAAATCCCTTTCTTACCTTAAGACTCAGCCTAAGCATTCCCTTCTCCATGAAGATTTGCCTAATGCCCTCTCTCTCTCCCTCCCTCCCTCTCTAAAAGACCTCTGTGTACATATTCATGTATGCTCTTGTCTCCCCTCCCTTGTAATGTAAGCTCTTTAAGGGCAAAGGAGTCATTTATTTTTACTTTTGAATCCCAAATACCTAGCACAGTGCTAGGTACATTGTAGGTGGGACTTTGGAATGATTGATTAAAGGTATACCCTCCAGGCTGTGAAAAATTCTTGGAAATGTCCATGGCATTATTAACTTTGGATATGTGTAGAGAGATTCAGCAAATAAATATGGCAGGATTATAGCACACCACGCTGGACTCAGTCAAGGAGACTTGAGTTCCAATCCTGCCCTTAGATACTTACTAGCTGGGCAAGTTACTTAACCTCTCTCTGCCTCAGTTTCCTCACCTGTAAAATTCAGACAATAATAGCACCTACTCCCAAGGTTGTTGTTAGGATCAAGTGAAATAATATATACAAAGTGATTTGGAAACCTTATAGTGCTATATAAAGGACCACTTGGAATTAGGCTTTTGTTATCAAGTAGATATGAAGCCATGGGCTTATCAATCTGTAGTTATTTTTATCTGTTTCTATTGCCTAGACTTGTGATTTCATGAGTAGAAAGAGCTCCTGGTGAGGAAACAGCTTGCAGTCAATACAGATTTGTAACTCTGCACCTTAGAAAGCTACCTAGGTGGCTGAAAAGTTAAGGGATGTGCTCAGGGTAACAGCTGGTATGTGTTCAATCAGTGCGACAACGACAACGACAAACGTATTCAGCATCTAATGTTTCCAGGCACCGTTTAAGCACGAGGGACACAAAAAGAAATAAAAACAAAGGCAGCCCTGCCCTCCAAAAGCTTACAGTCTAACGGGAGAGGATAAGACCCAATGGGTGCTGGAAAGAGTGGGTGTAGAGGAGAGTGAAGAGAGGGGGCAGCGGGATCTGAATCTGGCACCTCTGCAACCACCATCCCACACCGCCTCTTTGTTACTAGTATTATTATAAATAACACTTAATACATGAGTAGGGATCTGGAGCTGGATTTGAATTCAGGTCTTCCTGACTTCAGGCTCAGTGGGTCACCAACTGCACCTAGAAAGGGCGGGAGATGCCACCTTGTCAGAGGAGGAAACCGAGGCTCAGAGAGGAGATATGCTTTGCCCAAGGTCAAATAAGCAGTAAGCGGCAGAGGATTTGACCGCACACACACATACACACACACACACACACACACACACACACACACAAATATAGCCATGGGAATTGTATACAGACAACTCTGATCCTTTGGAGTAAGAATAAATGAGCCTTAATGGGAATACTTTTGTTTATGTGTCACTTCAATCATCCAAAGACCCAGAGAATGTCTTCTCTGTTGAGCCTTTCCTGACCCTTCCCTCCCCCTGAGCCCCCCACCTCCACCGCACAGCCAGCATTGACTCTTCCCCCAAGCTACCTCATGTTGTGCATACTTAAGAGAAAGAGCACGAGGGGCACAGGAGGTGGCCACCGAGCCACTCGATTGCCTGGTTCTTGGATTAGATGACTTCAGAGGTCCCTTCAAACTCCAGATTTATGATCCTCTGAAGGATATACATGATCAATTAGTCAGTTGACAAGCATTTATTAAGGGCCTACTATGTGCCAGGAACTATTTGCTGTTGTTTCGTCGTTTTTCAGTCGTGTCTGACTCCTTGTGACCCCATTTGGGGTTTTCTTGGCAAAGATCCTGGGGTGGTTTGCTCTCTCCAGCCCATTTTACAGATGAGAAAAATGAGGCAAAGAGGGTTAAGTGACTTGCCCAGAGTCACACAGGCAGTATTTGAGGTTGCATATCCACTGAGCTACACAGCTGCCCTAAATTTCACTTAATAAGCATGTTCTGTTTCATTTCCACGGCATAGTAGAATTGAAACCATAGACATACATACAATATAGTATTACATATACTATATTATACATACATTTTATTTATATTTATACATTTATCTCCAAAGTTAAATTTGACGGTAGGAACTTTCAACCTCCTCTTCTGAGATCTTAAATTCACATCCCGACAAGAGCCCTGGGCTTTGAGTCCATGAATTAGAGTTCTGGCTTTGTTGTTTACTGGCCAGGTTGCCAATGGACAAATTAATTGGCCTCTCTGTGCCTCAATCTCCTCATCTGCAAACTGGAAATAATGGAAAGAAAGTAGAGTAAAGGATGGAGCATCAGGCCTGAAGTCAGAAAGCTCCCAATTCAAATCCCACTTCACTCGCTAGCTATATGATCCCAGGTAACTCACTTAATCCTCTTTATTTCATTCTCTTCATTTGTAAAAAATAAGGGGTTTAGACTTGATAACCTCTATGCTTTGTCTCTTCCACTTTTAAATTTATGATACTATCATTTTAAAGCAAGAGTTCTTAACTTTTTTTATGGAATCTGGTAGTTAGTCTTATGATGCCTGTGAATCCCTTCTCAGAATAATGTTTTTCATTGCATAAAAGAGAATTCACAAGGTTACAAAAGAAAACAATTGCATAGAAACAAATACGTGTTTTTCCCCATCTAACTTAATAGACCCTTTGAAATCTATTCACAGAGCAATATACCAATATAAGGTGTTACTGTTACTACTACTTTTTTCCCAATGGCCAGTAAAGAACCTTACAAAGTTAAACTCTGATTCTCTTTTGTTTTGTTTTTCAAATGACCCCTATCAAAGACTATAGTCCCTTGGAAAGTCAGGGGAATGGAGAGGTATTTTTTGAGCCACACGCTAGAGGGCACCCACATTTTTCCATTCCTGTAGAAGAAGCCCATAAATAGGAACAGCTGTGAGTTTCGGAGGAGATGCCTTTATTCCTTCATGTCCATTTAAATTGGGCCAGTGAAGAGAAACCATTAGATTCCCACCATTGGCTTCCTTCCTTTACCTAAGCAGCCCCTTCCTTCCCCATGGTTTCTCTTCCCCTCTTCCATCAACATTCCATCTGCTCTCGGCGCAGCACACTGGGTCACAAATTCAGGAAGGCTTTCATCCCTATATGCATTGAGAAAGCATCTTTTTTTCCCTTTTGGCATTTCAGGAGCCATCAACATCCAAGTAGAGGAATGGAAGAACAACTCTGACTGCTTTAAGGGTCTCTAGTCCTGTCTTTTCTAGCTGTTACCCCAGGCTCCTACTTAGTTTCTTCATTCCCCTCCTATTCTTCTTCATCCCAATTCACCCTACTTGGTGCTACCAGATTCAGCTTGTGTCACTCCCTCATTCAAATACTTTCTATAGCTCCCTCTGTCCCATTGAAAGAAAGTCCAAACTCCCCAGATTGGAAAACATTCCAAGCCTTCTATAACCTGGTACCAAGCTGCTTTTCCAATCTTAACTTGTAGTACTCTCTTTTGTGTGTCCTATACTCCAGCCAAGCTGGAAAATTAGCAAATGTGGTAAATAGGAAGAGCTAGACTTGGAGTCAGGAAGACCTGAGTCCAAATCCCACCTTGGATATATGCCAGTTGTGTGACTCTATGCAAGCCACTTAATCCTTTTCTGTGCCTTAGGTTCCTCATCTGTAAAGTAAGGTATGGGGGAAGTGGGGCTAGATGGTCCTTTCCAGGTCAAGATTTATTCTTTTCATTCATGTATCATTTGCATCTTGCATTCTTTCTGCTCATGACTTCCCCCATCTTCCCCTTCACCTTTGGACATTCAGTTAGAATTCTATCTCTTCCATGAGGACTATACAAGATGAAAAGTGTCCAGAAGGGGCCAGCTAGGACACTGAATTCATCAGGGATAAGAATAGTCAGAGAAGTAGAGGATGTTTAGCCTGAAGAAGAGGAGAGAGAGAAAGAGAGTGAAGATGGAGGAGAAAGGGGAAGAAGACAGGGAGACAGAGAGAGCCAAAAGTGGGGTAATGGGGAAGGCTGGTGCAAATGTTGCTTGATCCAAGTATTCTAAGGGTTGCCATGTGGAAAAGGGATTATTCTTGTTTTTCTTGGACCCAGAACACAGAACTAGGAGCAATGAGTAGAAGGTATAGAAAGCCAGAATGAGGCATTCTACAAGTTGGGAATATCTGATCATGGCTTTCAGGTAGTCCGATAATTTTTAAATTGTCTCTCCTGGATCAATTTTTCAGGTCAGTGGTTTTTTCAAGGAGATATTTCACATTACCTTCTATTTTTTCATTTGTTTGGATCTGTTTAATAGTATCTTGAATTCTCATAAAATTGTTTGCTTCCATTTGCTCCACTCTAATTCTAAAGGAATTATTCTCTTCAGAAAGCTTTTGAGATTCTTTTTCCATCTGACAAAGTTGACTTTTTAAGGCATTCTTCTCCTCATTGGCTTTTTGGGCCTCTTTTGACATTTGAGTCAATCTATTTTTTAATGTGTTATTTTCTTCAGTCAGGTTGTTGACTCTCTTTTCATGATTTTCTTGCATCATTCTCATTTCTCTTCCCAATTTTTCCTCCACTTCTCTTATTTGGTTTTCAAAATCCTTCTTAAGCTGATCTATGGCTTTTAGGAAGTCTACATGTTGCTTGGAAGCTTTTGGTGTGGAAGTTCTGTGTTGTCTTTCTCTCGTTCCATTCTTTGATCCTTTTTGTCCTAAGAAGGAATCTAGAGTTTGATTGCTGTTCTTACTTTACTTCCTTTGCCTGCTCATGTTGTTGCCAGTCAATTACTTGACTTTTAGCTCTGTGGAACTCTGCTTCCAGAGGGGAAAGCTCTGTCCCAAATTGCTGGGGTTTTCCAACCTGCCAGAGCTATTAGGAGGCCTCTGCAGTCCCCACCAGCTTTGGCTCACTGAAAATGCACCCCAGGACCACCACCCAAGACCAAGATCCGGATCCAGGCCACTCAATGCAAGAGCACTCAGCCTCTGAATGATTGCTTGGCCCCCCTGCAGTCTGCAGGCCAGGAGCTCTGAAGCAGCCACATGGAAGCAGCTGCAGAGCCACCGCTTCTGCTGCTTCCTTGCATTGGAGGCAATTCATCTAGACTGCTTTTGTCCCCCAAATTTAGCTGTGTTCCACTGACCTTTCACTTTGTTCTTGTTTCTTATGGCTTGATAATTTTGGGAACTGCCACAGCTGCTACTGATACACTCTCCTGAAGGCTCCAGCTTTGGTGTCCTGGCTGCCCTGGGGCCAAGTCATAGTTTCAGGCTGGGCTGGTTTCTGCTCCCAGCATGCTGCAATGAGCCCTTCTTGCCGAGCTGCCTTCAGCGAGAGATGTGTTTTTCTGTATTTTTGTGAGATTTGGAGCTCTAAAATTTGTTTAGAGTCATATTTTATGGGTATTTGAGGTGGCTATTTGGGAGCTGCGGAATCTTGTTGTTTCTACACCGCCATCTTGGCTCCGCCCCCAAGTTGGGAGTATCTGAAAGTAAAATAAGCTGCCTTAGGTGTCAATGTCTAGAATACTTCCAGCAAAGATGAAATGATCATCTTTGAGGTTTGTTGTAGAGAGGTATGGGTTGGACTTAATGGTCTCAAACATCTTTTCCACCTCTAAGATTATGGGGTTCTAGGAGCTTCCTTATCCTAGCAACTGAACGTAATCTGCCTCTCTACTGAACTCCAATTACATTTCCTTTTGGGGATTAATTTTTGGCTACTGCCAAAAAAATGACTTAGTTATTTTTGTGTCTTGCTTAGTCCCCTTCCCTGATAGACTATAAGCTTTCTGAGGGCAGAGATTTTTCCTTATTCACATGTATCACAGTGTATCACATTCAATATCTAGCCCAGTGTTTGGCGCATCTGATCGTCAAGGGAGAAACATGATGTAGTGGAAAGAACAATGGAATTAGAGTCCGAGGACCTTGGTTTAAATCACATGTCACAGAATTAGAACTGGAAGGGACTTTAAAGACTATCTAGTCTAACCTGATTTTACAGATCAGGAAACTGAGGCCCAGAGTTAGCCAAGATTGAATGAAAAAGTAGCAACATCAGGATTTGAACCCAGGTGAAACTCAAGATGCAAAATTTAGTGATTCTGCTCCCTTCCCGCCCCCTCCCCTCCCCCAGCCGCCTGCTGCCTTGACGGCTACTCACTTCCTAGATGATCATGACTTCACTTTCCTGCTCTGTGCCTTGCTTTCTTCATCTCTAAAATGAAGTTGTGGTTGTTTTTTAAAATTAGATTTCTCTTTAAGGTCCTGATCCTACAAATATCCCAGAAATATAGAATTAGACCTAGAAGAAATCATCAAGGGTATCAAGTACAACTCATTCATTTCACAGATGAATGAACTGGTGCCCAACGACTTGCCCAAAGCCCCTCAAGCTGAAAAGACCTTGGGATTGGAGATTTGCAGCTGGGGGGATCACAAAGGTCATTGACTCCAACCTCCTCACTTTACAGATGAGGAAACTGAGACAAAAAAAGTGAAGTGAGTTGCCTAGAGACCTACATTCTGAGAGCTTAACACATTGGCCCCTTCTTCCTCTTTGCATTGACCGGAATCCGCCTGCATTTTAAGGAGCAAACAAGCCTCTTCTTTTTAGAATGGTGTCAGAAGTCTTCTGAGATTGCAGCCTTATGCCAATATACCAGACAAGAAAAAAGTCTTTGGGGAAGAGTTATTTATATCCCACAGGCATTACAAATTCAAAAGGTGAAAACAGGAGTTGGATGATCTCACCATGAGCGCATCCTTACAGCTATCTATTTTGGTGGTTGCACAATTCCCCAATCTCTCTGGGGGACTTTGCCAGGTACCAAACCCTATAATCATATGGGAATTTGAGAACGACCCCTTAGGTTCAGATTAAACGGGGCTTGGTGACCTGAATTGAGACTTGTATCCACTTGGAATCTCCAATTTCTAAAGGTAGCCTTTTATGTCATTGGTAGTGGTGCTGTTCTACATGAGTGTTGTTATTTTCCACAGGGGCACATCGCCATGTAAGTATCCAAATGTTGACAAGTAATCATATGATACATTTATTGCTTATGGTTTTTTCATTTTTGTTCTTGGAATTTGCCAGGGGAAAAAAATGGACCTTTTTTTAGTTATTACACTGTGACATATTCATATCACCCTACACAGAAATGTGGACCATTTTCCAAATTGAAATATACAATAATCACTACAGGAAATTGCTTTCCCTATTGGAAACCGATCTCCAGCATCTGAATGTTTCTACCAGCAAAGCTGATGACAATTAGGGCTTGCTGTAATTTTGGTTTTATTTGATTCAAGGGGGTATAAATTAAAAGCCAATTATCCCTTGAGGTAATTGGGGCTATGGAATGGAGGGCCTTCTTGAGCTGGTGTGTCAGGACCCAACGAGTCTGGGACTTTGATCAAGTGGGGCTTTCTGTCTTCCCAAGCAACACTTACTAAATCGGTGGGGTAAGGTGATATGCTCACTGTGAATTCTGAGAGATTACAACAGGCTTGGTTACAGGTCTTCAAATAAGCTTTTGAGCTCTTTCAAACATCTAGATTAAAATATTTGGAAATCACCATAGGGAACAGAGGGCAGGCATTCTGTAAGGGAGCTGAGCAACACATCAAAGGAGACTTGGGTTTGCCCCTGACCTAGACATGAAGCACAAGATCATACTTTTTGGAACTGGAAGGGACCTCAGTTATCATCGGTTTCAAGCTGCCCATTTTGCAGATGAGGAAACTGAGACCCAGATTGGTGAAGCAACTTGCCTGAGAGCAGCACATAGCAGAGCAGAGATTTGAACCCAGGTTCTCCAAACTCCAACTGAAGCACCCTTTGCTTTTTATTTGAGATCTACTTTGAATTAGTATATTGAAATGGTTGACTAGAGAGCTACCACATCAAGATCTTTTACTATGTAGTTAAATATTTTGCCAAGAGGCAGGGAAGGGGGATCCAGAGAGAGTGACCCATTCCTGAAAAAAAAAATTCCATTGCATTTCTGAGGCAAGTGACAGGAGGAAGCGTTGAATATTGGAAATTATCCTATTTTTAATAGTTGAGTGACTTGCCCAGGGTCACACATTTAGTAAGTATCTGAGGGCAAATTTGAATTTACAAGGATGTCTTCCTGACTCCAGTTTCTCTATGCACTACGGCACCACTTAGCTGCCCAATAATCAGGAGGTGTGTCCAAAGAATCCTGGGTTTAGAGCTGGAAGGGACTTGAGAGGCCATCTAGACCAGTCTCCTCATCCTACCATTGAAGAAACGGAGGTGCAGAAAGGCAGAGAACAGTGAACTGACTTCTCCAAGGTGACCTGGGATAGTAAGTGACGCTGATGACATTTGAACCCAAGTCCCTTCTGTGATGCCAGTGACTCTTGTTGTATATATAGCACAGGATAGAAAATCTTGCTCTCTGGCTTTAAAAAGTCACTTTTCTTTTCCAGTCTTCCATGCACTTCAGTATCACTTGACCTAGAGTTAAGACAGAGTTGGGGTTTGAATCCTACTTCTGACTCTTACAAGCTGTGTGACCTAAGGCAAATTACTTAACCTCTCTGACCTTCATTTTCACCATCTCTTTTGTTGCTGCTCAGTCATGTTCAAGTCTTTGTGTCCCCATGGAGAAAGTCTTCTTGGCAAAGATGCTGGAGTAGTTTGGCATTTCCTTCTCTAGTGTGTCTCCATTTTATAGATGAGGAACTGAGGCCAATCAATGACTTGCCAGTATGTGTCAGAGCAGGACTCAAACCCAGGTCTGCTTGACTCCAAGGTCAGACCTCTGTCCACTAGACAACACTGTCTCTCCAGTTATTGCTAACACCCTATAAAATGGAGAGCACAGCCCTGCACAGACAATAAGAAAGGCCTCCTCTATACAATCTGAAAGCTTTTGAAGCACTTTCCATATTACAAGCTTGTAAAGAAGGAAATGGAAGAATTCACATGCCCATTGCACAGATGGACAAGCTGAGGCTCAGAGACATAAAATGGCTTGCCCTTAGTTAGGAGGCCAGGATATGTCAGAGGTCACACCTCTTAACCCCAAGCCAGTGTGCTCCTCTGCAATGCACACTGGCAAAGTCCCCTAATGTTAGACCCTCACCTTTCACAACAGAAGTCTTTATGGAAAGTTGAATAGAATATGATTTTTCTAAATAAAAATTGCATACTAAATGCATTATTGGGGAAGCTAGGTGGTGCAGTGGCTAGAGTGCTGGAGGGGTCTGGAGTCAGGCACACTAGAGCTCAAATGCGACCTCAGACATCAGCTGTGTGATCCTGGGAAAGCTACTTAACCCTGTTTGCCTCCGTTTCCTCAACTGAAAAATGAGCTGGAGAAGGAAATGGCAAATCCCTCCAGTGTCTCTGCCAAGAAGACCCCGAATGGCATCTCAAAGAGTCAGACAGGACTGAACAATGACTGAACAACAACAACAAAGGCATCGGGGAAATGTGGTATTAGAGGCAATCCCAGGGGCAAGTCTTATGGTAACGTGAAAAACCATTTACCCTCCTGCCATGATTTTTTGATAGAGCAGTTATATTTATGAGGCAGTGTGGTGTGATGGATAGAGGGCCAGCCTTGGAGTCATGAACTATGTTGCTAAGACACTTTTTTTTCCAGTTGTATCCCATTCTCCATGACCCCATTTGAAGTTATCTTAACAACTGAGGTTGTTAAGATGATTTGCCATTTCCTTTTCCAACTCATTTTACAAATGAGGAAACTGAGGCAAACAGGGTTAAGTGACTTGCCCAAGGTCACATAGCTAGTGTCTGAGGTCACATTTGAACTCGAGGAGATAAGGTTTTCTGGTTCCAAGCTCAGTGCTCTGTGCACTAAGGTGCCCCCTAGCTTCTCTTAGAATCACAAAGATTTGGGTTGGAATCCTAACTCAAGACATTTAGTAGTTGAATGTCCCAGGGTAAATTATAATATCTCAGCACCTCAAAACCTCCCCAAAAGTAGTTTCTATTTTTTTATATCATATACTTCTTTAGAATACAGATGATTACAAAGGAAATCAATTAAATTTGACTAATTATTGAATATTCAATAAATATTTAATAATTATCCTTCTTTTTTAAAAAAAATTCACAGATCTCAGGTTAAGAATCCCTATCGCACGACCATAGTTTACAGACCAAATGCCAATCTGTGTCCATAGAGGGAGTTTCCACAGCAGAAGTTCCCCCTATCAATGGTGTCATAGTTCATGGGATCATAAATTTGGAGCTAAGCAAGGACCTTTATTAAAGTCTCTCTAGCCCGCCCACCCACCCACCTTGTGCAACTGAGAAAACTGAAGACCAAGGACTTAAGTGATTTTCCTCAAGTGTATCAGGTAGGATCCAAACCCAGAGCCTCTGACTCCAGGGGTGGCAGCTAGGTGGAGCAGTAGATAGGGTACTGGGTCTGAAGACACATCTTTCTGAGTTCAAATCTGGCTTTGGACACTTACTAGTTATGTGAGCCTAGGTAAATCACTTAACCCTCAGTTTGTCTCACTTTCCTCATCTGTAAAATGAACTGGAGAAGGAAATGGCAAACCTTTCTAATATCTTTGCCAAGAAAATCCCAGAGGGGGTCACAAAGAGTTGGACAAGATCGAATCAGCTCAACAATAACCTCTAACTCCAGAACTGGTGTGTTTTCCACTGTAACACACTGCCTCCTATTAGGAAAATGGGCTATGACCCTATTGGGAAAATGGGCTATGCTCATATTCCACTCTTCAATAAGAGCTGGTCCTTTCCCCCCAAACCTGACATGGGAGAATCCTATTGTTACACAGGATTACAGATTCCAATCTGCAAGGAACCTTAAAGCCTTTCTAATTCTTACACACACACATACACACACTCATTTTGTGGATTAGGAAACTGAGGTCCAGAACAGTGAAGAGATTTATCCAATAATGTCACACATGTAACAAGTAGCAGAGAAGGGATTTGAACTCAGATTCTCTGGCTCCCCAGCCAGGACTCTTTACTGTACTAGACATGAACCCATTACTAAATTTGGAGAGGTCCGGTTTAGGGCTGCTGGAGGAATAATCCACAGCTTTAAAAGCCTTAGATTTCAAAAGGTGATAATTGCTATGGGGTCTATAACCACTCAGAAAGCATGAATCAACCCATTTTTCAAAACCTGCTGAGCTTCCCTTGGATGAAAAGTCTATAAGCCAAAAATAAAGCCCACCTCTGGAACAGAACACCATTCCACAGGAGAACCCGGAAGGCCAAACTATCCCCCCAGTTGGTATAAGGCTATAACTTCAAACTCCAGACCATTAAGGATCCCTAGAAATCAAACAGACCCTATTCAAGCAATTCCTAGGGTAGGATTCCAGTTCTCTTGGTTTTTCCCACCTTGTTTCATAATCCCCTTCCTTTTATCTCCCCTGTCTCTAAGGAGCAGGACAAATCGTGTCTATAAAATATCACAACCGGATTCTCAATGGCCAAGAGTGGAGATGCCGAAGTATATATTATAAATAGAAAAACAGCTGGCTTTGGAGCACACCGCAAAACCACTAGCACACTGGAGGGATTTGCATGACATCATAACCCTGGAGAGGGTATTACTGGCCAGCTGGTGTTATTTCAGAATATACACAAATTGGAGGGGGCAAAAAAATCCCCAAAGAGGGTCAAGGTAGGCAAGGGAGAAGAAGGGGGAAAATAATGAGCTCTCAGGTGCCCTCTCTGGGAGTAGTCAGGCAGTCTACTAATTAGAAGAAGGAAGGAAAGAAGGGGAATTTTTTTTCTTTCTTTCATTTTTCTTTGTGGCTGGCTGTCCAGCCCAGCACCAGGATACCGGGCAAAGAGCATGAGACAGTGACCTAAAGTAGGCCGATTGCATCGGCTGCATTCTCCTTAATGTAGGTTCTAGGAAATGAGATCATTCCCCCTCACGTGGCTGCTGGGAGCTCACCGAGGTATTTGCTCCCGTGTGTTACAAGTGAGGGTTCACCGGGGGGCAGCAGCTGCTGGGGAGCCAGCTTCTTCACCCCCAATCTGGTCATTTCATGGTTAAACCTGGAAGGCTGACTGCCTGGAGAGAATCTTTTTCTCTGCGCTAGGAGACAAAGGCACCCCGTCCCCCCCACCCCACCCCCCATTCTGCTCTTGAGAAGCTACTAAGGTGTACGGTGCCTCTCGGTCCAGGGAAGGGTTAATTATCATACAACTGCTTGTTTTCTGTGGCAGCCCAAGGATTTGAATGTCTGCTAACCCTACCACTAACACACATTCTTTTCGGGGGGGGGGGGGGAGATGCTTCTGTGCTCTAGTTTTAAAATGCAAAGGTATGATGTTATTTGTCACTATGCCCAAAAAAGTCCTTACTTGATAACTTTGCCAGAAGAGGGAGAGAGAGAGAAGGCAAGCGTTCCGCCAGCTGTTTCCTGTCTACAGTGTCTGTGTTTTGTAGATAAATGTGAGGATTTTCTCTAAATCCCTCTTCTGTTTGCTAAATCTCACTGTCACTGCTAAATTCAGAGCAGCTAGAGCCTGCGCAATGGAATAAAGTCCTCAAAATTGAAATGTGACATAGCTCTCGACAAATTCCCCATCTCTCTGGATTCCTCTTCTCCCATTATTACTGCTCACCAATTCATTTTCAGACTTTGCACTTCAGAAGCAATGGACAAATTCAACAGTCTTTCAACACAATTCTCTAAGTGCTGCCTCTATGATTTCTTGAAGGTAAATCTTTCTCACTCTTTGCAAGCATGTGGGTATTTTCTTTCATTTGATTATGTTTTTCAATTTTTGGTCTGTTGCATGCTCTCTGCCTGGGAGGGGTATTCACTTGTAAATTACATTGTTTCTGAAAGGGGGGGAGATGGTAATTTGCAAACTGCTGACCGTGCAATTTTGTTGTGGAGGGGGGTCTAGAAAATAGCTCTGGGGAATAAGTTGCATTTGCACGGAAGACAATCAGGGATGAGGAAAACTGCTGCAGGTACTTGGACTGACTTCCACTTTTGCAAGCTTTCATGTATATCATTGTTGGATACTCCTTTGCATCTTATCTATAGTCAGAGGATGTGAATCCCCGGGGGAACAGAAACTCCCAGCTGTTTTCTGCAGGTGCAGATGTTACCCTTTGAATCCCTGGGGCTTGTTTCGGCAACTTTGTCAGATCTGGGACTGTGATCCATGGCATGTGTGTCCTGAGTGGCACCCAGGGGGTGATGTTATAACTTTTGCATATTCTCTTGGTGGCTGCACTCCTGGCGTTGGCTATGTGGGCACTTACCTTTGACTTCAGCCATTCAAAGTTAGAGGGAGATTGAGTTGGCTCTTTGGGAAATCAACCTTTGCGACTCTTGCTGACTTTGCATATTCCTATAGAGGAGAGCAAATGTATACTGTATAAGGAAAGCGGAAATTACTCCGGCAGCTGCCTGTCCAACTTCTCCCTTCTAGGGAGGGCTTCTGGAGGCAAAAGTTTAGCTGTGGGGTTTCATGGCAAAGAGCTCTCGCTCTCTCTCCTTTGGGCTCGCTGGTGGTAGGTCTCTGAGTAGGTAAACCTGGCTTGCTGGGGATGCACTGACCTCTCTCTCGGCTCCTTTCCCCTGGCCCCGGTTCAAGTTTCCATTCCTGACACAATCAGAGCCTTGGAGACGGTTGTTTTTGCAATTTGCTACCACTTTTGTGCCGGGGACACCACCACCGCCAGCTCAATTCACAAATGGTAGCTGTTGCTTAAAGGCAACCTTCTTTCACTGTTCTTTCAATCATCCCACCGAAGGAAGCGGGGGAGGGGGAGTGTCGGGGACGGGAGGGAGACTTCATTAGACAAATCAGGGACTTGGGCATTTCTGGGACCCGCTTGCCGGGGGGCACCCAGTCCTGACCCCTGGAGGGGACTCATCGATTTTGCCCCTGAGAGTAGCAGTGTTATAAGAGGCATGAAAAGCAACCAATTGTCTTTGTCTGGGTTCCTGTCCAACACACAGGCATGTGGCATGTGGCATGTGGCATGTGGCAGAGTCCACGTCATTACATCGTACCTACATGTTGGCTCAACTTTTGTCCTTTTGCAACCAACTTGCCAAATCCTTCTGTTCTGTTTGCCTGGCACTTTTCAGAGATGGAAAAAACCCATAGGGGGTCACTGTTTTCCCCCTATACCTAAACTGGGTAAATAACTTGGCTTCAACCTTAAAATGCAATTGAGCCATCAGGGTCCTGCTCAGGAGCTTAGTTCTCTGGCCTCCCCCCCCCCCCCCCATCTCACCTCCCACTCCACATGACTCCAAACATTTCCAAATAGTGGAGTCAGGAGCTAAGAGGTGAAAAAGGTAAACCAGGGCTCTGGGCATTTGACTGACCTGCCCCAATCCTGTGCTGCTGTAATCGGAATGGAATGGGAATTGGTCCCTTTACTGGGGAAGGAAGGGGGGGTGGGGGTGGGAAGGACCCCTTGGAATTATAACTGTGTAGTAAGCCCAGTGTTTGAATGCACAAAAGGCCGTTTACCCAGTCCGCTGGTATACCTGCCCTGGGTGTCCAAATGTAACTAGATGCTTTCATAAACCCCACCCACAGAGCAGCACATGTTTCTTAAAGTCTTCAGCTTTCAATTCACATCAGCCACATAATACCCACCCTGACCTGCTGTAAAAGACCTGCAACCCAATTGTCACACCTCCGTGAGTATTTTCTTATGAATATTACCCTGCAATTTCCTTGGTCCCCTTGACTGGAGCCCAGACATCTTGAATCAATTGAGGGGCCATTTAATTAAAAATCAGATCAAAGAAGTTTTCTCTGTAGATTGGGTTCCTGAAGGACTTTGGAGGGAATGGTGTTTTAAGTTTAGATTTCTTTTTCTTTCTTCTTCCTGTCTTTTTTCTGAGTTTTTTTCTTTTCCTTTCTTAATTCTTTCATTTTTCTTTCTTCCTTTTGGTAAAATAAAGGAGCCACAGTAAATGATGAACATATGGGTCAACTTCTTTCAAACTTTTCACTCACAGGCAAGCTCTTTATTGTTTTCTTTTTTGGAACACTGTGTGGATTAATTTTCGGGTTCTCTCTGTGGGTGTACTAGACTGTTCCCTTGGCCTTCATTAACGGAAACACCACTAGAGTATCTATCTTGTCCTAGGACTACAGTGCTGATGTTTATCTTACAATGTAACCCAGCTGAAAACTTCGAAAAGCCCAAGTTGTTCAGTACTGGAGATTAATGCTTATAACTTGCCTTAATGTTTTCTCTCTGAATGAGCTGTTAAAGACATAAAGTTCTGACATATGTATACACACATAGGTACATATGTGTATATATATATATGCATGTGTATGTGTGTGATACATATGTATATGATATATGTGTGCATATATAGTATATTATGTTTTATATATAAATGTATTATATATATGTATATATAAAATATACACACATATCCTAGTGTTTAGCACACTGAGGATGTGTGGTCGACAATTTTTCCAATGTGTTTTTTTTAAGAAGTGAGGAATTAAAAGCCAATTATGATTACAGGTGCTTGACCTACCAACTCAAGATCTGGGGAGAATAGATTTGGAAAAATTAAAAAAATAAAAGAGAGGAGAAGATGGAAAAAAGAATGAAGTGGGGAGAAGAAATGAGTTAGAAATGATAGATTCTAGAAATGGCCATACCTAGACAGTGGTATTTCTTTGAAGATTTTTCAAGAGTGCATGCTATTTTTAAAAGAAAGTGTTGAAATCACATTGGGTTATGTTTGGGGTGCATTTGTTGGGGTTTCTATTGGAAATGTGGAAGAAGAAAAAAAATTTCCAAGCAAGAAAATAGATATTGGATGCTTTCTTGTTTCTTATAGCCTCAGTGAATTTGGATATGTGGGTGGTTTCCATTCCGAAGTGCCATTGAGAAAATGGAAGAAACGTTGAACCTTCTCTTCACCACCTCTTCCATTTCATGTTGGTTATTTATAATGCTTTGCTGTATATTTTACAAGCATTTGCTAAATATTTATGCTGTGTTAACAAGAGTCAAGGGTTTGGGTTCTTTGCCAAGTGCAGGAATAAGAAGTCTGGCCACAAATATGGAAATCTTAATTAAAGTGACGTAGCAAACTCTGCAACTGATGTAAAGCTATTAAGTTGAGAGTTCACAGAGTGCAAAGGCAGTGGTCAGGAAACAAATGATTGCATACAGGTCTTCCAAGGGGAAGGTGGATGGGAACACCATTGTGATGAGGTTCAGATCAGCCTACTTCAGAAGGATGGCTTCTCTACTCTATGTCCTACCTGCCCAGGACACATAATCCATTTTACCTACTGTCTCGGCAGAGTTTCCCTCTGATTTCACTGTTGTTGGATAAGACCAAGAGGGAAGTTATGCTTCTTAAATTTGAAGACTTTTTGGAAAGAGCTAAAGCTTTGACACATGAGTTGTCACCATGGAAAACCAAATGATTATTTTCAAATTGATTTTATTCTTTTTGAGAATAGACCTTGGACTCAAGCTTCGGGAATCCATTTCCTGGCTGGGTTACTATTTTGTCTCTCTCTCTCTGACTGGCCAAGTCCCATCATTAGGGGGTCCTTCTGTTTATTTAGCTATAAAATGGAGATGATAACATAAGGGCCTCTAAGAGGTGAAGGTAAAACTGTTGCAAGGGGAAGGGGGAGAGGGAAGCCACAGAAACAAAAAAGGCTTTCAAATGTTTGGCAACTTCTGCATATGCAGTAGGTAGTCACTAAATATTTGTCGATTCAATTCTGATTGGATGAAATGGACTTTAGAATTCAAAAGTAGAAATCCATCTGGAGCAGTATGGCATGAGTCCACTCTACCAGAGGGTAGAGATCTGATTTATGAGTCAGGATACCTTGGATTCAAGTCCTTCCTCTGACATATGTTGATTGTGTGACCTTGAGTAAGGCATTCTGTGTGCCTCAGGCAACACCTTAAGACTCAAAGCTGCCCAGCACATGCTCCTTATGAGGAGCTCCCCATATCAATAAAATCAAAGGTTCACATCCAAAAGAAGTCTACCCATAATGATCCAATGTAATATGGCTTCTGGTCCCTCTCCTCCCCTACTCCCAGTACCATCTTTCTCTGATTGTGATAAATGCCAGTATTTTACAGATTTTAAAAATTTGATTTTTTTTTTAAGCAGGAAAAAATATGGAGATTTGTAATATCATTGCAAGACCTTTAGTGATAGAATAGATTCTTGGAATGGAATGGAGTGGAATGGAAAGGAATGTTCTAGTTAATCACACATTCTGGTTCATAAAGAGTTGTCATATATAGCAAACACAGACAACCAATTTTCAAAGCATTCTAATATAATTAAATGTACTTATGACCAAATAGGACACAATGTGATCTTAGGAACAGCAGAGTAATCATTGAGAACTTCTCTGGTCCTTCTTTTTGTGACCTTGGCAGGTCATTTACCCTCTATGGTCCTTAGTTTCCTCATCTATCATATGCAGGGGTTGGACTAGATGACCTCTCACCTATCTTCCAGATCTAAAATGATCAATTATCATCACATAATCTTAGAGTTAGAAGCAGGGGGTATTCTGGCTAATATTTAATGACCACGTCTTCAGGGGGGAAAATGTACACAGGACACACGTTTAAGCGTAACCTACACTTATTAACATTTTCTCCATCCCTTTCTTAAGTATAGACAAACAACACAACAATCAACCAAAGTCAAATTTGTAGTGTTTCTGATCTCTGAAGTATAAACGCTCACACTGAAGTATAAATGCTCACACTGAAAGTATAAAACGCTCACTCTGTTCTCACAAGCCAGTTTGAGCTGGCTCCAGCACGTGCCTGGTTGGAAGGACTCCCTGAGATCACATAGTTCAGCTCATGCAGGAACCTGAATCTCCTCTGGAATATCACTGAGAAGTGGAAATTCTTTCTTCTTGAGGACCTCCCATGAAATATACCCCTACTAGTTTCCAAAGAAACTCTTTCCCCAAGTTCAACTTCTGCAAAATTGTCAATTAAAAGTGGCATTAGAATGCCAGTTTACAGAGAAGACCAAAAACATGAGTAGGGTATGATGGAAAGAATGTTGGCTCTGAAGCCAAAGGCTGTGAATTCAAATCCTGGGACAGTAGGTGGTGCAGTAGATAGAGCACCAGCCCTGGAGTCAGGAGGACCTGACTTCAAATCTGACCTCAGACACTTGACACTTACTAGTTGTGTGACTTTGAGCAAGTCACTTATCCCCAATTGCCTCGCCCACAAAAATAAATATCCTACTTGAGGTATTTACCAGAGAAGTCCCCCAAGTCTTTGGGCATCCCTGCCTGGGGCCAAGTCTCTTAACTATAGGAAGCCTTGATTTTTCCTCAACTGCAACAGATGACTTCTGAAGTCTTTTGTAGCTTCAGGTCTGTTGTCTTATGTTCCTGCCATGTCAAGCTAACTACCATTCCTCTATGATCACCCCTCATAGAATGCTGGGGTTTTGTTCCCCTCATCCCAGATGGGGAAATATGACAGTCTTTCTGCTTGTTTGGCAGGTGAAGATGCATACTGTGTCCTCCATCCATCTCTTCTACCTGGCCTTGTGTTTGCTCACCTTGACTAGTTCAGCCACAGCAGGGCCGGAGACACTCTGTGGAGCTGAGCTGGTGGATGCCCTTCAGTTTGTTTGCGGAGAAAGAGGTTTCTACTTCAGTAAGTTACCCTCTCCCTAGTTCCTAAATTTTAGTTCCTGAAGTCTGAAGTGTTTGCTGCTGTGGATTTCCAAATGCAAAGAGTGTGCTTGAAAATGATTGAACTGTAGGGCTCACCACTGGCTGCTCTCCTAAGGCTCTGAGATTCCTTACCTTAAAGTAAGCATAATGTTTCAGAGGAGAGTTGGCAAAGGAAGCCATCTGGGGATGGAATTTTCCTTCTTAATATTCTGCCTTTTCACTGCTCTTGGTTCATCCTTCTCTCTACCTTTGAGGTAGCATGTTACAGTATGCAGAGTTCAATTTGAATTTGAGTTCAAATCCTGCCTCCTCTATACCCTTTGGTGAATCAGTTACTGGTAGTTTCCTCATGCATAAAATGAAGGGGTTGGCCCAGATAGCCTCTAATATCCCTTCCCGCTCAAATCCATGATCCTATAAGTCATCAAATCTCCTTGAGAGAGACAGAGGAGCCCTTCTAGCTCTGAATCTATAATCCTATGAGCTATGAAATGAGAGGGTTAGACAAGACAGCTCTTAAGGGGTGTGCATATCTGAATGCGTGAGGAAGCATATATACTTATTTTCAAAGTATGCATCACTCTGGGCTAAATAGATCTTACTATGGTACATTCAAAATAATGCTGATTTTGGAGTCTGATTCTAACCTGGAGACCTGAGTTCTAACCGTGGCTCAGCCACTTATAAGTCACTTTCCACTATTCTAGCCCTCAGTTTCCTCATCTATAAAACATGGGCATTTATCCAAATGACCATTTCTAAGGTTTATTCCAGGTCCAAATGGTTTACCTTTTTGGAGGAAAATGGGCAAAGCCCCCTGGCAGAGATTTACTACCAGGTCACACAGATGATCAATGCCATGGCCAATTATGATGACAGGAGCTGGGTCATGGCGACTAAGACGCCACGGAGACAAAACAAATACAAACCAAAATCAGAATGTGTTCTCTGTGATTTTAATAAAGGCTTAGCGCTCGCTTGGGAGAGCGCGTGCGCTACAGACTCTGACTCTCAGGTTGCTGTCTCCGCATGAAAGGGAAGCTTTATGAAAAGAACAGGGCATAGTAGGGCTATTTTTTTTAATGGAGTTGGCTAAATGCATGACATTTTAATGCTTCAGAGACACTCAAGTCTTCCTTGACATAATATACATTCATATGAAATCCATGATGTTCAAACTAATTTAACCCTTTGGATTCAGTTATTCCTTACCATAAAGTAAGGGAAGTTCCCAGAACTAGATACTTATTCTAAATAGCTCTGTGGAATTTCAGACTTTGACTGGCCATTGATTGGGTCTTGTGATCCAAGCAATGAGAATCTGGCTCCCATCACATGTGAGTCATCCTAAAGGGTTTGCATCACCAAAAGGCAGAAGAGTTTTCTCTGTTCTCCTCTCAGCTCTAAAGAATAGGTTCTCATCTCTCATCCTCTTCCCAGATCTCTCTCCAGGAAAGGACCTGATGATCTGATCTGTGTACTGATTTGGGAGAGAGCCTTCTTTAAGAGAAAGGGCAGAGGAAGGACAGTTCTGTGTACTCTTTGGTAACTTCTACTGTCTTATGGAATGAATGGTTATCTATTTCCAGCCAATGATTGAATCCAGTGGGGTTCATTTATATTTTTGGAATAGATAGTTTCTCTTTAAATCTTTGAATTTCATATTAATAAATCCAGAATATAAATGAATTTTAAAATTAAGATAAAGGGAATGATCTGACATAAACATGATTTTGTAAAAGTTTCTAATCCCTCTGTGATTCATTGTTTCTCATTCAGTTTTCTGAATTTCAATGTCTCTCACCTAGCCCAAAATGGATTTTCTTTTTTATTTCCATCATCTGCTCTTACTGTCACCTTTAACTTAACTGTATGACTACCAGGTCTTCATTTTGTTTGGGCCAGCCAAAAAAAAATATAACCAATGATAAAATATGCCTCCCTGTTCTTAAGCAGACTAGAGGAATGGAATGAGGCATGCTTTGTCAGAAATGGCCAATGTGCTCATTTGTCTTAAGTGGTCCTCTTTGTTAGAAAGGAGAATTCAAAGCTGGCAGGGGAGAGGGGAACATTGGGAAATATCACTGATTTTCAAAAGAAAAATACCCATAAAGCCTTTAAAAAATCCTAGAATCATAGATTGTGAAAGGAACTTGGAGGCCTTCTAGACCAACCCCCTCACTTTACAAATGAAGGGGAACCAGAAATGTTAAGTCATATAGTTAGTAAGTAACAGAATTGGGATTCAAACTCAGGTCCTATGACTTCAAATTCAACAGGAGATGCTTTGCCCCTTGCTGCTTTGATAACTATGATTATTCAAAAATCATCCACTGGCTGGTCATTTTAACCGTAGAATACAATATGGCATTCTCCAAGATTCCAAAGCATAGGCCATGGAAATAGAGCCTTTTGATACTCATGACACGTATATGTGTATGATTTTTTAAATGGATGGAAAGCAAAAATTAGGTCTTAAGCCCGTTTATGATTGTGTTACATATGCTTTCCACCCCCTGCAGATAATTAAAATTCTTTAACAATGATGATGGAAACAAATGATGGATTTCCACATGTTTCCTTGGGTTAAGTTTGGAATATAAGGATCTACATGTTCCTTCCTTGAGGTTAGGGAAAGTGGATAAAGGTTGTAGCTGAAATCTAATTCAATGAGTTCAAAGAATAAGAACTACACATGAAAAATCTTGACATATTGAATATGACTTCTTGGGAGAAAAGTATTCTATGAATGCAAGGGATCCTCTATTCATATTATCCTTTTTGCTTGATTTATCTATGAATGGTATGTCTCTGCCGGTTTATAAAGTGGATAGATTTCATTTGGATTACTGGTCTGACACAAGATCCTTTCTGGTCATCACATTCAGAACAGGAAAATACTCCTCTTACTCCAAGTAGAACAAACTATTAAGGTCATCTCTCAGCCTCATTCCTTTCTATCAGATTCCTTCTGTAACCAAGTTCCATTAAACATAGTATAATTTTCTTTTTTCTAGAATCCAAATTCAACTTAGAGTAGGTTCCCATTCAGATGTTCCCTGGAGAATTTCTTCCAAGATAAGCCAGTGAGACAGATGCTCTCATTACCAGAGGAATCCCAGTTTAAGAGAGACGTCAATATAAATTTGCAAGACTTCAGCTCTCCTCTTTCTCGCTGAGTTTAACTAGCAATATTTAAGGCTGCCAAAGGGTTTGGAAGTTAGTGGTGGTGGTTATTGTTTTATGACTAAGATGTCAACTGATTCTAAATTAATTGGTTGCATTAGAGAAAGAGATTGATAATGTGCCTCGCATCTCAGCCAGTTACTCTTATGGGTATTAACTGTCATCGATAAATTTTTATTGTGTTAATGTTTTGCCCTTTTGAGATTTATACTGAACAGAAATGTCTGCCCTCAGGGTTTAAATTCCTCAGAATGACTTTTGGTATAGAAAATGAGTCGGAGAACGACCGTCCCAGATTTCACCAAGAAGGCCTGAATTTTGAAGTGTATGAAAGTACTTGATAACAAAACGCTGTGAAAATAGAAGCCATTGTTGTTATTATGAGTCAGTTGTGTGCTCACTTACTTTTCTCCTTCTGGAACATAAAGAAATTCCCCAACCTCTTACACACGTTAGATCATTAATCGATTCAATTAAGTATTTTCTTGAATCAAAGCTGGAAGAGACCTTCAGAGGGCCTTTAGTCCAATCCCCTCATTTTAAATATGAGGAATCCCAGATAGGCTAATTAACTTGTCCACACTCACACGGGTGGTAAGTAGGAGTCAGGAATTGAAGACAGACCCTTTGACTCCTGACCCCGGTACTCTTTCCACTCTACCATGCTACCTCTCAAGATTGCCCATGGCATCTCAGAGTTTGGTTCAGTATCAAGAAAAAACTTCCTAACCAATAAAGTTGCCCCAAGGGACACCTGGGGAGTAATGAGTTCCCTATCCCTAGAACCCTTCGAGCTAAGCCTGGTGATCCTGCATTGGGAATTGGGAGGTTGAGGGGACTCTTGATTAGGTACAGGTTAACCCAAATTATCTTGAAGTTCCCATATAACTGAAAGATTCTATGATTTTTTTTTTCACATGAGTCACATTTCCATGATTCCATAGTGAAAGTATTTCATAGGCCTTCCTTGCTCCATTGACATATTTTTAGTGAGAGTGGAAGACCTCATCCATAATTAACCTGAGTTTCACAGATATTTCATGAGGTTGAATTCCAAATGAAGAACTAATGACCAACTCTTATCTATATGTCATAGTGATAAATCTTAACTTCAAGACTCAAACACTCTATCTACATTCTATAGGAATATTAGTGGAATAATAAGTACCACAGCATTCTTTAATTAAGGGGAAAATGAAACACAATCTGATTGGACTTTCAGGGTCCTTCAAGAAGGCTGGATTATCCTAACTATAATTATACAAAAATGGAGAAAACCAGATGCTGGTTTAGGTGAAGACCCGTCAAGAGACAGAGGAGGTAGATATACCAATCTCTAGAGGTGCCTTCTTGATCTAGGTTTTGTCAAGAGTTTATACAATCTAATTCAGTTCAGGAAATAATTTCTGAGGAGCTGTTATGTCCTAGGCACTGTAAACTAATTGCCTTAGTGTATTGTGTTATTGTTTCATATGAAGTCTTTTACCTGACTCTTTATAATTAATTTAATAGTTATGTCTTGGGACCACCAAGCTTGATAAGTGGTTATTATGAGTAGAGTTGGTTCCCAAAACATTAGCTACACTATAAATGATCCTCTAATTAGAGGGTACTAATGAGAGCTTACAACCTACCAAAACTTGGCCCCAAGAGCACCCTGAACATTTCCAAAATTGACTACCCTGTTATTAAATAAACAAGTGTGCTGGGCTACCCTCTGTGCACAAAGATGGTTCTTTCTCCACAATTAAGGTGCTGGGTTGGAGCTGCTCCATCCAGCCCCCTGGCTTCTTCCCTTTGTGGCCAGAGACATATGTTTGCCACACAACCAGTCGAAATTTAAGGTGCCTTCAATGACTACAGATCAATGCTTCTTTATGTGAGGCAAATCAGCCTGTGTGAGAGTTGACCCTCATAATGTTGATGTTATTAGCATCACAACTCAAAACTAAGGTCTCTCTTTCCTATTCAATTTTAAGGTTTCCAAGATGCTTTTCTCACAATGGTCTGAGGGAGTTGTATAGTACAAAGGGAAGAGCCAAATAATCTGAGTTCAAATCATGCCTTGACAAATTATTAAACTTCCCTCCTTAACCCACCTCTTTCCTTATCTGTAAAATGACAGCATTGGACAAGATAACATTTAATTTCCCTGCCAGCTTTAAATCTATGGGTCTAAATGACTTTGCTCTTCTGGGCCTCAATTTCCTCATCTGTAAAAAAAGATGGGGTTGGGTTAGAAGGCCTCTGAGGTCCCTTCCAGCTTCAGGACTCTGATTCTTCTGCTAGCCCCTTAAGTATATTCTTTTTACCAAAATATTTGAGCATCACAATTTAACTCTGCATCCCTCTGCACATGCATTAAAAAATCCCTTGTTAAAAGTGCTTGATGATTCCTGTGCATGTATTATTATTGGTATTATTACTTAGAATCAACATAGAATTATTCTATACAATGTAGTTAGCGTAATAGTTACTGTGCTAATATAGTAGACTTAACTCACCAATGTACTTTCAGCATAGCACGGAGGCTAGAATCCAAAAAACCTGGCTTCAGTTTCTACTTCAGGCATTAATGAGGTGTGTGATCCTGGATGAATCACCACCCTTTTCTGAGCCTCAATTTCCCTATCTCTAAAATGGGAATGATAGGAGCCCCTGCCTCACAAGACTGTTGTGAATGTCAAGTAAGATAATGTATGTAAAGCAGTCTCCAGATCTTAAGCACTGTCAGCTATTGTTACTTTTCCTATTATTAGCAACTCTAGTACATTGTGAGGACTTACTGTGACAAATTTATGGAAGGATAAAGACCAACAGGCACACATGGGCTGGACAGCCTAGGATGGGTTGCCATCAAAATCATCGGAAAGAACTTCCAATGAAGTGAGATCATCAGCCTATTGGAGTAGCAGAATCTTACATATTGCATTCTTTTATACGCAGGACAATCTTGTTGCACAGAGATCTATAATTAATTACTAATAATATTATCCCTAATTGTCAGATGAGAAAACTAAAGCATGAAGACTCCTTGATTCACCATCCAGTGCTCCAGCCATTACATTAAGCTGCCTCTTATCAAGAGAATTCAATTCCATCCAATTCCATTCAACAAGCATTTGTTAAATGTCAACTTTATCAATGAATAAGCATCTACAATATCAATCAGAATCATTTCCTAAGTGTTTGCTATATGAATCAATCAAAGAACATTATTAAACCCCTACTATGTGGTATGTACCATGCTAGACCAGGGATACAAATACAAAAAAAAAAAAAAAGGAAAATGCTGGTCACAAGAAGCTTTCATACTCATGGAGGCAGGGATCAAGAGTGGGCATAGGGAGGAAGGGAACAATAGATATACAGATAAATAAATGCAAAATAAATAAAGAATAGAGATTGATATTTCAGTGTGGCCAAGTTGATCCTCAAGCATCCCATGCAAAGAGGAATCAAGGGAGTCATTTTTGTATGTTTCAAAGACAGTAGCTTTCCCTTTCAAAGATTTTCCTCCACAAAGACTGACTGACTATAGTTATATAACACCAACAACAGTAACAATAGTGTCAATTATGAAGGGCAACTTTAAGGCTATAAATTACAGAACGGCTACAGATCTGCATTGGGGGAGGTTGTTTCCTCCCTGGAAGTTTCCTGTGCCAGTGAAATCAGAGGTCTGGTCTCATCAAAATATTATGATTAATAATAACAAGAAAGAGAATAATGGCATTTTACGGACTGCCAAGTCCTTATAAAGTTGAACTCTGACCCTTTCAGCATCATAGGAGAGGAGTATTAGTAACCATATTTTTTACAGATGAGGAAACTGAGGCTCAAGAGCATTAAGTGATATGCCTGTTGTATGTAGCTGGTAAATGTCAGAGGCAGAATTCAAACTCTAGTCTTCCTGAGTTTGGCTTTTGTACTCCATCTGCTATACTAGTGGCTTTTATTCCACAAACCTTTGCAGCATCAACAACAACAAAAGTGTTGTCAACCCCCAGAGTGATTTAATGATCTGTTCATGATTTATTCATTAAAGGGACAGGCATTTACATATTGTGCTAAGTGCTTTACAAATATCTCATTTGATCCTAATAATCCTTTGACATAGGGGCTGCTATTACTCTCATTTTACAGTTGAGGAAACTGAGGCAAACAGAAGCTATGTGACTTTCCCAGGGTCACACAGCTAGGACGTGTCTGTGGCTGTATTTGAACTCGGGTCTTTCTGACTCCAGGCCCAGCACTGAAATACCTGTCTCAGTGCTTGCATTAACTATAATAACTTTTGTCCACCAAAAGCTTCAAATCACTGCAAGATAAACTTAACTTAATAAACTTAACTTAATAAACTTAACGATGTTTCAAATATGCACGTAAATCTTGTCAATGAGGACAAAATATATATATATTTGTAACATAATTGGGCAATTAGTGATGATTTAAGATGCTATGAAACATATTTTAGTGCAAACTCCTTGGACCATTGAGTTCAACCCCCAACCATGGGAACTGCTGTGCTATACCCCGTAGAAAATACTTTGAAAAGCCAGCTTTCAATAAATCGTACCATAAACACAATAAATCACACAAGGCATTATTTAATAAATAGAGCCCCGGCCCTGGAGTCAGGAGGCCTGAGTTCAAATCTGGCCTCAGACACTTGATGTTTATTAGCTTTGTGACCCTGGGCAAGTCACTTAACCCCAGTTGCCTTACACACACACACACACACACACACACACACACACACACACACACACACACACACACACAAAAATAAAGCATTATTCATATGAATACCACCTATTGGGGTTCTCCTATGTTGTTCTATGTACAATGTCATAAGAGAAGACTGGAGACCTCAAGTAAAGTCTTGATTCTGTCTCTTAGTAGCTATCTGACCCTGGAAAATTCCTTCATCTTCATTGGACCTCAGCTTCTTCATCTGTAAGAAAGGGAGAATACCCGTCACAAGACCTGCCTCTGAAGGATACAGTGAAGACCTCAGTAGAATAATGGATGTAAACTGCTTTCTAAACTCTAACAATGGTATAGAAATGTCAGTTTTTGCTATCGATGAAAATGTTCATAATCTCCAAACTGTGGCATGAAAAGTTTTTGAAACATAGAGATCAAGCAGAAGAAATTAAAACCATGTGGGGAAAGGGTGAGGCTCCCACTTTTCCTTTCATTCAGTCTGCTACTGAAGTTGTCCTGGAGATGATTTCAATTAGGCTACAAAAGGTGTACTGACCTACCAATATTCAATTACAAAAAACAACTATTTTATCCACTACAGAATATTAAATATAAAAGAATATTATTCATTTTAATACCAGTATATTGACTTGTCCCAGGACTGTCTCTATCTGAACTCCATCAAAAAGAAAACTGGAGAACAAGATGATGATAAGAGATCAACAATGAAATCACAAATTCAAACAAAAATACTGGTATATATATATATATATATGTAGAGCTTTAAGATTCACCAGACATTTTGTGTACCTTATATTGTCTGAGTCTCAGAACAGTCCCACGAAGAAGATGATATTACCATCTCCATTTTACAGATGAGAAAACTGAGTGATACAGTGCCTGAGCAGGATTCAAACCCAAGTCTCCCTAATTCCAAATCCAACGATCAATCTTGGCAGTAGAGGACACTTTCAAGGCCAATCTGGATGACTGCTCTCCAAGGAGCCTGTGTGTAGAGGAGGTCCCGGTTGGACTAGATGACCTCTAGAAATCCCTTCCAGCTCAGAGATTCTGGGGCTTCTGAAATTCCCAGCATTCTTAGCCTCGCATTGAATTTGGCGAGGATCTTGAGGACTTTTCTGGTGGCATTTGGGGGAACAGGTCTATACTGGAGCTGCAGCCTTGGGCAAGATATCATGGTAACACCTCTCCAAGAAACACCTCTCCAGGAAAATGCCAGCAGCCTGGGAGATTCAAAGGAATGACTTTTCCAGTTTCTGGAAGTTCAAATCCCCAGGCCTTATTAGCTGTTAGGCTAAGGGGATGACAACATTGCATTCTGTTTGTCTTTATCTATAGGCTAGATCATGTTTAAAATACAGAAGGAAAAAAAAACTGTTACTTGACATCTGATTCCTTAACTGCAGTTAGCTTTATGCCTATTTAATGCATTGTTTAGTCTCATATTGGCTAACGCCACTTAATGGCGAGAGCCGGCATTCAATCTTGGCATGGTCCTCCCCTCTTGCATTTTCACTGAACCTTAAATACCAAGAAAAACCCTTGACTTACTTTACTCCTGGCATGTTGCTTTATGCAATTGGCCTGAACCTTTGCACGGGGCTCTCTGCATTTGTCCTGAGATAATTAATGGCTTTGCAATATTTGATCAGCAGCAGCCACAGTTGCAGGGAGGAATTATGCAACTGGCAGAGACCACACAGTCTTCTAATGAAAACCTCTTGCATTGAATGCTCAGGCAATCTGTTTCATGGCAGGAGAATCACATAGTGACCTCCAGAAGCAATGTCCAAAAGCCTGGAGTCTCACTTAACAGCCCATCCTGTGGAAGGCAGTGTAGTCTAGGTGGAAAGGCAACCTGATTTGACCTCAACAGATCCAGGTTCAAATCGCAGCTTATTTACTTTCTTCCAAGTGTAACCCTAGATAAATTATTCCATCTGTCTAGGCCTCAGTTGTCCCATTTGTAAAAGTACAAGATTGGATTGCATCAAGAGTTCTTAAGCTGAAGACTTCCAAATGACCTTTAGATAGATTTCAAGGTGTCTATAAACTTGGATGGGGAAAAGTTATTTCTTTACTTAACTACCTTAAACTTATTTCTTTATTAGTCTCTAACTGAAATTTAACATTTCTTTCCATTATGAGCTTAAAAAAAATTCTGGGAGATGGCTTACAGACTCCATGAGACCATCCTCTAATGGGGTCTGTGACAAACTAACAAAGATTAAGATTCCCTAGACTACATCATCTTTAAGGCCCTACCAGCTCAAAGTTTGATGCTCCTCCAATCACTTCTGTAGCTAAGTGGGACAGTAGGTAGAGTGATGGGCTTGGAGGCAGGAAGACGTGAGTTTGAATCCTATATCAGACACTAGTTGTGTATAAAGCCAGGCAAGTCGCTTAACTTCTCAGCCTTGGTTTCCCCATTAATAGACTGAGGATGAAAATAACACTTAACTTGTTCTGAGGCTCAAATGAGCTAATATATGTATAACACTCCGTAAAAGTTTTTAAAAATACATGTGAGTTACTACTATGATTATTCTCACAATGCTAAAAGGGACTTTAGAAATAATCTAGTACAATTGAGTCATTTTATAGGTGAGGAAACTGAAGCCCAATGATGTTTGCTCAAGGTCATGTAGTTATGAGCAGAGCTGAGACCAGAACTCTAGCAGTTTTCCTGATTTCCTAAGTTATTTGGTCTTATCATGCTTGTTTTGGATTTGGATGGGAAGTATAAAATGAAAAGAGGAATCTGTGATGTGAGAAGTTCTCATATGAACTAGGATGTGCTTTTCCTTATCATCAGTAATGATGATACAACATCGATACACAGAAGTGTTTGCAAAGCTAGTGTGCACAAATGTATATTATAGCATCAAGCTTCTCTGTTTCTATCTCTCTGCTTTTTTCTCTGTCTTTATCTGTCTCTCCCTCTCTGTCTCTGTCTCTGTCTCTCTTCCCCCCACTCCCTCACCTGCCCTAGGTAAAGACCATTCCAATGGGGTCTCTCTTTCCCAGCTTCCATTTAAAGTCACAGTTCAGAATGTTATTGTATATTCTATCACTCCTACTCTTGGATTGCTCTCTCCAATGTCAATTCAGCTCGAGCTGCTTTGGAATGACTTTATAACACTGGGCTATTGGAAAATCTGAAGCAGGGTGATGAGTTATTGGGCCAGTCATTTTTGATGGAGTTTTTGGTGAACTCAAAAGTCAACACTGCTCCAGACCAAGAGGGATTTTTCATTCTATTTTCTGCAGAATCCTAGGGCAATGGTGTATGAATCTCTTCCGAAAACTCTGTTCCCTGAAGTCTTCATGAAATGGAGTGGATTCTTCAAGTTTGAAGACTTCTCCAGCTGGACGATATGTGCCTAAGAGCACAGAATTTAGAGTTATAAAGAACCTCTGAGATGACCTAGTCTAAGCTATGATCTTACCATGCAAAAAAATACAAAGGACCAAAGAGGTACAATTACTTATCCAAAGTCACACAGCTACTAAATAGCAGAGCCAGAATCCAAGGCTAGTTCCTCTGACTCTGAATCCAAAAGTCTTTAAGCTACAGCAGGCTGGATTCATTATCTTCTGGATTCCAATGTCCCTTCTTTTAACTTTAAAAATATGTCCATCATGTAGCCAATTCTCATAAGTACCAGGACGATGCACCATATTCCCTGATGAAATCAACCTTTCATCATTGACATATGATTGAGAAAGTCTGCACAAAGCCAACCCACAAGCAGTCAAGTCCTAATATGTGCAAAACTGGGGGAGGGAGTATATCTCTTGGGATTCCCGGACAATTTCTGGATAATCTGGGGATTTCAACCTCTTCCCCCAGGAAATGCTTTCCCTCTCCTCCAAATGCATTGCTGAAATTTCACTGAATCTCTTTTTCCCCACTCACCTTCCAGTGGAAAATGAATGAGTTGGGCTAGACCCAAAGACTCCTTCCAGCTCTGACATCACCTGATTGTGGGATGTTAGGGAGTATTGAGAGTCGGGCAGCAATCACAAGCTGGACCATTATTGGTCCTGGAATGACCCCAAACTGATTCTGCCAAATCAGAAGATTCATGGGCAAGGAGTCATTTTAGTAACCTTTCCTTTAAAAATAAAAACTGTTCACACAGGTTATCTTAAATGATTTTGAGTGGTCTCCCAAGTCCTAATTATCAAACGAGTATTTTTTTAGGTTGACCATTAGATGAAATAGTTTGGGGCAGAGTCTTCTGACTAGAAATCTGAACATCTTTATCCAGAGTTATTTTAGTCATTCATTCATTCATTTAACAATTGGTTATTTTAGTCAATCATTGTCATTTATTAAGAGTTATTTTCATCACTTGATCAACAAGCATTTAATAAACACCTACTACTTGTCAAACACAGTGCTAGCTGTTAGGGACACAAGTAAGGCAGAAACTCACCATTTTTCAATGTCAGTTTCGGACAGTCCTTCTTTGTCTCAAAATCATTTCTTTCTAAGTAAATTCAAAGTGTTGTCAATATAGAATGGCATAGTGTGGGACATTGGAGTGGGAATCAGGAAGGCTTGGGTTCATATTCTACCTAAGGCACTTAGTAGCTGGTTCTTCCTCTCTCACTTAAGCCATATGACTTTGGACAAGTCATTCCTCTTCTCTGAGGCCCCAGCTATAAAGATAAGGGATTTAGAAAGCTACTAAGTCCTGATTTGGCCATATGACAGTTATGGGATCCTCAGCAATTTATCTACCCTTTCAGTGTTTCAGTCAGTTCTTACCCTAAGGAGGTAAGTTGCAAATGAGTTGACATTTGCCTCAGTGGAGGATTGGGCCATCCAGGAATTCCAGATACTGATGAAGGATTAGACCTAGACCACTGTCCCTACCAATAATATGAATAGGAAGAATTGAGAATAGGAAGAATTATCAGTAGTAGAAATAGAAGTTATAATAATAATGAAAATGTCAATTATTTTGTTAATGTTTTCATCAATCATGTCTACCTCCCCTCTTGAATACCTTGAACCAATGAAAAAAGAAATGACTGAGTTATTTCTAATGAAATCTAAATGATCACTGATATTTCTACAGTGCTTTAAAGTCTGTGAACTGCTTTATATGCATTATCTCATTTGACCTTCGTAGTAATCCTGTGAGGCAGTTAATACAGATACTTTTTTACTGAGGAGCAAACTGAGTTAAATGACTTGCCTGTGTTCATAATACTAGTAAGAGTCAGAGTCAGGATTTGAACCCAGTTCCTCCTGATTCCAAGTCCAACATGACTCATTCATCCAACACTTTAGTTTCCAAAGTGTTTAGCTCACATCAACCTGGGCAGTATGAGTCTTCTATTTTATAGATTAGAAAATTGAGGTTCAAAGGGGTTGAAATTCCTTGCCCAGAGTCAAGCATGAATGCTCATCTTCAACCCAAGTCTTCTACCTCTGTGTCAAGCATATTTGCCCCAACTATATCAGTTCTTTCTCTCAGGGATCAAATGTTTACTCAGAAGTCAGGGAAATAGGCCTACAGTCTTACTACTTCATTCCTGTTCCTACAAATTATTGGGTCACTTATGAGATAATTCTATTAACAAGAGCCCTTTCTCATTTTCTGCAAAATTGATGTATAAGAGTTATAAGGAGGCAAGCACTTAATTAACCCAGAAAAATTTATTAAATTCCCACTGTGTTCTAGGCAACATGCCTTCCATGATCTCTCTCAGTTGGGTCAGTTATGTATGTGTGTTGTCATTGTTGTTGTTTTCAAAAACTAATTCTTTTGGAAAGTTTTCCACAATTTGGAAATACCGTTAACTCGTTGCTTCATTCCAATTGGTCACCAACTTGAAACCACCAAAGATAAAGGAATCATGATGGCTTGCCCCTGTATCCCCTGCATTCCTGACGTACAAGTCAACAGGTCTTCCATGAAAAAGCTTAACTTTTCCTACGTCTATTGAGTTTTATGTTTCTTTCCATTAAAGTTTCCAGCCACTCATAGACATATTTAGCTTGGCAGTGAGAAGCAGTGACTCATGGAATGAAGAAATTTGAAAGCAAAGCTACTGAAAATGGATCTAATTTCTGTGTGTGTGTGTGTGTGTGTGTGTGTGTGTGTGTGTGTGTTTGTGTAATTTGGGAGCCAGTGATTGATAATTTGTCTAATTTTTCTGGGTTTCATCAACTGAAGCCCTGCCAAATATTTGTGCTATATGGATGCTTTGTTATTCCTGAAACATATAACAAACTTCAGCTGTGACTCTATCTAATACAGTCAAAATGTAAGACTAGGGTTGGCTCATTTTCTCATTGTTTTTGGCTGAGCCCCCTCAATCAATGGGTATCAAGTGCAAAAACAAGATCATATTGAAACCATTTTCTTCATGTTCCTTCCTATGGATCCAACCTTTTCACTCTTGAATTTTCCAAGCCTGAACAAGTGGCCCCAATTAAGGGGATAACTTTGTCTTGGATGGAGAGGGTGCCCAAAGTGGAATGGGCTTGCTAGGGAGGTGGTAGGTCCTGCACTGGAAGTTTTCAAACAGAGATTGGGTGACCACTGGTTGGAGATGTGAGGGAGGGGAACTCCTAGAGGGTTGGGTGGGATTATGTGACTTGAGGGAACCCTTCCAATGTTGATATACTCTGAATTTGCCAATTAATTGCATTCCCTTTATTATTCCTCTCCGAAGTTTGTGTAGGTATATTTTTTGGCTAGGGTAGCCATCTTTCCCAAGGGATTCCAACATGTTATAGTAATTCTTGTTTCCTCCTATTGAGCATATACTTAAATATAAAGATGAAATTTATGATGGGGTCATCCAATAGACCTCATTCAGCTTTCCCTTAATACAGTAAGGCCATAGGTACCATACACACACAAATTTGAAAATTATAAAATATATTAATACTCTAAATCAATCAACAAGTTTTTATCAAATATTTATTTTCTATCAGGCACTTTGCCTGATTCTGGGAATCCAAAGAAAGGCAAAAAACATAGTCCTTGTCCTCAAGGAGCTCACATGCTAGTGAGATACTTGGGGGAACATTATAAACAATTATGGAAATTTCCATTATTATAAAAAATAATATTGAGAGAAATCAGAGACTCCTGAAGCACATGGCCAATAGAGAAAAACCTAGGGCTGCCCTCTAAAGTCAGGGGCACATTACCTACTACTGGAAAATCATATGGTATGGCATGGTGTGTGCCATCCTTAGCTCAGCTCCAAAAAAAAAAAAAAGCAGAGGAGTTCATCCCTTAGGAGAGACCAGGCTCAACTGGCTACAGAAATATTTTTCTGGCCAATAAGTTTGCTTTGATTTATGATGGGAAAGTTTGGTTTTATAATCAAAGCAACAGACTCTTTATGCTCCAAGGAGTGCAGAAAGCAAACACCATGTGGGATGGCAGAAAAATGCAGTCATTTGAGGGATACTGGGGGCCAAAAGGTACCCACTGATTGGCTTGGTTTGGGTCTCTCCTCTCTGAACAAAGGCCACACCAGTCAGGTCTTTGATCAGAACTATAATTATTAAATCTTGTACTCAGGACTGGAAACAAAGAATAGTCCTGGGTCAAGCATCTGAGGAAGGGAGAGAGACCATAAGGAGAAACCACAAACTTGGGGATATAAGGTTTTATAGGGGGAGAGACCCTGTCCTACTGATGACAGAGACTCAGGCCAGTGATGTCATGTGACTTCTCTGAGTGTCAGTTTCTAGAAGGCTGGCCACCCTAGATGACTTCAAAAGTATGATCTATCCCTGTGTCTTTGACTTTATTGATGGCTATATTCACACACAAGCCCACAGGCTGCTCTAGTGAAGGAAGAAAATGGAGAGGATTCCACTTAGAGGTAGACCTTACCATTGCTGTAGGAGTTTGAGAAGCTCAGCATCCTGTAGCTGAGATAAGAATTCTTGCTAACTACCAAGATAATAGAGACAGCTGTCTTGTGCAGTGTTTAAGAGCCCTGGACTTTGGAATAAAGAAGACGAGTTCAAACCCTGCCATTCTAAGCAAGCCTGCCTCAGTTTCCTCCTTTGTAAAATGGAATCATCATAGCACCTACTCACAGGGTTGTTGTGAGGATCCAATCAGATAATATGTACAGCTTTTGCAAACCTTAAATATGCTGTATAAATGCTATTCATTATTTTTATTATTACTACTATTTGTTAGGTGCTAATCTCACTTAGTTACCAGTATTAGTATATTATTAGGGCAGGATAAGAGCTCTTGTCACCCCACCCCAATTACAGATAAGCTTTTGACCCAAGCTTTGAATAAGCAAATTCCATCCAACCACTAGCAATTCATGTGCTGACTCTACTGGGCAAAAAGCTTCTTATTTCCTCTCTTTAGTCCTGATTTTCCTTGGAAGTAACATTGAACTGCTCCAAGGATAACCCCATCGCCTGACCTTCTGTGAACTGGAAACATTCATTGCTGTGGCTGCAATTTCCACCCCAGTGGTTGAGCCAGGAACTCAACTTCAGCTCTTAGGATCTTGCCAGCACTTTTTCCTTCCCCCTCCCCCTCCTCCACAAGCCCCCACTAGTGACAGCCAAAGAATAACACTTTTAAAAAAGAGAGACAATTATTTATCTTTGCAGTAAGTAGATGAATATGTTTCCTACTCCTAAATCCAGTGACTTCCCTGGTCATTTTTATCAGGGTTCTAATGTTGTTTGTCATCGAAATCTGACAAAAATTATTTGGGATTTGACTCGGGGGAAAGAACAGAAGTGATCCAGAGAAGCTAAAAGAGGGTTTCAGTCAGTATGCACAAACTATAATAAGTTAGAAGTTTGGGAAAATCTAAGCTGGAACAAAAATGACAGACTCTTAGCAAATCTCCCTGTCCATCTGTGGTCATAGATGCAACCCTAGACACTAGACTATAGATTCTGGGAATACAATGATCACATGATAATCAATCAATGGACACATTTTTTGAGTACCTACTATGTACCAAGCAGCACTGCAGGGGACTCAAGATACAAAGACTTGAGTGAGATAATCCCTGCCCTCAAGGAGCTTACATTCTAATGGGGGAAATAACATGACTTTAACTATTCAAGTTATTATTCTAGCTCTCCAGTGGTTAGAAAGTCTTCTGGGGACCATCTTCTCTTCCCTCAAGATATAGTCTATAGGAGGCTTGGGGAGAAAATAATTTTGTTTGAGAATTAAGGGAGTTGAATTCTAGGAAGGAAAGAAGGAAGGAAGGAAGGAAGGAAGGAAGAAGGAAGGAAGAAAGGAAGGAAGGAAGAAAGGAAGAAAGGAAAGAAGGAAGGAAGGAAGGAAGGAAGAAATGAAGGAAGGAAAGAAGGAAGGAAGAAACGAAGGAAGGAAAGAAGGAAAGAAGGAAGGAAGGAAGGAAGGAAGGAAGAAAATAAGCATTTATTAAGTACCACAGGCACCATGCTAAGCCCCGGGGATACAAGGAAGGGCAGAAAGTAGTATGTGCTCTTGAGGAGCTTACAATTGTACAGAAACATATTAGAGTTACTGTTAACTGTAATAGGAAAGCTATGGCCCTTTAGCCAGCCATCCTCAAGTCAGAGTCCTTTGAAAAATATCTCCTTACTCCCTTACATATTCTTTTCACATGCCAATAGGGGTATGGCTCATCCAGAGCCTTCTTCATTATGCAAAAAGAACTTAGAGCTTGGACATCTTGCATTCAGTCAGAAGTCTGAAGTCCTGGGTTTGATCCCAGTCCTGACTTGTGGAGGCCACCTCATATCTTGAGGCCTCACTTACCTCCTCAGTGAAAGAAATGTTTTGGGCTAGGCCATCTCAAAGATCCTTTTGAGCTTCAAAATTCTATTTTCCTAAGTCTTCAGTGTATGGTAAAGTGAAAAGACAATGGGACCTAAGGGTCGGAAGACAGATTTGAGTCCTGCCTTTGACATTTGATTCTGGGCAAGTCACTTAACTTTTCTGAGCCTCTGCTTATTTATCATTAAAATGGGAATAATAACACTTGGACCCCTGACTCCACATGGTTGTTATGAGGAAAATACTTTGTAAGTAGTTTTTATAATAAATATGAGTTATTATAATAATTAACATTATTACCAACGAAATTGTTCTGCAACTGGAAGGATAGTGAGGCTGTCCCTCACGTGTAGCATGGGGATGTCACTGATGTGGCTCAAAGGTGGTGGATTGGTCATCTCTAGCCTCTTCCTTTCCCCCTACCCCCAATTTTTCCAATAGAAACTTGATTTCCTCCCAGAAGGGGAAGCAAAAGGTTTTGCCCAGAAGCATGGCCACTCTGCTCTTCTGCTCTCCAGACTAGAATTATAACTTGCTCCTTTGACTACTGTTAGTCTATGCCATTTAGTTTCTAGGTTCAAGCTAAACTTCTGAACACTGTTCATTAATTAGGGAGAAAGGAGGACCCAAGGTTTATATCCAAGGCTTGACTTCCTTCCCACCAAATGCCAATTCCACATTGAACACACATAACACTTAGCCAGAAGCCCATTTATCCAAGTCAATAACAAAACAAAACACCAAAGAAAGTATACATGGGAGAAGAGATATCAGACAATACTGAGTGAAGAAGCTTTCCCATTGGGAATGAGGTAGCTCAGCTCAACCAAGAGAGAGAGAGAGAGTTCCAGATCTCACCTAAGGAGAAATTTCCTGAAGTCTTTAGTGTAGCAAGCTATGTCTAATGCAAAGGAGAAAGTTCCACAATTATCTAACAATCCAAACCATCTAACTCAGGAGTAGGAAACTTGCAGCCTTGAAGCCATATGTGGTCTTCTAGGTCCTTGGGCATGGCCATTTGACTGAGTCCAAGTTCCACAGAACAAATCCTTTTATTAAGGGGATTTGTACTGTGAAGTTTGAAATTGGTCAAAGGGCCTCACTTAAGGACCTAGAGGGCCACATGTGGCCTTCAGGCCACAGGTTCCCCACCCCTGATCTAACTGAATATACTGGGGAAAAGTGGGTGTGATTTGGTTTTACGTAAATGCTCCTACTCAACCAAGACGAAGTCACAGATAATCATAGAAGCTGTCTGTATAAATTATATAACCTGAATCCTAGAATGTCTGTAGGCAGGTAGAGGACAGTCTGGAGAAAGTACAGACAAATCTGGGTTAGGAAGATATCAACATTCCAAGGAGGTTGAAAGTCATGAATGAAGAGCTCTGTAGCCAAATGGAATTCCTGGGGGAATTGAGGTACATGGAATATGATTGTTTCAGTTGGAAGCTGTCTGGTATATCTAGGCCAAGCTCTGATGCGTTAGATCATGGGATCCTAGCTCTAAAACTGGAATGAATCTCAGAGATCATCTAATCCAACTCCTTCCTTTTACAGACGAGGAAACTGAGGCCTCGAGGGGTTAAGTGATTAATCGAATCACCAATCTAAAGCTATAAGGGACCCTAAAGGCTATCTAGGCCAGTGATTCTCAAAGTATAGTCCAAGGACCCCTTTGGGTTCCCAAGACCCCATGAGGGGTCCATGAGGTCAAAATTATTTTCATAAAAATATTAAACTGTCAAATATATGATAGATTAAATATCCATAGATATAACCCACATAGGCAAGAGCTCTTTGGCATCCTCAGTAATTTTTAAGAGTATAAAGGGGTAGAAGGACCAAAAAGTTTTAGAACCACTAATTGAATACAACCACCTCATTTTACAGATGAGAAAACCAAGGCTGAAGTCATCATACAGGTCATAAGAGTCAAAGGGGAGATTTGGACCCAGGTTTTCCTGATGCTGAGACTAGTTCCCTCTCAATTAGAAAGCCATGTTGCCTTGACAATATCCTTCCTAAAATACTACAACAAGACCTGAACTGAGTTAGCCAGCCTGAATCCTGGCAAGAACAAAGGTCTGGGAAAAAGCTGCCTTCAAGGAAAAAAATCTTCCAAATTTTGCCCCTTGCCCTATCTCCCTTATCATATTAGATTCCACCAGGATGGGCCAACAGCAAGCATTGCTGGGTTTTTTTAAAATCTTTTAACATAAGCATGTTAGGAGGGGCCTTTTGAAATTGTAGAGAGACAGGGGGCCAGAGGCATCCAGAATTATTTTGGTGCCAGCCTCTCCCTCTGAAAATGTCAGGCATCTGAGCTTAAGGTATCAAGTCCTGATCCAGGAGGTTGGAATAAGCCTGAATGAAGGAATGCTAGAAATGAAGACACAGGCCAGGCCAGGAGGTGTTCTAGAGTGGACAGCAGCAGGTGTCAGGACTTTCAGACTTCTCTTTTGCCTAGAGCTCAGGTGCCACATTTGCAAGATACAGCTCTGCCCAGAGCTGGGCCACGACTGCTGTTTTCTGGGTCACAGCAGCCTTCACCAGACTGACAGCACATGGCAAAGGACAGTCCAGTCCCAGCCATCCTCACATTCTGCCAAATATTGATGAAGGGAAGACAGCTAATTTGCTACTCTTCCTTGAGCGCAAAGGAAATTTACTACTGAGAAACTTAAGAAACTAAATCATTGGTATGAGTTACAACCCCATTAGCTACTCTTTGGTTGTCAAATTAACACTTAGTGGAAGCCTAAAGTTGAATTAAAAAGAGGGGATTAATTACTGACAAAATATTGTTAGAAAATCTTTTCCCCTTCAGAAGTAATCTGTCAGTTTTCCCTCAGACTTTCTCCCCAAAGAATAATGTTTGACATTTTTACACACATAACTTATTCTTAGTTGAGCACTGAGATAAGTGATAGCAAGTTTATCCCCACTTTACAGATGAGGAGACTGAGGCTCGGACTTTCCCCAGTCATATGGCTAGTAAGTGACAGAGGCAGGAGTCAAATCTATGGCCTTCCTGATTCCATGTCCTGTGCTTTTCCCATAATTTCCCATCATTCAACCAATTAATGAGTATTTAGTAAGTACTTACAATGTGCCAGAGACTTTGCAAAAAGTTTACATTCTACCAGGGCAACATTATGGATATATACAGAATAGACACAAGATAAATTCAAGATAAACTTGAGCCTCTCTTCTCCTTGTTGAGCTTTGCCTAATGTCTCTATGCTTTTTAGAATCACTAACAGAACTGGACCTAGCAATGTTGGCACCTTGAGCAGGCACAAAAAAAAAATCACATGTTAATTAACTTTGGTATTCAGAGATGGAAAGTAATACAAGAATTTCTTCAGACACATTCACTTCAGGGAGAAGATTTGTTACTCTAGTAACTTGTAGCTGCTGAAAAGTTCATGTAATATATTTTTTGCAACCTTTAAATTTCTATGCCCTAGGTCAAAGGTATGGCTGTCCCATCCTAGTTATATCTGTGGTCACCTATAACTTTGTGGATTATGGAATACAGTCAATATCTAAAATTTGAGAGATAATGTGGAATACATAATGGATAATGAAGATCATGGGTTTTAGTGCTGAGAGGAACCTAAGAAGCCATATAGTCTAGTCTCCCAATTTTACATATGTGGAAACTAAGTACCAGGAAGGTTAAGTAACTAGAGAAGTTTGGAGCTGGAGTCAGAAAGATTTGGATTCAAATCTAGCCTCTGACATATCTTGTCTATGTGACAACAGGTAAACCATTTAACCTCTTAGTGCGCAAGGCAACTCTCTTCAACTGGAGAGTTGCAGATCTGCACTAGTGGATCTACACTCCACAAGGAATTCCCTATATTGATGAAACCACAGATCTGGTTTTAAAAAGAAGGGGAAAATGGAGCATGTAGAGCCCATTCAGAGGAAGATTGGCAGGATACTGGGAGGACTGAGAATCCTGCCATCTGAAGATCATTGGAAAGAATGGAGGGCTGGGCAGAGCAGGGGGGTGATGGGAATATGCACACTGACAAAGTTGAAAGTCAACTGCAATTTACACAGATTTCTCTAAAATTTTCCCATGAAAGAAAAAAAAAATCCGTGATAATTAATTCAAAGTAGCCACGGAATGCTCCAAGATCCCCTACATGCTTTATTTCAGGGTGGTCTAAAGGGCACCATAGCCTTATAGGTACTTAATAAACACTACTTATTAATGAATGTTATGGGTAAACCATATAGACTAGTAGAGTTTTCTTAGTAGCTAAATTTTCCCTTCCTTTCTTCATTTTCCTTCTTTCTTTCCTTCTTTCTCTTCCTATCTTTTCTTTTTTTCTTTCCTTCCTTCTCATTCTTCCTTTTGCTCTATCTTCTTTCCTTTTCTTTCCTCCTTTTTTCTTTTCTTCCTACTCTTTTGCTCTTCCTTCTTTTCTTTCCTTCTTTCTCTTTCTTCCTTTTTCCTTTTCTTCCTTCTTTTCCATCCTTCCTTTCTTTCCTTCTTTGCTTCCCTCTTTCTTTTTCTTCCTTTTTTCTTTCCTTTCTTCTTTTCTTTCCTTTCTTCCTTCCTTCTTTCCCTCCTACTAGGTCTTCCCCTCTCACCGAAGGTAGAACTGCATCTGTGATTCACATGCCTAATCCCACTACTGATCAGCATGGAAAAATTGGCTTGCTCCATTTCCCACCTGGACCATTTCAGCCCTCCTTAGGCACCCTGGTGCACCTCAGCTCCCTAGACCTCCTTATTTTGGTGCCAAATTTAGTGTGAACACACAATCGGCATAAACCACTAAAGTTCAGAACTCTGGAGCTCATGTGATCTGCCAGCCTCCTCTCCCCACTCATTGGGATCAGAGGCATGCACCATCACGCTTGCTCTCCTTTCTTTCTAGAAAGCAGTGGTCAGGAAATGTCACTGCTGACAGTTGCTAGCTTGTGACACATTCAAGGCAGGGGCCCTTTTTCTTCCAAGTCTTCACTTGGGAGCTTTGGCCAAGGGAGATCTCAGTCCTCTACGTCAGGTGAAGTTGACTCCTTCCTTGTCCTCTGCTGGTGTCCATGACTCATTTTAACCAGGGCCAGAAAGAAAGATGGCAACAACCACACATTTTAAAAGGCTTCCTTGGTTTATCCTGGGACAATGGGTGGTAGGCTGAGTATGGGGACCATGGCCAAACAGTCCACACATGCTGCCTGATAGAGTGAGGGAAAAGCAAAGTGAACAAGCTCATGTTTTGCCCCCTTCCTGGACATTCTGTAGTTTCACTGCTTAAGATTCTACAAAATCATAGATGGTTTCCCTGTATCTGGTCTTTACCTCTATACAACAGAGCACAGGGCTAACCATGTCATTCTCCTGCTCAAGAAATTGTTATGGTTCCCTATTGCCTCTAAAATAAAATGCAAATACTTTTGTTTGGCCTTTAAAGCCTTTGACTTTAATCAGTCTTTCTAAGCTAATTATACATTAGTTCCCGTCATAGCCGAATTTTACTAGTCACTGTTTCCTGTATATGGAATTTTGCCCCCCTATCTCTGAGCCTTTACCCAAGCTGTACCCCCTGCCTGGCGTACTTTCCCTCCTTTCTCTGAATCATGAAACCCCTAATGCCTTTAAAGGCACAGGCCAAACTCTGCTTCCTACAAGGTCTCACGCACACAGTAAATAGAGAACTCGGACGCTTCGATTCTAAATTACGTTCTTCCCATTGTACCGTACTGCCTATAACCGTAGACGATCCAGTCATTCTCCGACTCACTTTCCTCATCTGTAAAAAAACAAGTTTCTTTGCCTTTTCTAACTCCCCTGGTTACTGATTTGTACTTCCAAAACCACTTGTATTTGTCACATATCTTGTACTTATTTACCTGTGCACACGTTGTTGCACGTCCCTTACCATCCCAGCAAAATATAAGTTCACTGAGAACAGACCGTTCCATTTGTTTATCTTTGTACCCCTAGCACTTTCATCTGGCCTGCCTCTGACTGTGTGACCCTAGACAATTCATTGTCAGTACTCTTGGTGACTCTGCAAGTTCAGAGAAGTTGTTGAACTACATTAGTAGAAGGAGTTTCTTCTTTCAGGAGCTCCCCAGATCAAGAATATCACAGACCCAATCCTTATCCTTCCCCTTATTCCTATCTTCAGCTTCCAACAAAATGCGGTGTACCCAGCAGGTTCTATAGAAAGATGTGTAGAATTAAAATAGAATCCACTGAAGCCCCAAGTGGAGGCTTTTGGGGGAGGGGAAGAGTAAGGGCATGAAGGGCAGAGGGTCTCTGGGGCAGCCCTTTTTTCCCCCTCAGCCTCTTCAGTGCCCTCTCATGATTTCAATGTCAACTGTAATAAAGATCCCAATGGCTTCTTAGCCTGTCAGGGGGAAAGTGATTTTCTGATCCCAAGTTCACTAGAGATTTCTGGAAAAATACTAACAGGGGTTTGGAAAGACCGGGGCCTTAACACATAAAGAAATAGATTGAATATTTTTTAAAGATATAAAATTCTTAGAACTGCTGGACAGGTTTCTATGTGTGACCCCTCTATTCCAAGTGGCAGTTGCTCAACAGCCCGACTTCCAACCAAAGGCTGACATAATCTTGTTGTGCAACCCTGATCCATAGCAATGTCACTTTGGAAATTGCCCTCTCTGTGCATTTGACTAAGGGGAGGGGGGGCGGTGGAAACCAACCCAGAAGCTTTAGGTCGTCAGTCGAAAAAGCGGCAGCATCTAGGACTATTCCCGCGAAACCTGAGCCCTCCCTCCGCCAAAAAGTCAAAACAAATTTGGGTCTTGGGGAAAATGAGAATGTCAGGACCGGCATTTTGCTCTTTAATCAAAACCCAGGAATGACACTGTGGGTGGCCATGGCCCTTCCTCCCTCCCTCTGTTCTTTCCCCCACCCCCATGCCACCTCCTGTAGTTTCTCTAGCAGAGTGCTTCAGCAGAGAGAGTGGGAGAGGTGAGAAGGGAGGGCTGGTTCCATGCTCCTTCTGCCCAACACTTCTCTGCTGAGAACTGCAACTATGAGGAACCCCAGGGATGGGACACCTGGTAGCAAGGGACAAGATTGAAATACTGAGATTGTTGCCTTAAGCCCCTAGACCAGTTTTAAAAAAAATCACAAAGTCTTTTTCTTTTTTTCCCTTTCTCTTCTTTCTTTCTTTCTTTTACTTTTTTTTTTTAATATCAGTTTGGTCTGGATCCTACCCAACGGCCTGAAGATTAAAGACTATACATCTCATTCTAATCTTCTGACTCATTCAATCCCCATCGGGTTGCTTGTCTAGTCCAATCTGAAATATGAAACAGGATCTGAAAAGTGTCTCTTAAAAATGAGCCTTCCTCCACTTTTGTTCCTAAACAGCCCATCCCAAAAGTCCTCTTGGGACTTGGTAAAGGGCGGCCAAGGTCTGGCTTCACCAAGGGCAGAGTGGGATGATGAAAAGAGCTCTAGATTTAGAGTAAGAGGGCTTGGGGATAGAGTAAAGTTCCACTGATTACTATTTTTGTGGCCTTGAGTAAGTCAACTTTCCTCTCTGTGCCTTAGTTTCCTCATCTGTAAAATAGGGGGAAGGGGGTGTACCAACTGGATAGGTAGTCAGGGTGTCAGGCCTGGAGTCAGGAAAACTCATCTTCCTGAGTTCAAATCCAGACTTAGACACTCACTAATTGTGACCCTGGGCAAATCACTTTCCCCTATTTGCCTCAGTTTCCCCATCTATAAAATAAGCTGGAGAAGAAAATGGCAAAACAATCCAGTACCTTTGCCAAGAAAGCCCCAAATGGGGTCACAGAGAGTAGGACATAACTGAAACTACTGAACAACCAGATGATACTGATTCTTCAGCCCTAAATAAGACTCAGGAGAAAAGTTCTTGTCTTGGTCTTGTCACTAATTAGCAGTCATGAAACTTCAAAATTCTCATAGTGTCAGAGGCTTAGGCTTCCAATGCAATCTAATCCAACCTCAGTTTACAGATGAGGAAACTAAGGCCAAGAGAAGGGGAAATGCCTTACTTAGAGTCTAAGCACATGGTAAATGGAAGAGCCTGAATTCAAACTCAGATGCTTTGATTCTAAATCAAGTTCTTTCCATTGTACCACACTGCTTCTTACCATAGGCATGCCACTCAACCATTCTTAGACTCAGTTTCCTCATCTGTAAAAAAGCAAATTGTAAGGCTTCTTCTGACTCTGGATGCTATAACCCTAAAGGACTTTAGTGTCTACTCAGTGATCTTTTGCAAAGTCCCCCACAGTAATCTGGATGATGGTTGGGTTTTATCTTGTCCTTCAACCAAAGAATGACCTAGGGCATGCCTAGATCTCCTGCCACAGTATGCATTCGTAAGGTAGGGAGAAGAAAGAGAAGATGATTGTTTTTTATCTGAACCCAGTGCCCTCCCTGCCTTCCCCCTGAACCTTTGGTGGTCACCTTGGCTGATGCCAAGAGTCAGAAATGATACTGTTTAAGCGTCCTGAGATGTCATTTTCACCACAGTTTCTGGCATAAAATGTATGCTTGTTGATTTCTTGACTTCTTCATTCAGTCAGGACCCAGATGCTCTGACAAGCTCACCTAGAGCCTGAAATTCTGGGTTTGCAGTGTGTGTATTTGTATCATGTGCCTTTTCTCTCACCGATAAGGGGTTGAATCTTCTAGGGTCAACTCTGGAGTCGAGTGGACTTCTTTGAGGCAGAGTGCCTTCAATTCCCATCGCAACCACTAGGGGGTGTCCTTTTGGGTAGGCCAGTAATTGAACCATCAACGTCTTGGCCCCCATGATAGGTATTTTTGTTAGAGTTTGAATAAGGTCATAAAAAAGAAGGGGAAGGGGGCTTCATGCAAATGATTGGATTTCTTGGGTTTGTATGTGTCTGGCCTGTCTCCTTCCCAAAGCTGTCAGAAGGTGTTCTAAATCACCCTTGGACTGATTTAGGATGGAGTAAAACTTTCCCTAGAATCCATAAGGGAGCCAAAGCAAGTCCCATGCCAAGGACCAGAATCAATCTTTGATTCTCTATACTAGCAATTGTTTCTCATCACTGAGCTAAGTGATTTCATACATGCCAGTCACTCAGGTTGAAAACAACAGTTTCTGGGGAAACATCTATACAGAGGAGTTGAATACAGTGGAGACACAATAGATTATGAGTCAGGCTCTTCATTTCAGGAACCTGACCCAGCTGCTGACCTGGTGGGGAATATTGAGCAAGACAATGCACTTTTCTGTGGTCATCTGTCAAATGTATCTGTTAGAGTAGTTTCACAAAGATGGCATAAGAAAGGGGTGAGATAACATGATGTGAAATGGTTTCAGTCACTTAAAAGAAAGGAATGGTATTTGTTCATCCATGGTGCTTTTTTAAATTATTTTTTTCTTATTGTTACAATAAGACTTCACTAATTGAGGGAGTTCCATTTTGAATTAGACAAATGTCTGGAGAAGACATTTTTGCGAAAAAGAAATGTAGTTGCATAATTTTCACATGATACAATAATAATTACTGATATTTCTGTAACCCTTTAAAATGATGCTAACAGAAGGCACTGTGATACAAAGGAGAAGATGGTTCTAGAGTGAAAGTCCCCTCTCCTTTCTGGGCTTCAGTTTCCTCATCTGCCAAAATTGAGCAGGTTGGACTACATGGTCTCCAAGGATGCTTCCAGATCTAGATCTATGATCCTATGATCTCTTTTGAGACTTCCAGCCCCCTGGCAAGGTAGGTGCTGTAGGTATTATTATACCCATTTTAAAGATGAGGAAACTGAGACCCATAATGGTTAAGTGACTTGCTTGTGGTCATATAGTTTGCAAGCATCAGAGATGGAATTGGAAGTCAGGTCTTCTTGACTCCAAGTCCAACTAGGATCATAAATCTGGGGTTAGAAGTAATCTTAGGGGTCATCTAGTCCACCCCTTTCATTTTCCCCTTAAGGAGACCAGAGGCCCAGAGAGGGGGACCTATGACTTGCCCAAAGTCACAGAAGAAAGTGGCAGAGCTTAATGGCTGGATTAATAAGTGTTGCCTTGTAAAAGATACCTTGTAGCTCTAACATGACAGTTTCTGTTGAAGCAAGTCCTTAGGAGGACTAGCTTAAAAATACATGAATGATTTGAAATGAATACATTAGCTGTCTGGATACAAATGGGAATTACTAAAGACTTTTTTCCCAGGTAGTTTAAACATTTCCCCAGTAGATACTTTTTTTTTAACTATTGCTTTTTTTTTTTTTTTGTAAACTCTTTGTGGGTGGAGACCCCATCCCCAAACTGAATCATAAGCTTCTTGGAGGCAAGGGCTGAATCTTTTCTTTGTATTTCCCATTGTGGCTAATACAATAACAGTCAATCACATCCTCAGTCCAGTATGCATATATTAAATACCTACTATGTGCAAGGCCTTCCTTTAGACTTTTTTGACCTCGATCTACATTGACATGGATGCAACAACTGTCAGCACCTCTAGGCAACTGTTCTTGGTAGATCTGGGTTCAAGGACTACCTCTAACACATAATAGTTGTGTGAACATGGGCAAATAAATCCCTTTACCTCCCATCACTATGACAACTCTCCATGACCCTGTGTTACAGAGCAGATGGTGATCTGTATTGGTAGAGAGTTTTCTCTGTACCAATACAATCTCAGTTATAGACTTTCCCATCTGCTCCAAAAACATTGGTCAAGGTAGTATACTAGAGGAAGCTCTCAATTTACCGGATGAGAGGGATACGAGTGTATATGTGATTACTTGTTGTACTTGGTATCAGTACCTAATCAGCTCTTCATAAATACTTGATTGACTGGTTAATTAGTAGGAAAAGGAATGAGCCTCTGCCCTTGGGCCAGGAACCTAATAATATCTTTTCTGTTCTGAGCATAGGTTCACAGGAACATGTATGGAGCTAATTTACAAGGACAAATTACTAGAATTACTGTGGGTATGATTTTAAACACCTACTTTTGCCTCATTAATGGGGGACTGAGGGATGGAGATCACTTTTAAACAAAACTAAATTCCTATCTTTTCTTCTTTCCAATCTCACATCCTGTTCTTCCTTCCTTCCCTTCCTCCTCTCCCTCTCTTCTTCCCTCCCTCCCTCTCCCCCATTTCTGTCCCCCTTCCTTCTTTTCTTCCTCATCCCTATTCCCTTCTTCCCTTCCTTTTCTCCCTTTACTCCTTCCTTTCTCCTTCCTTCCCACATGCCCCTCATTTTTCTCTCCCTTTCCTCTCTCCCTCACTTCTCCCTCTTCCCTCTCTCTTCCTTTGCTCCCTCTGTCGCCTCTCTCCCTTCCTCCTTCCCCTCATCCCTTATGCTTCCAAATCTTCCTTTTCCTCTCGCTTTCTTTCTTCCCCTCTACTTTCTCTCCCCCCACTAGAGCCTCATTTTATGACTCATGCCTTAGACTATTAAAATGGAAACAGCTTTCATCATTTCCTCAGCATTATCCCTTCAAATGATTGCTTAAGGAGGATCAGCCTGGAGAAACAGGGCCAAGTTTGCAATTGGGGAAGGTGGCTATGTATCCTTTGAGAGGAGGAAAGGAAGGCTCCAAGGAAAGAAGGGAATTCCTATCAATAGCACCTTCTGGAGTTCATGCTTGAAAATCCTTCTTTGTTGGGGGTTTTGATACTGCAGAGAGGTTTAAATTAAGAAGCTGTTTTCAGAGAATCATAGAGTTGGGTGGGGGGAGGCTGTAGGGATGATCTGCTCCAACCCCCTTCTTCTGAAAAGGAGGCAAATGAAAGCCAAAAAGGAGAAGTGATTTGCTTGCAGCCACAAACCTACCTAATAAGAGTCTTAATTACCAGTGTGACCATGGGCAAGTCATTGTGTCTCTCTCAGTTTCCTCCTCAGTGGACTAGCTCATCTCTAAAATTCTCTTCCAGCTGCAAATCTATTATTCTATGGGCTGTTTGGGCCTCAGTTCCCTCACCTGTAAAATAGTAGCTAGCATTTATATAGCACTTGAAGGTTGGCAAAATGCTTTACAGATGCTTCTCATCTGATCTTCACAACAACCCTGGGAGGTATGTGCCATTATCATCTTCGTTTTACAGATAAGGAAACTGAGACTAGTTAAGTGACTTGCCCATGGTCAGTAAGTGTCTGAGGCAAGATTTGAACTCAGGACTTCCGTGTCCCCACATCTAATGCTACTCCCCATGACCAAAGGCCACATCACCTCTCATTTAGATCATTGCAGTGACTTCCTAATTCATCTCCTTATTTCCAATCTCTCTGTTCTATCCTCCTCATAGCTGATCTGGCAATCAGAGACAATATGGTATAGGCAAAAGAACAATGGAGTCAGACAACCTGGGTTCAAATACCACCTCTAATGTTTACTACCTATATGACCTTGGACCCAAACCCCCTAGTTTCCTTACCTGTAAAATGGGATTGCACTACATGACCTCTGAGGTCCCTCCAGATCTAGGATCCTGTAACTTTTAGGGACTTCAGTTTTCTCATCTGTAAAATAAGGGGGGAGGGTGGACAAGATGACCTCTGAAGTCCTTAAAGCTTGAAACATATGAACTGAGCACTCTTTTCTCAGCAGCCTTAGACCAGATTCTTAGGCTCAAGGGCCAGGGTTGGCCAGAAAGGTGAAAAAGAGTCCCCCCAGGCCTATATCTCTAACCCTTCATTTCCAGTGAAAGACTGAGAAACAACTGATTTAATTAAAATTGTTTTCCTCACATTGAAGTCAGATTTTCACAGGTTTTCACAGGTGCTCCTAACCCAGCACATTTTTTTTTCAGGCTAAAGTGCTTAGCAAGGTGGGAGCTGCTTTCCAAAAGAGATCTCTTCCTTAATCACTTTTCCACTTAGATGATCTTCAGACCAAATTGCTTTGACAAGTCCCAAGGCTCCAACCCCTTTATATTAGCCCTGCTCAGGCTGTCTCCTTCCACGTGAGAGTTCCCTAGGGAGTTCTTTTTGAAGGCTCATTCTAGGCATCGTCCTCTCCTCCTAATCATGACTATATCGCTCTAGAATCTATAAAGTGCTTTGAAAATATTAGAGAGGAGGGGTGGCTAGGTGGCACAGTGAATAAAGCATCGGCCCTGGAATCAAGAAGACCTGAATTCAAATCTGGACTCAGACACTTGACACTTAACTAGCCCTGCTCTCCCCCTCCAAAAAAAAAAAATTTAAAAAGTAACAGAGAAGGGTCAGTGAGGGCATGATAGCTGTCTTTAAGTATTCCGAGGGCTGGCACATGAAGGAGAAATTTGATAGATTCCATTCAGCCATTCCATTCCATTCCATTCAGGTGAGGCCATTTGAGCAGCGGATAGATGTTGAAAAGAGAACCAATATCAGGAAAAACTTACTGACAGCTAGAACTTGTAAAATAGACTGCCTCAAGAGGTGGTAAGTTCTGTTTTATGAGAAGTATTCAAAGGAGACTGGATGAGCTCTTGCTGGATTTGTTATAGTTGGGATTCTTATCTAGCATGGATTGGGCAAGATAGTGGCTGAGTTTCCTTCTCTTAAATTCTTTGAGCCTGTGACTCCAAACAATGGGATTTCATGGATATCACATGAGTATTTGGAAGAGGCCAAGCCCCTACCTCTGACAACCTCTCCAAGTTTTAGGGGCTCGCTGGAATCAGCATCCAAACAGAATGACTAGAAGGATAGGGTGTCCAGGCCTGGCTAGCAGCACACAGATGTAATGGAAGGCAGTGAAAACAGGAAGGACTAGCTCTGGGTTAAGTCCAAGAGGCTTTTTCCAGAGAAAAGAAGGAAGGAAGGAAGGAAGGAAGGAAGGAAGGAAGGAAGGCAGGCTGGTTGGATCCAGCTCTATTTTCTGTGGTACAGAAAACAGCTACCATCCTCTTCAAATTGAAGGGGTAACAAAGGCCTTCAAGAACAAGGGGGCAGAGGCAGGTGGTGGCTGCAGTTTAGTGGCATAGTGTATAGATAGAGCACTGAAGTCAGGAGGATCTGAGTTCAATCTGGCCTCAGAGGTTTGCTAGCTGCATGATGCTGGGCAAATCATTTAATCCCAGCTGCCTAGAAATACACACACACACACACACACACACACACACACACACACATACACACACACACGGAGCAAAGGTGACTTTGAAGCTTCCCAGAGATCCAATTCCTTCTAACTTAATGTCATGACTGGCAATATGATATCACAAATAGTGGAGTTGGGAAGTGCTGGGTTCAAATCCTGCCCTTAATCCATACTAGCTAAGTGACCCTGGGCGGCTCACTTAATTTCTCAGTGTCTCAGACAATTCTAATACTATAAAATTATAGGGCTGCCCATTTGGGGGAAGGAGTTTCCACACAGGAAGTTCCCAACACTGATGAAACAACTTGCCTTCCCCTCTTATCCTCCCAAAGCAAGTTTAGTGCTACTTAAGTGACTTGGAGCTCCATTTCTCTCCAAGGAGAACCAGAGTTGGTCTTTTCCCATTCCTGGTTGAGAGCTGCCAGGAACAAGTCCAGCAAAGAATTTCACAAAGTCAGAAAGGCAAGGCCCAAAGGGAAATGCAGCTGGTTGCTCTAGATGAGAAGATGCTAAAAACCACCGATTCAGCTACTTGTATGGGGCTCCCTCGCTCTGCTAATGGGACGCTTTCTGTGAGAGCTGTGGAAATGCAAATCCCATTTCACTCTGAGCTCAGATGGAGCAGGGAAAATTCAGAAGAAAGTGGAGAAAGCATTGAGCTTGGAGAAAGGAGGGCTGGCTAGAGCCATGGCTTCTATAGGGCTTTAGAGTGCCCAAAAGCCCTTTTCTCACGTGCATGAGCTCATGGGAGCCTCCCCACCATAGGGGAAGGAAGGACAAAGATGTTCCACTGAGGGGGAGACTCAGAGCTGAAGCAAACTGGTCCAGGGTGACACACTTAATCAAAGTTGGCAGGTAGATTCGAATTCAGCGCCCAGCATTCTATTCATGACGCCATCCTCAGGCATCGTTCTGGTTTTCCCTTTGTATTTTCTAGTGCTCAGTACAGTGCCTGACACTTAAGAGTAGTGGTTCTCAACCTTCCTAATGCTGCAACCCTTTAATACAGTTCCTCATGTTGTGGTGACCCCCAACCATAAAATTATTTTTGTTGCTACTTCATAACTGTAATTTTGCCACTTTTATGAATCGTAATGTAAATATATGATATGTAGGATGTGTTTTCATTGTTACAAATTGAACATAACCCACAGGTTGAGAACCACTGCCTAAGAGCTATCTAATAAATGCTGATTGATTGATTGATCCTTGCCCCAGTGCTTATCAGAAAGTTCTTCCTCCTCACCTTGGCCTCAGAAAATACCTAGTTTCCGTCAAGATTCAGCTTTTAAACCCCTTTCTCCATGAAGCCTTTACTGAGCATGCTGTCAGCCAATTCCATTATGTGGAGAGCAGGGTTCAAGTTCTGACTTTGACATGTACAGACTGTGTGACGGGAGGCAATCTGTCAGTGCCATGAGCAGCTCTCTAAGACTAGAAATGACAGAAAAGATGTTCATCTACATTAGCAGAGGGAGTTTTTTTCACCTGGTACTTCCCTACACCAATAAAATCACAGATCCAATCTCAATCCCTCTGCGCACACGCGCGTGCATGCACACACACACACACACCACATAAGAGTATATACCCCTTGATCAACTGTAAGCTCTTTGAGGGCAAGATTTTTTCTTTTTTTCATTTTTATCTTAAGATGCCTCCTCCTCTTCTTCCCCACACTTAAAGAAGACCTAAGTTTGAATTTGACCCCAGCTACTTACTAGCTGTGTCATCCTGAGTAAGTCACTTGAACTCTCTTTGAGAGTTTCCTAAACTCACCTTAGTTTCCTCATCTATAAAGTTGGGGTAACAGTAAATAGTAACACTTATCCCAGGATTGTTGTGAGGATAAAAATTAAATAACATTTGTAGAAACACTTTTCAAAACTTAAAGCATTATATAAATGAGGACCATTGTTATTATTAACTTTGAAGGAAACTAGGCAGTCTCAGGGACAGGTGAGGAGAGAGTATATCTTTATTTGGACATTTCTCTCCTGAGATAGTGGAAGCCTCTTGAGGTCAAGGACCATTCCATTTTGTCTTTGCACGATCCCTGCTTCTGAGTTGAGACTGAATATTTACTATTGAATCATCTATTTTTGACTGTTACTGAAACTAACTGAGCCTTTGCAGCACATTCCTGATGCTTCTCAGGATGTTAGTCCATAATGGGCCCCCAGGACAATCAATGAGATGTCTGCTGACTTCAAGGCCATTGGACCCATGGTTTTTAACCTTTGTGGTCTTAGAATCCCTTTACAATCTTAAAAATTACTGAAGAGTTTCCATTTATGTGGGTTAAATCTGTTGATGTTTAGATATTAGAAATTAAAACTAATGGTTTAAAAAATATTTCCAAATAATTATTGATATTTAAATATAAACATATCATATATATATATATATATATGTATTAAAACTATCTTCCATGACAAAAAATATTAACAAGAAGAGTGGCATTGTTTTACATATTTTTAAATTTTTCTTTAATGTCTAGCTTAATAGAAGACAGCTGGATTCTCATACATGCTTCTACATTCAATCAGTTTTGGTTGAAATTTACGGAGAAAACCCAGCCTCACACAGACATGTAGTTGAAAAAAGGAGGGGTGTTTTAATAGGAAAATAACATATTAACATTATTATGAAGATAGTTTTGACCTAAAGGACCCCTGAAAGGGTCTTAGGGTCCCCCAGGAGTTCATGGACCACACTTTGAGAACTGCTGTATTAAACTGTACCAACGCTTAAGGACTGATGAAAGGAAGCATTTTAAGTTTTGGAAAAGCATCTCTGACTCTAGCCCAGACAGAATTACAGAGCTAGAAGGAGTATCCAGGACCATCCAGTTCAACCTTCTTATTTTGTGGAGGAGAGGAGAGGTCACCTTCTTTGGGTAGGCTGAATCAAGGCTGAAATTTCTGTCTTCTCTCGATACCTCAGTTCACCACCTTGCTATGTCTCAGCAGAAAACTCAACTTGTGAAAAGTAGACTGTATGACCCTAGGCACTTTCTCAGTGCCAATCACATTTACAAGGACAATTATAGAAGAATTCTCTAGCTGAAATATCAAGGTCCTTGAGCATGTTTTAAACCTAAACAGTTTGATTGACACCCAACTTTTTGGGAAAATACCTATCATAAGATCACAGAATTAGATTATATTTGCCTTGGCCCTAAAGGGGACCAGTGGGTAGGAGGAAGAAGGAGATAGATTGGGGCAAAACATGAGAAAGAGCATCACAGATTGCACAGTTCTCTGGCACATTGAGTAAGTCCTATGTTGAAGATCTAAGGAAGAGCAAGGGCAAGAATCACATAGAATTAAAGAGGATGGGCTGCAATCTGCATCAGTGGAGGGAGTGCCCATATTTAGGAAGTCATAGAAGCATTTAAAGATCAACCTTGTCATCAATAATCAATCAAATGAGCACTTGTTAAACATCTACTAGGTATTAGGCACTGTGCTAAGCACTGGAGATACAAAAGCAAATTAATCAGTCTCTTTTCTCAAGGTACTTCCATTCTCTGGGGTAGGGATATGCATATGAATATATACAAAATGAACACAGTCAGTTGTGGTGGGGAAGCCATCTTGGAAAAAAAGAAAAATGGATCAGGTAGAAGGTAGCACTGGAGTGGAATTTTGAAGGAAATTAGGGATTCTCAGAGGCAGATGGGAAGAGGGAGAGCATTCCAGGCATGGGGCACAGCCTGGGTAAAGTCACGGAGGCAGAAGATGGTGACATGTGAGGAACACCAAGAAGACTAGTTTCTCTGGACCAAAAAGTATATGAAGGGAAGTAATATATAATAAGGCTACAAAACAATATTTGAGCCAAGCCATGAAAGGATTCAAATGCTAATCAGAAGAATTGATCCTAAAGGAAACAGCTCTTTGACCATTGTGTGGAGGCTGGATTGGAGAGGGGAGAGAATAGAGACAGTGAGTGGACAAGATGGCTCCTGAGAGCCCTTCTAGCCCTACATCTGTGATTTTCTAAGTCATTTCCCCTCTACAGCCCTCCCTTTCCTCATCTATAAAATGGGGGTAATAACAGCATTTACCTTCCAAGGTTGTTGTAAGGATCCAGTGAGATGATATATGTGAACCACTTGGAAAGCCTTCAAGTTCTATACAAACGTTAACTGTTGGTCTCATTTTCCTAGCTCTATATTGATGAGGCAGCTTGGTATAGGAGTAGGGAGCTTTTGGGTTTGGAGTCAGAAGATGTGTGTTCAGGTCCTGACTATGTCACTTAGTATCTGAAAGCTGTCAAGCTGTTACTTAGCATCTGTGGCCTTAGTTTCTTCATCTGTTAAATGAGTGGTTGGGGGTGGGAGGGAGGTGTAGACTAGGTGACCTCTGAAATGTCTTCTAGCTCTCAATCTACAATCCTGTGACTTTCACCTACCGGTTCTATCATAGCCTTCAGGAGTCATCAAGAACCAGTCCCATCCCAGCACCTTTCCCCACTCCCCCACCCCCAGCCCATACCCCACGACCACCTCATCTCTTGTTTACCAGACAGAAGGAGGTGGCAAAGAACATGATCAGTTTTGTGAGGGCTCTATTTTCCCCTTGGCAAGGTGCTCCTTCTCTTTCCTTCCATAGGTCAAGTGCCCCATCTACTTTTTTCTTCCAAAGACAAAGTACTCACTCATCCCCCTCCTCCTGAAGCAAAGTTCTTTTCTCCCTCCTGTGCAATAATCCAAACTTGGAAGGTGAAGCCATTGTAGGAGGGGGCCTGGGGCTTGGGAGAGAAGTGTTCCATTCCACTCTCACTACTTAAGCTGTCTCAGTGTCTAGCAACCTCAGCAAAGGTCTCCAAGGTGGCATTACTATTATTCATCCCACTCATGCATCGTGAACTTAGACTTCCATATGAGTAGAATAGAGGACAGACAACTGACCTTGAAATCAGGAAGACCTGGGCATGAGCTTTGCAATGGTGGGAAAAGGACCTAAGCTCTCATTCGGTGTGCCTGGAAATTAAGATCTCTAAAACCAGAATTTACAGATGTTGCCAATCTGTATCCAGCAAGGCTGTTTCTATTCCAGAAGCTGCCCGTATCCAAATAAAGTTACCAGGCACATCGCAAGGGCTTGCTATATATCTCTGTCTCTATCTCTGTCTCTCTCTCTCTGTCTCTCTCTCTGTGTCTGTCTCTGTCTCTCTGTGTCTCTCTGTCTGTCTGTCTGGCTCTCTCTGTCTCTCTCTGTGTCTCTGTCTCTGTCTCTCTGTCTCTCTCTCTCCCTCTCATCCAAATAAAGACCAATTTGTTTCCCTGTGAGTTTAGATTAGATCTCCTGTTCCCCTTTGTGGTCTTTCTCCTATTGGGAACTGTGTGATACCTGGATAAAGAGTTGGGAGGGGCAAAGTCAGAAGGGTGACTGAAGGAGGGACAATAGGGCCTGAAGGTCTAGACATAACCCACTCTCATATACACAAAAGGAGAGAAGGAGCACCAGTTGGGAAGTTGGCCAACTTGTCTTGGGCACCTTCTCTCCTCCCCCTCTCCCCCCTACCATTGGTCTCCCTCAGACTCCCATGTTGTCATTGGGTCTGCTTTTGTCTCTATGCCACCCCTCCCCCATCCCACCCTCCAATTAACCTACTGTATAATTAACCCATTCTGGGGACAAAGCACAGGATTTAGGGTCAGAATTTCTGGGTTTAGCTCCCAGCTCTGCTGGATTCTACCTGTGTAACTTTGGGCGATTTATTAACATCTTTGGGTCTCAGTTTCCTCATGTGGAAAATTAGGTTCAGGCTTGGCTAGTCCCCTCTGGCTGTCCATCCTCAGAATCTCTGAGCTGCTGGGCTGGGCCAACTGGAAAGAATCAGTTAAATTCTTTCCCTGGGAGCGCAGGGAAGTGTTAATAGGTAAGAAGGTTTCAAGGGTAGCACATTTGCATTTTAACCAGGAAATGCTTTCTTGACCTCTAATGGTGGCATTTCTGGCATCAATGAACAAGCATCAGGAACAGGGAAAAGGAGAGTTCAGTGAGAGATTTCCTGGCACCCTTCAAATAACCCCATCTTTTCCTGCCCATATGATGAATTCAGCTCCAAGCATCAAAGCAACTTAGGCACAAAAACATTTCAACAAATGACTGTTTACTGAGCAATTATACACCTGATACATTAGCCAGATGTGTTAGAGAATTTCCATAGCCTCACTTGCCCTGTTTTCCTTTCTGTAAATTCTAGGTGCCATTACTAAACATCCAGATCACCACTGGAGAGTCAACAAAGATTAATGAACATTTATTAACCCCTTACTGTATGCAAAGTACTATGTTAGATGGGGGCAAAATAAAACACATCTCTCCTAACTGCTCCCCCTCCAAAATGACAGTTCCTGCCCTGAAGAAGTTTCTATTGTACTAGGGGAATACAGCATTTAATTCAGTTCAATATTCACTTTTTAAATAGAACTTGACCACAAACCTTCTGGTCAGCAGAACTGTTCTCTTGCAGAAAAGAAGAGCTGTTTGATAATTACCTGGGAGTTTGGAGACATCTTGGTCCTAGAGAAAGAGCACTGACTAGAATCAAGGGACCTGCACTCGACCCCCCACTTCTGTTACTACTTGTGTGACCTTGGACAAGTCACACTCCCCTGAACCTTAGTTTCCTCACATGCAAAATGAAGATGGTTGGACTAGATGGCCTCTGAGAGCCCTTCCAGCTCTTTTGATCGTTCTTCCTATGATCTCTGTTCACATGAAATATGCGTTTGAGTTGTAGGGGAAAAGAATCACAGGTGGGGTACTATTCAGTACAGAGGATGCCAAAAAAAGTGCCTCTCTTCAAGGAGCATACATTCTATAGCAGGGAGGGGAATAAAATATGTTTCTAGGTAAGTAGATACACAGTAATTTGGGGGAGTAGGAAGGTTGGGAAAGACTTTATGGAGGAAATGGAGGGAACTAGGCATTCAGAGAGAGGGCCAGGATAGGAGCTTGGGGTGAATAGAGAGCCTGTAGATAGGAGATGGAATGTTAGGTGCTCATAATGACCAGGAGACCACTTTGGTTAGAAGACCGAGTATGTGACAGTGCAAGTCTTGCACACAGAGCCTGGATGGGACCAGACTGCAAAGAGAGAAGCCAGTGCTTTAGAGAATGTGAGCAATGTTTTAGAATTCAAAGGATACAACTTTTTAGGGAGTCCTGCTACATGACCTAATAGAGTGAGTTTACCCTGGGGAGTAAGAATGATAGTCTTCTTCATCCAGGCTGGACTGTGCAATATCAAGCAATGGGGATAAGGGGATAAGAGGAGTGTGTAATGCTCCCCACACTTCTGATCAGAACTGCATGAATAGGGGAGGCTAGGTGGTGCAATGAATAGAACACTGGCCCTGGAGTCAGGAAGTTCTGAGTTCAAATATGACCTCAGACACTTAACACTTACTAGCTGTGTGACCTTGGGCAAGTCACTTAACCCCAATTGCCCTGCCTTCCCCCTCCAAAAAAAAAAGAACAACTGCATGAATAGACTGGGGAATGGATTTTAACAAGACCATCCCTATCTCCCTTTACATCAAGGGTCAAAACAGACCAAAAATTTAAAAAGAAAGAAAGAAAGAAAGAAAAAACAAAACACACTGAGCTCTGGCACACTCCAACCCAACTCTCTAGCATTCTTGGACCACCCCCACAACATCACTCCCCCAGCTGTCACCTAGGTACCCCTTAAAGAAGGAAACTCACAAAGGATTATGGGAAATCAAGCTCAGAATTATGAGTAAGAAAGCAAAAAACTCACTCACCTAAAACCAAACTAATCTTTATTTGAGATGGATAGAGATAGATAGATAGATATTGATACAGATAGATACATGGATAGATAGACAGATAGACAGCCATAGATATAGGTAGAAAGATAAATAGGTGATGCTAATGATATGTAGAAATAGAAGTAATGGAGATAGATAAACAGACAAATGGAATTGATTAAACCTTTACAAAGGGCCAATTATTTTGCTAAGCTCCTGAATACATATACAAGCAATACAGTTTCTGTTCTTAAGGAAATGAAAAACAACACAGAGGAGAACTGAAAAGGGGGTGAGGGGAAGGGTCCCTCTTGTCTAGACACCACTCAACAACTGTCCCTGCTACCAATGGACTTATGTGCTTGGTTGATAGTAAAATATAAATGCCTTTAAAATGACCAAGGACTTAAAATGCTAGATACTGAATTCTACAAACAAGATATCTGTATGGGAAGTCTTTAGGGAGGTCAGGAAAGGTGACTCCCTGTGAGCTGAAGCTATCAGAGAAGATAATGAAGTCAGATTTGAAGAATGATAAGGGAGTATGGCATAGTGCAAAGAGAACTGGATTTGGAGTTTGATGTGGTAAAGTAGATAGAGTAGTGAGCCTAGAGTCAGGAAGACCTGAGTTCAAATCTGGCCTCAGACATTTACTAACTGCGTGTCCCTGGGCAAGTCACTTAACCCTGTTTGCCTCAGTTTCCTCATCTATAAAATGAGCTGGAGAAGTAAATAGCAAACCATTCCAATATCTTTGTGAAGAAAACCCCAAATGGGGTCATGAAGAGTCAGGCATGACTGAAACAACTGGACAAAAGCTCTTGGTTTGAATCACAGCGCCACTTTACATAAGTCATATGACCCCGGTCAAGTTACTTAACCTCCAAGGAAGTCCCAATAGATTTGGGGAAAAGATTAAAGGGAAAACTCAAACTGAGATATATTGACTTGGACATGATGGTAAGACATCCATCTGGGCTAAGTTGTTACAGATGACGTCAAGAGGCAGAGCTTGTTGGTAAATGTTTAACAACTGTCTCTCTGCTGGTGTGGGGGAGGCATATGCTTACCACACACATTTAAGTTGCATCTTCATCCTTCACATTTTTGCCATCACTTTTTAAAGTTTAGAAATCAACAACACAATGAAGTAAGCCCTGATTTAAAGCATTTGCTGATTTCCAAAGCAAAATGCTCACACCAAAAATTTTACAATTGATTCTGGCTTTCAGAAGACAGTTCAAGCTGGCTCCAATACTCCCCTGCCTAGAGGTCAGGAGGTCAGGAGTCACAGTAGGTCTAGAAATAGAAGCAGAGCAGCTTGGTACAGGGCAAAGAGGACTAAGTTTGCAACCAGAAGTGCCATTGGAATCCCAGTCTCCCACTTACTATTTATGTGACCTTAGACAAGTCACTGCCTTTTTCTGAGTCTCAGTTTCCTCATTTGTAAAATGGATGTTGGATGTGATGCCATCTCAGGTCTCCTCCATCCCTGAATCCATGGTCCTGTGTATCTCTTGATATTTGAGTTATACAGTGAGTCTCTTTCCTATTGTTGCTATCCTATTCTTAAAGGAAGAAGGGGTTTAAGGAGCTCTACCCAGTTGACACCCCAAATTGAGTCCCCAAACACCCTGTGCCTTTAAGCTTATTCCAGTAATCCTTTCCCCTAGAATTTCATTTGTACTTGAAAACAACAGTCCTTTTCCACACAGCCTAAATACCAACCACCTCTTCCTCATCACTGAAATCCCTTCTCTATTCCCATTTGTTTTCCCACCCACATCCCAAATCCCCAAAGTGTACTTTCAGTCATACATCTGTGTTTTCAAAATGTGTCTTCCCCCATCTCAAGTGAAAAAAACACATTACTTAGTGAGGAGGCAGTATGGTGTAATAGAACCCCGGATGAGGGGTCAAGAGGGGTTCTATGGTCTGCCCCTGAATCTGCTACTAATTAACTGTGTGACCTTGGGCTAGTCACCATTAACCTCTCTGGGTCTCTACTTCCATATTAGTAAAATAAAGGGGTCAGACTAGATGCCCCCTCAGATCCTTTTAGTTACTGGCAGGCTCTGGTTCCCTGATTCATAAGGGAATCTACAGTATTCCTGGCTTTGGTCCTAGGACCCCCGCATAAGAGAGACATGCCCTAGAGCTCCAAATGGTCCAAAAGGACAAAAGCTTGTATCTTCTCTCTAGGGCTGAACGGAGGAGCAGCTGGAGCAACAAACCAGTTTGCTCCCCATTCATAAGAAAAAAATTTAGATCTTTCCCAATGAGATATCCTGTCATTACTGTGGCATGGAAGAAGCTTAGGAACCTGGATGATGAGCACACAATCAAAAATGATCTCCAAGAGGTCAGATTTTGAACTGGAAGAGACCATCAAAGAAGTCCAACCTCCTTATTTATTGACAAGGAAATTGAGGCCCAGAGAGTTAAAGTGACTTGTACAGAGTTGAATAGTTTGAAAGAGGGATTTGAGCTGAGTAGCTAAGGTGAACTCCAAGTCTCTCATTCAATCCATCGCACTAAACCTCTCCCTATATCCTTTTTTAACCTGGGCTCCATGGACCCCTAAGTGTTCTGCGATTAGATTTCAGGGGGTCCATGAACTCAGTTGGGATTGGGGAAAAGATAGATAGATACATACATACATACATACATACATACATACATAGACAGATACATAGAAAGAAGGATAGGTGAGTGGATACATTCGTACATGATACATAGAATATATAGATATCTTTATTTTAATATAATTTGTTTCCTTTGCAATATTATTTCTTTTATGCCCTTAAAAACATGCACTTAAAAATTAAGATGCCTAAGCTTCACCAGACTGTTAAAGGTACAAAAAAAGTCAAGAATTCCTGCCCAAAGTCATCTAAGAGAAGAAACTGGCATGACAAGAGTCCTACCTAAGAGGGAAAAAAGAAACCTATTCACTATATTGCTGAGTCTGAAGTGATGTCAGAAACCATCTTGTCCAACTCTTTCATTTTTTGTCATTTAGGAAACTGATACCTAGGGAGATTAAGTAAATTGAGAAAAGACTGCATTCTTATTTTTAAAGATTCCCTAGAGATGAAGATTTTGCATCTTCCTTGAATCCAGAAATACTTCCTTATGTCTAACTGACTGTCCTGATACAGGCAGAGCCCTTCACCTTGGCCAGTCTTCTGTGGACATGGAGAAAATTGGTCAGTGTTGAAGCAATCTTTTATCTACCTGAAACCAGTCATTAACCTCCCTGAATGCTCTTATTTCCTAAGATGAATCCCCAACATTCTGTAACTTTTCTTCATAAATCCCATTTTTTTAGGCTGGTATTGATTCTAGCTCTTTTCTGGATCTTTTCCCTTTTCTTCACAGGACTTTTTAAACTAACAACTGAAATCCACATTCCTCCTTCAGTGTCCTCAGCAATGTCAAGCATAATGGAAGGTTTGCCTCCTGCTTTAACAATTCATATTGATGATAATGCATCATAATGTATGGTCATAATAGTTCTACCTAATTCTCTCATGTTGAGCTTGGGGGAAAGCGTGGTCCATGGGTGGTACGATGTAAGGAGAATCTGCCTTGGAATTAAGAGGAGTTAATTAATTAGAACCAGTCTTGTTGGTTCAAAAGCTGCCTTTCTTGAGTACTACCAGTGTGAGGCTGAGCAATTTACTTAATCTTCCTCAACTATAAAAATGAAAGAGTTGTACGAGATCATTTCTAATATAGATTCAAATTCTACATCAATAATACTAAGTAGGTTTCTTTTTTTCCCCTGGTAGGACTTGTGTCATGCCAGTCTTTACCCATTCCAGTACTTTTTGTCCCTGATCAGTTTCTTGAAATGGACAAAGTGACTTTTCCCACCCAATTCTTTCCATCTTGGTGTGAACTGCAAAGCCATGAGCCATGCTTTCTATTTCATCCTGTCAGTAATAGATAAGGCCCCTACGTGCTACCAAACCTAGGAATAATCTTTTGGGGACACCATTCCCCATGTGCTCCTGGGATGAGACTAGGACCTCAGCAATCTCTTTGAGCTCTTCCTCTACCCTAGAAGTAAAATTTAGGGAGGAATTTCTTGATGGCCAATGAGGGGGTGAATCAGCTACTTCTAAAGTAGCTCATTTCATGGTTCATACTGTTAGAATTGTTTCCTTATAAATTTTTTATTGCAGCTCAGTAGTAGAGTGGATAATAAGGCTGGACCTAAAGTCAAGAAGACCTGAGTTCAAATTCTCTTTTCCAAAATTTACTGCCTGAGTGTCCCTAAGAAACTTATTTAACTTTTTTCAGTCTCTGTTTCCTTATCTGTAAAATGGGTATAATGGAAGCACCTACATCTCAGGGTTGAAGCTCCAATGAAATAACATTTGTAAAACACTTAGTAAACCTGAAAGTTCTATGTATACTAGTTATTATCTTTTGATTTTGTATTGCCTAGATTTCTCCCATGTGTCTCTTCTTATCATTCCCAAAGATACTTGCTAGTTGTGTGGCCATCGGCAAATTTCTATACCTCATTGACCCTGAATGAAGATGATAATAAGAACTTAGACACCTACCTCACAAGGCTATTGTGAAGATAAAAAGAAATAGCACAGGCAAAGCACTATATAAAAGTTAACTACGTTGCTGTGGAATAATTTGTGTCAAAGTGTTAATGACAGATATAATCCAATTCAGCAAGTATTAATAAGAAAACCACTATGTCCTGAACATTTATGATACAAAGACAGGAGGGAAAAGTTTCAAGGATCTTACATCCTACTGGGAGGTGAGAGAGGGGTGGGACTTTCAATGCCTTAACTCATAGGAGTGGTCGGAATTTCAGGCACTATAGCAATTGAAGAGTTCGTTCAAAGGGTATCTGGGGGCAACTGTCTACTACACCAATGTGGAGGATCAGACTGATGGACATTGCTGGTGTCGTTGTTCATGTTGGTCCTGATGAGCCTGTTCTTTGAAGTTATGTACCATGCCATCTGTTCCCATGGTCCTCTCCACATTGCTCCATTGAGTACTCAACCGACAATGGGTGCTCAGTCCTATGGAGCAAGCAATTGATTGGCTACTAAGACATTCTTGTGGTGAGATTCATGAAAGACTTCTTCCATCATGGTGGTAACTGGGAGCAAAAAGGTCCTGGCAGGGTGTGGCTGCTCCAGTCCAGAGATACCCACATAGTGAGTCTGCTTTGAGCCTTGGGGACTTACCCAATTAGCTTTCCAATTAGTGAATGAGATCCTTCTGCTTCTGATCTTTCCCAGAAATAGTCTCCCTGAGAAGACAAGCTCCAAAATAACTAACATAGCAAAGCAGCAGAAAGGAAGTAACCGAAGAAGGGACAACTAACAACTAACTCCTTTCTTCTTAAAATGAGAATGTAAACACAGGTTGAAGAGCATTATTGAAAAAACGAACATGGGCCACAGTAGCTCCTTCCCATGGTTTTCAACCTGCATTTCCTGCCCCACAGAACAAGCTTTGATTTAAAATAGTTAATGCACACACACACACACACACACACACACACACACACACACACACAGACACGAGTAGGGCCTAGGAATGAAAGACCCCTTAATTTTCTCCCTTCTTAGTGCTTACATATTGAAACAGTTGGATTTGTACATTTATATATTTGTCCAGTTGTCCATTATCCTCCATTTGGCTAATCATAACTTCAGCCAGGACCATTTGGATGATTAAGAGTCTCATGATTCACAAATAATAAATTACTCTTCTTTTAAAAACTGAACGGCTTCCAGGTTTCATAGACCCTTCCTCCCTCAGTTCAGGATGCCAGACATCATTTCAATCTTTTCACAGCCCTGCCATGTGAGAATTAGGTGAAGGATGATTCTCTTTTATCTTTTTGTGACTTGCTTAGAAATAGTCAGGGGAAGCTGGGGGTGGGGGTGTGTTTGCATTAGCCTGTATTAAAGAATTCTTTAAAAAAAGACTTGATAACTATCTTCAAGTATTTGAAGGGCTAACAAATGAAAAGGGGGTTGGACTTTTCCTGCTTGGCCCCAGTGGGTTAAACAAAGAATCAAGGGTAAAAGTTGCAAAGGCTGGATATAAGGAAACAATTCTAACAATTTGAACCATAGTATGGGCTGCTTTGCAAGTAAAGCATTCCCCCCTTATTGGCGATCTCATAAACAAAGATTTCTCAGGCATGATACAGAGAGTTTTTGTCTAGATGGCCTCTGAGGTCCTTTCTAATTGTGGGATTCTGACTTCTGGGAGCCAAGATGGCAGAGTAAGGCAGGAAATCACCTGAACAAATTGTCTCCAATTCACCTCCAAACAACTATAAGAGAACGTCTCAAAATGAATTTTGGACTGATAGAACGAATTGTGAGATTCTATGATTCTGAGGTCCAGTAACACAAAATGACTTGCTTTGTATGAACAAATCCAGGTCCTCCATCTCTAAATCAAGAGTTCTTTTCCTTGCACCACAGTGTCTATTTCAACAAAACACCTCAGTATGATAAGTCCTTTTCAGATTCCACCATCCCTAAGCCAAGTAAAATAAGGGGAAATCCCCTAATGCCAGGTGTTGAGTTTACATTATTAAAAATTACTCTGCTTCTCCATCTGTGAGATGTATCTAAACCTCTCATCTGGGGGCTCTTGTCAATCAAATAAATCGAGCAATTCATGGAACATTTGTGGCCTTAATATGTGGCCAACACTATGCTAGGCACCATGGGGATCACAAACAAAAGCTGTGGCTGCAGCCATGCAAACACTTAGGATCCCCGTGGAGACATTCAATTCAGTTCCATAATCACTTTGGGATTGGTTCTGATATGCAAGGCCTCAAGACTACCATGAACAAAACTGTATAGTCCATGTGTCCATTCTAATGAATCAGAATCTGAGGACCACAGAGAAAAGTGATGGGCTAGAACATTTAGCTCGCCACCATCCAAATATGACAAATAATTCTGCTTTGGGCAGGTTCCATTCCATTGGACATATTAGTATCCAACACATGCCAATCCAAAGCCATTTTCTCTCAAAGATTTTCACTAAAGACTCTCACTTTTCTAACTGTAATAAGACAAATAAAGGATCAGCGAATCATAAATTTAGATAAGAAGAGGCTTTTGGAGCCATCTGATTCAACCCTCTTACTTTACACATGGGGAAATGGAAGCCCAGAAAAGTGAAGTGATTTGCCCTTTCAGGATCACAGGATTATAGATTTAGAACTAGACAGGGTCTTAAAGGTCATCTAGTCCCACTCTTTCATCTTACAGTTGAGGAAACTGAGGCCCAGAGAAGGCAAGTGACTTGCCCAAGGCAAGACAAGTAGTGACAGAGATGATATTTGAATCCAGGTCCTCTGACTCTAAGACCAATGCTCTTCCACTCTACTACTTTCATTAATCAGTGGACTGGTCAGAAATCTATTTTTGGACTCCTTCCTCATCACCATCTTGCAGAATCCCAATCTTCCTTCAAGACTCAGTTCAGTTGTCCCCTACTCTGAGAAGTCTTCTCTGATTTCTCCAATTGTTAATGGTTCTTCCTTCCTTGGCTTACCTTGTATTTTGCCTTGTGTTAGAAGGTAAGCTCCCTGAAAAAAGACCCTTGAGCCCACCAAGTGGTGGGTATTTGATAAGTGTTTGATGAATTGAACTCAATTTCTTATTTAGGATTTTTCCTCTCAAGGGGAGGGGGAAGAGATTTTTAAAGTGCCTACTATGTTCCAGACACTGTGCTAAGTGCTTCTCATTGTCTTTTGATTATTTCTCAAAACCAACATGGGTAGATTGATTACTTAAGTTTTCTTCATCTCTTTTATGGCTCAAGATAAGAGTTTATAGACACAGCAACTGTATACTTGTGTAATAATGTCTATTTTGGATACTTAAAACTTAGGGAAACATGGAGCATGAACTCTGAGTCACATCTGGGTTTGAGGAAAGAGATCTTGCTAACTTCATGAAAAGAGCCCGTGTGAACCCTAAATTCAATTCAGTTCAATAAGCAAATTAAATATCCAGATGACTGGGTAGGACAGTGGGTGGAGGGCTGGACCAGAATCAGGACAACCTGAGTTCTGGGCCCACTTCAAACTGGTCTTAGCTGTACAACCTTGGGCAATTCACTTACATCCTCATACAAGTCTCTAAGCCTATAAAATGCAACTACTAATCTGATTAGGTAGAGGAAGTTTCTTTACCAGGAATTTTCTATGTTGGTAGACTCGTAATTGGGGGGAGGGGAAGATAGTGAGAGACAGAGATGGAAAGAGACACAGAGACCAAGATAGAACTAGGGAAGAGAAACTTAGAGACAAATGGAGAGGAAAAGCAGAAAAGGAGAGACAGGAGAAAGAGGAACAGAGACAGACTGAGAGGAGAGAGAGAGAGAGGAGGCAAAGACAGAGAGAACAGAAAGAAGGAGGAAAGGCCTTGAAAAGGAGGTTCCACCTAAGCCATGCTTCAAAGGAAGCCAGGGGTTACAAGAGGTAGAGGTAAGGAGAGAGGGCATACAGGGTATGAGGAACAGTTTGTGTTAAGGCACATAGAAGAAAAGTGAAAAGCCAGCTGGATTGGAACAAAGAGCAAATGAAAGGGAGTATATGAAATAAAACAAGAAAGATAAGTGGGAGGATGTACTATAATGTGGAGTATTTTATATGCCAGGTGGAGAATTTTGCTTTTTTTTTCCTACCTAGAGGAATAGAGAGCCACTGAAGATGTTTGAGGAAGAGACAGATCGGTCAGATCTGTGTTTATGAAATATCAACTTGGCAAGTGTATGAAGGATAGTTTGGAGAAGGGAGAAACTGGAGATAGGGAGATCATTCTGGAGGCTATTGCAATTCTTCAAGAGAGAGGCAGTGAGAGTTTGAAGTGGGTTTGGGGCTGACTAAATGGCCCTGTCCTTTAGCTTTTAATAGCAAGGTGTCATCCCCACCCTTCCCAGTGCTGTAGAAGTAGAGAATAGAGTAGAGATTATAGATGAGATTGCTATCCACCCCCACCATTCAGCAGTGCCATTGGGTCCCTTATAATGTCTGGGATTCTACATATAGGACATAATTCCCAATCACTTCACCAAGAAACCTAAGTGCAACAAAAATATATGATCCTTAAATCAGGAAGTAGTGTGGTGCTGACTCTGGAGTCAGAGGACCTGAGTTCAACCATGTCTCTTATGCTTATCACTTTGTGACATTGGGCAAATCACTTCATCACCCTGTTTCCTCATTTAGAAAATGGTAGGTCCCTGAGGTCAGCTTCCAATCTATTATCCTATGTCAAGAGAATTTGAACTTTCATTTATCTTCTTTGCTAAATTCCCCTTTGTTAAAATAAAGATAGAGTTTATGCTTTGTTTGGAGTTTGTATGGAATTCATGCTTTAACAATGTAAGCAACATGTGTCTATTTATATATGACAGATACTGTCCAAGATTTGCGTAATGTCCAGTGTTAGGCAAAAGGGTGTCTAAGGTCCAGAGCAAATGTAATAGACCCAGATCCTATGCTTCAATTTCATGACTATCTTTTCCTGTTAACTCAAAAAACTGAGGCTGTTCACATGTTGGAGAGTAGGATTTCTTATATTTTTTGTTACATTGGATCCAGTTGCATGGGCTAACATTGGATATTAGCCAGCAAGAACAGGTAGCACACATGGGATTGGGATGGAGAACTTTCAGTGCCCCCTCCCTCCTACCACTGTCATGATCTCAGGCAAATTCACATCTGTGTTATCTGCTTTTAAAAAAGGCACCTAGTCAAGGTAAGAGCCATTTTTGCTATTGGGAAACTGTATTAGAAGACCACTAAATGGCCCAAGGCAAGAATGTGGTAACTTGGAGGTAGAGGAAGAGTCATTCTTTTCACCAATTTCATTTTCTTTCATTTTCTCTTCTCCTCAGTCAACTTCCAGAAAATCTCACTTAATTCCTGGTTGCACACCCTACATCCTATGCAATAATCATTTTCAACAGGAGCAGTTTCTGTTTAGAATTAATGTAGTAAAAAGAATACTGTCTGTAAGGCTCTCGATTCAAACCACAGATCTTTACTATTTACCATCTGTGTGACCTTCAGAAAATGACAGGTTCTATGAGCCTCCATTTCCTCATCTATAAAATTCTCTATAAATAATCTATAAAATCAGACTAGTTGAAATCAAAGTTCCTTTCTATCTCTAAGCTCTGTGTTGCCATGAATAAACATTATGATTGACTCCTGTTTATAATCTGCCTTTATGGGATCCCACTATCATTCTTTGCTTTGTCACTTAAATTCCTGGGAGTACATATGTGAAAGAGAGACCTTTAATCAAAACAGGATGTTCTGGCTATAGTCCAAAGTCTGCTGTCCAATCACGATCTGGGAAGATCCATGGTGTACTTGGCTGGGCAAGAGGGGACCATCCCAAATCCAGCCTTGATAGATGGTGCAACATGTGGACAATGTGTTCTCTCTAAGGGCAGTGGCCAAGTCTTCTATTTCCTTTGGCTCTAGCTCCCAAAGCACCAAGCAGAAGGATCTGTACACAGTGTATGCTGCTGAAGATGTGATGCTGAAGGCCTGACATATGAATGGCCATCACCTAGCCTTTATAGAAGAATGCCAGCTAGAGTAGCATTATCCCTTTACTTTGGAGCTCTTAACCATCCTTCAAAACTGTTTCTCTATCAATGCCAAATGATTGATCCCCTACACTCAGAAATGCTTCTATTTGATCCTCACAAGAACCCCGCTAAGTAGGTGCTATTATTATCCTCATTTCACACTTAGGGAAACTGAGGCAGGCAGAGGTTAAGTGATTTGCCAAGGGTCAAACAACGTAAGTATCTGAGACTAGATTTGCTCTCAGGTCTTCCTCACTCCAGGACCAGTGCTCTCTCCATTTGTCACCTAATTGCCTCTTAATTTTGCTGAGAAAGGAGGTATGGTATAGTGTATTGAGAATTGGGAGAGAACCCAGCATGACCTGGGTTCAAGTCCCACCTTCTCAGGTTCACATAGTCAGAGAAAATGTCAGTATCCCTAGTAAACTCTCTTGAATGTACAAATCACAGAACAGTTGCCAGTCTCTGTTAGTAGCGGGGGTTTCCTCATAAAAGAATTCTCTTTTACATTAGTAAAGTAAAGTAAAAGAATTCTCTTTTACATTAGTAAAGTAAAAGAATTCTCTTTTACATTAGTAAAGTAAGAATTCTCTACATTAGTAAAACCACAGAATTAGAACCAACCCCAATTTCAATTTTATTTAAAGCTAAACTCCAAAGAAATGTGTTTAAATGTTGCAAACAATCAAGCCAATTTAATAAAATATTTGTAACATTTATTAAATGTCTACAATATTTTGCATTCTTTGATAGGCACTGGAATATGAAGGCAATGCCAAGATAGCCCCTGCCCTCAAGGAGCTTGCCTTCTAGTGGGAGGATGAGACATACCTACTCATGAATATATACAAGATATTTTGAAGGAAGAGAGAAAACTAGCAATCTCTGATGTCATAGTCAACCTCTCCCTCTCCCTTAGCTGCCATATTCAAACAGTTTCAAGATCTTGTCATTTCTACCTCCATAACATCTCTCCTATACATCCCTTCTTGACTCATATAGCAACCTGCTTAGTTCAGAACTTCAATTATAGGAGGCTTATAATTGCTCTTTCTGTTTCAAGTCTTTTTCCACTCCAATCCATCCTCTATTCAGCTGCCAAAGCAATTTTCCTAGAGCTTAAATCTGACTGTGTCACCTTCACCCAATAAACTCTCATAGGTACCTAGTAAGTATCTCAGTCCCTCTCCTATCTCCTTATTTCTTCTACAGTCTTCTTATAAATTATGGGAAGCTTCTTGGAGGAGGCTACACTTTAGATGACCCTAGAGATAGAGGTAAGGATGGACTGCATGCCACCCAGACAAGGGCAATGGCTTGTGATGTCAAGGTCATGTAACACTAGTGATTCCTTTGACTTGAGTATTGAGTACATGAAGGGAAGTAACACTGGAAAGGAGGGAGGGATGAGGGAGGGCTTTTCAGTTCTAGTCTCCAAAGTAACTCTCACATCCAAAGGCAACATTCTCAACTTCTGGTTATCTCCTGTGGCCTTATTATAGCTCCTTCCCTCTCACCAGCTCATCAGCATCCTCTCTGCTTTGGTTTTCTCAAGTGTTCTTGTTTTCACGAAGGTGTTGTCTGCACTACTATTTCTGAGCTATGTTTAAACCCCTTAACTGAGCTTCAAACCAGGTAGCGTTATTTGCATAAAAACTCCTGACACTCTGAGAGAGCCTATTGGCTAAGCAAAGCCCTGTGGGTGATGCCACAAATGGGGAACACAGATGGGAGATGCAGGAAAAGCCAAGAAATATAGAGGAATGTAGTGCATTAACAAGGGAGCATTAAGACATCAATGGACTGGAAAGAGAAGTTCTGAGTGATTTGTGGCCTGTTAAGTGTCAGGGAAAAAAAAAAGAAAGAAAAAGATATGGTGAAAGAAGGCCCAAATCTTCTGACAAATGCTAGGAATTTATGGCAGAATATAGAACAAATATAGAAAATAGGCTGGTGAGGACAGAGTTCATTATAACTGCAGAAAATTTTAGCTAATAGAGAAGAAAAGGAACAGTGGTTCTTCACAAGTGACCTTCTGGATGGTTCTGTTTCTGTTCGTAGTACTTGAAAAGAAAAAGGAGAGAACTTGAATGAAAGTAAATTTAAACAATGAAGGAATGGATGAATGAATGAATGAATGAATGAATGAATGAATGAAAAATTATTAAATACTTGGGATGTCTCAGGCTCTGTACTGACTGCTAGAAATATAAATAGGAAAGGTGGGATTATCAAATCATTGGAAGTAAACTCAAATAACTCCAGAAACATCATAGGATCTTACAATTAGAGCTATCAGGGACCTATTTCCTCTCTATTTTTTCAGAAGAACAAAAAGCCTGCCATCAAGGTTAAGTGATTTACCCAAAATCAGAGAAGGGTTTAAATCCAGATCCCCTGACTCTAAAGCCAGTGTTCTTTTCACTTTACCAGCCCTATCATCCTTCTATTCCAAAGTCAACATTAATTGACTGCCACTCACCATCATAACCTATTTTGGGGAGAGGGATGGCCTGAGTTGCTTCATTCATATTCTCTCATTAAACTTCTTATTGTCTAGGGCCATTTTTCTTCTCTGCTGCCTGGACAGACTTCTTATTATGGAATTTGTTGGCAGGACTTCAGTGCCAATTTTAGTCACTGACCTAAATTGTGTGTGTGTGTGTGTGTGTGTGTGTGTGTGTGTGTGTCCCTTAGAGAAATGTCTATCCTTGGACAAAGTTGAGAGTAGAACACTCAACCAACAGATTTTTCATTAACAACTCAATGGGCTTGAATATTGTGCTTCCAGCATGTGCATTAGAAGGTTAGCCTGAACATGCAAAGAGAGCATGTACTGTGTGGAATGACTGAAGGGAAAATTAATCTATCAATCAATTAACTAACCAAGATTTCTGAAGTAAATTTCCTTGAATGAAAGTAAATTTAAACAAAGAAGGTATGGATGAATGAATGAATGAATGAATGAATGAATGAAAGAAAAATTATTTATTAAATACTTGGGATGTCTCAGGCTCTGTACTGACTACTTAGAAATATAAATAGGAAAGGTGGGATTATCAAATCATTGGAAGTAAACTCAAATAACTCCAGAAACATCATAGGATCTTACAATTAGAGCTATCAGGGACCTATTTCCTCTTTTTTTGTGTGCTAGGTGGCACAATGGCAGAAATTAAACATTCCCTGCCCTCAGAGAGCTTAAATTTTATCAGGGGAGTTAGCATGTACACATATAGTTATATATAACATATGTACAAGGTGACTGTTGGGAAGAGGCAAAGAACTGTCCCATGACAGAGCTGTAGATGAGCTGTGAGAACTTAACATGGTAGGCAGCTGTGATGTAAGAAAAAGAGTATTGAATTGGCACTCAAAGGACTTAGATTAGAATCTCACCTCTACTACTTTCTTTTTTGTGACTTTAGGTTAGTCACGTCACTTTCCTGGGCCTCAGTTTCCTCATTTGTACAAATGAAGGGCTTAAACTAGTTTATCTGGGAGGAAGCAAGGTACCTACAAGGAAAATAGCAGTGATTCTAGAGTAAAAGGATCTGAGTTCCAATGCTGCCTCTGATGGCTACTGCCTATGTGACCCTGGGCACAACATTTAATGTCTCTGGCCCTCAATTTCCTCAACCATAAAAAAATAAATAAAAGAGATTGGACTAGAAGGCTTTAGATAGCCCTTCCAGCTTTCTATGGCCTTTCAAGTCTAATCTGGCTCAAAAATCTATGATCCCTGGTTCCCTTCAAAACTCAGTTCAGGTACCATTTCCTAGATGAAGTCTTTCCTGATCTCTCCTAAAATAATTAACTTGTAGATATTCTATATAATAGAATATAAGAATATAGGATATCATAATACATAATATAATATATAACATATGTGTGTGTGTGTATATATATATATATATGAAGGTGGTATGCATGTATATACATTTGTATGTATGTATGTATGTATGTATGTATGTATGTTTGTATGTATGTATATAGAAGCCCTTGGAGGTCAAGGACTTTTTCGTATTTATTTTTTTCTCCTCATCACTTAGCACAATGCTTGGCATTTAGTAGGTACATAATGAAATGCAAATCATAGATTTAAAGACTGGAAGACACCATTGAGGTCATCTAGTACACATGAAGAAACTGAGCCTCAACAAGGTTATGTAATTTGCACGGGGTCACATGGCTAGTGTCTGAAGTGAGATTTGATGACTAATAATTATAAATGATAGTTAATAATAACAACAGCATTTGTGTATCACTTCAAGGCTTGCAAAATATTTTACACGTGTTCTCTCAGCCAAGACTTCCAAGCACTACTGGGCCGCACTGCTTCCCCAGTGCTTGTTAGTTGACTGGTTGTTTAATTTGTGGCCTCTCCAGACCTCAGTTTCCTCAGCTGTAAAATGAGAAGGTTGAATTCAATTATTTCGATAGCCTATGTCATCTGTAAGACCCATGAATGCCTGGCCTACTGACCAAAGCCAAGGAATAGCTAGATACATTAGTATTATCCCTACTCATCCCCTCCAAATTCTCCACCCAGAGCCAAGCCAAAGAAGTAACAATAAAAGACAAGTGTGGTGGGCACAGAAACAGCTCAGCCAACACTTTCTCTAGTTCAATATCACTAAATCACCAGAGGAGCCTTGTCTATGGGTCACATTAGGGATCATGTGGCAGGCTCCCAAATGTACTGACAGATTTGAAAAATTTGGCTGGCTTCTGTGCTGAAAGGAAAGGGGCCTCCAAGGACAGCCTTCTGGAGTTCTCAGAAAGTCAGGAAATTCACAGAAGTGACTGACTAGAATAAGGTGAGAAGCTATTGCCTCAGATGGGATTTCAGAGCAGATAGATGTGGTCATGCATAACACACTGGAGTGTGTGAGAAGCCAATATCACAAGCTAAGTTTTGGGAAAAAAAAAGACACATTTTTTTTCTTATTAAATTTAGCTTTCTTTAAGGGAGGAGGAAAGGGGAAATCATAGACTTTCTGGATAACTCACAATGCTGATTGAAAAGCAGCTGACAGACCTGTGCACACTATCTGTCCCAGACGAAATAAGGATGAAAACTAGATTCAACTCAGGGACTAGTTTCAACTGACCACACCTCTCCCTTAAATCCTTATTCAATTTAAAGAGTGGGCCCGCTGGAAAAAAGCAACCAGCTTAAAAAAAAAAAGGCCCAGCTGACTGCCAAAGAGATGGGTGACAAACACTGCTAACTAACCCTGGGGTTTCTGCTGTGATCCAAAAGTGGATGGAAATTCCAGGTATACTAGTTCAAGGGAAGCTTATCATAGTCTCTCAGTCACCTAAGCAATCCAGCCTTAGGGAAAATGATGAAAAATCTTAACTCCAAAACTCCATAGACCCTGTGTTTGAGAAATTAAAGAGAAATAAGAGGAGGGAGAGCCTGAAACATCACAGCTTAGTGGTATACCCTCACCCATCTATAGCCAATTAATAAGCATCAAATACCTACTATGTGCCAATAATGCTAAGCATGAGGATTCATTCTTTTCCTCCATTCAATGGCCATTTGTTAAGCACCATCTATAATTCAGTCACTTGGTAGCTACCAGAGATTTTTCTATCCAGTCATTCAATAGGCATGTGTTAAGAACCTACTATGTACTAGGCACTTGCTAGTCAAGTGGTTGATTAAACATCTGCATTTGATGCAATACAAAACAATAAATAGTCCTGACTTTCAAGAAACTTAGGTTCTCTCCACCTTCAGTACATTTACTGATTACCACTATAAGCACACAATTGTCTTACTGGCCAACCAGGCATACGTGTTGCTCTTGGTCGAAAAGATATAGGTGGAGAGGCTGACAACACAATCAAGAAACCATTTTACGAAAAACCATAGTTGGATTCACTGTATTTCTGGAGGAAAATGAAGAAATGTGCCTCATATTGTCAATTGAATAGTGGGTTAAGAATCCAGAGATCTGGCCCCATTCTAACCCTGTGATTATAGAGGTTGTCATAAGGAAATCACTGGACTGAAGTTTGGTCTATGGAGGGCTAAAGAAATCAAACACTTTAATATGGGAGGGGTGGGAGGAGATTCTACCGGTGAGAAGAGAAACTTTGCCATATTTTAGAGATGCTTCTTAAATCGTGAGTGCCATAGTTTAAGGACACTGATTAGCTGAGCAGCTAGCATGGTAAAGTGACTTGAGGAGGTGTGATATGAAGAAGAGCTGATGGAATATAGGAGAAGAGTCAGGGAGGAATTTGAAGGACAGTCATGGGGAAAGGGGATTCAGTTTGCTCTGTTTGGTCCCAGAACAAAGAGCCAAGAGCACTGAGAAGTTACAAAAAGGCAAATTTGGGGTCAGTAGTGCAGGAAACATCTGAACAATTTTGAGATATGTAAAGGGAAAATGGATTCCCTCAGGGGGTTGTGGGTCTCCTCTCAATGGAGGTCTCCAGTCAAAGGCCAGATGACCACTTGTTAACACTGTTTCAATGAGGATTCCTTTCCAGATATGTATGGCTGCTAGGGTGCCCTCTAAAATTTTGTGATCCTTTGATACAAAAAGAATGGCATTTAATTAAGATAGACATAAAAAGGATTTTACACACATTTTCCAACCCTCCACATTGCCTAAAATAGTGTAGATCATTATCTTCAAAACCTTCTAGAGATAAGTTTTCAAAATATAGCCTTCCTTCAGTTTCTTTCCTATCTCTCCTTTAGGGATTTTTCTTCTTCATCTCATTAAATAACAGTGACTACCTAAAGTTAACCTTGGATGCTGGACCTTCCTTTCTTCTCTCTCTACCTGCTTTGTCTTAAATTATCTCTTCTGGGCTCATGATGGAGAACATTTATTGATTATCACTGTAAGCAGAGAATTGTCTGAATGGTCACTCAGACATGTACATTATCCATGGTGAAAGAGATGTGGTTGGGGAGACTGAAAACATAAGTAAGAGATTATTTGATGAAAGAAAAACCATAATTGGATTCATTGTGTCCCTGGAAAAAAATGATGGGCCCTAGTCTAATCTTGAGTAGGCTACCTCATCATCACTTTTTTCCTCCATCATCCATTTTCCACCATGAATAAATTATCAAAGTCTATAGTATGTTAGGAAATATCCATAAAGTATGATATAGAAAACAGTGGCATAAAATTCAGTTAGAAACAGGAGCCACTGGGAATATAAATTTCCCTTCGGGAACATATTGACTTAGAAAATGACATATGAATGTTTATCTATATTCTGTTACATTTTTATTTCTTTTGTTAAATATTTCCCAATTATATTTTAATCTGGTTCCTCCACACTCAAGAATGTTGCCACCCCCCTCCCCCACCACACACACACATATACATACCAGACCACAGTCTGATACCTCTGATATAGAGGAAAGAGCCCAGAACCTGATGTCACAGGTCCAAAGCTATACCCTGGCTCTGTCACTGCCTATAGGTATGATTTTAGACAAATCCTTTAATCTCTCTAGGCCTCAGTTTCCCGAATGCAAAATGAGAAGACTAGAAAAGATGTCCTCAAAGGTCCCTTCCAGCTCTAAAGCTATGGTCTTAGCATCCTTCTCCAATCATTTATCTTACTCCTATTTCAACTGTGTCACTCTGGGCAAGTCCCTTAACTGCTCTGGGCTTCTGTGTTCTCATCCATAAAACAAGGGGTTCAGTCAAGGTGACATCTATGTTCCCTCCTGCCTCTGAATCAGTGATCTATGAAAAGAGGGACTTCTTGCCTTCATCAGAAGATTTTCCTCATTTCTGAGTTTCCTGGTTGTTTGGGGTTATTCCCTTTGCTCCCTAGACATGGGCTATAGTCACTGTCCTCATCCCTAGAAACATACTTTTAATTGTAGCCTCACTACAGACAGATAGAAAAAGAACGGCCAAATTAGAAAACCAAAATACAATAACAAGTGCATGAAATGCAGTATCAACATTATGTAAAACCATAATTATCTCTGATTCCTCCCTTCCTTTTTCTCCCCATGTTCAATCTGTCAATAAATCCGGCTACTTCCTCTGCTCTGGTTGTGCCAAGATCTGCCTTCTCTTCAGCTTCCCGGAAAATGAGCTTCTTGGTATGGGATCTGGATACCTCACCCACTGGGTTCCCGACTTCCAGACACTGTCCCTCTCCAATGAGAAAAAAAAAAGTCCCTGGCAGCCATCACTCCCTCACCTGCCTTCTTGACCATGTCCTACCCCACCCCTGGGAAAGCCTCCAGGTATACAACAGAGTAGAGGATAAGGAGGCTGAGATGGAGAGGGGGCCCCAAGAGGCTGTGCTGGAGCCAAGTCACAAAGAACAGGCAAACGATAGACTTTTGAGAGCAACTGCAAATAAAGAAAATGTGTTTTAATACACACTTGGCACATTCTTTGCTTTGTGGCACCAGAAGACGGGCGTTCCCTCCTATTCACTATTGCCTTATGTTCAGGCTCTAGTGCTTTTCTTCCCAGATGCAAAAAGGGTAAACTAATAATAACAAGTGTAATTACAGATGATGATATTGGTGTTGTGGCTCTAATCTTGACTCTGGAGCCAGAATCGACTTACCAGTTCTCATCACAGTCTCTCTTTTGCCAAAGTGAGATAAGAGAGGTTCAGATACAAGTTTCCTCAACATCTGCTTCTTCATTCTCTCTCTCAGTCTCTCTCTCTCTCTCTCTCTCTCTCTCTCTCTCTCTCTCTCTCTCTTTCTATGTATGTATGTGTCTCTCTCTTTTTCTCTCTTTCTCTCTTTCTCAGTTCTCAGCTCATACTTGATCCTTGCTACAGATAATGAGTTAAGGGGAGAAAATAGTATGGTCACTCTCACTTCAGGAATTCTTTCTCCTATGAAGGACTAGACCAGATGGCTACTAAGATCAGTTCCAACTCTTTGACATTCAAGTGCTCTATGATTGTAAGAAAAGGGTATTCATTACAATGATGGCCAATCACCTCTTTACTCCTAAGCTTCAACAGTGTGTATGATTGAGGATAATGGAAGTCATTGACAAACTTTAAATTGGTATTTCCAAATCAATGAACATTGCAAGGCACGAAACATATAGGAAGCACTTACTACTTATAAAGACATGTAGTATGAACTGATCTTAGTGTCAGGAAGGCCTGGATTCAAATCCCACATCTCCTATTCACTGGCTGGGCAACCTTGGGAAAATCATCTAACCTTTCAATGCTCCTCAGGCAACACTCAAAAAAATTCTAAGTACAGCTTGAGGGGTGTGTGTGTGTGTGTGTGTGTGTGTGTGTGTGTGTGTGTGTGCGTGTGCACACACATATGCGCTATATAGCATGGTACCTTGTTTACAAATCACTTATGTCTACATGTACTGTGTATGAATATACAAGGTACCATGCTACACCTTGGAGACTCAAAGATTAAAAACAAAGTATCCAATCCTTTCTCACAAAGGGCTTACATTCCAGTGGGGAGAGATGAGGTTTACACAAAAAAGTATAATTTAATGTAAGGTATGATAGAATCACAGGAGAATCCCAGGCAAAGGGCATCATAGATCTCAAACTATAAGAGAACTGAGACCATCAAGTCCATTCCCTCTAATACCACATTTTAGACATGAGGAAACTGATGCCTACAGAGGTTAAATAACTTGCCCAAGGTCATATGGGTAGTGATCAGGAGAGCAGGATTTGAACTCAGATCTTTGGTCTTTTTGCTTTGCTCCTCTGCCTCCCTGTAATGGAAAATTTGAGGAGAGGTATAACATTTTCATCTGCTGAGGTCAGGGGAGGTTTCACAACAGAGCTTGTGACAACAGAATTAAAGGAAGAAGACTCTGAAAGCATTCAAAAGAGGAAGAGAAAAGAAACCACATTGGGTGGGAGGAAAGAACAAGAGAAGAAATAATAAAGACAATAAGATTTAGAGACAGATGGTCCTGTAGTGATCATCTGAGGCAACTTCCTCATTTAAACCCGCAGCCCAGAGAAAGGTGATTTGCCCAAGGTCACAAAGTGACAAAGTCAAAATTCCAATGCTCTTCCTTTAGTTCCAAAATGAGAGATCTTTCTACCACACCAAAGTTGCCTCTAAGGTATATTTAGTGGAGAGTGGGCAATTAACAGATGTCTCAGGTGTGGTACCATTCAAATAGGGTCTATTGGCATCATACCAAAAGAGGGAAGTGAGATCTAATGTCTTGAGGACTATAAAATTTTAACCAGTGCATAATGTGAGAGGAAGCAAAAGCAAAAAAAGAGCAGAGATAATCCAATCAATTAATGAACATTTATTAAATGCCTATGTGTCAGGCATTGTGCTAAGCAATGGGATACAGAGACAAAAGTCAGTCTCTATCCTTATTGGACTTACAGTCTAATGTAGGAGACTACACACTGACAAATATATAAAAAACAAATTATATAGAGGATAGAAAAATAGTTGGCAGAAGGAAGGCACTGGAATTAATCAAGTACAATGGGGAGGGATGAGCGACACCTGTGATTTAACTAGAATTGGAACTCCCGTGATCGAAACTCCCTTCACTGATGATCTCAGCAATATGTCTATAATTTATGAAGGTCACCCACATGTTGTTTCCTCCATTCGAATATGAATTCCTTGAGAGCAAGGACTGTTTTTGCTTTTTCTCTGAATCTCCAGCACCGAATACAGGTATCTAGCATGAAGTTAGCACTTAATAAATGCTGTGATCACCTACCTAGTATGTGTCAGAACTTGAACTCAGGTCTTCCTGACTCTGGGTCTGGTTTTCTACCCACTATGGCATATCACCTCTGATTCAAATTTAGTCTGGCATAATTAGCAAATCAGTGGCATGCAGTTGACATTAGTAACAGCCATCCTGTGTTTTCTGTTTAACCAAATACATCTTCACAGTATATTCTACAGTGCACAGAGTGGGGTTTAAATTTTTTTTTCTAGTAGCTACTTATATTCCATGCTCTACTGGAAGAATTAAAATGTAACAATGATCTCTTGGCATCTAATTATCTTATCTCAGACTTTGATAAACCAAGCCATCCTCTTCGAACTGAATTTCTGTCCAGCAAAGCATTTCTGTTGCCAAAGTATAATTTTGTTGGCAGTATCTATCACTTTCAAGCCCTGGAATCTGACCTACGCTTGTAAATTGTGCTGTCCTGGCAAGGTTCTCGCCCTCCAGGGCATTGTATTGGTCTAAAGCAATACATCACGTTGCCTCCCACTCTTTTTGTTAGCCTATTTCTCCAAAGGATCCTAAAATGATAATATTTCCGCTCCAGAAGCCCCAGTTAATCCGGCCCAAGGACTTGCTCTCTGCACCATTGCCACAGGCATTGGAAACATAGGCAGGGAGGAGTCTTCTGCCACACTTGACTGAGGCAGGCCCTCCCAAGAGAAATGAGGTGTTAAGTCAATGGCAACCCAGTAGGGGTAAGTGAGGCAAGGATTGATTCTGCAGAGTAATGTTGTGACAAGATGCCTAGTACATAACAGAGGCTGAGTAAATGTTTGTTGATTTGAATTGAATCTGTCCAGCCTTGACTTATCCATTCTGTGAAGGTCCTCTCAATCTGTTTTCAGAGTCCCTTCATCTCTAAGAGAATAGGGCAGGGTTTAGGGAATAGTCCCCCAATTTCTGATGGAAGAATCCCTTGTCACACAACAACAAAGACATGCCCAAGAGATTGAGAAAGGGTTTAGGGAGTGGTCACCCAACCTCTGATTTCAGAATTCCTTGACCTCTAACAAAGACATACCCAAGGGAAAAGAGAAGGTTTGGGGAGTGTGCCCAAGATCTCAGGCAGCTTACAGCATGGTTTGGCACACAGTATTTCCCAAAGAACATAGACAAGACAGAGGAAGACAAACATTTATGTGCAGAGAAAGCCACCCAGGAGCACCAGTGGATGCTATAATTCCACTGTAAAAGATCTTGTCTGGCTCTTGTTTTCCCTCATTTATGGACAATCAGTGGTGGAAGCAGCCATGAACCTAAAATACCAACTCAGAGGTCCTGATTAGGCTTTCTTTCTTCTGTCTGAAGACAGACAGGAAGCCCCCAAACTACTGGCCCCAGCTTCCTTATGCCAGCCCCACAGCTCAGTTGCCTTCCTCATTGGGATAGTACATAACTTATAGCCAGTCATCATGCCCTTATATGGACCCTGTGTGCCCTGTCTAAAGCAGGGGTGCTTTATTCAGTGGCACAAGACACAGCTGGTTGATGAGCAAACTGAAAACCACGCCATACAAGGATTGGTTGAAAGAAAGAAGTGGTGTTGAGCCTGGCAAAGAGAAGATTTTGAGAAGATGGTACTCATTATTTTTGAGTCTCTGAAGGACTATTTAATGGAAGAGGGAGTAAGTTTGTTCTGGTTGGCTGTAGGAGGCAAGAACTAGAAGGAATGGGTGGAAGATGCAGAGGAAGCAGGGGCCATGAAAGGGAAAACTGCCTAACAATTTGAGCCATCCAAAAATGGAATAGGTTATTTCAGAAGGTGGTGTGTTCTCCTTCATTGAAAGCTTTTGGCAGAGACTATGTAAGTGCTACTGGTAATATTTTAGAGAGAATTCTTAGTCAGGTAGGGATTAGACCCTCTGAGGTCCCTTCCAACTCTGTGATTCTCTGATCCAGTCGTTTAAAATTCTGCAAGACAGAAAATCTGCCTTGACCTGATTGGAAAACAGGAGTAGTTGCTCTGTGGATTTAAAGGTTCAGCAGCTGGGTGAAAGGGTGTTGATTCGGAGGGAGGGGGAGGGAATATATCCTCATCCCATTAAGAGACACTGCTGCCTTGGCAAATATTCTCTCCAATTAAAAATTAACATGGGCCAAGGGTTAAATCAATATCTAAAGTTGATAGATTTTCAGGAACCAAATCACAATGCCCTTAAGTTGAGTTCAGGACTCTCAGTTCTTAGAAAACAGTGAGGTCTTTCACTTTTCAGCCTAGAAGATGGGAGGTGGGGCTAGTGGGGAGGAAGACACAGAAAAACAGAAATGGAGAGAAGAGAGAGAGTAGGGAAGAGAGAATGAGACAGGAATGGAGGAAAGGTGGTAAGGAAGGAGGAAGAAAAGGGGGAGAGACAGAAGGAGGGGAAAGAGACAGAGATCAAGAGGAGAAAGAGAGAGAGAAAGAGAGAGAGAGAGAGAGAGAGAGGGAGAGAGATCTCAGTTGATCATTTTAACTTAAAGTATAGGGCCAATGACCTATTAAAATCATCTTTCTTTACACTAAATGTTATATTTTTTTATATCACCTAAAATTCCCCTTGTATCACTTCCTTTCTCGTCTCCCAGCCCAGAGAACCATCCCTCATTATAGTTCATCTTGATAGATGTGACCATTCAAGCCTGTTGAGATATTTTTGGATTCTTCCTCTGGCATCCAATGCACTTGTTTTCTTCCCAGCATTGCTTTATCTACAGATTGAATCTATGCCTTCATCCAAGACACTGATGAAAAGGTTGAACAGCACAGGGCCAAAAACAAAGCCCTGGGCTACACAAGGAGAGTACCATTCATCACCTCCATTGATACTGGTCATTAAGAATTTCTTGGTGATTTCTCCCCAAAGCCTAGTGTGTCTTGTTTTCTAAGATGGTTAGTTTAAAGCATGGATGTTCAGACAAAATTTATCCCTGTTTTGAAACTATTAATGGGGATGGATTTTAAAAATGATCACCTAGAAGCTTATAAATTTAAGCCAATTCTTCATCTTTCCAAAACTCCAGATGTTAAAGGCATATTAATCATTGCAACAGGTCATATTTACAAAACACTTTCTCATAACAATGCTTAAGCATCAATAGCATAAGTTTGATGCATCCTTTTATATAGATAAAGTCAAAATTCAAGGAGACAAATGACTAACCCCCAGTCTAACAGGCAGCAAGTGACAGAGCCAACACTTGGTCCCATAGCATCTTATTCCAAATCCATTGCTCTACAAGTCATAGTCCATGCCATGGGATCATAGGATCAAAAGTCTGGGCTGGAAGGGAACTAAGAGGTGATCTAGTCCAATACACTCTTTTACAGATGAGGAAACTCATCAGAGGATGTGACTTGCCAAAGTGTTACTTTTCACTGCTGAGATTTTTTTTTAAGGAAAGTCTAGCCAGTTGAGTATAGAGGAGATTTCAAAGGAATTTTAACTCAACTATATTTCCATAGTCCCAACTATATTTCCATCAATGTGGCTGAAACCTAAATCTATCTATAGCTTACACAGCATCTTAGTAAAGGTGCCCTTGCTCAACCAAGATTGCTTTGTCAGCGATAGCCACAAGTGAGATCTCCGTATCCCTCTTTGCTCCAGGCCAGAGGAGAACAGTTTGCTGATGATGGACCTGGGAAGAATGAGGAAAGTCAGCTAATTATTGTGGGTTTGATGATGCCACAATTCTGCTTCCCATCCTTGTAACTAGTGAATTAGCTCTGAAGAGTATTGAATTACTTCACTAGCCATGAATTATTTAAAGGGAAGTGCTGTTATTATAGAAGCCAGCTGTTTAACCATTGGAATTCTGTACATTGGCCAACACTCATGAAAAGAGCTGCATTCTGTGACTAAACACTATGCCTACTCATGGTGTGTTCGATGGATGAGTTAAAGTGGTGTTCAGATAGCCTACTTAAATAATCCTTGATTTATATTTCAGGATATCCCTGGAGAGCAAATTGGAAGGAAGGGAGGGAGGGAAGGAAGGAAGGAAGAGATGGAAGGAGGGAAGAAAAAGGAAAGAAGACAGGAAGAGGGGGAAAAAAAAAGGAAGGGAGGGAGGGAGAGAAAGAAAGAATCCTAAGGACTCCAATAAACCCCAGTAAGAGGGATTCCATGGATAGTTAATGTGCTTATCTTCACAAACTTTTTTCTAAAGTGTGAGTAATCATAAGGACTTTGTTCATAGTATTCTGGACTTAAACTGGAATGGACCCTTGAGGTCATGCAGTCCAACCACCTCATATTTTATATGAGGAAACTAAGGTTCAGAAAAGTATACTAGGATAGAAGAATCAGAGAATTAGATCTCAGAGGTCAGAGTTTATCTCCACTCATTTTACAGAGAAGCAAACTGAGGCCCAGAGAGGTTAAGTATTTTGCTCAACTCACAAAGGCAATAAGAGCCAGAGCGAGGTTTTCAACTAAGATGCCTCAATTTCACATCTATACACCCACACAGCACTGTATCTCATCCCAACATGGCAAGAGAATGGGACTTTTGGAATGATGTAACCATGACTGAAGAGGGCAACCATAGGCATTCTCCATCTAATGCACTGCCCCCAACAAGCAGAGATAATCAATATTTAAGACTAAACCAGTAAAGGATGATGTGCTTATATTGTGAAGCAATGTTTGGTTCTTCAGTTCTTGGTTCCAATAGAGTGTGTCTTAGTACTTACTCAACAAGTCACACAACAAACTCTCTAAATGCCCAGAGGGTAAGCTACAGGCTGACATTTTGAGTTTTCTATAATGTGTCTCATACAAAATCTCCCACCTCTTGAGACTTTGTGCAAACTCTCTAGTAGGTCTGGAAAGCGGTCCCTTCTCCATTGCCACCTCGACCTTGAAGATTCCCAAGATTCCCTTAAATCACAACTGTAGTAGCATGAACACCAAGCCTCTGTAGATTAACCCCAGTTGCCAGTGATCTCTCTCCCTGGAAATGAATTTGTATTGTTTTCTCTAAATGTTTTATTTACTGATTTGTGTGATGCTGTTTTTCCCCCCAGGAGAATGTAAGCTTCTTAAAGTCAGGGATTATTTTATTTTATTTTTTCCTTATATCTCTACCAACTAACAGAGCGGCAACATGGCACAGTGGTTAGAGAATTGGTCTGGGATCCATAAAGGCCTAGGTACAAGGTGTGCCTTGATACATGTAGGCTGTGTGACTCTAGCGAAGTCAAATAACCCTTCAGTACCATAGGCTACTTTTGTGACTCTAAGTTGCTGAAAAGGTACTGATCTGGCTTGGTCACAGGAGTATGATCATCTGGTGTTTCCTAAAGTTGCAATTCTCAAAATGTTTATCTTAGGATCCTGTTACATGACTAAAAATTATTGAGGATGCTCCAAAGAGCTTTTCTTTATGTGACTTATCTCTATCAAAACTTACTTTATTAGAAATTGAAATGTCTTGGTATTATTATGAAAATAAGTTTTGACCCTGTGGACCCCCTGAAAGGGTCTCAGGGACCCCTAGGGCCCCTGCATTATCCCAATTAAGCCTTTTATCAATTTCCTTTTGAACACCCAACATAGTGCCTTACACAATGTTGTTGTTCCATCATTTCAGTCATGTCTGGCTCTTCATGAACCCGTGGACCTCTGTCCATGGGTTTTTCTTGGCAAAGATACTGGAGTGGTTTGCCATTTCCTTCTCCAGTGGTAAACAAAGGTTAAGTAACTTGCCCAAGATCACACAGCTAAGAAGTTTCTAAGGCTGGAATTGAACTCAGGTCTTCTTGATTCCAAATGCAATGTTGTAGCCACTGTACCACCGAGCTACCCCACATTACACCCAGTAGAAGCTTAATAAATACTTCATGGATGGATTTATATCCCCATTACCCTGTATTGTGCTTTGCACATAGTATTTACTCAAATGTTTGCTGAATTGAATTTTGTTAAAAGGGATTTGTGAATCCTCTATCTCAAATTCCTTATTTTATCAATGAGAAAGCAAAGGAGAAGGCGGCAAGGGGCAGGAGTAACTTAGCTACTCTGAGACCAAGCATACATAAATTCCAACCATTCTATAATATTTCTCCCCAAATATTTTTGTTGTTTCTATCCATTAAGTTGTCTATCTGGTATTCTATAAGATAATACAAAAGCAGTAAAGGAAGGTAGACTTCTGCAACTGCCTGAATGATTCATGGACACCTTTCCAATTTTGTATCGGCAATGTTTCCTTGACAAATATATCTCAGAGTCACCTAGACTAAATGTAGTTTGTCAATAATGTCAATGAAAACAACTCCAAAAGATAGCCAATTACTCACTGTGCTCTCAAAGAACATATGATGAACCATACCTTCCTTCTGTTGGGAAGGAGGTGAGGGACTCTAGGAATGAAATGTGGCATACACCATCAGATGTGATCACTTATGTTGGTTGGTTTTGCATTACTCTTTTTGACTGTGGTAGAGTGGAAGAAATATATTCAGAAATGGTGATAATGTAAGACTAAACAGCATCCATAAAAGTCTGAAAATAAGAGTGCAGGTACCTCTGTGTCTGGGCTGTACCATGGGACTACATATACTTAAAAACATGAAGCCAATGATCAAGAGTAACCCAAGCTTGGTTTTGTTATGATTCTTAACTAAAAGCTAGTGGTTTTTTTCTTTTCATCCTAAAAATGTTTCCTGGTAGTGCAATAATAGAGAAGAGAGATTAGAAAGGGGGAGAGAAATTTCAAAAGTTTTAAAATAATTTATTCAAATTACCTTGATAGATGAAGAAAATGGGGGGGGGGGGGGAAGATGGTATTGTATGGCCCAAAAGTGAAGACTGTTCTAGATTAAATGTGACACTGAAGAAAATGGGAAGGGGAAACATCTATTTGTAGACTCAACCATCACCTGCTGAACTCAATGTTATTGGTGCTAGCTCACTGGTGAGAGACATTTTATAATACGATTGAGGAGGGAGAGATGTATGTCTGAGCTTGGTGGGACATGCAGTCATCTTGGTTTCTTTTGATTTTAGAATGAGGCAGGAAAGCAACTTCTGATGAGTTTGAACCAACTATTTGCCATTCTGTGTATACATGCACAAAGTCTAGGAAGGAGCTTTGGTTTGGTCTGCATGGGGAAATCTTGACCTAGGAACTCTTCCCGTCATGTGTCTCATGCTTCCCAGAATTGTTGATTTAGAGCTGGAAGAAACCTCATAGGTCATCTGATCCAACTTCCTCATTTTACAATGGGAAAATGGAAGCCTACAGAGCTTAAATGACTTGCCAAAGTTACACAAATAAGGAGCAGATTGGGAATTTGAATCCAGCTCTTCCTGATGACAAGGTCAGCACTCTATCCATTATATCTTGCTCCTTTTTACCAGTATGTCTATAGACTAAAACTAAAATGCTGTTAATACCAATACCTGTAAGCTAAGAATCCAACAGTGTAATTAATTTCATCTTTTAGACAGACAATCAAAGGAGCAATGAAATTGAAATTCGTTAACACTCAAGTTTTAGCTTTTTGGATAACATTGGTATGGTTAGTTTTCTGGGGAAAATTATCAATACAGAGAAATAAAAGTGTTTTATCTGAAGTGGATAGGAGAAGACAAAGGAGGAGAAGAATGAAAAGGAGAGGAGAAGAGAGGAGAGGAAGCAGGAGGAGTCAAGAGGAAAGGCAAGGAGAGGAGAATCATTTGAGAACATCTCATTTTCTGCACAGATGTAGCACGTTATTTTCAAAACCCACATTATGATATCTGCTAAACCACTACCCCCTAGGAAGGGGGAAGATACCGGAAATATTGTAAATTAAGAGACAATCAACATGGCACCAGGGAAAGAATTCACTCCAGGAAAGAGGGCATGGTCCAGGATCATGATCTGAGAGAGTTGTATTATGCCAGGTCTAGTCAGAATTCATGGGGCAACTAAATTCAAGGAGCTAAATTGGACCCAGGAATATAGAGTTTCTACCAGGAGGTCAAAGCTAGGAAGAGTCAACATAGAGTCAGAAAGAGCACACTCCAAAGGGAAGTCCATCTCTTGTATACACCTATATATGTACACAGTGTATCCTTCCCTCATTAGACTGTAAGCTCTTTGAGGGCAAGGTCAATTTTTGCTTTTTCTTGGTAGTCTCAGTACTTAGCACAGAGTTTCGCACATAAAAAATAGTACTTACTTCTAATACTTTTTGATTGATTGATTGGATGAAGGAATGAAAGAATAAGTCAATACATATAACTGTGATCACCTTCACTTAAACTCCTGTTCAGGACCCCTAACTGCTGACAAATAAAAGCCCCATCCTGCTGCCTGTGGGCGAGGATTCCACAGAATTGTCCTGTACAATTTCTCTATCCAAGTTGTGGCACATGGATGAGCCATGCCCTCTCCTCTCAGCCCTATTGGCTTTACTGTGGTCCCTAACAATAGTGATGTAGATCCAACCTGCTGTTCTCTTATGCCATGGATGTGTATATGTTAAATCAGTCCATACTGACTAACACGGCTCTCCTAAGAAGGATCTCAGTCTCAGAACTAGAAGTGGAAGAGACATTGGAGGTCATCTATACCAACCCCTTCATTTTACAAATAAGGAAAATTAGGTCTAGGGAGGCAAACCAAGATCTCACAGAAAGCACATTGCACGGATGGAACTGAAACCTAGATCCTGTAATTCTAAATTCAGTTCTCTTCATCTTTACCATCATTAGGATAGATATTCAGAGTTGGAGGGGATCTCAGTGGCCAACTAGTCCATTCTCTAAATGAAAACAAATGCCTTCTATCATCTACCTATTTAGCTTTTTTTGAGTGCCTCCTAGATCTCAAGTACTATACTAGACACTGAGCACAGACCAAGACAAAAATGAAACAATCCCTTCCCTCAAGTACCTTACATTCTTTTGGGGGGCTATAAAATGTACATATAGGGGTTGTGGTGGGACAACCATTTAGGGTTATCCTCAGAAGGCTTTTAAACTTTAATAGCTTAAAACTGTATGAAGACTTTTGGGAAGACATGTATAAGTATATAAATGCCAGGTAATTTGTAGGGAAGGAAGGAAGGAAGGAGTAAAGGAAGGAAGCACCAGCAAGTGGGGAATCAGGAAAGGCTTTTTTTATTATTATTATTAAGAGGCATTTAGTAAACAGTTACTATGTGCTAAGCACTGGGGATACAAAGAAAAAACAAAAACAGTCCTGCCCTCAAAAAGTTTACAATCTGAGGAGGGAAACAACATAAATATAAATGAGTACACACAAGATACGTTCAGAGTAGATGGAGAAGAGCCTGAGATGGGAAGGTGCTAGCATCCAGGGGAACAGACATGCTGGGAAGTATTCTGTGTAGAAGGAAGTGCTAGAGCTGCGTTGTGAAGGAAACAAAAGAATCGAAGAGGCAGAGATAAGGAGGGAGTGCATTCCAGGCATCAGCAACAGCCAGTACAAAGAAACAGAGATGATAGATGAAGTATTGTGTGAGGTTCAGTAAGAAGGTCAGTCTACCAGGACCATAGAGTGTGGGGAATGGAAATTCTATATATCAAGTTTCACTAAGCAGCCTACGCTCCAAGAGATCCATTCCAGAAGAACCCCCTACCTCCTAAAGAAGCCCATTTCCCTTTTGGACAGCTCCAATCACCAGGCACATATTTCTTTCCCTAACCTGACACCCACAATGATAGCAGTGGTCTGAGGAAGCTGGGTTATTTGACTAAGTAAAGGCACTGAGCCTCTGGTTTCATTGAAAGAGAGCTCCTGTGGGAGGAAGCTGCCTCTCCTGATGTAATCTGGCACCCTCTCAGTCACTGAGGTTAAGTAACTTGCCAGACAGGGGTTAGTATGGGCCAGAGGTGGGGTCAGTTCTTCTTGGCTCTAAGGTCATCACTCTATCCACTGTGACATATCCCTCTCATGGCTAGGCAGCAAGGTGGGGAAGTAGATAAAGCACCGGGCCAGGAGGCAGGAAGACCTGAATTCAAATCTAGCCTCAGACACTAGCTGCAGGACAAGTCACTTAACCTGTTTGCCTCAGTTTCCTCATCTGTATAATGAGGATAACAATAGCCCCTACCTCCCAGGGTTGTTGTGAGGATCAAATGAGATAATAATTATAAAGAGCTTACTGTACCTGGAACATAGAGAGTGCTATATAAATGTTAACTTGCCAGGATAGCTAAGTATAGAAATGAGAAATTCTCTAATGGCTAGTTTTAAGGGACAGTGCTAGAGAAAATGCCCTACAGAGGTACTCTTGTCAGTGTTATGCCTAATAATAGAGATACAGCAACTTTAGCAGCATGAAGGCTAGAAAAGGGTCTTTTAAAACCAGGTACAACCAGGATCAGCTCTTCTGAAAATCAGTCATTAACTGCTGAGGCTTAGATTTAGGGGCCATTCGAGAAACCACTTTCTTTTAAGGCAGAAGCTTCAGCATTTTGTTCCCCACCCTTTGCGCTAGGTTTCCTGTTTTAGCCTACAGCAACAAGTCTCCTTGTGTAAGCCCTGGAGGGGTGAAAAGAGATGAGGCTGGAAACTCAAATGTGGAATGCAGACCTTCCATCTAAATGACTCCCTACCAACCACTGAGAAGAGGTTTCTAGGGAGGTTTTAATGCAAACAGTATGAATTACAACTCCAATTGAAACCAGTGGGGGCTCTAAACTCATTAAATTAGAAGAGATTCCAACTCATCATACACATTCCCTCCCAACCTACAGATGAGTGACATATTTGCCCAAGGGACCAAGCTTTATGCTGTCCCATCACCGAAGCTTGCTGAGGCTGTGTGATTGTGAGGGTCACAACTTTTCTGAGTCTCCATGTCCTCAGTGATAAAAGGTTGATAATGTCATTAGGAATAGATAATGACCACAGATGAGAGGTGGCAACTTCCCCTACTGGAAGAAAGTTCAGGCACATATGCCAGTTCCAAAAAAAAGACCCAAGCCAGTGGCACATGTACTTTGTGTCACTCCCCCTTCAGTGCCCTGCTCTGCCACATGTATGACTGTGTGACCTTGGGCAAATCACTGCCATTCTCTGGGCCTCAATTTCCCCAGATGAAAAATGAGGGGAGTGAGCTAGATGGATATTAATTAAGATCACTTCTAGGACTAAATGTATGTTCCTAAAGAAAATCCTTCTCTTGCAGTGGCCAAGCTAGAAAGTTTCTGGGTCCCACCCTGTATTGCCAGATCTCTCTTGATCAAACAAACTCCTTGTCACATCTTGTAAAGAGTGTTTATTTCCCTAGCCCTAAATTCCCCAGCAACTATTGCCCATTATGCATTCTAGGGCAGTGGGAGAGAAAAACTTCCTGTATTCCCCTCTACATTTTTATCTTTTCTGAAAGGAAACCAGAGTTTAGCATCTATTCTTGGCGGCCTGACTCCTTTGGCCTCCTGAAACATCCAGTAACTTAGCAAAGAAAAAAAAGCCTATGGATGTCCTCTGTGAATTGCTGAGGACCACGTGAGCTTGTTTTCCCCTCTCCTCCAATTTACAGTCTCTGGAAAAGATTATAAAACAAAACAAAACAAAAAAACATTGTTTACAGAGCTCAGGGGGCCAGTTGATTCTCAGCTAAAGCAGCGAGACAGAGTACGTCTAACACCAGCAAAGAAAACCACGGAGACAGAGAGGAGGGCCAGCTGCCTTGCCTCTTCCCAACATTAGAGCGGGGGCCACCTCCCAGATTTGCTCTCAGAAAGCAGTATCACTCTCTCAGGGTTGCCACAAACACAGCCATGCAAAGTTACAGTTCCCCAGCTGTCCTGAGCTGCACAGCCAACCTGTCTTGTCCACCATTTAACTATGGGAAATATTGTGGTTCTGGAGTTGTTGGAGCCATCTGGGCAAAGAGGCAGGTAGTGATGGGAACTGAGAGAAAGGGACAAACTGGGTATAAATATGGAGGAGGGTTTAACAAGTGTCTTAACTTCTCTAGGGTGGGGGAAACTATCTCCAAACTCAAAGCAGCAAGGAATAATAAGTAGGGGATTATACATCTGGAACTGGATGGCTTTTAGCAGTCAACTAGTCTAACCCATTTATTTTACAAAGAAAAGACTGAATCCTAGAGAAATTAAGTAACTTACCCAAGTTGATAAGAGTAGAAAGTGGAATTTGAAATCAAATCCTTCAATTAGAAAGCTAGTATTCTTCTAGTGTAATGTGTTGAAGGAAGGCCTGTTTATAATCCTGCCTCTGACACTTAATAGCTATATGACTGTGAGCAAGTCGCAGAATTTCTCAGCAAATCTCTAAAATACAGAAGTTGTCGATCTGTATTAGTGAAGAGAATTTCCACACTGGGAGTTCCTATACCTATAAAATCATAGGTCACCACTTTTTTTTTAAGGATCTCATTATAATTAATGAGGATGATACATAGTAGGTTTTGGACAGCTCCACCTTGAGACCCAGCATAAACCTGTATCCAGTCAATGTTTGTTGAATGAATTAACAGATGGACCAAAATTCTCATATCCTAATTTAAATGTAGAGTAAACTGCTCTTTTGAATTAAATTAAATATGTAGCAAGAGGAATTAGGAATTAAGGCTGAGAATATTGGAGTTTGTCTCAAAGAGGGTCTGACTTTCATTCCTGCTTCAGACACTAGAAGTATGACTCTTGACAAGCCACTTCACCCCTCAACCTCAGTTTCCCCATCTGTAAAATGAGGTTGACAATAGCACTAGGGTAAAATGAGACACTGCAGGTAAGGTACTTTGCAACCCTTAGGATGGTACAGAAATGTTCATTGTTATAATGTTTTTTACCTTAAGCAGAAACATGTTCTGTTCTAAGGCTACACCATTCTCTTCTTTGTCTTATCCAGGCAAACCCACTGGGTACGGCTCTAACAGTCGGCGTTTACACCACACAGGGATCGTGGATGAATGCTGCTTCCGGAGCTGTGATCTGAGGCGGCTAGAGATGTACTGTGCGCCAATTAAGCCAGCCAAGTCAGCTCGCTCGGTGCGTGCCCAACGCCACACCGATATGCCCAAAGCCCAAAAGGTAGGTTAGGATGAGAGGAACATGGTGGCTTTTACAGGCCCTTCAGTCAAGGGTACCATGTCATACCTAGCAGATTATTTCAGAAATATCACTCCCCACCTCATCAGAGGCCCTTAATTCCCCAGCTGATTGTCAGTCCTGTTAGCTTTAGGCTTGATTCTCTAACTTGTCCCCCTAATTAATCAACAAGAATTTTTTAACAGTGTCAGGTATGTCTTCTTAATCATGTACCTTTTACAATCACCATAATCATTAATTAGTCATTAGCAATTCTAGAGCATGGTAAACTGCGTATTTTATCACCCCTAGGAAAATAACAAGTATTCATAAATAATTTTAATTAAATCATCATAATTATTAATTAAATAATTAAAGAAGATGTATCTTATTTCTTCTAAGAAAATAACTATTGTTAATTAACAATACTAATTATTAACCGTGTGCCAGGTACTTTTAAATCATGTGTCTTTTTTAAAAGCATTGCAGTGATTAATTAAGCATGATTAAATATGGAAAGTGGTTAAACAAGTGTTTTATCTCCTAGAAAATTATCATTAATTAATAACATTAATTACTGTGTGGCAGATACTTTTAAATTATGTATCTTTTTTAAAAACATTGCAATCATTAACTAATCATTATTAGTTAAGGAAAAGGATTAAACTAGTATTTTATCCCCCCAGAAAAAGTATTATTAATTAATAACATTAATTAATTTTTAACTGACTGCATGCTCAGTACAACTTTTAAAAATCACGTACTTTTAAAAATTATTATAATCATTAATTAACCAATACTAATTATAAAGAATGGTTTAGAGGCAGCTAGGTGGCACAATGAATGAAGCACCACTAGCCCTAGAGTCAGGAGGACCTGAATTCAAATCCAGACTCAAACACTTACTAGCTGTGTGACCCTGGACAAGTCACTTAACCTTGGCTGCCTCCAAAAAATAAAAGATAATGGTTTAACAAGTATCTTACCCTCCTATTAAAATTGACTATTATTATTAACCAACTATATGCTAGGTATAGCTTTTTTAATCATGTCCCTATTTTAATCATTAATTTTTTCATGATTTTAACTTCAAACCAGTGCTAACTATCAAAGGACTATTATTAGAGGTTGTGAGCATTCTGATCTAGAAAGACAGACCATTCTGGAAGAGGACTTCTCTGAGTTTATACTGAAATGGGTCATAGAAGTAGGGATTGGACCTGTGATTTCATTTACACAGGCAAGTCTCAGGTGAGAAAAGTGTTTCTACCAATACAAGTCAGCACCTCTTCTGCAAGTTACAATGGCAGAGAGTTTCCTAAAGCAGAGGTGTGAAACCTACAACCAGCTTACCCCCAGGACTCCAGAGTGTCAGGAACCAAATTAAAATGCAACTGAGAAATATTTAATAAAGATAAACAAAAATATAATAGAACATAGATAATGTTAATATGTATTTCTCTAAGTCAATATACAGCCCAGAAGCATCTTTATGTATGATTTAGTGGCCCTGTTTGTATTCAAGTTTGACACCACTGGCTTAGAGCCTAAATGACTTGAGCAGAGTCACACAGCCTATACATGTGAGAGACATGACTTGAACCCAGGTCTTTCTGGCTCCAAAGTCAGTTCTTTACCCATTCTGCTACCTTGCCTCTCATACAAAGATGCAAAATCAAAATTTCTGCTTTGCTTAAAGAAAATGCCTGCCATGATAGAACCACAGAAAGATTTTCTTTCTGGGATATGGGCTGTGAGCAAGTCTTACAAGACTTGTTTCTGGAATGAAAACAATGTGGTATAATTTAAATCATCTCTTATCTTTTGGTCTGGGATGTGTGGAAGGGTAAGAGAAAGAGATAGTTGGTGTCAGGGAAAGAGCTGAGAATGAGAAAAAGAAGAGGAGAAGGAAAGGCCAGGAGAAGCAAAGGGATCTCTTTTCGATCTCCTCAAGATTTCTTGTTTAAAAAAAATAGCCAAATAATGGCATCATTCTACAGAAGCCTAAGCTGAGCACAGGTATAGATCACTGTGACCCATGTGACTGGTCCTTGGCCACCATGAAGATGTAAAGTTCCCAGCATTCAAAGCCCAAAGAGAAAGTTAGGAATTCAGAGGTACCCAAGTGGGTTCTAAATCAAATCCTCTTCCAGCTACACAGAGGGAAGGTCTCATACTGCAAATATGTTATTAGAGAGTACCTTCTACTAGTTTCTGAATGAATCAGGGATCAAGTGATCAAGGGGTACTCACTACATGAACATGATTGGGAATATCTCAGAAAAGGGGGAGGATAAGGGAGTATCTATTACCTTTCCCTTCTTATCTCAGATGACCCAGTGCTTTATCACATAAATAGGAAAATCAAACTGAATGCAATCTAATGGGGGTCACAGCTGTCCCAGGTGCTGAATTAGAGAACAAAGGGGTAGACAGGAAAAATGTTTTCTTGCGTTTGTTTGCCTGTGTTGGGACCTCAGGCAATTACAAAACACAGTCCCTAGACTCACTTTCCCAGCCTGTGAAGCTCAGTGACCATAGGCTGACCCAGAAGCACCGTCATCGAGAACACCACAGGAACCAGCTGTTCTGAATGAAATTATTTTTGTGATATTTGCAGTATCAGCCCCCATCTACCAACCAGAGAACGAAGGCTGAGAGAAGGAGGAAAGGTGGGCCAGAGAAACACCCAGGAGGGGAGCAGAATCAGGGAAGAGAAGAGAGACAGCAGAGCAGAGGAAAGAAGAAAAAGCAGAGGAGGGAGACTGCAGATAGAAAGACTGAACGCAGAGGAAAAAACAGGAAAATGGAGAGAAGGAATAAACAGACAGAGGCAAGGACTATGAGAAAGAAACAGAAAAACAGGAAACATTGTAGAAAAAAGAAGAAAAATGTTGTGGCAATAGATGGCACATTTAATGCAATGAGAAAAGAGGAAACTTTGGGTAGGACAAGACATGGGAAAAAAAAACAAGTATTTGAAGAGAAGGGAAATATGTCAGAGCAAGTCCAAAGACAGACACAAGAAGGAAAAAGACCAGAAATAGAAAAACCAGGCAGGTGAAGCACAGCTGTAATAATCGCTTAAGAATGAAAGGAACTAGAAGGAGGGATTTTTTTAAAGTCCTTTTTAGGAACACTTCCAAAGTTTTGCATTAGCAAGCTTGCTTCCATTATTACATGTGCACTCAAAGGCAGTTAAAAATTAACAAGCATTTGAACAGAACCATATATGAACACTCACAGAATTTCTCTTTCCCCACATGGTTCATTTCCCAATCCTGTTGAGGGTCAAACTCCTCCAGAGGGTAATGGGAATAGTTTAGAGAATTATGGGATCTCAGGATTGGAAAAGGTTCAAGAGCCCAACCCTCTGTCTGAGGCATGACTCAGTCCAATGACCAATGAGGTAGCCTGCCTCTTTTGTACTTTAAACTGGGGTGAAATTAGGGGAGAAACAATGTCCTGGTCCTCCTGGTCTCATCTCCTTGAATTACACGTCACGTACACACGAATAAGAGATTATGGGTCTTAAATCCTAAAAGATTTCACTCCATGAGAGAGAGAGAAAGTTCTAAGTTATATCTGCTCTGAAGAATATGGCCAAAGCAATGGGAAGTTTATATCAGAGCTAACTTAAAAGTTTAAAAATGAAACTGAGAGGCAGCATGGTACAGTAGATGGAAAGTTGACTTGGAAATCAGGAAGATCTGAGTGCAAATTCTGCCTTTGACACATACTGTCTGAGTAATCCTGGGCAAGTCACATAATTTCTCAGTGTTCTAGTCAACTCTTAAGACCATAACTTGCAGAGGAAGTGATAACTTGCATTGGTAGAAGGAATTTCCTCTCCCTGGAGTTCCTAATACCAATGAAATCTCAGAGCTAGCCCCTACCCCCCTCCCTAGCCTCCAAAATACAGTATTGTAACAGTATTACAGGGAAGTTGTATAGCAGAGTGAGAGGAGAATTTAGAGACAGAAGACTGAGTTCAAATCTTAATTCTGCCACTATCTTGATGACCTTGGGCAAGTTACTTCAAGAAAAAGCCAAGACTTCTTCTATGCCCTCCTGCTTCAGAAACCAAGCCCCTGTGGTTCACTGAAGACCCAGAATTCCTTTAATGGGGATGCAAAGATGCCCAGGCATGACCAAGGAAAGGAAGTAAATGAAAGAATTGGATAAAATCAATCAATCCCTGCAGTCACCATTAAAACAAACTTTTGTCCTATAACTCTCAAAACAGATGAAGTCGAGTCAAGGGATGACCTTATCATCAAAAGAAACTCAAGTTCCCTCTTTGCTTGCCCCTAGGATGCATACACCTTTGAAGAAACCCAGGCAATTACAAAGTACAGCCCTTACGTTCAGTTCTTCAGGTCATTTTAATACCACAGGATGGAGCTATTGCCTTGAAATGTTCCTGCAATTAAAGAAAGTCATTCAAGATCTTCCTCAAATAGAATGTGACTAGTTGATTCCCAATCCAAGGATTCCCTAAAATGTCTGACTTCTGCCTTCCATTCTCTTTCCTGGCTATTGATTTAGTGCCAAAGTCACCTCAAAACTCAGACTTGATGATGAAGGCATTGGGTAAACAACAAGTTTCAGCTATCACCTGAAACTTCAGGGAAAAGAAGACTGGATTTGGAATCAAGACCTGGGTTCAAACCATACTCTGCTACTTCCTAGCTATATGACCTGCAAGTTACTACCCCTCTCTGGGGTTCAGTTTTTTAACCTGTAAAATGAGGGGATTGAAATAGATTACATCTGAGAGCCCTTCTAGCTCTAAAGACCATGATCCTAAATCATTTCACCTCTTTCCAGGTCTCTTTATCTATAGGGTGAGAGGGTTGGTCCCTTCTAACTGTAAAGCTATAATTCTACGACCTTGTAAACTTTAAAGGAAGCACCCTGGTGCAGTGCAAAGAGCACTGGCTTTGGAGTCAAAGGACTTGGGTTCAAATCCCATCTCTTCTTGTGTGAGTTTGAGTACATGACTCCTCTTGGCCTTCATTTCTTCATCTGTAAAAAGAAAAGGTTGAACCAGATAGCCTCTGAGTTGACTTCCAACTCTAGATTTATGATCATTTCACCCCTAACTCTAACTTTCCCTAGATAGGAGTGTGTTTCTCAGTCCTAAGGCAGGATGGTACAGTGGGGAGAATGTTGATTTTAGAGTCCTGGGTTCAAATCCTGGCTCTGCTATGTTCTACTTATGTGACCTTGGGAAAGTTATTTAACTTCTCTTGGTCTCAATTTCCTCATCTGTATAATGGGGGGTGGGGTGGGGGGAGGTGGACTAGTTGGTTCTTAGCTTGTGTGTCATGGACCCTTTTGGTGGTCTGGTGAAACCTATGGACACCTCAGAATAATGTTTTCAATTTGTTGTTGTTCAGTTGTTTCTGTCATGCTCAACTCTTTGTAACCCCATTTGGGGTCTTCTTGGCAAAGATACCAGAGTTATTTACCACTTCCTTCTTCAGCTCATTTTTACAAATGAGGAAACTGAGGCAAACAGGGTTCAGTGACTTGCCCAGGGTCACCCAGCTAGTAAGCATCTGAAACCAGAATTGAACTAATGAAGATGAGTCTTCCTAATTCCAAGACCAGTACTCTATCCCCTGTGCCATCCAGCTGCCATGTTTTCAATATATGAAAGTAAACCTATAGGATTTCAATTTTTATTGAAATATAATCATTAAAATATTCAAAATTAAACAGGTCAATGGAAACCCCCCCCCCCTCCCCAGGTTAAGAATCCCTGGACTAGATGGTCTCTAAAGTCCTATGATCTATGATGCCACGTTTCATGACTGACAACCATACAATGGAACCATTAGAATACTGGTACCAAGGGCAAAAAGAACAGTAGGTCTGGAGTCAGAGACCCTGAGTTCAAATCCCATCTCTCACATTTCCTTTGTGACCCTGAGAATGTCCTTTATCCTCTGTTCTCCATTGCCAAAATGAAGAAGAGTATACAAGATAGCATCTGAGGTCCCTTCCAGCTCTAAATCTATGAGCCTAGAAATCAAAAAGGAATGAGAGCAAATACCTTTTTAGCAAAAGACCTTTCAAGTTCAAGAAATCTCTTCAGGAGTAATTACTCATTGGCTAAAAAAATAAATAAAACCATCTTTCCATGGTGAGCTTCGATAATCCCAGAATGAATAGCCCAGCATGTCAACCAATGGATAACATGAAGTAAAGCAAAGCACCTGTTCTGTGTAGGGTACCATTCCAGGCACTGGGTAGTATACCAAAATCAACAAAACATTCTCTGTCCTCATGAAGTTTTGGAGCAGTTTCCTCTGCTCTAGTATGAAGATTTAGGATTGAGAACCTAGTGTTAACCATCCATCCCCATACAGAGGCACAAATAGAGAGAGAAAGAAAAATCTGGAGAAATATGGGCAAAAAAAAATGATATGAGCAGAACACAATGATCCCTCTCCTTTTCTATTAAGATGATAGCAATGTTGAAGAGAGGAGATGAGGGACTTTGGGTCAACCAAATTCAGCCCTGTTCTCATAATCCCTGGCTTTTGGATTTCTCACCCATTTTCAGAGAAAAATGGGAAGCCTGGCCAGTATCTACTGCCCTGAATGAGTATTAGACAGCAGGTGCTATCCAACTAGAATACCTTCACACAGAGAACGGTTGAAAATAGAAATGAAACTGATCCACAGAAGACTATGGCTCACCATGGACCTTAAAAAGAAACTGTGGGTCTAAGTTTTAATAGTCATTGAAAAATCAATTTATATTCTTCCAAAAAATAGTGGTCGGGCACCATTTGTATTTCAGATGTTGTTCTAGTCACCAGGATTGGCGGTGGGATGGAGATACTGATGGATAGAAGGCTACCCTTGGAGAAAGACAGGGGATTTGAGACCTGTCTCTGATGCAAATTGAGTATGTGACCTGAGGCAAATCACTACACCACTCTGAGACTCTGTGAGGGGGGTGGACTAGATGAACTTTAAGTCCCTCCTAACCTATGATTTATGATTCATGATCCCATGACCTCTCTAGGACTCAGTTTCCTCATCTGTAAAGTTAGGGGATTAGACTAAATAATCTCTAAATTCCTCAGTAATTCTTAATCTATAGTCCTCTGATCCTATAATTCTATGACCTCATAGTTCTTGATTTTCTTATCTCCAAAGTGACAGGTTTGACTCAATCAGACCATCTTAACCTGGAGTACCTACCTGAACTTACTTTTTAATATTTCGTTAACTGTTTTCAAATCCTATATATTTTATTTTATGCATTTAAAAATGTTATTCTTAGAAAGGGTCCATAGTCTTTACCTAACTGACTTGCTAGAGGAGTCCAGGACACACAGAAGGTGAAGAACCCCGTGTCTGAGCAATTGTACAGTATCTTCTAACTTCAGGTCTATGATTCAATGATGCTTTCATCCTATGATCTCTCAGGTCCTCAGTTTCCTTATCTGTAAAGGGATTAGACTATATGACCTCTGAGGTCCCTATCAGTTCTAAATCCATGATCAATAAGACACATTTAATTATTATTCCAGTCAAAACTCCATGATCTCATGTGATGAATTATCCACTGTGATTCCAAAATTTTTGGCTGAGCCCTCAGAGAAATGACCATTTCTCTATATCACTTAAAAATCCCATATGATCTATATTTTCATTGTTCTCAGGATGGGACAGTGGCTCCAGCGTTGTGGTGCCTGGGGAAGATTTGGTTGGAGCAGTCTTCAGCTCTTACAAGTTTTATGTGGAAAAGACCAAAATAAATAGACATGTGGGATATTTCCGGGCTCCCAACTGCTTCTGGGACTTCAGTCTCCATGGGCTTCCAATCAGTGTGTTTCCCAACTATTTAACCTCCTTTCTAACATGTCTTGAAAACAAACAAAACGACCTCCTTCCTCCAACAAGTACATCATTAGGAAGAAAGCATGGGAAAAAAATAGAGATAGATAATATGGAATAAGGACAGGATTTGTCATTTCATTACAGGTATAGGGAATTCCCAGGTGAGGAAATGCTCTACCAAAGCAGACTGGCAATGTAGAGTCTTAAAGAGCTGTGTAGAACATTGAGAGATCAAGTGATTTTCCCAAGGTCAAGAAGCCAGCCTGTATCAAAGGAAGGACTGGATTCAAGAGATAGCCTTCCCCCTCAGTAACTTCCTTTCTTCCCCCTCCCTTACTAACTTCAAGACAATAATAATGGTTAACATTCATACAGTGCTTATTATGTGACAGGCACTTTTATAATTATTATCTCATTTGATCCCCATGGCAACCCTGGAAGATAGGAGCTATTATTCCCCCATTTTACAAATGGGAAAACTGAGGCAAATGGAGTTTAAGTGACTTGATTAGAATCACATAGTATCTGAAGTCAGATTTGAACTCAGATCTTCTTGCCTCCAAGCCTAGTACTCTATCCACCACACCACCTACCTGCCTTAACTAATAACTAACATTTATATAACACTTATGTGCCAGACACTGTGCTGAGTACTTTGCAATTATTATCTCATTTGATTCTTACAATAACCTGGAAGGTAGGTATTATTATTGTCACCATTTTGCAGATGAGGAAACTGAGGCAAACTGAGGTTAAATGAGTCGCCCAAAGTTACACAGCGTGTAAATGTCTGAAACTAGATTTTAATTCAGGCACAGTGCTATCCACCATACCACCTAGCTTCTCTTAGTTCACAAATTTGGCAGGTTTCCTGTCAACTCAATAAGCATCCACTAGGGAATGAAAGATTAGTCGACTGGAATGACTTTGTGGGGAGGGAAAATTCCCTTAGGTTAGATTGATGAGATACAGTTTTCTGATGCCCAATCTCAGGATGGACATCATCCCATCAACAAGCACTTATTAAATATTCATTATTGGCCATATGGCTAAGGGTACAAAGAGAAATCAGAACTAGCCCGAGGTGGCCTACTGCATCTAACGTGGACACCTGTGGCAAACGGAGAAAGATTTATTGGTTTGGGGTGCTGTGGAAATTCCCCTTTACAAGGCTTGGAATCTCTCCTTTAGAATTCCTCACTGTAGTTTCACCTCTGTGCAGTTGGGGGAGTGGGGAGGAGCCCAGTTACTGATTCCTTTTAAAGTCAGTGACAACATCTATTGACGAGTGAGAGAGAGAGAAAGAAAGAGAGAGAGAGAGAGAGGGAGAGAGAGAGAGAGAGAGAGAGGGGCAGAGGCATGTTGTATGAAATAAGAAGTAGCTGAGGTGAGTAATGATTCCCCTTGGACTAATAAATATCTGAACTTCACTGGAAAAAGGATCCAGGATAAGCACTGGGGGTAGGGGGAAAGGGGGAGGGGGGAGGGCAGGCAACTGACTTCCTTGCAAGGCTGGGATCGGCCTCTCTGTCCTACAGTGTCTGCCTGAGGTCTGGGAATCTTCCTCTGCCTCCTACATTCTCAGGCTTCCCTTAGCCCAGAGAATTAGTTGCTAGAAGTAGGTCAACTTTGGGGAGGTAGGTCCAATTTACCAGAAAGATACAACTCTGACCAACTCTGCCAGTTCTGCTGATAAGATCATTGGGTCAGCTTTACTCAAGATTATAGGATCAGAGATGGAAAACTGGAATGACCTTTCCATGTCCCCTAGGCCAAATCATTCAGTTCACAGATGAGGATTTTGGGCCCAAAGGGCTGAAGTGACTTTGACCAAGGTCACTCAGGTATTAAGTGACAGTGCTAAGGCAGTAATTGTACCTTATACTGTAGGAATGGAGATAGGGATAAGGGAAAGAGAATAGACCTGTGATTTTATAGGGAGCTCCTTCTACTAATGCAGGCTGGTCCCTCCTCTGCAACTGATTGCCTTAGAAAGCTGAGGCATTAGGTGACTTGTCTAGGGTCACACAATCTGTATGTGTCAGAAGCTGGGCTTGAAGCCAAAATTTGAACCCAGATCTTTTGACTTCAAATTAAGCAGTATTTCCACTGGACCAAAATACTATAGAGGGGTTTGCATTTATGATTATAGGATCAGAGATTTAGGGCTGGAAGGAGCCTTAGAGGGTTCATCACCCTCAACTGAGGGGAGTGGGTTCCTCAAGGGGACACATACCTTTATGATGTTTGGGGTATCTTCCTACTCACTCTCACTCCTCAGTGATTCAGAATTAGCAATCAATTTAGAAACTAGAAAGTTGGGATAGAGATTGAGCAGCAGGTAAAAGATGTAGTCTATTTTCAAATGGTACATAGGAAAAAGTAGAAAGAAAATGAATGACTAAATCAGTCAAGTCCTTTCAGAAAGCAGAATGGAAAGCTATTCTCCATTAGAGACAAATTTTATGCTTTTAATTTGATCAAAGCAATCCATAAAACATTTGACAAAATCTTTCTCCAGTTCCCTCATATGTCCATCGGCTGTGGAGAATACTCACTGCTCTTGGATGAACATCTCTTGTGAGAAATCACAGGTCTGACTTCTTTATAATCCTCTAGAAACAAACCTGACCTGTGTCTCAAGGTGAAGCGATAGGGGTAGAGACTACATCTGTGGTTTTCATTGGCAACAGGGAATACTCAGTTGAGAAAAGTCCATCTACCAATGAAGAACAGCACCTTCTCTGCCATTTGTGGTCTAAGATTGTTGCCTCAAGCACTCAGAGATGAAATGGTTATCTGAGGTCACACAGCCTGAGGCAGCACATGAAGCCCCATCTTCCAGACTTTGAAGCCAGTGTGTCATCCACCATTCCAAGAGGTCTCTCAAGATGAAGGCAGTTCTTCATCTTTTGGGTATCATTCAGTGTCTAAGACTCCTCAAGTGGTTTTCTAGTACTGGTAATTAGCCATTCAGCCTCAGTCTAATATTTTCCTAAAGAGAGGAGTATATTGGGTTTTAACTCATTTCCCACCCCTAGATCATAGTTCTATAATGCTATAAGATTTCCCTACTTCTCTCTTTACAACAACCCTGTGAGGTAAGAATCATCCCCATTTTATAGATAAAAGAGCTGAGTCTCAGAATCAGGATTTTTCCTGTAGTCCCAGGCTACTATTATTACTGGTTTCCCAAGGCTACAATATGCCCGTGATTCCTTAACTTGCAAAATGGGGGCGATAGCATTTGTTCTAATTAATGTCAGAGTCTGTCCTTTTACCCCCAGGTCTACTGAATTCATTTCGCTCCAACAAGTAACTTCTCTGTCTGCCATATGTCACAGCTCTGTGAGGATAGTGAATAATGTAAGAAACTCATCCATAGACAATATTCAAAAATGAAGGTATAGAATGGTTCCTGAGTTTTCTCAACAGACCTGGGGTCTAGGTGTGAGTGAAATATCAAGCAACATTGAAATGTAGCCTGTTGGCATGGATAGAGCATTGGACTTGGAGGCAGGAAGATCCTGGTTCAAATCTCACTTCTGACACTTACTAGATGACTACTCTTTTTTTTTTCTCTCCTTCTCATTTCCCTCATATGAGAACGGGCCCTGTAAGCTGTATTAATGACTGCATAGGGTTGCTATGAGTCTACAATTAAATGATGTTAGTAAATATAGGAATAGGGACTTGTCTTGGGATGTCATTAATATGGAAAATTAATAGGTCAGGAAGCTCCTTCTACTTAAGCAAGTCGGCACACGCTCTGTAACTCTGTGACTGTGGTCTTAGCTAGAGCTGCAAGGGGACACTGAGGCATTGGGATCCTCTAGGTCTCTTAATTATTTGTGGTTGGCATTGCAGTACTTACATTGTCTATCCCTTCATCCATGGAAAATGACTGACATCTCCTTTTCAGTTCTTTTTCTTTTTAACTGGTGGTGGAAAAGATTTGTGATTTCATTAGAGCAGGGAAGTCCCACTATGGAAATTCCATCCACTGATACAATTTCACAGTCTGGCTCTAACTTAAAATCTTAGCAAGTTGCCTCAGATGCTGGCTTACCAATGGCCCCAAATCAAGTGTGTATCAGAAGTATGACTTGAACCCAGGTATTCCTGATTCTGAGGCCAGTTCTTTAACCACTATGACATGCTGACTGAATTATATGTAAAACATTTGGCATACCTGAAAGCACTATAGAAATGTCTATTGTTATCATTATTTAGGAGCTGAGTGATCCGTTCTTTCTTTCTATACTTCTTCAATTATCTCAGGCAGGCCAACTGCTTGCTCTCCAGTGAGAAAGATTACACTTTAAAACCTAGCATTCCTATTGAAGTCTTGGAAGGTCTCCGGGAGAAGTATTGACCAGTATCCAACAGGAGTCAGTTAACATGGCATTCTGATGATACAGATGCAAGGCCTGCCTCTGAGACATGGGGTCATGTTGCTGGCATTGGCCTCACAGAAAAGAGGATGGAAAAGTAATATTCGGCAGGATGAGCAAGCTGCTGACCACAAAAGCAGCAGCTCTAAACATTCCAGCAAGAAACCAGGAAATGTGACCTCCCTGACCCCCAGCTGGCCAAAAGTCACAAGCCTTCACAGGCTGGATTTTCAGATGCCAGAGGTTTTGTGGCTCTCTTTTCAAAATGCTCTAATGTTATTTAGCGTGGAACCTCGGGCCCAGCCCACACCAAGAGGTTAAACAACTAAAGGCCAGGCGGCCCCACAGACTGTCAAAATGGGATGTTCTATTTTCACAGCTGGAGATAACAATTGTGGCTGGACCTGAATTCCACAGGATTACAGATAGAGGAAGCTGACAGGTTTAGGGATGGCTAACACACCTAATCAATCCACCATTGTTGACTTGAGGAGTCCTGTTAGCTGTATGGTGAAAGAGTGGTCAAATGAAGAGAATCATAGACCATGGTATCCAACATGGCACCTGGGGACAGGTCACTCATTCCTTCAGGAAACATGTATGTAGCACCTTCTATATGTAGAGCTAATCTGTGAAAGATCAATGATTTGATCAGCTTAGGGAACTCCCAACATGACAACTTCCCCCACCATTGAGGATCCCAACCCCTGTGTGACTTTGTAGATAAGTCAGAAGGAGTTCCTGGGTACATAGAGGTTAAGTGACTTGCCCAGGGTCACATGGCTAGTAAGTACCAGAGGCGAGATTTGAATGGAGACTAAGAGCAATGACTCTGGAGTCAGAGGGACTGGGTTCAAGTTCTACCTCTGATACTACCTGTGTGATATTGGGCAAAAACACAGCCCCTGTGGACTTCTGTTTCTCCATCTGAAAAATGAGGGACTCAGTGGCCTCTAAGGTCCTTTCTAGCTCCCAGTCTGTGACATCCTATGAATCAAGGTCTTCCTGATGCCAAGCCCAGCCTTCTACCTGCAATTCCAGGATGCTTCTGTGTGCAGCACTCTGTGGATATCATGAGTATTCATTGAGAAATATAAACTCTTATATACATACAAGGTACTGCTATTATTCCTGGTTACTCAAGGTGACCATATGCCCACAATTCCTTGACCTGAAAAATGGGAGTGATAATATTTGTTCTTTAACTCAAAATGATGCTAGGAAGACCATAGAGGGAAGATGGCAAAGGCTGCCAAGCATGATGTAGAAAGTAGAATATAAGCATGAATTTTCTGTATAGGGAAAGCCCAGATACAGTTGGATAGTTGTCTATGTTGAAGGTCCCATCAACTTCAAATGAAAGCAAATAGCATTTACTCATCAGTGCCCTCTTTCATCCCATGAAAGTTCCAAACTGCTTTTCAAACTCCCAATATCTCTCACAAGCTGAGAAAGGAATTTTAAAATGCAGCATTGGAATATTATGCATGATTCATCACAAAGAGTCATTGGAAGATGTTAGTGCCCAATCCTACCAGCCCTGTGAGCTAATCACAGAACCACACGGTTCTGGGAAGTCTGTCAAAGTTCAAGTGTCTGTGATTTTGTGGGTACAGGTCCTTCCAACATCAATGCCCAGGGCAACCCCTTTTACATCTTGGACTTGGAGGCAGACAGATGTGGATTCCAACCTTAGCTCAGAAGCTTAACTAGGTAACTCCAGGCAAGTCACACCCATTCTGAGCATTAGTTTCCTTCCTCTGGAAAATGGTACTTATCTCCTAGGGCTGTTGGTAGGATCCAATAAGAAAATATTCAATATACCCTTAATCAATCAGTCAAAAAGCATTTATTTAGCTCATACTCCAGGCACTGAGCTATGAGCTGAGGAGGTAAAGACAAAAATTAAATAATGCCTGCCCTCCAGGACTTTCCATTCTAATAGAGGAGATGGTCTGTATGGCAATGTATGTATGAAAATAAATACAAGGTAAACATTTGACTGGAAGGATGCCAGCAGCCATGGGGAATCAGGCCTCATGTACAAGTAGTGTTTAAGCACAATTTTGAAGCAAACCACCTAATCCTATGGAAAGACTAGATTTTGTTGTCCACTCATTTTTCATTTGGGGTTTTCTTGGCAGAGATACTGGAGTAGTTTGCCATTTCCTTCTCCAGTTCGTTTTACAGATGAGGACATTGAGGCAAACAGGGTTAAATGACTTGCCCAGGGTCACACAGCTAATAAATGTCTGAGACAGGATTTCAACTCAAGAAGATGAGTGTTTCTGATTCCAAGCCCAGTACTCTATCTTCTGTGCCACTTAGTTGCCCAAATCCTAGATAAAAAGAATTCCAAAAGAGAGAGCTGAGCTATCAACTTCAGGTAAAAGCAGTAACAGCAAAAGTCAGAAGAGAAGGTCGTCAAAAGTTGTTGTGGCCAAAAATGTCATTCCTCTGCAGCCACACTGGTGTTGAAATTGTTTGAGCTAAACTAAGCTGGTCCCTGGACACTTTTTGAAGCCATTCCATCTGGGAGTGTCTGCCAGAGCTTATCCTCCCCTGGTGTGGCTTTTGGGAACCCAGGGCCACTTCCAAACAGTGATGAGGTAACAAAGAAGGTTTACTGGTAAAGGACAAAGTCAAGCAGCTGCCATTTCAGCCCATTCCAAGGTTTACTCAGCTCTTCATAAACTCTATCTCATGGTCTCACTGGAGAACCAACATGATATAATGGAAAGGATGATGAACTAAGATTTGGGTTCAAATCTCTTCCCTAACATTTGGAGAGAGGGAAATCTTTAAATCTTATTCATCTGCCAAATGAGGCTAATAATGCCTATAGTATATACCTCTTGGGGTACTTATGAGTGTCAAAAGATCTAATGTATGTAAACTGCTTTGGCAACCTTAAAGTTCTATAAAGGCAGTGTGGCTAAAAAGCCGACCTCAAAGCCAGAAAGACACAGGTTCAAGTACTCTGACATAGTGGACAATATGTGACTCTAGGCAATTTCTTAACATGCTCTCTAGGAATATATAAATCATAGGGTAGTTACTGATCTATATCAGTGGAGAGAATTCCACGCTAGAAGTTCCCTACACAAGTGAAATAACAAATCAGTTTCTACAAGAGTGAGAAGGATGGGTGAGCTTAGGGAAGCATTAGCCATTATAATCTCATTTGGCCCTTACCACAACCCTGTGGGGCAAATGGTATAAGCATAATTTAGAAGTAGAAATAGTAACTCATCCTTGCCCCTTATTTTACAGGTGAGGAAGTCAAGGCCCAGAAATGTTTATGAAATCATAAACATAGAGCTGAGAGAGGGCTTCAAGGTCATTTGATCTACCACCTTTGTTATTATAGATGACAATACCGAGGCAATAGATATTTAAAAAGACAATAAATGATAAAAGACTGGAATTTACCTGCTTCTTTGGAATGCTACTGTAATCTTACTAATCTGTATTCCTGACTTCAAAAGTAACTTCACGTGATAAGAGCTAAAAGACAAAAAAAAAAAATCTAGTTTCTAGGTATGAATGTTCTGAACACTTTAGCACATCTCAGTGAAACTGCCAAAATCTGGCATTTTCCCTTCTAGAAATGCCATGACCAAGAACTCCAGCCCTTTCTGTATTTCCAAAAATAACTCAGTCAGAACAAGACAGTGTCTTTCAACTTTTTATGTCAAAAATCTAACACATACACAAACAGCTAAGTAAACAAGCTCATAAAATCAAGTCTAAACATCCCAGGCTCCTCAAAGGTCCCAGCATCCTGCCAGAACATGAAACTCAGAGTGAGCCCTCTGCCAGCATGGCAAAGCTTGCACAGGCATTTCTTCTCTCCCATTCCATGCCATCCTCCTCGTTCAGTGATCATGATCTCTTACACTGGAAACTCAGCTGAACCCTGAAATATAAGGGCACATCAATGAAGTCAGGGCTCTGATGAAATAGTGCAACTAGAAGGTATGTGGAATGTTAGGGAGGAGAGAACTCTTAGGACAAGGTTAGAGCTAGGAGGGGTCTTGCCATAGAGAATGTCAGGACTGGAAAGACCCTTAGAGCACAGAATGGCAGAGATGGAAAAAATCTTAGCAACCATCTATCTAGTCCAACCACTTTCATTTTGGCAGATAAGGAAACTAGAACCCAGAAAATAGACTGACTAAGTTCACAACCAGCAGCAGAGCTGAGCTATGAATCCAGGTTTCCTAATTCAACATCCATTGATCTTTCCATAATACTACACTGTCTCCCAGTTGGGGATGGAGCAAGTCAACTTATGCCCAGCCTCTGCTGTGACCAAACTAACAATTTCCAGTACTTAACAGTTTCACAAGGCAGTATGTTCCATTTATGGATGACTCAAATATCTTGGGAAGTCTCCCATATTGGACCTAAATCTGCCTTAGTGAGACAGAGCAATACCATCAGGAGAAAAGGAGCCAAGGGCCTCTCTAGAATCAGCTATGAAGATCACGAGAGGCCATCCATTGCAACTCACCTCTTTTACAAATGAGAAAACTGTGGCCCCGGAGAGAAGTGACTTGCCCAAGGTTCCACAGGCAGCAAGTGGCAGAGGTACAAGTCGAACCCACATCCTCTGCTGTCAAATCCAGTACTCTTTGGACTAGTTTGAGTTTTTGTTGTTGTTATTGTTGTTTTAACAGCTAGCCCATTTATCAACCAAGAGACTTTGGAAACATTTTTCAAGTGGTTCACATACTGACCCAGTCCATAACTTGCCAAGAATTTGGTTCTCTGCCTCTTCCCACCCCACCCACTTCCTCTGAACACGAACGCTCTGGAAAGGGGAAAACCTAAGGTAACCAGGAAGAATTTGAGGTTGCTAGCCGTTCCATCACTTAACAGCAGATTCAACAGACTTGGTTTGGCGTTGTTACCACCGGCACAGAAGGACACAAGATTCTGCTTACATCTGCACCCCATAGAAGCACCTTGGGACAACCACAACTCTTTATCTTTGCCAAACAGTCCAGATATTTACTGCCGTTTTGTAGAGTCTCTAGTAAAGTGGAGAGGAACTTGATCTTAAAGGTCATTCCCCAAACAGATGCATAATTTGCCTGATACTCAGTATACCTGATTCCCAATGACTTAACCCTCCTGGAATACGGACTTGTGATTCCCAGGGGACAGGAATATTAGAACTGATACCAAGCCCACTAAGTCATTCCTGCACACCCATGCATAAGTGTAGGTGGGCGCGCGCGAGCGCACACACACACACACACAACCAAATGACTAATACTGCTGCCACAAATTGCTCCTAACAGGTAACAGGTCAGGGCAATTGCTGAATCCTCAAGATTTCAATGGCTCCCTTTTCTTATTGGTCTTTGTGGGGAAGAGGTAAAAGCCAAGATGGTACTTGCTGCTGGAGAAGAGTGTGCTATGCTTAGCATGGCTGAATGGCATTTCCCCAATGCTCAAGGGTACTATCTATTGCCAAGATAGTGTGTCCTACAATACTCGACTTGTTCTGAATGGGCAATGTTGGAAATATTTGCTCAGTGGAAACATCACTGCTTACCCTCAGAATAGTAGAGGGCCTGTTATCATGCTGCCCTATGTCTTTACATTAGACAAGTGCCGTGTGTCTCTAGTCTAGAGCAAAAGCTAAGAGTGGTAGTCGAGGGGAAAAAATGAATAAGTCTGTTCAGTTTCTAGGTTTGGGAACTGTTGTATCAGGCTGCCTGTGCTACACAGAGCCGTCAATAACAAGGATGGTTGCTAAGTGGTGCTACCATCAGATCAGGTTTTTTTAGATAAAGTCAGTAGGGAGAAGAACATTGCAGCAGCCTGAGGCTGTTTCTGGGGAGAGGAGGAGAGATAGGGGGATGGGAAGAGGAGAAGATATATATTGTGTGGTTGCTTCTTGTTTTAATTCATTATTCTTGCTAAATAAGTTGAGTTCATTTCAGTTGCTTCTACACTGCAGAAGTGCTGTGAGCACCCTCTAAATTGGAGTGTCCTGAGATAAAGCCCCAATTGATGTAGCCTAGTTATGAAACATCCCTTCCTATAATTGCATTTGTATCCCCAACACCTAGAAGAGGGACCAGTAAGAGCCCAACAAATACTTGTGTCTTGATTGATTGACTGACTGACTAATTGAAGTCCAGGAAAGTTGAGTGATTTAGGATTATAAGGTTATTAGATCATCACCCTAGAGCTGAAAGGACCTCAAAGCCCAACCCTTTCATTTTACAGATGAGGAACCTAAGGCCTAGGGCTATAAAGTGACATATAGATTCCTAGATATAGAGCTAAAAGAGACCTCTATTGTTGTTCAGTCATTTCAGTCATGTCTGTTTCTTTGGGGTTTTCTTGGCAAAGATACTGGAGTGGTTTACCATTTCCTTCTCCAGTTCTTTTTACAGATGAGGAAACTGAGGCCAGCAGGGTTAAGTGACTTGACCAGGATCACACAGCTTATAAGTGTCTGAGGCCAGATTTGAACCCAGGAATTTGAGTATTTCTGACGCCAGGTCCAGCATTCTGTGCCACTTCACTGCCCTAAAAGAGACCTCAGAGGCCATCTATTTCAACCCCTTCATTTTGCAAATGAAGAAATGAGACCCAGATTGGTTAAGTGACTTGCCTAAGGTCACACAGGTGGCACACATTAGAGGAAAGCTTTTGAACTAGGCCATCTGATTCCAGAGCCAGTATCATAGAGGGGATGTTTGATCACAAACTATTGTCCTGGATAGCTTCTGTTGTCCCTCTCGATTTGACCTAAATGGTTACCTATTCCCTTATGTCATTAAGAGACAAGAGTTCTTTTTCAAAAAATCATTGCTGTTTTCCTTTTTAAATACCTAATCACATTGACAAGTTGGCAGAAATTTGGGACAATTTTTGCCAAATTGGGAACAGTTTCAGTACCCAGCAAAATGGGCTTAAAAAGTGGGCACCATCATGGTTGCCCACATAGCCAATGCTTGCCATTCCTTGTCAAACTACCCTGGGTGATTAAATTAAGACAATGAAACAAGCAAAAGATGAAAGTGAGACCACAGCCCTTAAGTGCTTTTGTTTTATTATTTCCATTGTCTGCAACAAAGAAAGCATTCGTGAGACTTTGGGAACTGAGCCAAATGAAAGCAGACATTCCAGCTGGTTTTGAACAGTCATAGTCATGTATGTTTGTGCCACCAAAGAAATATGGTGGCAAGGGGAGAGAAAAGGGGAACTGTGCAACTTGGGAAGAAGTTCGCTTTTCTCGGCTGAGTTGTCGTCTGTGCCTCTGCTCGGCCTCAGAGAAGAGAAGTGGCTAAATTAATCTCTGTGAATTTGTACCCATTCAGAATTAAAACTAACACCTTCTTTAAGAGTGGAGAGGAAAACCATCCACTGGTTCCTAGCTAAAGGCCTGTTAGATGGCACAGTGGTAAGACCACTAGCCTTGGACACTGGAAGACTTGCATTCTTTCTGCCTCAGATACTTATTAGCTGTGATCCTGTTATAGGGATCAGTCACTGAGCTGGTCACAAGATTCAAATGTGAAAAAGACTTTAGGGATCACCAAGTCTAACCTCTTCCTTTTTTCAGAAAAGAAAACAAAGGCATAGCAAGATTGACCACACACATATTAAGGAGCAGATCTGAACCTAGTTTCTGTGGCTTTTCCTACTACATCAAGGAGTCTTATGTCTTTTTTTCTCACTTTATAGAAAACTTTCTGGAAGGTATAATAGAAGAAGGTATAGGAAGAAAAGACTATTAGTCTCTTGTCAGTAGTTATCATTATACAGTTACAATCTCTCTCTCTCTCTCTCTCTTTCTCTCTCTCTTTCTCTCTCTTTCTCTCTCTCTCCTTCTTGCCCTATTTTCCTCCCTTCTCTGTCTGTCTCCTTCCTCTCACCCTTTTCTCTCTATATACTACTATATTGATGCTCTTACATCCTTGGGAGAGGGTGGGAATCTTCAACTGACAAGATCAAAGGAAAAGCTCTTTCTTTTGCATGTTTTCAATCAATGTCTAGAAGCCTGAGGCCAATTATAAATATTCTGTCCAAATGATTTCTTTTCTTCTTTCTCCATTCTCCACAAATTCATAACCACTGTATTAACAACTCCCTGCCCATTTTTCAGGGGGCATGGAAAGTAGGTAACTAGCAGGTCAGGATAACCCCATAAGTTAGGCTGCTCAAATCCTTTTGTTGCTAGATAGAATTTCCTGTTGAGGTCAAGTCACATTTCACTTCTCTGGGGCTTAGTTTCCTCAGAAAGTGTTTGTCTGTTATTTCTAAAGGCTTTCCCAGCTTTGACATTCAGTTTTCACTTAAATATAATAATAATAATTTCAGGTGCAATTCAGGGGCATTAAAGGGAAGTCATCACTATCTTCAAATGTTTCAAGACCTATAGGAGGGAAGAACAATTTGACATATTCTTCTTGGTCCCAGAGCATGGCCCAGTAGGTGAAATTTAAAGGAACTCAAATATAGGATCAATATAAAGAACTCCTTAGCCATTAAAAACAACTATAAAGGAAATGAATAGTCTGCCCTGTGAAATTATGTGTACCTAGTCACTGGAGGCCTTCCAATAGAAGCTGGATGGCCACTTATATAGAACAGAATGGAGTACAGAAAAGTAGAATAAAATAGAAAACATTTAGTAAGTGCAGGTATCACCTCCTACATGAACTATTTCCTCACCCCCAGTCACTAGCCTTTTGTTTCCTTACAATTACTTTATAAATTCTTTGTGTCTATTTATTTATGTTCTTGTATCTGCCAGTAGTCAGTCAGTCAACAAACATTTCTGAAGTGCTTAGAATGCCTCTGGCACTTGCTAAACACTGGCAAAAACAGTCCTTGCCCTCACTTTCTAACAGGGGAGACAACAGGAAAATAACAATGTGCATACATTACATAGATGGATAGATAGACAGACAGACAGACAGATGGACGGGGAGGAAGGGAAGGCCAACGTCCTACTTAAGGATAGAAACTGTCTTGCTTTGGGTTTTATATCCCCAATGCCTCACACATAATGAGCATTAAATAAATGTTTGTTGAGTTTAATTGAATACTATTGATATGTTGGATAAAGCTAGGATCTGTGTGGCATAGTGAATAGTGAACCAGTCTTAGGGAAACAAAGATGTGGGTTCAAGACACATACCAGCTGTGTGACCCTGGGCAAATAAGTCACTTAACAACTCAGTGCTCTAAGCCAGTGGTTCTCAAAATGTTGCCCATGGGCCTGCAGGGGTCCAAGAGGGTCCATAGGGTTCAAACTATTTTATGATAATGCTAAGACATTTTAACTTCTAATATAGTAAATACTGGTAGATATAACCCACATGGACAAAAACTTTTTGGAGTCTTCAATAATTTTTAAGAGTATCAAGGGGTCCTAAGACCAAAGATGTTTGAATACTACTTCTGTAGGCAACTTTCTAAGACTAAGTTGCAGAAAAGGTACTGACTTTCATTGGTAGAGGGAATTTTCTCACCTTCAAGTTCCCTATAGCAATGAAATTACAGGGCTACTCCCTATCCCCAGATCCATTCAAAAGGCCTAATCCTCAGCTCTCAGCCTCTTATAGATAGATGCCCAAGATGGTAGCGAAAGAAGCATCTAAATAGTGAGAAGACATAATTGGTTTCCAAAAACAGTGATATCAGATGCACTCATGAAGTCCTATCTGCTGGTTAAGACTGATTATTTTTGTTCATTTTCAGGAAATACATTTGAAGAACGCAAGCAGAGGGAGCTCAGGAAGCAGGAACTACAGAATGTAAGAACTACCATCCAGGGGCAAAGAATGAACATGTCACCTCTGCAGGATCCTTCTCTGTAAATAAGTTATTTGTTCAACATTGGAAGACTTTAAAAACAAAAACAAAACACACCGGTTGTTTTAATAAGCTTGATGAAAAGGCAAAACAATGGGCATTCTCCCAGGGGGATGGGGTGGGGGGAGGGGGATGAATTGAGCAAACATTCCAGTGTTAAACCTCTTTAAAACACTAGTGTCAACTCCTTGCTAAACATCTTCCCAGAGCTGCTATGTTGCTCTCTGATTCTGTACTTTCTCTATACTATCCTATACAAAAGCAAAACAAAATATATTCCCTTCCTTCTCAAAAGCCCACAAGTCCATGGGCCTCCATAGATGCAATTGCTCAGAATCGATCTATGAACTCTTGGCTGGGAGAGCAACGCATTCACCAGCCGTGTGTGTGTGTGTGTGTGTGTGTGTGTGTGTGTGTGTGTGTGTGTGTGTGTGTGTGTGCATGTGTGTGCATGTGTGTGTGTATGTGTCTGTGTCTGTGTGTATGTGTGTGTTTTATTTTTATTTGCACTTCTTTAACAAACAACAGGGCTGTTTGTTTTAATGGTGTCAGATAATGGTTGTTTGTCTTCACCCCTCCCTTTCTATTTGCACAATGCAAACACTCTCAGTAGCCGACCCCCAGCAGGAAAGTAACACCACGAGATTTTTAAACACACACAGCTTCCCATCTGTGGCACTTGGACCAAATATGGGTTGGATCCATTTAGTTTAAAGACAAAGCTTTCTTTCCTCACCCCCTACATCCCCCTCTTCCTCCACAAGCAAGTAGACATAATTTGAGAAATAGGTTCTGTTGTAGACCCCAGTCTCAAAGCATAGCAATCTCTGGAGTGCTCAGTGTCTCCTTCTGCGATCTAACTAATTTCTTCCTTTTATTTTTTCCCATGTACAAGCAGTATGTTAAATTTAGCATATCATTAATACAGAATATTATCAAATCATATGTACAACTCTGTTTTCTAGTACAATGGTGCTATTTTGTAGTTTGTTATAAGAAGGAGTCTGGCCAAAACCGTAACTGGTGAAAGCAAAATGAAGGCGAGATAAACAAAGGGAAAAGGAATTGAAAAATCCATCTGGTTTTGACGGAAAGCAAAGAACATACTTCCTCCCCCCCCAAAAAAAGAAACAAATTTCTTTCAAAAATAGAGCTAAAGATACCAAGAATGATTATCTCTTTCTCGATGAGAGAGTATTGAGAGAAAACAATTCAGCAAATAATGTCAAAGGCTGGGAGTTAGAAGTCCTCCTTTTGCTTCTTGAATTTTGGGAACAAAATTATTCCTTTCTCACCCCATCTTCAAACTCTGCTGTGGACTCACCACTATGTGACCTTGGGCAAGTCACTTCACCACTCTGTGCCTCAGTTTCCTCATCTGCAAAATGGGGAGAGTTCTTGTCATCTACCTACCTCACAGGAGTGGTGTGAGGATTAATAAGGAAAGATTCTAGATTCTACTACACAAAAATGAATTGCTGAAGTGAAAGGAATCCTCTGAAAGGGTGACAATATCACAACCATAGGATGCATTCACAAATTACTCTAAACATCAATGTGCTAATAGTTCACCAGGCTTCTCAGAAATATTTCAAAGCACATGGGATGTGTTATATTTGAGGACTAGATAGAATTATGCATTTTGATTTCCACATGCAAATTGAAAGAGAGAGGAGAGGAGAAAACAGAGAAAAAGACAGATTCGGCCTGATTTCTGCCAGGAAAGAGGAAGACACGGCTTAAATTTTCAGGATACAACGATTCTTTCAGACAAACAGCCTCCATTTAGTATAAACTTGTTCTGGTACATTAAATGATCATCTAGAATCTGAACATTTTAATTTGCTCCTTCCTTATAGGTCCCTGTATCCCACGGTTCAAAATATTTAAACAGTGTCTAATGAAATAATCACAGAACTACTGCCTTGAATAAATTTTCATCTAACCTCTTCATACATCACTACAAAATATATTTTTTAAAATTAGACTACTTTTCACTAAATTTGGTAGCTAACAAGTTCTAAAGCATTTCCTTGACTAGCCAGAAAATTTTGTCCCATGGGAAAAATTCTTTCCAGGAATCTCTCATAAATATTCTACACCTTCTGGAGTGCCACAGAATTTTTTTCTTAGGAAAGTGGACACAGAGAACAGGCCCACAGATACTCATTTCAGTCTAGCTTCCCCATTTCAAGCCCTAGGGGTCCTGGTTTCCCAAGATCCTTAAGAATGCGGCTATGACATTCAAGGCTGCTCTGAAGCACATTGATTTGGTGGTGTTAGGCCCTGGTCCCACAGTCAGCTGTTTATTGCCCCAAGGTGCACTTAAGCATCTCTCCATTGGTCCCTTTCCCCAATTTCTAAAACTCTTTGGTTGTATCTAACAGAAACATTAAATGGGGGCTAAGAAACCAGCTATTAATTCAGTGGAATCAAATCTTTATTCCCAAGGAAATCTCGATCAGCAAGCATTTGTAAATCTCCTACTGTGTGCCAGGCACCATGCTCTTTAAAAAAAATTAGCTTCTCTTTGGGGTGGGGGAGGAAGAGAAAAAAACGTCATAATATGAAAAATCTTGTCATGCTGCCTCTCTGTCATTAATGGGGCTTTGTAAATATTCCTAGACTCTTCAAACGTCAGAGTCAGAAGAGACCCTTAAAGTTTTCAGAGTCTACCCCGCTGCCCAGTGTAAGAATCTCCTCAATGATTAGGCACGTGAACGAGCTGACCTTCACATCTTTTTCTTCCACTTTCATGAAAAGCACTGAGCTCTTGGGCCTTTCTTAAGAATCTTACTCTTTTTCATTTGAGGGGCCCATTTCTCCTTTATGCACTTAGCACGGTCACATAATACTGTAAGAACAGTCTGGCTCCTCAGCCCACTGGGTCACTTCAATGGAAAACGGGGAAGAGAGTTTGTCAATCTCTGAGTCCCTTAGTGTCAATACGCCCTCCCTAATGGGCTTTTGGGGGGTACTTTAAATCAAAGGAAATCATGTATAGTATAGCACTTTGCAAATACTTTGTAAAGATCAGTTGTCAAATACCCAATGTTGTTGTTAAAGAACAGAAAAATACTGCCCTCCCCACGTAGAGTTAGAGACCCAGAAACAAAACTAGTCACCTCTTGAGCTGATATTAGGATAAGAATCAATACGTTATCTACTCAAGCTGTTAATGTAGAAAGATTTCTTTTTTAAAATTGTCTACAATATGTGCTATTAGGAATGGGAAGCTATAAAGAGAAAAAAAGGGAAAAAGGAGAGATGACAGGTTTTTTGTAAATTCCTTGGCAACGGATTCAAAATACTTTCTTTAAACAAATCCATTGATTAACAAAAATATAGTAAGCTCCTACTACGCACCAGGCACCTCATCTGTCACTAGTGATACAAAGACAACTTCAACAATAAAAATGAAACAATCTCTGCTTCCATGGAGCTTACATTCTTTAAGGGGAGACAGCAAGCAAATGTCAGTCAGTCAACAAACATTTTTACGTACCTATTGTGTGCCAGAGATTAGAGATACAAAGACACGTGCAAAAAGAAACCGTACTGTGTATCTGATACAATGTCATTTTGTATTGTGAACAGTGTCTACTTCCAGTCAAGATTTTATTGAGCATTGTATTCAACACTGTCCTAGGTATCACAAGAGGCTACAAAAAAGATTAATCTTGGCCATTGAGAGAATAGTGATAGACACTGTAGATGGCCAACACTCCCTTCCTAAAGTGGCTACCCCCATAGCTGTTTCAGTGGTGGCATTAGTTTAAATCCCCCAGCCTCCAGCATAGCTTCTAAGGGGCCTTTCCTGGGCCTCCTGACGCAGAATGGTGCAGGATACAATGGGTAGCTAGACTCCAGCTACTGGTCTGTTTCATCTACTAATTTTATACTGGAAAAGAAAAATAATTATCACCACCACAAGAAGAGATTGTCCAAAGCAAAAGAGCCTAACTGGAATCAGTTTTGATCGGTGTAATGCAATGAAAGCTTTGGGTTCAAATTCCAACTTTGCCAGTTACTACTTGTGTGTCTTTGGGTCTCAATTCCTGCATCTATATAAGAAGGAGATTGAACTAGATGACCACTATGGTCTATGACAAATCCACAAGATGTGTAAGGCATTCTCCTAAGTGCTGATAATACAACTATAAAAACAGAACCTCTCCTGCCTGGAAGGAGTTCATATTTTATTGCAATCCCAAACTTTAACCATCATCAAAAGAAGCGATTCTGATGAAAAATCAAGCTCAGTACAGACTAGGTGTGGTCCTCTTTCCCATCAAAATTTCCCTCTCCTGTGGATACAGAAAAACTACTTATACTACCCAGTCTAGAATGCATGCTAGAGGGTTTATGGTGGCATGGTGGCATTCTGAGCAGAAATCAAATCACTGATCAGTTTCTGAAAAGTTAAAAAAAAGAAAATAAAATCCTAGGCAGGAGCCATTTCCAAACTGCCCCTGCCCTTGAGGGGTTAGTTTGTTGGTATGTAGGAAGTCCCCTATGCCGGATGGCTCAAGGGTCTCCATCAGGAACAAATACATTTCCTAGGAGGCTTCTAGAGGAGTATATAGCAGTCCATCTTGCTTTCCTGTTTACGGATTTGGCCAGCAATGCCAAAGTGGTGCTATTGTTTGTTTAAGAAAGTACTTGACTAAAACACAAAAGAAAGCATAGAAATATTTTTTTAAAGTATTGAAAAAAAACCAATGATTCTATAGATGTAAGGCTTATTGAAATAGAATTAGGTTTAGCCATCACCTTTCACCTTTTTTTTAGTCACTCACAAGTAACAAAGCCTCCAAATGGTTAACTTGGGGGCAGGGGTAGAAGTTGGACATTAAGGTCAGCATAGGCCCTCCATGACTTTGTAGGCTATTGAACTTGGAAAACTCATCAGGATATTAATGGAACTAAATACCTTGGCTCAAGTCACAAACATAAGTGAAGGACAGCATTTCTAAGTAAATGACAGACCTCAAATAGAGGTGCAGTCAAGGGTTGGTTGCCCTGTTGTCTGTTCCCAGGGCAGGAAGCCAAAAGAGAGGAGCAAATGAGGGGTGTGGGTAGGGATGTGCAGTCACTGCTAAGAATACCTTCTCCTCTTTCTCCCTATGACATTCTTCGACACTTCCTCATTCATGGAAGATACTCACCCTTCATTTAAACATCTTAAAGAGCATTTAGCCCTTACTCATCTAGAAAGCAAAGTCTCTGATCTTTGCAAGGAGCCATGCCACATAGCATTTCCAATGTGAGACACAGGTTATCTACTGATAAAGGTAAAAAAGATGACAACTTATAAGAAAGAGTTGAAAGATATGGCTAACAATCTGTGAAGTTTTTTTAAACTTTATGTTGTCTTTATGATTATCTTTATGTGCAAAAAAAAATGACTGAGTTCTTCTTTCTTTCATTTTTTTTCCTTTTTTTGGAATAAGGGGTAGTAAGTTAAAAACCCAAATAGTCTTTGAAACTATAGGCTAGTTAGGAAAAATGTATGTTTGACTCAATGATGTTATAATCAGTCTATTTAAGATAGTTTGCATTTATTTTTTAGTATTAAAGGAATTGTACTAATTTATTTGAGAGGCACTTGCTCTGGTTGGCTCTCTATGAGAACACTGCTTCCCATCCAAAGCAAGTTCAAAAAGTGCCACACCTTCTTCCCAGTCTTCCCACTGGCAAATCTGTTCAGTGCCATTGATTTCAAAATTCACCCATTGCATTTCTTCCATCCTCCTCACTCTACCAACTACACACACAATCCAGATCACGCCTCAGTGAAACTGACCACAAGTGATGCGTTTTCATTAAGAAAAAAGCTAAAAGGAAAGCCGTTAAGGTTTGTGTTCCTGTTTGTTTGTTTGTTTGTTTGTTTGTTTTTACCAATGCTAATATTTAATCCTATAGTACATACTTTGCTTGTTATTATTTTACTTTAAAAAAAAAGCTTTCCTTTCCAAAGTTAGAACCTGACACACATCAGTCTTTTCTTTGTGATTCCTCTGCCCCCTCCGCAAAGAAATGGTAGGAAGAATGGCTGGACTTCTGGCATGCAGAGTAGAAAGATTTCCATCTGACAGTGAACAAGATAACCAAGAAACCTCATGTTGAAAGCATAGAGGGTTGGATTTGGTTTCCATCTGTTCATTTTCTATCGTTCTTTTTTCCACCATCCAGTTAACATGTTGGTGGTCTTAGCGATGTTTGGAAAAGTAGGGGCAGACTACTTTAGAAGTGTTGAGCTGGAATGGACCATTTAGAATGATTAACTGAACATTTTCTTTGTATCTGCTCCTTTTTCATACATTATTATAGATGAGTCACAGGTGTGAGTAGATGCTGTCCTTCCATTTTTAATTGGTCCTTGTTATGCTCTTCTTTCTGGTAAGGGAAAGAGTATCAACTTTTTTTAAAGACTCTTCCTGTGTTATGACAAAAGGGGGACATAAGAGCAAATGTCCCCATTCCCTAATAATAAAAGAAACTAAAGATAATAAGTCTTTGCTAGAGGATGTCAACTGGATCCCATCTGCCACTTACTAGATGGCAGTCCATCATTCTTTGACCCAGCATGTTTTTTGATTGTGTAGGTCCAAATCATATATAAAAATAATTCTCTATCTTTTGCCCAAAATGCACTGACCTTGAAGCTAGGCACCATCTCTTCCCAAGACCCACCTGAGAGCTTGATTCCATTAATCATTTTTTTCATCTTGTTTTGTTCTGCCATCTCTGGTCACTCATAAATAAATACATCTGCTGCTAATCACCCAGCAGGAGTGCCTCTCAAACTCAACCTATTTACCAGTCATTTTTTGCTATATCTCATTATAACTCCTATTCAGAGTAAAACTAGCAAAAGTTTTCCAATGTCACTTAGCATGTATCCAGTTTACACAAGGGCTCCAAGCACTATACAAAATACTCTTTGGATAAGGAGAGCTAATGAAGTATGAGGACTATGGTTCTATCTAGCATTTTGCTTCATTATATTTTTATCACTTTTATAAGGCCAAGTGTGCTAAACAGACCCCCTGGCACTGAACCCATACCTTCCCTGCTACTTTGTAACCTGAAAATGGCAATCGGTAGTTAATTATGATATGTCTTAGCTAAAAAAAGCATATTTTTCAAGAAATTAATCCTGATTGTATTTGAAATTATTATTCAATTCATTTATGGTGAAGGAATATTGATCCTGATGACTTCTAAAAATGTAACTAACTGAATCATTATCTTTCATTTACTGTTGTAATAAGCATATTTGGAAAAATGTACGGCTAGAGAGTCATAATAAAGTAATATTATCTTCCTTTTCTTTAGTAATTACATTAAAATTAATCATGTTTGATTAATCAGTCTGTTTTGGATAACACTGGCGTAATGTGTCATTCCTTAAGAATTCAGCTATAACCTCAATCAGTTAACAGACCTTTAAATGCTGACCTATATGTTCTCAACAATCCGGGATGACAGTTAAGCAAAATAAGGACTCCAATGAACCACAACCTGTTGAAAGGAAAGTATGCCAACAGCAATAGGATAACCAAATCTCTACAAACTATACCACATAGAAAGGAATAATAAAGTCTCAAGAGCTATCAGACCACAACCCAATGTTATGCAAAAATGGATAATGCTTAGTGTGGAGCACTGGCAATTCTTGACACAAGACCCCAGCAGAGGATTACATCATTTTTTTGTAAATTTGGTGTAAATGATTATATCAAAATTACAGAGACTCACATGCCTACATGTGGTGAATGAGAATGGGGCTCTTTCTCAAGTGTTGAGATCTACTGTTTCAATAAAACATTCTGGTTTCCTATTGAAAAGATATTAAGACAATGTGCCAAGTGTGGTGACACAGGCATGTGATCCTCGCTACTAGGAAAAGTTGAGGCTGCTGGATTGCTTGAGTTTAGGAGTTCCGAGTGGCAGTAGGACTAAAGTGAGCAAGGGTTCACACTGAATTCACACATTGAGGTGGGAACCAATATGTTATGCCCCAGGAAGCTGAGAACCACAAGGCTTCTTAAAGAGGGATAAACTGGCCCAAGACAAAAATGGAGTGGCTCAAAGCCTCTGTGTCAATCAGCAGTGGGTCTGGGAGATGCGCTGCATTTGAGAGACCACTATATTTCCAGGCTGAGCAAGACAGAGAGATGGAAGGAAGGAAGGAAGGAGGGGAGGGGAGGGAGGGGAGGGAGGGATGGGATGGGATGAGATGGGATGGGATGGGATGATGGGATGAGGTGGGATGAGATGGAAGGAGGGAAGCAAAAAATGTTGGGAATGACAAGATAAAATGAGGTGAAACAACTCTAGACTTCTAGTTTCAAAATCTATTGTTAGAGGTTTAGAAAATCATTTATTCAAATACAGCAAAGCCAAGTGCCCTGTATACTCTATTTGCTACACCCTCATTCAAAGCTTGAAGTGACACATTCTACACATGAATTTAGATATCTAAAGTCATGTTGGTTATTTCCTGAAAAGCATTCAAACCACCAAGATCAATATAACCAATGGGATCTCCTTGGCAGTCAGAAGCATTGAGAACCATTCAGCACATGTCCTCATTCTTGTCCTTGTGCCCACTCATGTTACAATGCCAGCACTTGATGATGAGCACTATTTCCTATCCTGTGTATCACTGTTGTGATGCAGGAGAAGACTGGGGCACCACGAAAGTGTCATTGGCTAAACTCTAATCTTCCTGAGAGTTCTTATGTTCCTGAGAAAAGTCCACATAAGGATTTCTCATTCATGTCCACATGAAGAGCTTATCTTGCTAAAATAGAGAACTCTGAAAGGTGATCACAAGGAATCCTGTTTCCTAGAAAATGATATAAGACCAGCTAGTAACTATTTTCTTGAAGTATTGATGTTTAGATCCCATTAACAATAACGACTCAGTACTTTTAGAGACATAGATGCAGGTCTAGAGATTGGTGCTCCTCACTGTCCAATGCTCACATAGATCTACTATCCCCAAAGGGTTTTGTCTTTCAGTAAACACAAAGGTTACCATACCTTTGGGTTTTAGATTATACAGAAATACATCGCCAACTTCATGGTCCACTGTCTGAAAACCGTGGGAAAGGTGGCAGTTAGAGAGCATCTATGTAATATATTTGTATGGGTAGTTTATAATTCTGTGAGATCTAATAAAGGATGATGGTTGTCAACATTTGGCTTTTAAATGTTCTTTGATTCAACCTATGAATGAAATTCTGAAAAAGCTGAAGCAATCACTGGAAAAAGAAATGTAGATAAATTTGCTCTAAGATGATACATCCACTGAAAGATTTGACCCTGGTAAGAACCAAAATGTTGCTGAAAAACTTTGTGAGATCATAGATTGACAACTGGAAGGACTCTCAGAAGTCTTTGAGTCTAATCCCTTCATTTTACAGATACAGAAACTGAGGTCCAGAAATGTTGTAGTCATAGACTTAGAACGGACATCAAAAGTCATCCGGTTCAGCCCCTTCATTTTACAGATAAAGAAAATGAGGCACAGTTACTGCTTTAGGAGCTGGAAGAAACCTCAAAGACTCTTTGGTCCAACTCTCATTTTACAGAAGAAAACAAGACCCAGGGAGGGAAAGTAACTTGCCAAAGGTCACATAGGTGGCAAGCATTAGAGGTAGAATTTACCATCCCATCATTTCTCCTAACTCCAGTGTCAATACTTGTTCAGCCTCATGATGCTCCCTCTAAAGTGATTTTGGAGTATCTGAAGGATCACAAATCCATGAAAAAAAGATGATATGGATTCCTACAGCAGTAAGTCACCCAGGCAGCTGCCCTCTTGGAAAAAAATGCACCTTGGACTACGAGGTACATGACCCTCATCCACTGGTTCTTATATAATTCTCCATACAAGTAAATGAGAGAATCGCTTTCATATATGTTGACAATCCAACTCACACAAGCTGGCTGTTTTTTTTTCCAGTAGCCATGATGAACTGAGATCAACTATTCACACTTTCTCACTCAGTCCCCTTAGGATTAATGGTACATATTTTCAAGACAAGTGAATGGGATTCAGGGCAAAGTCTGTGACCTGTGGAGCAGGATTTCTCTCTGCATGAAACTCATCAGGCCCATATGGTGATCAAACCATGACCTGGGACTCATTAGCACTATGCTCTAAGCAGCCCAAAACAAATACAGATTTGGAGCCAATAGGATTTCAAACCACACATGAGAATGTAATCAACACAGCATATATGTATATATATATATGCCAATCCTATTTCTATATAAGCAAGAAGTAGACTGGGCACTGAACTCGAAGTCAGGAAGTTTTAGACTTGAATTCTATCCCAGATATTTATTAGCTGCATCACTCTGGTAAAGTCACTTTTAATTTTCCTGAGCCTCATTTTTCACATTTTTAGGTGTAAATAATCAAAGAATCTAAAAGGGCAGCATGGAGTAACATAGAGTCAGGGTGGCCTGGGTTCCAGTTGCTTTTTTAACAAAATTAAATTACTATGCAAGTCACTTAATCTTTCAACACCCTAGGCCACTCTAAGATTATAAATTGCAGAAACAAGAGTTGATCTGTTTCTGTAAAGGGGATTTCCTCACTGGAATTCCTTACACAAGGAAAATCACAAATCCTGTCAAAAATATAGCATAAGTGTAAGCATCAAATGAGATCAAGCATGTAAGGCAATTTATAAACTTTAAAGCATTCAATAAATGTCAGTTATTATTGAGAGATTCACAAAAATGTCATTCTGTCTCCATGAACTCCAGTTGTATGATCACCACCTGGGTATTTCAGTCTGGATGGGTTGTTATCACCTTAAATTAAACATATTTAAACCAAAATTAATCCTGTTCCCCTCCACACACACACCCAAAAGCAAACTGCTTCCCTTCTTTATTTCTCTGTTTTTGCTGTTAATATTACCTTTCTCCCAGTCATCACAACTAAAACACTGGAGTGACTTCTGTTTCCTTCTTCTCCATCATTGCCCCCATATGTACTCAGAAAGTCCTATTGATTCTTCCTTTTTTTAAAATTCAATGTTGTTTTATTTGCTGTTCCAAATTCTCTCCCTCCCCTCCTTTCCCTGTTCATACAAGTCTTCCCAGATTTTCCTGAAATCATGTCCTCCATCACAGTCTCCCCCCACCACCCATTGAGAGAGCAAGGTGTAAAAAAAATTATAAATATGAAAACAAATTTCTGCATTAGACATATTCCAAGGAGAAAATGAAAAGAAGAAATTGAAGAAAATATGTTTCCAACTGCACTTTGGGTCTATCAGCTCTTATGCTCTCACTCTCTCTCTCTCTCTCTCTCTCATTTCATCATGAGTCCCTTAGAATTGTAATGGGTCATTATGTTGATCAGAGTTCCTAAGTCTTCCAAAGTTTATTATCATTACAATATTACTGTTACTGTCTAAATTGTTCTCCTGATTCTGCCCATTTCACTTTCATTTCATTTCAGTCTTCCCAGGTTTCTCTGAAACCCCTTTCATCATTTCTTACAGCAAAACAGTATTCTATCACATACATATGCCAGAATTTGCTCAACCCTTCCCTAATTGTTGCCTCCCTCAGTTTCCAATTCTTTGTTACCACAAAAAGAGCTGCTAAAAATCATTTGTATGTACTGACTGTTTTCCTCTTTCTTTGACCTCTTTTGGGTCCTCCCTTCCCTTTCTATCCCTACTTCCCCCAATGTCCTTCAGGTCCTTATCATTTTCTGCTTGGATTCTTGCAGAAAGCTGCCAAATTTTTTTTTCCCCTAACTCTGACCTCCACATCCTTCTAATCCATCCTATGTGGCACCATTTCTTTTCAATTTAAGATTCCATTTGAGTACACAAACAATTACTCAATGACTACTCTGGGCATTCCTTCTTTCCAGGACATTCATCAACACACACATTTACCTTAAAGAAAAAAGACAACCTGAATTCTGCAGGTGAATTCCACACAACAGCCAGATTAGTTTCCTCACTGTTCCTGGAATAAATCATATGTATCACAAACTTTTCCCTCCTACTCCTCCCTGCCTGAAAAACTTTCCCTTAACCCCTTCAACTATCCAGATCCTCCTTCTCCCTCAAGACCAGCTCCCATCACATCTTCTCCTCTGCTTACCCCAACTCACAAGCATCATTCTCTCCACTGAGTACTATACTATTTATTTGTACCAGCCATCTACTGCTTATCCAGGTGACTGATTTTTCATGTAGGCTAATCTTGTCATCCCAACTAGACTAGAGGGAGCTTAGGGACAACAGGGACTATGTTGTAACTTTTATTTGTTCACTGTACCTTTGAATAGTGTTTAGATCATAGAATTATGGATTTAGATCTGGAAGGGACTTTGGATGTCATTGGGTCCAGTTCATCAAACCCCGCTTTACAAATGAGGAAACAGAGAGGTGAAGTGATTTGGGGTAATAGAGTCGTAAATTGAAATTTAAGAGGGATCTTAGAAGTCATTAAACTCAGCCCCTCTCATTTTATAGGAGAGGAAACTGAGGTCTATAAAGTGAATTTACTTCTGATTGTAAGGAGATATTGAACTGTAAGGAACCCCAGAAGTCATCTAATTCCAACTACCCTGCACCTAAGTAGTATAGTGGATACAATGATGGACCTGGAGTCAGAAAAGAGCTGGGGTGGAATCCTGTTTCAAACATTTACTGATTGTGTGTCCCTGGGCAAGTCACTTCATCAATGTAAACAGTTTCCAAATCTGTAAAATGAGGAAGTTGAAATCAATAACCTCTAAAGTCCCTTCCACCTCTAAATCTATGAGCCAATGATCTGTAAAATATAGATAATGGTAGTAATGGTTGAAGAACTTGTTTTTCAGGGCTATTGTGAGGATCAAGTGAGGTATTCATGTGTGTGTGTGTGTGTGTGTGTGTGTGTGTGTGTGTGTGTGTGTGTAGATAAAGATACAGATATAAAAAATTTAGTAAGCCCTAAAGAGTCCTATAAATGGGAACTACCAATTTATTGGCCATCATGAAGAGTCCTTGTTGTTCAATTATTTCAATCATGTCCAACACTTTGTGACCCCATTTGGGGGTTTCTTGGAAAAGATACTGGAGTAGTTTGACACTTCTCCAGCTCATTTTACAGATGAAAAATCTGAGGCAAACAGGACTGAGTGACTTGCAGACTTAGTTAGCTACTCTGAGGCCAGATTTGAACTCAGGGAGATGAGTTTTCCTGACTTTAGGCCCAGCAATCTTTCTATTATACCACCTAGTTGTCCCATTATGAGGAGGGCTCAGGAAATTCTTTAGAGAGAATAGTTAGGACTTATGTAGAGCTTTAAGGTCTTCAAAGCACTTTACATGTTGTCTCATTTGATCCTCACAACCACCTTGGGAAGTAGGTGCTATTATTAATCCCCATTTTACAGATGGAGGAACTGAGGCTGAGAAAGTCTAAGTGATTTTCCCAGTGTCACACAGCTAGTGTCTGAGTCAGGACTTGAACTGAGTTCTCCCTGAGTCCAAATCTAGGGCTGTAATCATTGTGCCACCTGGAATTTGGCTTTAGAGCTAGGCTTTGAAGGATTGGTTGGATATGCTAAGTGGCAATAAAAAGAGCCTTTCAATCAGAGGGGACGGGATGAGCAAAGGTGCTGAGGTGGGAAAATACCAGGAGTGCTGAAGGGACAGTATGACATAACACAATGTGGCAGCATCTCAGGCAGGCAGAAATAGAAAATAAGATTAAAATTATAGGTTATTTCTCAATTAGATGGGACCTCAAATGCCAGCTTAAGGAGTTTGATCTCTTCTCAATAGCCAATGGAGAGACTCTGATGACTTTTGAGCAAAGAGATGGCTTGATAGGAGCTATGATTGAATAGACTAGAAGAAGAAACATAGAAACAGGTGACAGTTTCCAAAGAGGACTATGGCATCTCTCCCAGTGACCATCATGGTAGAAGGAAGTGACATTAGCTGCCATTGGTTGAGTGACCCAGTCTTAGTCCAGTAAAGGAGGCACATCCTGCTGCCCAATCTGCTTCCCTGCTCTGCTTCTCAAAGCAATGGAGGTAGAGAGTCCCTTGATGGGAGGTGACTGGTTTCTTTTTGGGCACTAGAGAGCTGTTTAGAACTCAAGGGAAAGTCACTGATTAATTTCAACAGCTGGTAGGGTCCCTGAAGAGGAGTAATTTACTTCCCATCCATAAAAAATTTATTCAACCTGGTTAACCACATGACTGGAGCCCTGACTATAGTTGTTTTAATATCTCTCCATCAAGTGCAAGATGAAATGAGATGTCAAACGCAGAGAGAACAGAGCCTCTGGTTCTGACTCTAAACCTTGGAAACTCTAAGCCTTGGAAGGAACCTTAGCAGTCATCTGGTCCAAGCTGTCCTCCACTACACACACACACACACACACACACACACACACACCCCTCCAACAAGAATGGGAGTGAACTCCCCATCCAATCCAGCATGCAATTATTAAATACTAATGAGGTACATATCACTGTGTGAGAGACTGTGCACAAAAAGGCAAACAAAAATACCACCCTCCCCTCAAGCAGTTTACATTCTACTGGGGCTGGGGGAGATGGCATGTATTGACAGATAAGTACATACAGAATTAAATGGAGAGACAATACTAAGAACTGAGGAATCAGGAAAGGACTCCTGTAGACCATGGCACTTAAAATGAGCTTTGAAGGAAGCCTAGAATGCTAAGAGCTGAAGGAAGTGCATTCTAGTTGGGGGGCACATGCGTGTTTGCTAAAGCATGAAGGTAGGGGACGAAATATTAAGTTCCACCAACCATAAGTAGGCAAGTTTACTTTGTGTTGTAATTTTCCCTTCCTGGTTTCGGAAAGAAGTCTTGCCTCCTACAAGCACACACTCCAGATCGAAAACCAGAGTCACAAATATTTTCCCTTGGCTTTCTAGTTATCAAGGAAAGACAATAAACTCAGAAGACATTCACAGGTGGGCAGAAATAATTGGTCTCACTTTGTACAACATAATAGGTGTGTAATGTCAATTCAGTAGTCCACTACTCAAAAAGTTCCAGTGTTTCCTTCTTTCTTCAAAGAAAAAAAGTCAAATGCTTTTGTTGAGCATTTCAGGAGCTCCACAATATGGAGCCAGACTCCTATTCCAAGCTTATTTGTTACACATTTCTATACAATTCCTCTTCAAGCACTTTATATGTCAGTTAAATCCCACTATTTTCTGTTTTTTGAATGCTCCATCCCATCTCCCATCTCCAAGCCTTCGCACAGAGGGTCTCCACATATCTTCCTCACCTCCACTTTAGGAATTCCTTGCTTCTATCAAAGCTCTATTTGAATGTAAACTTCTACTAAAGAACTTTCCTGATCAATCAATCAACAGACATTGATCCCCTAGGTGGCACCCCCAGGTGCCAATGCCCTCATCCCAAAATTTTATTTTCTCATATATGTCCATGTTGTTTCTCCCAACTGAATGAAATCTCATTTGGGAGAAGGGAGTGTTTTTGTTTTGTTTTCTCTCTGCATCTCCAGCACCTGGCATTGTCCCTGACTGGGACCCATGATTTTGTTTGGAACCGCAACTCCCAATAAAGAAACTCCCTCTACCAATGCAGATTGACACCTGCTCTGTAAGTTAGGGTTTTAGAAAACTACCAAAGCACTGAAAGGTTAAATTATTTGCCCAAGGTCACACAGTCAGGATATGATTTGAATTTGAATTTTTCTGACCCTGAGGCTGGCATGAGTCTACACTAGCATCCAATAAACCACACTGCCTTTTACCTGGTACATAATAAGTGCTTAATAAATATTTGTGGAATTAATAAAGAGAAGTCAAGAGTACCACTTAACAAAGACCTTTGCCACTCTCCGAGTCAAGGACTGCTGAGCGGAAGAAATCACATGGGATGGAGGAAAAATATCAAAGAAGGGCTGCTACTTAAGAAGAAAAAGTAGAATAAAGTGGGGTCTGAGGTTCACCACTCTTAGGAAGGAAATGTCATTTATTCTCTTCTAATCCTAACCTGCTCTAAGGAGAAGAGTTTGAAAAAAAAAATCAACTCAACCAAATTAGCAAAAGGAGATTGTAGTATAGCCAACTAAAAACTGGACAAGCACTCACAAAATTACCAGCTGTTTCCTTTCTGTTGAATGGAAATGGAAAAAATAAATCCCTTAAGATTCTCAATATGAGAATAATTCCTCCAGACTCCAGAGAACGCAATCAGGTTCTTACAAGAGGAAAGACTCACAGGCTATCCAACAATGCTCCCCTGAATCCCAATGCAAAGGACCAGGCATTGAATATTCATCAGAACCACTAATGGCATTTACAGAGTTATTTTTATGCTTAATCAAATAAGTCTCAGACAGCTTTTGAATACAGAAAGGATGATACATAAATGCAGGTGCCAACTTTGGGCTAGGCATTCTGCTTAGAAGTTGACTTAGATGAACTAATATTTTGGCCAAAGGGCCCTACCAGTGAGACAACAGAAAAAATATGTGGGCACTGAGTTAGAGGTGAGGGTGATGCCAGATCATACTGTCACCCAGGGTTGTAAAAGGATATATGGGGGACAAGTTGACCAGCTTAAATGGTGTCATTTTCCAGATTTTAAAGGATCTACATTGAAATAGGTCTCTCCATTGCTTTCAAGTAAACAGATGATATTCTATGTGTAGCATATGATACCACACAGAAGGCCACCCTTAGTGTTATGGAGACCTGGGTTCAAGTCCTACAACTAAAACCCTTCCCTTTCCCCTTTTCAGTTTCCTTTTACACCTTGTTTTTCTTCATTAGAATGTAAGTTCTTTGAGGGAAAGGACAAGCTTTCTATTTTTTATTCCCAGTGCTTAATTTAGTGCCTGATACATAATATTGTTGTTGAGTCATTTCAGTCATGTCAGGCTCTTTGTGGCCCCTTTTGGGGCTTTCTTAGCAAAAATACTGGAGCAGTTTGACATTTCCTTCTCCAGCTCATTCAACAGATTAGAAAACTGAGGCAAACAGGATAAAGTGACTTGCCCAGTGTCACACAGCTGGGAAGTATTTAGAGTAGCATCTGAACTCAGTTCTTCTGACTCTAGGCCCAGCACTCTACCCATTGAGCTACACCTGGTACATAGTAAGCACATAATAGATGCTTGTTGGCTTACTGATTGACACATGCTGTTTGTGTGAACACAGGCAAATCACTTCACCTCTTAGGGTCTCACACAATCGTGTCAGACTATAACCTACAGAAGAAGCCAAGTCAATAAACATTTATTCAGCATCTTCTTTGTTCCCAAAACCGTGCTAATTTGCTACAGATACAAAGAAAGGCCAAAAAAAAGTAGCTGTTCTGCACCAATGGAGGGAGTTTCTTCAATGGGAGCTCCTTACACTGAAGAAATAATAGGTCTGAGTGAAAGTTAGGAGGAGTCTTTATCTAATAAAATTATATCTCAAACCATCTAAATAGAAAAACCCCCTCTGGGGTTTTAATTTTAATTTTTATGTTCAAATCAATTGTTAGAAGGTAGTTTTAGTCTCTAAGATTCCTTAGAGTTGTTGCATTCTTCAATTCTAGGAAATCCCCTCATTTCACAAATGAGGAAGTGGGGTCTCAAGAAGGACAGATAATTTACCCAATATCTTATGTCTTGTTAGTTGAGGGTTTTTTTTTTCCATTTTTCTCTTTTTTCTGGCAGGTTTCATATTGAAGTTTTTCCTGGTTCCCTTCTATTGCTAATGTCCTTCTTCTGATGTTAAATTTTTATATTTTGAATCTAATTTTCTATGAGCATGTCATCCTTCCTCACACTCTTTGCCACCCTCCCCCACAGAATGCAAGGTGTTTGAGGGTAGCAGGAGGAGGAGTTCATTTTTATCTCTTTGAACTAATAGGTGCTTGGTTGAGTCTATGTGGATTTGGTTTTCAATTGAACTGATCTTGTCTCAGTCATTTAGGCATTTCATTTCTGATATAATATGAGTTCCTTGAAAGTAAGAACTGTTTTCTTTTGGTGTCTGTATTCTCTTTGGTGGAGAGGCAGTGTAGTATAATGGCCAGAGAGCTATCCTAAACACCAGGAAGAACTGGAATCAAGTTCACACATACTGGCTGTGTGACCCTGGGCAAATGAATTGGAGAAGGTGTGAATCTGAATTGATTAGTTTCCTCATCCAAGAGTTCTTTATACCACTGAAATCACAGAACCAGGCCTAGGAACTATCACAGTGCCTGGCACATAGTAGTGACTTAATAAATGCTGACTGATTTTCCCCATCAGAGCAGGTGTTCCTCAACCATACAGCTTATGTCTTATTTCCAATTCAATTCTATTAAACAAACACTTGCTTCATTCAAAGCACCAACACTGATTATTTGATAGCCCTGTTGCCTAGCTCAGCACAATTCATTATGCTGTTATTTTGTTTTTCCTTATAAGGGATGGACAGGAAGTGGGGCTGGACCAATATGCAGATCACATCTCTAATTTCTTCTTTCTAGATACTACCTAGGAGCTGTTCCTACAATGCTCCAGAGTACTCATGGATGGATCTAATGGAGAAGCAAGAAAGAGAAAAAGGGCTTCCTCTACCCTGGCTCCCAGGCAAGCTGGGACCATTAATTTGATCCTTCAATACTTAGATGGATCCATGAATTCACCAAGGTGGGGAGTCCCTTCTTTGATCCACCTAACCATGCCCTCCCTTCCTGCACCATTCTTGTCCCTAAGGCACCCATAAGATCCCCACATGGGGTCCATTCAACATGAACTGGGGGAGGCGGAGCCAAGATGGCGGTGTAGGAGCAGCAAGAAATCGCAGCTCTGACACAGCCACATCAAATACCCAAAAAATATGACTCTAAACAAATTCTAGGGCTCTAAAACACACACAGATATATTTCCTGCTGAAGGCAGCTCGGCTCAAACTGACCATTTCAACTCTGAGAGCAGAAACCAGCCCAGCCTGAAACAGTGGCTTTTGCCTGGGGGTGGCTGGACAAGCTGAGCCCCACCTCGGCTGGAACTTCGGGAGAGTGGATCTGCGACAGCTGTGGCAGGATCCAGAATTATCCAGCCATAAGAAAAAAGGAAACCAGGGAAGAAAAGTGGGTCCGGCCAAGCTGCCTTCAGGGCAAAGAAGTAGAAAGCAGAGGTTCTGCACCCACCTCCACATTGCCGCTTCAGAGCTCCCAGCCTGCGGGGCCAAGCGATCGTTCAGAGTTCAGATGCCAAGTGCTCTTGCGTTGAGCAGCCTGGATCTGGATTGCGGTCTTGGGTGGGGGTCCTGAGGTTTTTTTTCAGTGAGCCGGAGCTGGGGAGGGACCAAACAGCCCCCTAAAAGCCCCGGCAGCTGGGAAAACCCCAGCGATTTGGGACAGAGCTGTTCCCTCTGGAAGCAGAGTTCCACAGAACTAAAAAAACAAAAACAAACACAAAAAAAAACCACTGAATGGCGACCATGAATAAGCATAGGAAGCAAAGTAAGAAGAGCAATCAAACCCTAGATTCCTTCTTTGGGGAAAAAGAAGGAACAAAGCAGGGAAAGGGAGGAAGACAATGCAGTCAGAACTCCCACCCCAAAAGCTTCCAAGAAACATGAAGATTGCCAAAAAGCTAGAGATCAGCTGAAGAAAGATTTTTAGAATGAGAGAAGTGGAAGAAAAATTGGGAAGAGAAATAAGAAAGATGCAAGAAAATCATGAAAAGAGAGTCAAAAACCTGACTGAAGAAATTAACACCTTAAAAAATAGATTAACTCAAATGACAAAAGAGGCCCAAAAAGCCAATGAGGAGAAGAATGCCTTAAAAAGTCAAATTTGCCAGATGGAAAAAGAATCTCAAAAGCATTCTGAAGAGAATAACTCCTTCAAAATTAGAGTGGAGCATATGGAAGCAAATAACTTTATCAGAAATCAAGGTACTATCAAACAGACCCAAACAAATGAAAAAATAGAAGGCAATGTGAAATATCTCCTTG
>CM053581.1:420740023-420794295 GCA_028627135.1 Pseudochirops cupreus
ACATAGGAGAGATTAGATTGGGGGAGGGGTCATACAAGGGGATGGCTGTTTTGGGGGAGGTAGGGGAAAGATGGGGAGAAAATTTGTAACTCAAAATCTCATGGAAATGAATGATGTAAACTAAAATAAATAAAATAAAATATTAAAAAAAAAAACCATGAACTGGGGCCATTTCCAGTAGTCCTGATGTGTATCTTGCCACTGGACTCAGACGGCTTCAGAGGAGAAAGTGAGGCTGGTGACTTTGCACAGTCCTCCCTCACTTAAACCCAATTCACTTGCATGTCATGGTATCACCTACCTGACGTTATAGTCCTCTTCAAGAACAAAGAACAAACAACAATTCAACATTATAAGAAACATCCTCTAAATCTCTCAATACTGCAGAACTTTCAGGCTATGAATTTGTTCTCTCTTGCTTTTGAAATTTCACTGGCTCTAGTCAAGTGCCAGAGAAAGCTGGGAAGACTTGGATGCCTTGACGCAGAGTGAAGTAAACAGAACTAAGAGAACAAGTTATACGGTAACAACAATGTTACAAAGAAAAACAACTTTGAAAGATGAGTGACATAGTGAATAGAGTGATAGCCTAGAGTCTAGATCTGATTTAAAATCTAATCTCTGACACTAGCTGTATGACCCTGGGCAAGTCACTTAAGATTTGTCTGCCTAGGTTTTCTCAACCATAAAGTGGGAATCATAATAGTTCCTGCTTCCCAGTGTTGTTGTCAGGATCAAATTATATAATATTTGTAAAATGCTTAATAAATGCTTGTTCCTTCCACCTCCCTTCTCTAATGCTATCCTTTATGCCTTTACTCTAGAGCAATACTTTTCTTTTTAAAATAAATTTTTATCAACTAATTATATTTTTCTGTCATCTACAATTCCTAATTTATCCCTCTTTCTCTTCTTTCAAGAGAATAATCATTATAAAAAAGAATTTTTTGCTGTTGTTGTGAGGTAATCGGGGTTAAGTGACTTGCCCAGAGTCACACAGCTAGTAAGTGTCAAGCATCTGAGACTGTATTTGAACTCAAGAACTCTTGACTCCTGGGCTGGTGCACTACCTACTGCATCACCTAGCTGCACCAGAAAGAATATTTTTTTAAGGATTTGGGGAGAAGTTCAAGAAACTAACCAACATTTTGAGAAAAGCCTGGCTATTATAGCCAGACTTTTCTCAAAATGTTGGTTATATATATTATAGATATGGAATATATATGTATATATATTCCATATCTATAATCTACCACCTCTGAAAATAAGTGTAACCTTTGGCCTCCCTCCTTCACTCCCTCCCCCACTGTGATTCACTGGTAATGTTTATTTTTCAGATTCATAATTCATAGCCACACAGGAAGAATATTGCTGCTAAAAATATAAGTAATAATAACTTACATTTATGTTGTCCTTTGTTATTGTTACAAAACACTTTCCTCATCACAGTCTTGTGGGGTAAGGATTATAAATAGCTTTCTTCCCATTCTACAGATAAGCAGACCAAGGTTCAGGGGGTGAAGTAATCTGCCAGTGGTGATGAGCATCAATCAACAACTCACATTTATTAAGCTCCTACATGGTTCCAAATGCTGGGATTTTTTTTTAATTGGACCTGTCATTTGGCCAGTATAAGGAGCTCTCAATGAGAAACCTCCTCTTTCAGCACAGGTCTATACTTTCTCTGTAACTTAGAGTCTTGGAGAGTTCCCAGAGCACTGAGGGATTAAGTGATTTATTTATTCAATCCCAAAACCTATATGTGTCAGAAGACAGGGCTTGAACCCAGGCTACCCTGACTCTAAGATCTGCTCTCTACTCGTAATGCCACATACCACTCAGGTACTAAGGATAAAAATACAAAGATGAACTGGTACCTACCTTTGAGGGGTTTACACAGTCAGAGGAAAACAATATATAAGTCAAAACAAGATATATATAAATAAATACAACAGGTGAAGGGGGCAGGAATGAGGCACAAGTAGCTAGAGACAGTGGCAGAGCCAGAACTCAAAGTTTGACTTCTCTGCAGCCAGACTCAATGCTTCCTCCACAATGACAGGGAGGGACTCCATGTCTTCAGTTCCTTTCCCACTGCTACCCTCCTAGGTCGGGGAAGGAGAGGGACTATCAGGGAGGATGGAGAAGAGCTACCTCCCCACCAAAGCCACTATTTAGTTTTGCTCTTGGCCTGAATCACTGAGTTTGGCTTCCTGTACGGTCCAAATTCACCAGATACTTACCAGCTTTCTGTTTCCTCTTAGTACTCTGTGGATCTGGTTCTTTGGAATCCTAGGTGCACCCACCCTAGCAAGGATTAACTGAACATTTCCCCTGACATTATTAAACCCACATGTCCTTGAATTTTATAGCCTCCTGGGATTCTAGGTTTCATGTACCAGAAACTGTTCCTAAGACAGTCCAGCAGAATGCCCCGGGGTGGGGGGGGGAGGAGGTGCTGGAGTGGAATAGGACTTGCCATCATGGAAAACCCAAAGAAATTTTTTTAAAGGTGGAATCCATGAAAAAGCAATTTCCCCTTTCATTGACTAGGAAACAAATCAAGGTTTCACAAGTCTAGACGGGACATGTGATTGTTCAGGCACTGCTGAGCACACCCAGAGACAGAACTAGGGTGGGGTGATGGGAGCTTTGCTCCAGCATGCTGAATATAGAGCAGACTAAATTTAGCGTGCTCTAACAGCACCTGCAGTCCTCTGGCAGCTTAGAAACAGTAGATTTCAGTACGTAGTTATCAAGAAAAATTAGTTACAATAAGAAATTAACAGATGGTAGACTGGGGTAAACTCCTTCTCTGTCCTGCCCTGCCTCCCTAGCAAGAGCCTCACACCACTGCTTCCTGGTCTAAAAAGTGACAATGTGATCTCTAAGTTTTACCCCACTCCATCTCTGACATTCTCAATGCTATGCTCCCTCCCAGTTCTAGCATTCTCTATTTGAAATTCCTACCTCTGCTTTCTATAGTGTAAGGTCTGTTCCAGCTCTGCCATCTGCCATTCTAAATTCCCTCCCTGTTTCAACATTCTAGAATCTAGAACCTAAAGATCTTCCTAGCTCTGACATTCCGTGCAAAAAGGTCCCTTGTAGCTCTAAATTCTAATGTTCCACCTCTGGCATTTCATGTGCTAATGTCCCTCCCAACTCTGACATTCTAAGTTCTAATATCTCTTGCTCTGATGTACCTCCTTCTTTGAAATTCTTTGTTGCAACATTATATCTTCTAAGCTTCCTTCTATCACTAACATTCTATAATTCCATATAGAGACATTTACAATACACATCTTCATTATTCCTATGACTGCACAGATGCTGTTGTTCATCCTTCGTTTTCAAAGAGGCCCCAAAAAAAGAATGGGAAAGAAATATTCTACAATATGCACACATATTATTAATGATAGCCATTTCCCTAATTCAGGCATCAGACTAGTAAAGAAGCCTGATCCCATAGAAAGTCACAGATGTGAGTATATCAGAAAATCCCCTCAATCCAAATTGAGTCCATTCCCTCTTGTACATACTTTCTTAAATAGAAACCACAGTTATTAAAGCAGAAGATGGCTGATCAGCAGAAGACTCAAGCCCAAGAATGGGCCGATGTTGGCTGGCAGAGTTCAAATATGGTCTCACCAGCAGACAGAGTCCAGACGCTGATGAGGATCTTCTTCCAGATCACCGAGCAAAAAACTCTAGACTGTGAAGAGAAACACATTGGGAAATGGACAGTGGACTTTGAACATCCTGAAGTGTCCCTGACACAGCAAAGAATTCATTTTGTCCTAGACAGAAAATTGTTTTGCAGCTGTGGAAGAAAGAGACATGACACTCCCTGTGACAGTAACTGCAAACAGGTGGAAAAGGAATAGGAGAGGATTCCAGAGGATCTTCTTAAGCCCTCCTATTTCCAAATAGTGGGGAAAGAACCATGTGTTTCCTTGAATGAAAAAAGGTCTGTGGCTATGATCTTGGGCTACACCCAGTTCATCCACTCAAGTGTCCCAATTCAGAGCCCAGATGTCATTTATGGGAAGGGTACTAAAAGACAGCATAGTGTAATGGTTAATAATGCAAACCTTCAGGAAGTTTAGGAATTCTGGAAGACTGAAGTTCAAACCCTACCTCAGACACTTACTGGCTACATCACCCTGGGCAACTCACTTTAAGCTCTTGTGCCTCAGGTCTGTAAAGTGATGGGGTTGGACTTGACCTCCAAGAGACCTTCCAGGTCTGAAACCCTGACTGATCTCATTCAGTCCCAGGAAAAGCACGAAGACCACCTTTCCATCCCTCCACTAGTTTGACACTCTGCAGGCAAAAGAAGGGTCAGAGAGACATTCCTATTTTACTGACATTCATAACCAAGGTAAAAGATGTGCCTGACAACTTCAATGGATTTAAAAGACAAAATTTTTCTGAGGAGTAGACTCTTTAGAAAAATTGCTATTATTGTTACTATTATACTACCATTACTACCACCACCACCACCACTACCACTACCATACCACTACTACTACTACTACTACTACTACTACTACTACTACTACTAACACTACTACAAGTACAAGTACTAGCCAGGGGCAATCATGGCACATTGGATAGAGAACTAGTCTTAGAATCATGAAAACCTAGGTCAAGTCCCACCTTTGACAGCTTTGGCCACATGACCCTGGGCTGCATCTCTGCTCAGTTTCCCAAGCAACTCTAGCACTCTAAATAGCAGAGCAGGCACTGATCTGCACCGGCAGAGTTTCCTCACCAGTGTTCCCTAAGTGCAATAAAATCATACATCATCATCATCATCATCATCGCCATCATCACCATCATCACATTTGGCATTTTAGAGTCATGGGATTACATCACCAAGGTATTCTGGCTTTTTTTTTCACTTTTATTTAAAGTTTTGAGTTCCAAAATCTATCCCTCTCTCCCTTCCCCTTTCCCTGAGACAGTAAGCAAACAGACATAGGTTATATATGTGCAGTTATGTTTAACATTTCCATATTAACCATTTTGTAAAAGAAGATGTGAATAAAAGAAAAAGAATGAAAGTGAAAAATAGCATGTTTCAGTCTGTATTCAAACAATATCAGTTCTTTCTCTGGAGACAGATGGTATGTTTCATTCCTTTGGGAATTCCTTTGGGATCGTCTTGGATCATTATATTGCCAAGAATAGCTAAGTCATTCACAGTTCATTGAACAATATTGTTGTCATTGTGTACAATGTTCTGGTTCTGTTGACTTCACTATGCATCAGTTCATGTAAGTCTTTCCAGGTTTTTCTGAAATCATCTGTTTGTCATTTATTACAGCACAATAGTATTCCATACAATCATATACCACAGCTTGTTTAGCCATTCTCCAGTTGAAGGGCAACCCTTCAATTCCCAATTCTTAGCCACCACAGAAAAAGCTACTATAAACATTTTTGTACAAATAGATCTTTCTTCATTTTTATAATGTCTTTGGGGTATAGACCTAGCAGTGGTATTGTGAAATCAAAAGGTATGTACATTTTTATAGCCCTTTGAGCATAGTTTCAAATTGCTCTCCAGAAAGGTTGGGTCAGTTCACAACTCTACCAATAGTGCATTAGTGTCCCAGTTTTCCCACATCCCCTCCAAAATCCAACATTTTCCTTTTTTGTCATATTAACCAATCTGATAGATAATGAGGTAGTACTTCAAAGTTGTTTTAATTTGAATTTCTCTAATCAATAGTGATTTAGAGCATTTTCCATATGATTATAGATAGCCTTGATTTTATCTGAAAACTGCCTGTTCATATATTTTGATCATTTGTCAATTGGGGAGTAACTTGCATTTTTATAAATTTGACCCAGTTCTCATATTTGAGAAATGAGGCCTTTATCAGAGATACTTGTTGAAAAAAAATTTTCCCAGTGTTCTTCCTTTCTTATAATTTTGGTTGCATTGGTTTTATTTCTGCAAAGACTTTTTAATTTTATATAATCAAAATTATATAGTTTGCATTTTGTAATGCTCTCTATCTCTTCTTTTGGTCCTAAATTCTTCCTTTTGGATCACTAAGTTTTGCTGAATTGTTTTGTTGTCTCTTATTTAATCTTTGCTTTAAGGAATGACTCTCTGGGAAAGAGTAAGAAGGCTATGTAGGAGATATTAAAGCAAAAGCTATCAATAAAAATTTATTTTAAAAAATTAAGTAGATATTTATAGTTTTATGATTTGCCAAACACTTTATATGCATTGTATCTTTTGACTCTCAAAGTCATAGAAAAATATTCATATCAAGCTATATTGTTATGCTCCTTTAATAAAGGAAGAAACTTAGATGCCTCATCCTCCAGGGTATGGTGGCAAATGTTTAACAACTGGCTCTCTGGGTGGGTGGGCGGGAAATGTATACAAGAGACACTTTTAAATCTAATTTGTGTTATTAACATTTTCTTTATCATGCTAGACAATCAACAAAACAATAAATCAAGCTCTAGTTTCTGAAATGTAAATGCTCCCCCTGAAAGTTTAACAATCAGCTGTAGGGAGCCAGCTTAAGTCAGTTGGCTTCTGCTTAACCCTCCTGTACCTCTCCAGTTTATCACTCCTAATTCTGTAGCAATTGACAGAAATTTATGTATTTCTGAAATAGAAAGAATGTAAGCCCCTTGAGGGCAAGGACTTGGCACACAGCAGATGCTTAATAAGTTACTATTGACTGATTGACTGAGTCTATATGTCTACATGGAACAAAGAAACTGGAAACCCAGGCTTTTTTTAATTGGCTCATCATAATAGGTCACATGGGCAGTATCAAACGTGGGAGGAAAGGAAAGGAAAGATAATTACCTCTCTTTTACAGATGAGAAAATGAAGATTCAGAAAGGTTAGGAAACTTTTCTGAGGTCACACAGTGAATGAGTGGCTGAGCTGAGACTCAGACCCAGGCATGATGGACTTTCAATTGCACTCCTGCCCCCATTGCTTCATGCTGCCTTTCTGAAAGCAGGTCTGAGTTCACTTCAGACCAAGCCACAATCATGAGAAACTCAGAAAGGAAAAGAAAATTTTTGGATCCATTCAAGAAAAAAGCCTTCACAGATCACAGATTTAGAAACTGGAAGGTACTTCAGCAGGTGTCCAGTTCAACTCCCTCCTTTTACAGATAAGGAAACTGAGGCCCAAGGAGGTGAAAAGTCATTGTGTAAAGCTTTAATCTGTCGCAGATTGCATGAGATTATAGATCTAGATCAGAAAAGGACTTCAGAGACCATCTAATCTGACTCCTTTATTTTACAGATGAGAAAACTGAAGCCCATGCAAGTTAAATGACTTGCCCAAGGTCACACAGATAAGAAGTATCAGAGATAGAATTCAAAACCAGGTCTCCTGACTCCAAATCTGAGACTCTTTCCACTATCCCACAATGCCTTCTCAATGTGGAAGGAAGAAAAGTTGTTAGCTTAAGGGGAAAGGAAATGGAATTAGACTACATGGACATTAGAACCTTCAGCATGATTTGTGGTATAGTTGCTGATAAACAGGATATATTCAACATCCAAAGTGGTAACTTCAGTCTGATTTTGACTGTTCTCTTTGGGGATCAATGCTGGTCAAATGGGAAAGCACCCTACCTCCTACTGAATAGATGAAATGATAAAGACTTCTTTGGTTTACTCCTTAGGTGAGAAGTAGCATGGAAAAAGCCCTGGCCTAGACTCCATCCCTAAAATCTACTGGTTCCTGCTATAGAAGTGACTGCTCATGAAAGCAAATGAAGAAGCAGATCAGCTCAAAAGACCAGCCCCAGCAGTCAGGGCAATAGAGAAGCTTGGTACTCTAAGCTGACAAACTGAATAAGCTCTCCCTTTTGACACTTGCCTACACATTTCCCTGTTGCTAATTGGGGACTATGGTCCTGAAGTAGGGTTTAGCAGAAGCCCTTCTCAGATACCACATCAGAAAGAGCTGCACTGAATCTTGCCCATGCTCCTGAGAATGTCGACTAATCTCTGATAGCATTGTCACAAAGCTGTGTATCAATAAATCTTTTCTCGCTATCATCTATAATGATAACAACAACCCGATTTTAGAGTACTTAAGATTTGAAAAGCACTTCAATTATATTATCTAACATGATACAAAAATCACATGTGATAAATACTATTATTATCTATACTTTACAAATCAGGAAACTGAGGAGGCACAGAACCATCAAATGACTTGCCCAAGGTCACACTGCCAAGAGATATCTGAGGCAGAATTTTAATTTAGGTTTTCCTGACTCCAAATCTAGCACATTATCCACCAGGTTACCTGCTACAAATTCCTGTTCTTGACCACCCACAAATTTTGAGGCTGACTGAGTAGTAGAGATCAATGAGTTTCCTCCTGGTGGGACCAGATGGGACCAATGAACCATCTTTCAAGTGATTACTATGGGCCATGACCTGGGGGATACAGAAATAAAAATTAAACAGTCCCTATCCTCAAGGAGCTCACATTCTTTCTGTATCAAAATGCTTGCATAAATTTCTATAAATTTTTACAAAATTGTGAGTAAAAAAAACTGAAAGGTGGAAGAGTTGAAGATATAAAAACAAAAATAAATCTATCTGCCCTCAAAGACCTTATACTCTATCTAACTCATGATAGGATTTGGAATTGGAAGAGTCCTTAGAGATACTTTAGCCTAGTAGTATCAAACTCAAATAAAAACACATCCCTATGAGTCACATATTACCTTATTGCTATAGCTAGTATTTCTAGTTCTATATTGAATAATAACGGTCATAATGGACATCCTTGCTTTACCCTGGTCTTATTGGGAAGGTTTCTAACATCCCCACTTCAGATAATGCTTGCTCTTGGTTTTAGATAGATGCTACTTACCATCTAAGAAAAGCCACATTGATTCCTATGCATTTCATTGTTTTTAAAAGGAATGAGTCTTGTATTTTGTCAAAAGTACTTTCTTCATCTATTGAAATAATCATATGATTTTTGTTGATTTTGCTACTAATATGATCAATTATGTTTATACTTTTTCTAATTATCGAATCAGCCCTATACTCCTGGTATAAATCCGGTCTGGTCATAGTGTATGATCTTTGTAGTGTTTTGCTGTAATCTCCTTGCTAGTACTTTATTTAAAAGTTTTGCATCAATATTCATTAGATTAAATGGGTCTGTACTTTTTTTTTTCTGTTTTGACTTACCCTGGTTTAGGTGACCAGATCATATTTGTGTCATAGAAGGAATTTAATGGTATCCCTTCCTTGCCTATTTTTTTTTCCAGGCAGTTTATATAGTATTGGAATTAGTCATTCTTTAAATGTTTGCTAGAATTTGCTTATAAATCCATCTGGGCCTGATGTTTTTCACCACTTCGGAAGTTCATTTTTGGCTTACTCAATTTCTTTTCCTAAGACAGGATTATTTTAGTATTCTATTTCCTGTTCTGTTAATGCAGGTAAGTTATATTTTTATTATTGTTCATCCATTTCAATCAGATTGTCAGTTTTGTTGGCAAATGATTGGGTGAAATAGCTCCTAATAATTGCTTTTATTTCTTCTTCATTATTCGTTTTCTAGGGGTTTTTTTGTTGGCATGCCCAATTCATTGATCTGTTCTTTCTCTCTACTATTGATATAAGCATTTAGAGATTTAAAGTCTCCCCTAAGTACTGCTTTGGCTGCATCCCACAAATTTTAGTATTGTAGTCATTATTGTAAAACACTTTGCAAATCTGAAAGCGCTGAATAAATGTTGGTTATCATCACCCTCATATTAAAGGGACTATCATAGTTGAGCAGTTGAAGATGAAAAGTCATCAGGCAAGTGATGTTTCTATGAAATTTCAGAGGGGTTTAGAGTAAACTGCAGGTTGCAAGGAAGATGATACTTATCTAGCCTTTTTAATCATTTCAACAAAAAGTGCCGGTAAATCTATTATGAGGGAATTTATGGCGCCCCCAAGATCTCAGTGCAGTTTTAAGCTTTTATTTATATTTAGGTAATGTTTTCCCCATTAGAACGTAAGCATCCTGAGGGCAAGAACTGTCTTGCTTACTTGTATTCATATCACCAGCCCGTAGAACAGTGCCTGGCATATATTAAGTGCCTAATAAATGCTTTTTTCAAATATTTAATTCACCAAGATGGTGTAATGGAAGAAAATAGCCATTGGCTTTAGCATCAGAGGGTTAATAAGCATTCAGATCTTAGTTCTATTCACTTACTATCTATGCAACCCTGGGTAAGTTATTTCCCTCTTCTCATCCTTGCTTTCCTCGACTGTAAAATAAGTTGATTAGACTAGCTCTTTAGGTCCACTCCAGCTCTGAGATCATTGGAACTAGAAGGGAACTTGGAGGCGATCAAGTCCCACTCTGTCATTTTACAGATGAGGAAACTAAGGCCCAAAGGCAAATGACTTACCCAAGATCACACAGGTGACAGAGTTGGGATTAGCCTCAGATTCCAGGACTCCAAATTAATGAGATGATATTTGTATTAAATGATAATATTTGTAAAATGCTAAGCACAGTGCTTGGCATATAGTAAGTGCTGAATAAATGCTTGTTTTCTTCCTTCCTTCCTTTCTTCCTTCCTTCCTTCCTTCCTTCCTTTCTTCCTTCCTTCCTTCCTTCCTTCCTTCATCAGGGAAGTTTAACTTTCTCTCCATTTTGAATCTTTGGAAGGTTTGCAAAGTGCTTTGTATCCACGATCTCATTTGACCTCTACAACAGCCCTCTGAGGTTCTAAAGTCCCCCATTACGCACATGAAGAAGTTGAGAGAGGCTATGCTTACTCATCTGAGATCACAAGTTGGTAAAGATGATCAAAAAAATGGGAAGTTAATATTGGAAGAGCTGTGGGAAGATAGACATACTAAAAACCTGTTAGTCCATAGCCTTTGACCCAGAAACTCTAATACTGGGAATGTAACCCAAGAAAGTCAAAGACATTAACAAATGTCCAAGATATATCAAGATATCCGTGCCAGTGCTTTATGTGGTAGGAAAGGAGTGGGGATCATCCATTGTGAGGTAGCTTTTTTTTAAAAAGCTACAGCATATGAATATAATGGAATATTGTTTCATAGTAAGAAATGATGGACATAAGGAATGCATTAGAGCATGGAAAGATTTACATGAGCTAAAAAGCCGAAACAAGAGACCAATATGGATGATGATTACAACAACGTAAATGAAAAGCTCGTTAGAAAAAAAAATTGAATACTCGGTGGCTAGAAGTCGTAGCAGTAGTAGCACTAGTACTAGTAGTAGCAGCACTAGTAGCACTAACAGTAGTAGTACTAGCAGTAGTAGTACTAATAGTCAGAGAACAGGTAATAAAATACCTACCTCCTCATGACAGGGTTGAGTATACTACCTCTAGGGAAGAATGCTTTGTACATTAGCAGACGCCATCACTGTCTTAATTGTTTTTGTTTGTAACTGGGGCAAGTTCAACCAGAGAGGAGCAATCAAAAGTACTGTGGCAAGAATAATAATAATAATAATAAATTCTGTATAGTCCCTTGAGTTTTTCAAAGTATTTCACAGTATATTATTTCTTTTTTTCTGTCATCACAACCACAGTGCTACGAGGTAGGTGCTATTATAGCCCCCATTTTACAGATGAGGAAATTGAGACTGAGAATACCTAAGTGACTTAACCAACGTCAATCTCAAGGAGCTTATAGTCTAATGGAGAAAACAACATGCAAATAACTATATACAAACAAAATACAGGCAAGACACATTAAAGATAATCAGTGGAAAGAAGACTAAGTATCTGAGGCAGGACTTGACCCCAAGTGTTCTTAACTTCAAGTCTAGTACTCTATAAAAACAAAAGGTAGCAGTTAAACATTTTTTAAAAATTAACTTCTTGGGGTAGCAAGATGGCACAGTGCATAGAGTACCAGCCCTGGAGTTAGTAAGACCTGAGTTCATATGTGGCCTCAGATGCTTAACACTTAGTAGCTATGCGACCTTGGGCAAGTCACTGAACCGCAATTGCCCTGCCTTCCCCCCTCCAAAAAGACAAAAAAAAATTTTTTTAAATAAATTTTAAAAAATTAACTTTGTAAGAAGAAGACAGGGAAAATCTGGCTATACAATGATTCCTGTGAAAATGACTTGGATATTTAAATTAACTACAGACTCATGTGAGATGGCCACCAAATACCTAGAGGGATCAAATGTCATAGTGACACAAGTCCAGTATTCAGGACCAGGACAGTGAGAGAATCTTCCTACTGTGCCCTGGTCAGATCACTTCTGGAGAGCTGTGTTCAGTTCTCACAACCACATTTCAGGAGGGATATTAACAAACTCAATCATGCCCAATGGAAGTTGACTGAATCAGGAAGGAAACAGAAATATGTCACAAAGAGAGGTGTTGAAAAAAACAAAAATATGTAGCCTCAAGAAAAGAAAATATAAGTATAACAAGATAATTAGACATAGCAAAGGAAAGCTTCATGTAAAAATGGTATGATAAAAAATATGATAAAAGACAAAAATGGCAGAGATTGAACAGAAACAGAGAAGATTAAGAAGAGGTGGCAAGAGTACACAAAAGAACTATAAAAGAAAGATTTTTAACATCACCAATAACCACACTGGTGTGATTCCTGATCTAGAGCCAGACATCTTAGAGAATGAAGTCAAATTTCCTAAGGGAAGCCTTGCTAACAATAAGTCCAGTTGGGGTGATGGAATTCCAGCTGACTTATTTAAAATCCTAAAAAGAAATGATGCTGTTAAAGTGCTACACTCGATATACCAACAAATTTGGAAAACACAACAGTGGACACTGGATTGGAAAAGTTCAGTTTATATCCCAGTCCAAAAGAAGGGCAATACCAAAGAATGGTCAAATTACTAAACAACTGCACTCATTTCACATACCAGCAAGGTTATGCTTAAGATTCTGCAAGCTAGGCTTCAGTAATATGTGAACCAAGAATTACTGGAAGAACAGGATGGTTTTTGAAGGAAGAGACAGAGGAACTAGCAACCAAATTGTCAACATTCACTGAATTATGAAGAAATCAAAGGGGTTCCAGAGAAACATCTACTTCTGCTTAATAGACTACACTAGAGTCTTTGACTGTGTGGACCACAACAAAATACGCCAAGTCCTCAGAGATGGGAATTCTAGATCATCTTACTTATCTCCTGAGGAACCTGTGTTCAGGCCAAATAGCAATAGTTAGAAACAAACATGGAATAACTGGTTGGTTTAAGATTGGAAAAGGAGAATGAGAAGGCTGTATGTTGTCACCTTATTTATTTAACTTATATACAGAGTACATCATGTGAAATGCCAGGCTGGATGAATCAAAGGCTAGAATTAAGGTTTCTGGGAGAAATATCAACAATCTCAGATATACAAATGATACCACTTTCATGACAGAAAGTGAAGAGGAATTAAGAAGCCTCTGGATGACGGTGAAAGAGGAGAGTGTAAAAGCTGACTTGAAGCTTAATATCAAAAAAAAATTAAGATCTTGGCAAATAGGCCCATCACTTCCTGGCAAACAGAGGGAGAAGTAATGGAAGTGGTGTGTGAGTTTATATTCTTGGGCTCATAGATCACTGCAGATAGCAACTGCAGCCGTGAAATTAAAGGATACTTGCTCCTTGGAAGGAAAGCTATGTCAAATCAGGACAGTGAACTAAAAAGCAGAAACAACACTTGCCAACAAAGGTCCATAAAGTCAAAGTTATGGTTTTTCCAGTAGCAACATACAGCTGTGAGAATTGGACTATAAGGAAAGCTGAACACCCTGAAGAATCAATGTTTTGAATTGTGGTGCTGGAGAAGACTCTTGAGAGTCCCTTGGATAGCAAAGAGGTCCAATCAGTCAATACTTAAAAGAAATTAATTCAAGCTATTAACTGGAAGGTCAAACACTAAAGCTGAAGCTTAAATATTTTGGCCACATACTGAGAAGTGAGGACCTGCAGGGAAAGACCCTGATGTTGGGAAAAATTGAAGGCAAAAGGAAAAGGGGATGGCAGAGGATGCAGTGGATAAATAGTGTCATGGAAACAAAAAACACGAAGTTAATAAGACTTTAAGAGATAGAAGAAGCTAGAAGAGCCTGATGTGCTATGGTTCATGGGGTCACAGAGTTAGACATGACTGAACAACAAAAACGTGACAGCAATTTTGAAACATTTGAAAGGCATTTTTGTAGAAAAGAAACTAGCCTTAATTTGGCTCCAGAAAATAGGACTAGGAATAATGGGTAGAAACATTAAGGGCTTGGATTGCATGGTTCATTATATGGAGGACCTTCTCAGCACTCATGGAACAACACAAATGGAGCAGATACTAAGCTCCCCTGAGCAGCCAGCCTTGGAGTCAGGAAAACCTGTGTTCAAATCTGGTGTCATATTTACTCGTTCTATGACTCTAAACAAGTCACTTAACCCTGTTTGCCTCAGTTTCCTCATTTGTGAAATGAACTGGAGAAGGAAATGGCAAATCACTCCAGTATCTTTGCTGAGAAAACCTCAAATGGAGTCACAAAGAATAGGACCTGACTGAACAACAACAGAGCTCCCCATCACCCAAGGTATTCAAGCAGAAGCAGGGTGACCACTTGCTCAGGAGCATAGATTTGGAGCTAGAAAGGTCTTATTGATCATCTAGGCCAATCCCCCTTACTTTATAAATGAAGAAACTATGGTCCATAGAAATTGAGTGATTAGCCCAAAATCATATAGGCAGAAAGTTTGAACCCAGGCCTTGTGATTCCAGATATAACATCTTTCCACTGCACTATTACCTCTCATCTAGCATATATGTATATATGTGTATATGTGTGTGTGTGTGTACATGTACACATATAGCATGGTCCTAGTTATCTACATGTTGTTTCCCCCATTAAATGGTAAGTTGAGTGCAAGGACTATGTTTTCTCCTATCTTTGTATCCCCAGCTCTTTGAACTAGCCTAGCATGTAGCAGACCCTTAATAAATGCTTGTTGACTGACTGAACATATCACAATAGATACTAGGGAAGAATAGGGGTAGAGGCAGAATTCGTGTTTCTGTTAAGGGTTGGACCATATAATCTCTAGAGTCTTTTCTAGTTCTAAACAAGTTTATGGTTCTTTTATAAGGAAAGTTTCATAGACAAGAATGAGGCTTGTCTGAATATATAAGATACTGATTGAAAATTATTTCAAAATGGTTTGGGAGAAGAGAGGTGGTTTAATATAATGAAATATCACTATATCATAAGTAATGACAAATGGAAGAAATCAAAGAAAAGGGGGAAGATTTGTATGAATGGATCCACAGTGAAGTAGGCAGAAACCAATAAGGAATGCTACAACAATATGAATGAAATGATCACTTAAAGGAAGTCAAACCTCAAGTAATTGAACAAACAGTAGAGAAAAGTAAACATAAGCACGGTGTTGTAGCAGATAGAGAGCTGATCATGGAAATAGGAAGGCTTGGACTAAAGTTCCAGTCTCTGGTATATACTAGCTGCATGGCCCCTTACCTCTCATTGCTCTAGGCAATCCAAAAACGGAGAAGGTGTCTACCTGCATTAGTAGGGGGATATCCCTCATCTAGGAGACCTCTATACTAAACAAATGACAGTTCTAGTCTTGATCCCCACAATAATGTGAAAAAAAGAGGCAGTACATGTTAGAATATGTAAAGATTGACCTCAGAGTCAGGAACAGCTGGATTCAAGTCCTGTCCTTGACCCATATTGGCTGTGTGATCCTGGGCAAGTCTTAATCTCTTAGGATCCCCTCTCTAAGACTACATAAGTTGGAGAACAAGTGCTAACAGAGTTCCTTCATACTCATGAAATCATAGGTCTAGTCACCCCAAAAAAAGGAAAGAGAGAAAGTGGTGGCGGACTATGGATATCAAATGGTATCGACACCTTCAGATGAAATCACTGTGTTGATTGGTTTTTCTTTGTTAAAAGTTCCATTGGGTGTGTGGGTCCAGAAATTTAAAGACAAAAAAAAAGGTTAATACCTTAGATTTTTGTTGTTAGAAAGGATAGCAGTTCAGCTTTTGTTAAAAAAAAAAGTTAACATTATCTTCCTCAGAACGCAGAAATCCCAGGAACTGTCTGCATTCCACTAGAATTAAGGTACCAGGCAAAACTTTCAGAAAGGCCTTTAAAAGATGATACGTGAATGCCAAGAGCACATTAATCAGAACCCTGTACTATAACAAAGATGGGAGGCCCCTTCCTGGGAAATAGCTGCAGACCCAAAGGTCTTTAGCAGAAAGTGATGCAAATAATTAAGAACTGGATTATTTGCTGGGGGTAGACAACAGGGCCCCAAGAATGGAGGTCTGGAGCTTTGTACTGCATGAAGGGATCAATGTGAACATTGAATACAGGCCCAGAAAGAGACCTTGGGCTACCTCCATATAACTCAAGAATCAGTCAGATAAGGAGAAGCCCTGGATAATGAGGGTTTAATGAAATAAACTGAACCCATCCAACCTCACATCACTATTTTTCTCAGATCCCACTTATAAGGGCCCCAGGAATGGGAAGTGTGGAAAGAATCTCAAAAGAGTAAGGGGATTAATAGTAGGGGTGTCAAGGAGGTGAGACAGGGAATGGGTCATTTAGAAGAACAAAATTCCTACAAAAGTTAAAAGTTTTGACTATCATTGTTGAAATTTCCACTAACATGTTTGGCGGATGGATTTTTGGAATTAGGAAGGACCTTGGCTCAAATCTTGCCTCAGATACTTACTGGACTATATTTACTAGGTTACAGGTACCATGCCTCATTTACTTGGGAAGGCAGCTTGTAATGATGTAGAGAGAGTTGGACCTGGAATCCAGAAGATCTGGATTGAAATCCTGCCTCTGACTCTTCCCTAGCCATGTGACCCTGAGCAAGTCACTTAACCATTGTCTCTACTTTCTCATCTGCAAAATGAGTATGTTAAACTTGATGACTTTTAATGTTCTTTATGGTCATAAATCAATAAGCCTATGGGTCTCTGTAATTGGTTTATATACCTGCTTTAATATAATCTTTGAAAATCAAAGAATTACGTGTGGGAGTAGAGAGCATGCAACAGTGGAAAGCTCTGTATTCAAATCCTCTCTCTGACACTCATTAGCCATATGACTGTCATGAAGTTGTCTACCCTCTGTGACAGTCTCAGTTTCTTTATGTGCAAAATGGGAATAAGTATCCTCCAACAGTGCCCACCTCACAGAGCTGTCACAAAGCATAAATGAAGTGATGTACATGAATTGCCTTGAAAGTGTTTAAGCACTCTATAAACATCAGCTAATTCCATCATTGGGTATTTTGTGTTCATCCTTGTAAAGTTTCCCTTGAAATTACCACAGCTATAAAGCTGCTTGAAAATGTGGGGATGGCAGAAGGGGCTAGATCATCTTCTGATCTCTAACACATTATTTGGACACCAACTAACATTAATTCCTTCCTTCCCCTCCTTCACACCTCAGATTCCACAGCCTTCCCTGTTCTCTCCTCCTCCCAAGTCCTAAAGGATGAGATGGCTCTGACTTGCCAATCGTGCCCTTAGAGAAAATTAGAGCTTACTTCATCTTCCTTAAATCTGTAACCTATTAGGTGTTTTGTCTACTTTGTTAGAATGTAAGCTCGTGGAAGGTAGGGGGCTTCTTACCTTTTTTTTTTTTTGGTATCCCTAGTACTGACCACAGTACTTGACATACAGTATTTGCTTTGTTTTCTCATTCATTCATTCTCTCACTGATCATTTTCCTTAGAAAATCTTTCTGTATTGATTCTATTCCCATCATCTTAAATGAGTCCTTCCCATTCTAAAATTCCTTCCTTCGGTTTCATGGTGGCAAGATCTCCCCTGTCCTTTGAGATATTATTCTATTTTTCTCCTCCCCTTCAATCCAATCCAACCCATCGAGCATTTTTTTAAGCATCTAGCAGGAGCCAGGCACTGTAATAGGCACTCATAATACAAAGTAAAAATATCCATCGGTCCCTGCCCTTAAGGAGTTTATGTCCAATTGGGATGTATGCATGGGGGGGGGGGGGGGGTGGCGTGCTGAGAACACAACACGGATAAGAGTAAAACAAAGTTACTGGAAAAGAAATGAAGCACTAATGCCTGAGGGGATCAGGGGAGGCTTATTCTCATTAATCATTAGTTATCGATAATAGTAACTAGCATTTAGTAAGTGGTTTAAGGTTTTATAACATGCAACAACCCTGGGAGGCATAACCTGTTATCAGGAAACTGAGGCCTGGAGAGGTGAAGTATTTAAAGTAAAATTTGAACTCAGGAAGTGGCACCTGAATTCAGCCTTGGGGTGGGGGGGGAAGGGCAGAGGGGGATGAGACAGAGGGACTTGGAGGAAGTACATTCCAGACGTTGGGGACAGCTTGCCCTGCCTGAGGCACAAAAGCATTAGATAGAACATCATGTTCAGGAAACAGTGAGTGGTCTGATTTGGCTGGAACAGAGAGTTCATAAGGAGGAATCCTGTGAAATAAGGCTAAAAAAGGTAAGTTGAAGCCAAATTATCAAGGACCTTGACTGCCAAGATAGGGAGTTTATATTTTATCCTGTAGGCAGCCGGGTGTTCCAGAAGGTGTTTTGAGCAAGGGAAGGACATGGTCATTCCTGGAAGCTTATTTAGCAGCAGAATGAAGGCTGTGAAGGGCAGTTATGATGAATTAAATAGAGAACTGGCTTCCTATTCACAAAGACCCGGGTTCAAGTGCTGCCTCTGGTATATGTTGGCAGTGTGACCCTGGGCAAGTCAGTTAACCTTTTAGTGTTGCAGACAACTCTGAAGACTAGAAATTGTAGACTTACCAATAGGTGCCAATCTGTATTGGTGGAGGGCATTTATTTCTTCATGAGGAATTCCCCATACCAATGAATGGTGTTTTAAAATACAGAAGGATGTATTAGAGATGACAGAGGAAGGGAAACTGATACAAGAGGCTATCACGGGAAGAGGTGACAAGATCCTGAAATGGGGCACTGGCCAAGAAATGGAAAGTAGGTAGCTTGATGCAGATCTTCTCTCGGACACAAACAGTCAGAACAGGAGCAAGTCATTTAGCCTATTTGAGGAAAAGAAGGACTGACATGCGTGTGAGCTCCAAGCCTGGAGTTTGCACATACTTATACGGATACTCATCATTTCCTCTAATAAGGCAGGGAATACTTCATTTTTGCTTTTTATCCCTAACACATAAAACAGTATCTGGTGCCTAGAAGATAATTAATGATTACTGATGACAATGATGGAGATGATATAGATATGGAAAATAAGAGGAGTGATATCAAGGTGATGGGACAGGGAATGAATGGGTTATTTAAATGAATCAAAGTTTAGGGTTTTGAGTACTATTTAAAAATATGTTTCTACCATATTTTGATTCATATCCCTGCCTTGTGGCAGCTAGGTGGCACAGTACACTTAGAAGACTGCCTCAGATACTTATGGGCTGTGTGACCCTGGGTAAGTCATTTAACTCTCTATGCCTCAGTTTCCTCATCTGCAAAATGAACTGGAGAAGAAAATGGCAAACCACCTCAGTATCTTTGCCAAGAAAACCCCAAATGGGATCACATAGTCAGATGTGACTAAGAGACTAAACAACAATAAAATGCCTGCCTTAATAAGCACAGTTTAATGAATATAACTGAACCCTCTTTTGTTTGAGGCAGCAATATTGAGGGGTTAAAGTCACCAGGACTTGCCAACTGCTTGGAGAATAACAACAATAACAACAAGAATATCAGCAATATTTTAAGGTTTGCAGGGGACTTTACAAATATTATCTTATTTGATCCCCACAAAAACCCAGGGAGTGTTGTTATTAAGTGATAATTAGATGCTCTAATTCATTTTCTGGAAACTCAAGCAAATAACGGTTAAGTGACCTGCCCAGGATCACAAAGTCAGTGTCTGATACAGGATTCGAACTCGAGTCTTCCTGCCTCCAAGTCTAGCGTTCCATCCTCTGGACTGGCCAGCTAGAAAATAAGAGAAGGGAAGACTCAGAGATGCCTCTGAGGTTCTAAAGCCGGATAACCAGAGAACGGTGGTGTGCTCTTGAGAAATGGAGAAACTAAGAGGAAGGACAGGTTTTAAGAGAGAGAGGATGAATTCAGTTTTGGACGTATTGAGTCTGAGGTCCCAGCAGAATCCAAGTGCCAGCTGGCAATTGGAAATCAAGGAGCAGATCTGACGGTATCCTGGATATCAAGCTGGAAGGAACCACAAAGGTCATCTAGTACAACTCCCTCATTTTACAAGTCAGTAAATTGATGCCCAAGGAGGTGAAATGATTTTGTTTTAGTTACACAGGGAGGGTCAGAGGTGGTATTTAAATACAGATCCTCGAAGTTCAGAGCTCCTTTCCTCTCTACTGTCAAGATGGAAGATAGAGATTTGGGAGTCAGCTACAGAGTGGTGAATGAAACCATAAACCTCATGAGAGAGAATATAAAGTTGGGGTTCTTAACTAGATCCAGGAACATGTTTATATTTTGTTAACTGTATTTCTGTATAACCAGTTTCCTTTGTAATGAGGTAGCTGGTGGCAAAGTGGAAAGATCACTAGGTCTGAAGTCAGTAAGACCTGAGTTAAGTCCAGCCTCAGACACTTTTTGGGGGCATATCACTTAAACTGTCTGCCTCAGTTTCCCCAACTGTAAAATGGGAATAATAACAGCATATACCTCACAATGTTATGGTAAGAATCAAGTGAGATATTACTTTTAAAAGTGCTTAGTACAGTGACTGGAATAAAATAGGCATTATATAAATGCTTATCTCATTCATACACATTCATACACACACACACAAACACACACACACACACACACACACACACACACAGAGTAAAGAAAGAACCCTTTCTGTAAAGTAAGCTGGAACCTTGGAGAGCACCCACTTTCAGGGGTCAGGAAGATGACAAAATAATGAAGGTCCAGAAGAAATAGCATTTAAGAAGGAAAGCATCAAACCAGTGCAGTGAGGTGTCTCAGAAGCTAGAAGAGAAGAGAGCATCCCAAATGAAGGACAGGTCAATCATTCTACTCTGTATTTGTAGTTCTATCTGGTTTCAACTCCACTGAACAAGATGCCCCTCCCAGGTTAAGTTCCTCAAGGCTAATTTTACCTCCAAGCAGCTAAACTCAAGCCCTTAGTGTCATCACTTCCCTCAGTCTCCCCTCCTCTCTGATTGGAGGGCTGGAGAGTACCAAACTCCTCCCAATGCCTTCCCTTATAAAGGGCAGAGATTGAACTTTTTAGCTCACTCCACTCTGCATCTGCTGCCTGCTTTATTTTAAACCAACAGAAAAAGATGCCCCACCCTATGTGAGGTATCCCCTGCTGTCTCTCCCCACATACTTTCCTGCCCCCCTTTCTATGTTTTTCCCTATTATTAGATTTTTAAACTCCTTGAGGGGAGGGACTATCTTTATAATAATGGTAATCTCCAGTGCTTAGCAACAGTGCCTGGTACCTAGTAGGCACTTAACACATGTTTGTAGAATTGGTCAGTAAGGTCAAAAGCAGCAGAGATGTTGAAAGAAAATTAGACAATTAAGAAGTTATTGAGAGCAGTTCAGAAAAGTGATAAGAACAGAATTCAAACTGAGAAGGACTGAAGAGTGAGTGAGTAGTAAGATGATGAAGGGAACAAGCCTCTTTCTAGACGTTTTGCCCAATAGTTCTGAGCATGTCAATCCCCCAACAACCTGCAGTGGCTTCCTATTTCTCCAGGATTTCATTTGCCACCAGCTTTTCTACCCGATTTCACTTCCACCATCATCTTCATCTCCCCTCTCTACCCCCCAAGATAAACTCATCACCAAATAAAACTCTCTACCTGGGAACTTATCATCATGGAGATTGTTTCAGCTTTTCTACTCATACCTTGCCAGCACCCCTAGTTGCTTCTGCCTCTCTGATTGGAGGGCTAGAGGGTAGAGCAAAAAGTTCCTTCTATAGCCTCCCTTTCAAGAGGGCTCAAAAATCCAACCATCCCTTCATTTGCTGCCATCTGCTCTGCTTGGTATCAATTCCACCATCATCGTCATTGGGCAGCTAGGTGGCACAGTGGATAGAGCATTGGGCTTGGAATCAGCAAGACTCTTCTTGAGTTCAAATCCAACCTCGGACACTAACTGTGCTACCATGGTCAAGTTGCTTGACTCTATTTGCCTCTGTTTCTCATCTGTTAAGTGAACTAAAGAAGGAAATGGTAAACCACTCCAGTATCTTTGCCAAGAAAACCCCAAAATGGGGTCATAAAGGGTTGAATATGACTGAAACAATTCAACAACATCCTCTTCATTATGCCACTATCCCAGTACCCTCTAGCATCCCCAGATTCCTTCTGTGTATTGTCTTCCCCAGTAGATAGTAAGCCCCTTAAGTATAAAGACTATCTTCCTTTTTTTTGTTTGTATCTCTAGCCCATAGCATAATGACTGGCACATAGTAAACATTTAATAAATGTTTATCACATCATATGCTAGGATTCAATACAAACTCTTCAGCTTGGCATTTAAAGTTGTTTGTGGTGTGACTCCAGTCTGCATTTCCAGAATAAATTATTCCCCTTCACAAACTACATTTCAGGCAAACTGAACTTCTTGTTTCAGGAACAGGATTATCTATCTCCCACATTGAATAATATGTGTGTGTGTGTGTGTGTGTGTGCACGCTTCTCTTTAAGAGCTGGAATTTGTTATAAGAATAAGAGCTATTATCCAATTAATAAATGGTCCAAAGACATTAAGAGGCAGTTTTCAAAAGAAGAAAACCCAGCTATTAATAACCACGGGTTGGGGGGAATACTTAAAATCACTGATAGAAAAATGTGGATTTAAGCAGCTCTGAGGTTACACCTCACATCCCTCAGATTGGCAAAGTGAATTTAAAATTTTAAAAGGAAAATGACAAATGTTGAAGGGACTGTGGAAAAACAGGTACAGGAACGCACTGATGGTCGTGTTACAAACTGTTGCAGTCACTCTGGAAAGCAGTATGGAACTATGCCCTGAAAGTTACTAAACTAAAAGTTGCAGCTATGTTCAGAAATGTGTGTCCAGTTTTTAATATTGAGTCTACCACCTCTCAGTCAACAGGTAGGTAGTTTGCTTAATTACTGGTTCTCTGGAATAGAGGTTGGTCCTTGCATTGGTCAGAGATCTTGTCTCTCTCAAAGTCATTCATTTTTACCATGTTGGTATTGCTATATGAATTGTTCTTCTGGTTCTGTTCATTTCATTCTGCTTCAGTTCCTAAGAGTCTTCCCGAGTATCTTTGAAACCATCCCATTGATCTTTCAGTAATCCATTGCATGCATATGTCATAATTTGTTCAACTGCTTCCCAATTAATGCGTAGCACCTTTATTTCTAATTCTTAATAAGTACTAAAAGAGATATTATAAATATTTTTATGCCCATGGTCCTTTTTCCCTCTTTCTTTAATTTCTTGAGGAGTATACCCTAGCAGTGGCGTCACTGTATCAAAGAATGTACACAGTTTAATAACTTTTGGGATATAGTTCTAAATTGCTTTTCAGAATGGCTGGACTAAATTCAGAGCTTCACCAACAGTACGTTAACATGTCTGTTTTCCCACAGCCCCTCCAGCATTTGTCATTTTCTATTTTTGTCAGCTTTGTCAATCTCCTAGATCATACTGCCCTTTACCACTGAAGAAATACTCCCCAACTCAAGAAGCTCAGTGGTACCCCATTGTCTTGAAGATAATACAATTCCTCAGTTTTGGGCATTTCTAATCTTTCCAAATATGGTCCTTGCATGTCTATACAGACTGGTGACCTATTACTCCCCCATACATTCTACACATTGGTCAAATTGGCCTCCTTGTTGCCCTCCATACCCAATATTCCTCTCCTACCTCTGAGACTTTGCAAAACTATCTTCCAGTTCTGAAATCCATAGCCTCCTCTCTTCTGCCTCTTAAGTCCCCAGCTTCTTTCAAGGTTCAGTTCAAGTTCTAACACCTTCAAAAGGCCCTTCCTGATTTTTCCAGTTGTTGGGGAATGTCTCAGTGACTATAAATTAATTTGATATAGGTTACTTATTGCTTTGTCTGTGAATATTTGAATTCTCTTCACTGCTTCTAGTAGAATGTGTACTGTTGAGGACAGGAACTATCTCATATTTGTATTTCCGTCACTTAGCACAGTGCCTGGCAATCAATAATCACTTATTAGGCTTCTAGTAAGTGCTTAATAAATAGTCATTATTGATTGATTACATAGCTAGTTTGTATTGAAGCTAGAACACTAATTTCAGTCTTCTGGCTGCAGATAAAACAAGCTTAGGGAGCAAAAGTAAATAAAGATGATGTACCAGCTTCTGTGTGTGAATAAATGAACCAATAATTTACTGAACAGTTGAGATTTCAATTAGCCTTTCTCCAAGAAACACATCTGTCTCAATCATGGTTAAATACTGTTGAAGGCTAGCAACACTGTTGGCTGTAATACTGACATATTAACTAGAGTGCATATGATGGAATATAAAGTTGAAAGACAAAATAATGAACTTAGAAAATCTGTCTAGGACAGATCAGAGGAAATTGGGAAGTTATTACAGGAGCCTCTGGGAGTGAATAGCTTTGTGTGTGTGTGTGTGTGTGTGTGTGTGTGTGTGTGTGTGTGTGTGTGTGTGTGGCAAATGCATCAAAAAAACTTGTTCTTCAAACATTTGTTTTCCCACCAGCTAAGCTTCTCCCATACAAGACTTTTTCTAATTAACTCAACAGTTTTCAAATATTTTTGACAAACGCCAGTTATCATCATTCATTCCTCCTCTTTGTTATTCAATTACAGACTAAAAAAAAACCACTCATAGCTGACCTCATTATCTCATTCATTGACTAATTAAGCAACTGCTTGACTAAAAGAAGAGAGGGCAGTGGGGGGTCAGCCATATAATAAGACTGAGGGACAGTGATGTGCTCCACATTGGTACTGCTGTAATGTCAGGGGACCTAGAAGAAAGAAGAGACCATCAGTGCATTGGGTGGCTGCGCAGTGGAGGATTTATGGGAAAATGTGGGCAAGAGTGACACAGGAAGGAAAGACGAAGGAATTAGTGTTCTTTCCACCATCATATGTTGCCTCTCATATTTTGAGATTTACAAAGATTGTTATGGAACCCTATGGAAAGTGACATGTAGTCATCAGACATGCAGACATTAGGACAAACCTAAGGTTTGAGACCTATTCACTTTTCAAGTCCAGATTTGAGGTCAGAAATATCAAAATGGTGTCTATAAAAAAAAAAAAGCCAGTTTATGGTATTTAGTAGACAAGGAACAGGACTAAGAGTCAGGAAAACCTGGAGTTAAATTTTACTTCTGACACTTATTAGCTATGTTCCCCCAGCAAGACACATCACCTCTCTGCCTCAGTTTCTTCATCTGCAAAATGAGGTGGTTTGACTTAATGACTTCTAAGATCCTTCCCTACTCTAAATCAATGATCCTATGATGTTTTTTCTGATCAACACTAGGATCTTTAAGAGGCTGGAGATGTCTGTATCCTAGGAAAAGATTATATTTGTCTCCTGGTCTCAAAGATCACTTGGGGGATAGGAGAGCCCTTGGACAAATTCCCCCAACCTTATTTGGTTCTGCCCTCCCTCCCTTTGCTTCAGATGCCACCAACTCAAGCCTGGCTTGTTAATTTCACAATCTAAAGAAATGCTTGCTGGGGGAACTTTCTAGCAGGATACCCTTGAATGCACTTCCTGACGAAGAGGGAAAGGGACCAGCTGCTACTACAGATGCTGAGAAAGCCAGGAACAAGCTCAGCTGATTGTAATGATATGTTGCACTCCACAGGGAGAGTGGTGGTGGTGGCGAAGGGCTCCGGTGTGTTGTCTTCATCCGGCTGAACAAAAGCCCCTGTCCCTCAAGAGAGTGCCACTATTCCGAGTGCTTACTAATCTGGGATGGTGCTTGGATGAAACCCAAAAGGAAGAGAAAAAAAGGTAGCAGGAGAGAGGAGCTGATCTCCTGTTTCCTGGTGCTGAGGAGACAGGGGAAGTGGATGGGACTTCTCATCCAGTATTAAATATGCCACTTGGAAACTTCCACCTGTTGTGTCTGGTCCCGCCTTCTATGTCAAACAAGACAGATCTATTCCACGTGGTGCCCATCAAATGCTGGAAGACTCCTATCACACCTAGCCCCTCCAAAACATGCCCCATCCTTCTCTTTTGAATCTTCATCAGGTCCTAGATTTTGAATTCAAAGGGACCTCAGAGGCCATCTAGTCCAACATCCTCATTTTAGAAATGAGGAGACTAGAGAGAATAAGTGACTTACCCAAGGTCAAACGAGTAGTAAATTTTAAAAGCAAAACTTGAATCTAGATTATAGAGTTTAGGATTATAGGGTCACTAGTCTAGATATAGAAGGAACCTTACAGATCACCTAGTTCAATCTCTTCATTTACAGATAAAGAAATTGAGTTCTAGGGAAGTTAAGTAACCGGCTTAAGTAAGCGTCAGAGGCAGGATTTGAACCAAGGTTCTCTGACTCCAGAATGAGTGGTCTCTTTACTGTATCTCACTACCTCCCTAAGTCAAACATTCAATCGTCATGTGCCCAGCACATAGTAATCAATAAATGCTTGTTGACTGATTGGCTGATTGAATGAATAATTAATTGACTTGTTGATTGGAGAAACCCTCAAGAAGCTCACACAGGGACACAGTGTAAGGAGGAGAGACACAATCAAATAGGGGGAGACAATGCTCATAGTATCCACTTAAATATTTGTTGAATAAATGCCAACAAAACACAGTGGAATGACCTTTCAGTGTCTGATCTTTGTCTCACTCTTCAGGACCTCTGGCAGATGTTTCTACTGGGCCAACACCACTTACAGTATGAAATGCCCCAAGAGCTAATTGTCCCTAGGATTGTAGATCTACTACTGGAAGGGACCTTGAAGGCCTCTTGGTCCGATACCTTCATTTTACAAATGAGGAAATTGGGACCCAGCAAGCTCATAAGGATCATAGATTTAGAACTGGAAGGGGCTTTGAGACTACTTAGTCCCACCCCCTCATTTTAGAGATGAGGAAATTGAGGCCTAAGGAGGTTAAAGTAGTGGCAGAGGTGGGATTGGAACCCAAGTTTCCTAACTCCAGAATGAGTGTTCATTCCACTGTACCACCAGGACAAGTTGTAGTAAGTGGTTAATGGCAACATGGATTTATTCTGTCCATTTGGGAGTTTGGAGCCATTTGGTAGTGAGACATAATGTAAATTCAAAGCATTATCTAATTCCCATAATTATTTTAACTATGTGCCATTATCTGTATCACAGCCACTGATTAAGCAGCAGTACAATTAAATCAATATCATGCAGCTAATTGCAAAAAAGCGAGACAGACTATGTTATCTTTTTGCCTGGTGTCCTAAAGTTACACAGAAGAATGTAATTCTACTCTGCAGATTTCATTAGAATCTTGCGACATATTTTTAAATCCTTTTGCTGTCTAGGGGAAGGAAGAGGGAGAATAGGGAAGAATCCTGAATGAAGCTCAGACTCTTCAGATAACCATTAAAAGAAAAGGCTTTCATCATGAGAAAAATTTTAAATGAATCTTGGGAAATTTTTTTTCTCTGTAAAAACTTTTTTTTCATCAAGAAAGCCCAGTTAGTTTTGCTGGAGGATAGTACTTATCTAAAGGGAAGGTAGAACTACTTGGTATTTGCCCCATTTATTCTGAAGCTTCATTGTCATTGGATGTTTTCTTTTTTTCTCACAAGAGCAGAAAAAGGATGAGAAGATTCTTCCTTTCTTCCAGTTGTTGTGATTAACATATGTATGTTATGAGAGACAATGTGTCTTACTGGACAGAGGGTAGTCAGGAAAAGACTTGTCCAATCAACCAATCAGCAAGTATTTATTAAATGCCCATCACTTGCCAGGCATAGCACTAAACACTGTGAGTACGAAGAAACAACAGCCCCTGCTCTCTGGGAAGACCTGGGTCTACTTTCTACCTTGAACAAGCACTTGTCTGTGTGAGCCTTCTATCACTTCGAAGGGGTAGAGACAAGGTTCTGAGATATATATTGGTGGAGACAATTTCCTCCCAAATCCAGGAAATCATTGGTCTAGGGGTAAAAAGAATACAGACATTATCAAGTATATAAAAAACTGGAAAAATAGGTAAATCAGTCATGCAGTAACAGCTAGTGATGACAGACAGTTGGGATATTGCACTGATATCCACAAAAGATGGGTCATGCAGACTAAGACCTCCAGCATATTGAACAGATGCTCTATGAAAAGACCTGAATAATAATTGAAGGATTAGAAGGTATGGGTGGATCAAAATCAGCATTGGCAACATCACAGATGCATCAAACTATGAAAGAATATACAGCTTCTTTCACTAAAAACTACTCTCTAAACCTACTCAACTTGTGGGTCGCGACCCCTTTGGGGGTCAAACGACCCTTTCACAGGGGTCACAGGGGCCACCTAAGACTATCGGAAAACACATATTTCCGATGATCTTAGGAACCAAGACACCGCTCCTCTATCCATCTCCAGGCGGGTCTGCCCACATGCAGATACGCCCATCAGTATTAAAGGGTCGTGCCATTAGGAAGGTTGAGAACCACTGCAGTCTAATGGTTCATGGTGCTACAGAGGTAACCCTTGATTTTTTCCAGGTCATGCCAACCAAATACAAACTGACAGATCCTATCAAGTTAGGAAGGATTTTGGTTCCATCCATACTCAAAAGCAACGTGGTATAGTAGATGGAGAACTGGTCTTGAAGCCTAGAAGATCTAGATTCAAATTATGCCCTTGAAACATACTGTCAATTCACTTAATCTCTCAGTGGTCTCCACAACATCCTAAGTAAGACTTCTTTACCAAAATGCCTTTGACAATTCCCTAATACTCCTTTACCTCTACAAAAATCCTTTAACAAAACGATCAAATCTTACTTAATATCAGGAACTTCATGATGGGAGAAAAAGCTAGCAATTTAATTGATATGAACAATAAACTCAAAATATGATCACACCATAAATAATTTTTTTTTAAAAAAGAGAACTAGGTAAAGTGATTTTTACAGCTATGGTGAGGATGATTAAAAAAAAAAGATGAAATAAATTATTTCAACTACGTAAAAAATCAATTTATCTAGGACAAGAAGGAAAATGATCCAGTGGGAAGAAATTCTTAAATCAGCTATCTCTGCTAAGAATTTTATAGTCAAGATATATAGAGAACTAATGCAAATTTTTAAGACCAGGAGTCATTTCCCAATTTATAAATGGTCAAAGGATATTAATAAACAATTCTCACAACAATTACAAATTGTAAAGAGATTGCAACTCAGTTTTTGGCCATATTTGAAGCCTTCTGCCTATACTAGGCCCATCCTCCTAATCTTCCTCTTCCCTTACCCACTAGAATCTGGGATCCTTAGGCCTGATAGGTGAGTTTTCATCTGATCTTTCCTGGAACCAGGCATTGACATCACTTCCTGGCTAACTTGTCATGTACACAACTATCTTTGTTTTCTAGCTCCCCTTTATATAATAATTTCCCCCATAAGAATGCGAGCTTCTTAAAGACTGAGGGTGTCTTGTACATATTTATATTCCAAGCCTTTAGCACAAGACCTGGCATATTGCAAACACTTAATAAACACTTTATCATTTGTTCTTTATAAGTTGTAGAGAAGATGTTTATCTGCCTTAACAGAAGGGGTGTCCCCATCTGGGAGTTACCTGAAGACTAGCCTGACCAAGGATAGAGAGACTTAATACCAGAAGGCTGGCGACCCAGTGATGACTTTTAGCCAACAAGTCATGAAAGTCATTCACTAAAGGCATAGACTATTGGTGGAGGAAGCATCCAAACCTGTCCCTCAGTGCTGCTGGGCAATCTCGTTGTTTTAGTCTTATTAATTTCCTATATCATTCATCATAGCAAATGTTCTAAGCCTTTGACTCTCTTCTCAAACCCCTAACATCACTTCTATACCCTGTTTGATAGCCTTTTTGTTTAATATCCTAATGGTACAGCCTCTGTACCTTTACCCTTCTACTTTCCTGAGGAGATTAAGGCTATTTGTGGGGATTTCTCTAAATTCCCCCTTCTCTTGTCTCTTCTGCAGCAATCATACCCTCTTTCATGCATCTAACTTTCTATTTTTATTCTGGGCTCTGTCAGGATCCCAAAATCTCTGTCACTTATGCCAAAATCATATAAGGAAATGATGGGAAAGGGCTCAGGAGAGAACAGCAACTATCACTACCCTTGTGGAATAGTCAGCATTGCCCATCCTTTGGCATCTCTATGCCCAAGGACTTGGGCAGATTGTTGCCCAACACATAAGACTTCCTCAGGGAGAAGCCTAAAATAGGTTAACACACACTGAGGTACCCAGGAAGAGCTAACAAGGACCACTAGACTCCTGGAGCTGCAGAGAACTGCCATGGAAAGCCTTCACCTGGATCCCTTGTTCTTTCTCCTTCCAACAGAAGAAACTTTGGAACTGCAATGTAGTGGACCAGCTCCAAATACCAGACCAGGGACTCTGGTTCTCCTTACTTTTATATGCTACAGTAAGAATAGCCACAGAGTGGAAGAGAGGTCTAAAACCCATCACTGAGTTAAGGGAATATCTACCCCAAGAATGTGAAGACATCTCCCTGCAAAATAAGTAGAGGAGAACAAATTGTTCCAATGGCCACAAAGGTGGTTGAAGCAGGTGCTCAGACATTGGAGATGCCAAAGTCATCCACGACATCCTAGGCCAGTACTGACTTTTGTCCTGCCACTGGACTTCAATGACTGGAAGAGAAACTTAGGCTAATGACTTTGTACAACTCTGCCTCACTTAAATCCAATTCATGAGCAAGTCAAGATGTCACATAGTGATAACAGTGCTCTTCTTCAAAATGAAGGAACAACAACTAGCATCCAAAGGTTTTAGTGCCTTCCCCATACAATTAGCTTCCATCTGCTCTGCAAATTCTTGTAACTGCTTATCTATGTGCATGTTATCTTCTCCATTAGAAGGTCGGCTACTTGAAGGCAAGGGCTGTTTTTGCTTTCCATTTGAATCAATGAATAAAGCGTACTGTTTGCAAATTACTATGCTATTCAAGGGATATAAAAACAGAAAAATAAAACAATGGAAAAAGTATCTGGAGTACTTACACAATTCCTAAAACATAGTAATTGGTTGGTATTTATTAATTAATCAGTTGATTTTGTCTTATTTTTCCCAGTGCTTAGCATAGTGTCTGGCATATAGTAAACACTTGGTTAAATGAGTGATTGATAGACTCACCTTGCTAATTTTCTTATGTTTCAGTTAATACTATTTTACTCTGCTTGCTCAGAAATCAGCTATTGACAGAGACCTGTCCAGAAGTATCATGGTTCTTAGAATCATATAATCTCAAGTGACCTTGGAGTATCAAAGCCCAATCTCCACCTGAAGCAGGAATCTCCTTTACAATATACCCAGCAAAAAGACATGTAGTTTATGTTGGAAAATTTCCAGTGATGTGGAACTCACTACCTTACAGCTTTGTTACAGTTAGATTTTGGGAGTAACTCTGATTGTTACAGGGAATCTTCCAGATTTAGAAGTGATAGCTTCTTCCCTGTAACTCTCACTACTGGTCCTACTTCTGTCCTTCCCAAGTGAGCAGAATTAGTCTATTCTCTCTTCTATGAAAAAGCCTTTGGAATATTGGCAGGTGATGATCCTGTTTACCCTCAGTGGACGGCATGGAGAAGCCAGGCCAGAGATTTGAAAAAGGCCTCCAGGTAATTGAGACTTGGCTGCAATACAATTTTGGCAGAGTTCTTTGGCTACCAATCAGAGGCCTAGCCAACATAATCTTGCAGAGAAGGAGTCTTTCTTATGGAGCTGCGCAGAGAGAGAATTCAACTCTTCTCCTTGAGAAAGCCGGAACACTGGCTTTCTTCACTGAGCCTCTTTCTTCTTGCAGGAGGAGCTGAGCATACCCTCTAGGTCTCCCTCAGGAGGAAGGGTAGCACTGGAACCAAAGTTCCACTACCACCCTATTCTGCCCACCTCTGAGAGGTGCCCCCAGAGACAAATAGCATGGGAAAGCAACAAGGGCAGTGCAGAGTTATTCAGGAGACTTGAATTCAAGCAATGAATCGGCCACTCACTTGACTTCCCTCGGGGAAATTTACTTAATCTCTCTGAACCTCCACTCACAGAAGAAGTCTCAAAGGGCTATCGGCAGGAACAAAAAACAAGCCAGTGTTAGTGAGAAAGGCCTGCCTGTGTCACACACTGGCTATGTGACCCTGGGCAAGTCATGTAACCTCTCAGGGACCCAGGCAAGTGTCTCAGGCTAAAAGTAGCAGAGAGGGTACAAGATCTACAACGATAGAAGGAGTTCCTCACCCGAAGTTCCTTGTGCCAATTAAATAAGTAGATCCAAACTCTCTGCCTCGTCCTTCACACACACACACACACACACACACACACACGCACGCACACACACACGCGCGCACACACACACACACCAATTCTCTCATCTACATAAGGAGAGGCTTGAGTCAGTTGATCTCTAAATTTCTGTCATCTTCAGCCTTTCATGACCAATAGACTATAAGCTCCTTGAGGGCGAGGCTTGTTTCACTTCTTGCCTTAATATTTAACAAGGTTCCTGGTACACAGCAGATACTTAACACATCTCTGTTGGTTGATGATTGATTGATGATCCCATGAGGAGTGAACAGAGACTCGACTCTAGGGAAAGAGATTCTACCCCAGACCCTGAGCTACCCTGTGAGTTCAGCCTGACCTCCGAGGCAGAATGAGAAATTATATCAAAGAAGGTCCTGATCCCTGTATGAAGAGAATAATCACAAAGACTATCCCTCTGTGAACTAGATCTTGGGAACTTAATACATTGCTTGGCTCAAGATGGATTCTAGCTACCAATCCCCAGAAACACATTACACTCTGCTCCAACGGCTTTGAAGGTATCAGATGCAAGATACCAAAATCTAGGAAACAGCAACTTCTCCCACCAACTTCCAAGTCTCACAACACCCAAAACATATGAGCTGCAGCTCCATAAGCAAGGATGCAAAATATATCCCATACCCTGGGCATGAAAGAAGGTTCAGCATGAAGGGTAGTAGATGACACAAAGAATAAATAGTGAGCATACATATGGTGCTTTGCAATACATAAAGTTTGTGATAAATCTTGTTTGATCTCTCCAACAAAGTCTATGAGATAGAGTTAGAAAAAGGGATAGAAAGCTATGAATGGTTAGATGGATGGATAAATAGAAATGGTTAGATAAAGAAAGTTAGATAGAAAATATAAATAGTAAGACAGAAAGATAGAAATGGATAGAGCTAGAAAAACAGAACACAATAGATGATAGGTAGATAGATAGATAGATAGATAGAGAATAGATAAATAGTTGATAGATAAATAGATAGATGATAGATAGATTAATGGGTGGATAAATAGAGATGGTTAGATACTTATTATTAGATAGATAAATATGGATGGTTAAACAGAAAGATGGATATAGATGGTTGGATGGTAGATAGATAAATAGATGTAGATAATTAGACAGATTGATATGAATGGTTAGATAGACAGATAGACCCAGGTTAATCATTAAGAGCTTACTCTGTGACAGAAACTGTACTAAGTGTCCTTAAAGGATCTTGCTTGTTTATATTCTAATTTAATTAGACATTACACTAGACTAGACAATAAAGAAGGAAAAGACAATAAAGGGAATCTGAAAAGGGTGCAAAGTTGTTGGCAATGAGGTCCCACAGGAAATGATACTCTTGACCAAGCAGCCCTCAGATGGAAGCATGCCAGGGTGGGAAAGCAGCGGGTAAAGAGGTAGGGAGGGAATCAAGTCAGCAGGTAGGTGCTATAATTATCCCTTTTTACATATGAGGAAACTGAGACTGAGAACAAATGAATAAAGTATTTATTAAGCAATTACAGTGTACAAAGCACTGTGCTAAGCACCAGGAATAGACATACAAATATAAAAAAAGACAGACCCTGCTCACCATGTGCAAGGTGTCAGCTACAAGTCAAATGGAAAGGTCCTATGGTACTTGGGGTGCAGCCTCAAAGCAGATGATAAGGCCTCATCTTTAATGTCATTTCCATTAACAAAATCCTATAAGTTTCTGATGTTGACCCATTTGATAGCACCAAAGATTTGGTGTCAAAGTTGAACAAGGTTAAGCCTAGGGTTACAAAGCTAATGTCTGGCAGGATTTGAACTAAGATCTTCCTGACTCCAGGTACATCTCTGTAGCCCTTCTACCACCTAGCTGCCTTTCCATTTATTCCTGCTCTGTTATGGATCTGGTCTATGTGTCCATTCACTGGTGCCTCCTTGACAACCAAAGTGAAGCCCTCCCTTCTCACTGGCAGAGGAACCCTGAGCTGCATGCCGCCTTCATGCCTCTCTGCTGCCACAGTGACTTTGCCTTGCCCATGAACCTAAACTAAGCAACCCAGGGATGCATTAAGGGGAACCAATTTCCTAAAACAAAAAATAAAAAATTTTAAAGGGGGAGATTGTTGCCAAAAAGAGTTTCTAGGAGGATATGTCTGGAATTTGGGATTTTTGATTTGTGTTTCGAAAAAAGCCTGGGCACGCTGCCCTCTTAAAATGGCCATTAAGTTGAATTTATGGCCAAGTAATGGTGCATTTCTCTCATTAAAGAAAGATCTCCGCTATCTGTCTGGGCTCAAGCATGACCTATGTGAGAAAGCCATAAATCACCCAACCCCAGGGGCTGTTCTTTTGTAGGCCCCGGGAAAGAAGAGGGAATGCCAGAGCAGTTAAGGTCAGCTTTGGAAGTCTCCTCTCAAGGGGACAGCAAATCAGTTGGGGGATTTGCTGGGGGATGAACAGAATAATTGATCACCAGCATATTGGCATGAGTCTAGGAATGGAATGCCTTTGAAAGCATTCCCAAATGGCACAGGGAATGAAGGAAGATTTCTCAGTGAGTCTCAGATGAAGAGTTATGGGCCTTGGGCTATACTCTTGACTCTTCTGTGGACTTGTGTGCCTCAGTGGATACCGGTTGGCCTCTGAAACCTCTTTCTCTCTCTGTCAAAAAGGTAGAATAATGGAGAGGGACCAGATGTTGTTTGTTAAATGCTGCGAGATGAGCACACCAAGGCCAGTCATATTAACGGGGCAGGGGGGGAGGAAGGGAGGGGAAGATGGCTCTGCGGGAACATTCCCTCAAATTGTCATTGAGGTCAGGGAAATCTTTTTTGGATGAAAAGAAACTGATTTTAACCCTCCAAACATACAGGCTATGTACAAAAAAGATTTTCTGTCAAAGCTCAGGACACCCCCTTTTTCCTCCTCAAATACATCTTTATTTTCTGACTTTCACATGGAGAGAAAATGGGGTCTCACATGTAACATGTGGTATGAGGGAAATAGCACTAGCCATTGAGTCAGAGAGGCTTGGTTCAAATCCTACTTGTTTGGCTTATTAACTGTGGACCTTGGCTAAGTCACTTTCCCTCTCTGGACTTCAGTTTCCCGATCTGTTTAGACTGGATAGCTTCTTTGGGTCCCTTCAAGTTCTAGGGCTGTGATCCTCTGACCCTGCCTCTAACACCCTCCAGTTGCATAACTTCAGGCAAATCACTACACCACTATAGGCCTCAGTTCCATCATATGTAAAATGTTGAGAATGGACTAGATCAGGGGTAGGGAACCTGCAGCCTTAAGACTACACGTGGCCTTCTAGGTCCTTGAGTGGGGCCTTTTGACTGAATCCAAATTTTACAGAAAATTTGTTCAGTTTCTTCCTCTCTAAAATAAGAAGGTTAGAATAGATAGTCAGGTCAAGAATCTTTTATTAAGTACCTACTATGTGCCAAGCACCATGTTAAGGTGATACAAAGAAAGGGGCGGGGGATCCAAAGTCTTCTTCCATCTCTAAATCAACCTGTTTGGACATTTTTTAAGCCAAATTTTCAGATGCCTAGGAATAAGTACTTCTGCTCCACCCATTCCCTTTACCCCAACACTAGGGATGGAAGGGACTTTAGAACATACAATTTTAAATTAGAAAGAATCTTGAAATTTAGAATTCTAGGACAGCCAGATATGGTAGCATAGGCCTGTAATTTCCTGCTACTGGGGAAGCTGATACTGATAAATCACTTAAGCTTGGGAGTTCTGATTGGATATTTGAATAATTGGATATCTACACTAAAGCCAGTACCAATATGGCGTACCCCAGGAACAAGGTTTCAGGGGAAAGGGAAGGGAGGATCTGACTGACAAGAAAGGGATGAACCAGCCCAGGACTGAAATGGAATAGGTCAAGGCTTCCATGTCAATCAAGAGTAGAGGCCATCCCAAATCTGTGGCCCCTAGAGATTCCTAAACACAAAAACATAAAAAAAGAATCGCTCAAGACCATATAGCCAATTAATGGCAATCTTAGAACCCTGATCATAATGAAGGTTTTCCCTGATCTCAGTCCTATATTCCATAGTCACAGAACTAAAAGAAACCAAAGCAATAATGTAACATTATTATTATTAATCATTACATATATGTTATATATATATAATTATTAATCATTATATAGCTCATTATAGGGTAGCTAGATGCACAGAGCACCAAGCTTGAAGTCAGGAAGTTTCATCTCCCTGAATTCAAATCTAGCCTTGGACACTTACTAGCTGTGTGACCCTGGGCAAGTCACCTAACCCTGCTTGCCTCAGTCTCTTCATCTGTAAAATGAGCTAGAGAAGGAAACGGAAAACCTCTCCAATATATTTGCCAAGAAAACCTTAAATGGGATCATGGAGAATTGGACATGATTGACCAACAACAAGCTCTTTAAGGTTCACAAAGAATTTTACCTCACTTATCCCATTTAAGCCTCACAACAATCCATATTTTACAAACGAGGAAGCTGATGCAGACAAAAGCTGAGCAGCTTGCCCAGGGCCACACAGCTAGCTAGTGAACATCTGAGGCAGGATTAAAACTGTTCTTCCTAACCCCAAGTTCAGCAGTCTCTATCAAACCACCCAGCTGCATCCTTTGCCATGAAGGAAAAGAGGGTAAGCCAGTCAGGCACATTTGCTGATGATTTGCAAAATGAAAAAATTGTTTAAAGCTTTCTGGGGTATTTCACTGTGCTGACTGGCTTCCAACAGCTTCTGGCCTTGGGGAATTGAGAACAACATTCCTAACAGACCACATTACCTTTGGTAGATGCCAAGGATACATATGCACCAAGAATCCAAAGGTTCAGGCATCCTACCACACAACCCATGGGTCACTGTTCTCCACAATCTTGCCAGCATACTACCAGACATCAGTGAAAGAGCTAAGATTCAGCCCATGATAGAGTAGTACCAAACTGGCTCCTGGGAGACACTGTGTCAAGTCACCATCAATAAGAAACTACTTGTAATTAATGTAATTAATAGCACCTCTCCTTTCTGAAAGGAAGAAGGATCATGAGGTTTTTTTACTTTCACTGTGCCCATCACCTTCTGCGAAGGTGTCTCCCCAATCCTTTTGTTTTTCCTTAAAGCAACTGTCTGTTCTCAGGGTTGGGAATGGGAGGAAGGGGAAGACAGACAGAGACAGAGAGAGATACATACTCACCTTGGCCCCAACTCCAGCCCTCAAACAAGACTATCCTGGATGAAGGCATGTGATTTTGCGATCCATTTTGTTTTCACATTCTTATAAATAGGAGAGGTGAATTTACTTCTTAAATGTGGTTTATGGTACCACCAACCAGCTTAAAAGGCGCGTGGAAAGATCATGGAGCTGAAAGTCAAAAGAATTGGGTTGCTACTCCCAAGTACCCCCAGAGATGACTTGAATATAAGTGAACTTCTTCACCTCTCTGTGCCTCTGTTTCCCCTGATATAAAATGAGGGCATTGAAGTAAAGAAAAGATCCTAGACCAGAGAATTTTAGAACATGCTCTATAGAATGCTAGAGTTAATAGAAATGAAAGAAGGAATAATGTTCAAACAGAAATGATGAAGGGGATAGTTTTAGAAAAACTTGGGAAGACCTGTATGAACTTATGTAAAGTATAAAAGAGAACAACCAACACAGTGGTAACAATATTGTAAAGATAAGAAAGACTTAGTAATTCTGATCAACACAATGATACACCACAGCTCCAAAGGACTCATGATGAAAAATGGCACCCTCTACCAGACAGGGCACTGATGGAGACAAGAATATAGGTTGAAGTATATATTTTTTCTTCCTTTTTCTACTTCTTTTTTTGGGGGGGGGAGGAGGGAAGACATGGCTAATGAAGAAATTTGTTTTGTATGACTATATACATATTTGTGATGAGTTTTGCTTTATTCATCTTCTCAATAAGTGGGGGGTTTGAAGAAGGAGAGAATTTGGAACTTAAAAAAAAAAGAATAACAGTCTCTGTGCTTAAAAAAAAAATCTGAACATTCTATATAGAATGAGACCTCCTAGAAAGAAGGATTCTAGAACCCTCTATGTACAAGGTTAGTGCTAGAAGGGACCTTTGAATATAAACAATATATTGTTGGATTCTCAGTTTTGATCCATTCTGCTATCCATTTTAGTTTTACAGGTGAGTTCATCACATTCAATGTTACAATTACTAGTTGTCTATTTTCCTCCGACCTATTTTCTATTTTTCCTCATTCTCTCTCTCTCTCTCTCTCAGCCTATCCCTCCCCAGAAATCTAATTTACTTCTGACTTGCCATCCTAATCCACATACCCTTCTAAAAAAAAGTCTCTCCCTTATCCTATACCCTTGCCTTCCTCTGTAAATTAAGAAGACTCCATAAAATGAATGTTATTCCCTCTTTAACCCAGTTCTGATAAGAATTGGATTCCCACACTACCCACCCTTAATCTACTCTCCCTTCCACTATAACAGCTCTTCCATCCATGCTTCATTTTGTATGAGATAATTTGTTCTATTTTACCTCTCCCTATGAAATTTATTTTTTAGTATCATCCCATCATAATCAACCCAATCCCAAGCTTTCTATCTATGTATACGCTTTCAAACTACCCAAGTAATGATAATATTCTTAAGAATTATAAAGGTCATTTTCCCATATAAGAAGTAAACAGTTTAACTTTATTAAATACCTTATAATTAGTCTTTTATGCTTACCTTATATTTCTCCTGGTTCTTCTAAGTCAAATTTTCTGTTTAGTTCTGGTCTTTTTCTCAAGAATGTCTGAAAAGTCTTTAGTTTTTTTTTTAATTTTAATTTTCTTCTTTGCAGGATTATTGCACTCAACTTAGCTGGGTAGATTATTGTGGTTGCAAACCCAGTTCCTTTGCTCTCCGGAATATTATATTCCATGCCCTTCAGTCTTTTAATGTAGAAGCTGCTTAATCCTGTGTTGTCTTGACCATAACTCCACAATATTTAAATTGTTTCTTTCTAGTCATTTGTGAATATTTTCTCCTTGACCTGAGAGTTTTGAAACTTAACTATAATGTTTCTTTGAGTTTTTATTTTGGAATCTCTTTCAGGTGGTCAGTGAATTTTTTTCTATTTCTATTTTATCCCCCAGTTCTAGAACTTCAGAATGATTTTCTTTAATTTCTTATAGTATAGTATCTAGGCTCTTTTTTTTAAAAAAAAAAGTAATTATCTTGCAGGTGGTCCAACAATTCTTGTATTTTCTCTCCTCAATCTGTTTTCCAAATCAGTTGTTTTTTCAATGAGATGTTTCACATTCTCTTCTTTCTTTTCTTTCTTTTGATTATCATTTCATGATGTCTTAATAAAGTCATTAGTTTCCCCTAGCCAATTCTAATTTTTAAGGAGTTATTTTCTTCTGTAAGTCTTTGGATCTCTTTTTCCAATTAATTGACTTTCTATTCAAAATTTTCCTGCTTTTCTTACATTACTTTTTTTTCTTTTCCCTATTTTTCCTCAACCTCTCTTATTTGATCGTTAAAGTCCTTATTAAGCTCTCCCAATAACTTTTTGGCTTGTGATCATTTGACATTTCTCTTTGAAGCTTTCTAAGTAGCTGTTTTGACATTGTCTTCTCAGTTGGAACCCTGTTCTTCTCTATCATCATAGTAGCTATGTGTGGCCAGGTCCTTTCCCTATTGACTCATTTTTAATGACCTATTTCTTGGCCATTAGTCGCATATTGGAGTCAGGCTCTGCTAGAGGGATTTAACATCTCAGGCTACAGGTTTTTCGCACTGTTGTTTTCTGAGGTGTATTTGCTGGCCTTTGATCCTTTGGGTCTTCTAGTGGTCTGTAATCCAAGGCCAGATGTGGTCACTGTTTCTGGGGGCTCACGCCTTGGTCTATGGGTGCCCTCAAGCACTCCTCTCCTCCCCTGAGCCAAGACCCTGGCCCCCAGCACTGCTCCCACAGCAAATACTTTGGCTCCCAGGGGTCACTGCAGCCACAGAGGTCAGCTCACCCCATAGCCCAGGAACCAAAACTACAGACATTTCTCTCCTGGGAGTGACCCCAACCAGCAGGGCCCTGCCCATCTGACCTTACTCACAGTGTGTACTCCCTCCTCTTCCCCTAAAGCTATACAACCTGGTGAGCCAGGCCTCCATCCAACAGCAGAGGAAGCGCCAAAATCTTCCCCAGATCAGCCGCCTAACCCTGACACCATCTATGCAGGGAAAACTGAAGCTGAGGCTACACCTACCCAGCTGCCCCTGGGACTTGTTGTTTGTTGACACTGTGAAATCTGCCTGGAGATGTCTGCACTTCAATCAAGCCAGACCACCACTGGAGGCCCAAGCTTTTCTAACTTTCTCCTCAATTGTTTTAGGCTGGACTACTGCTTTACTACAAATTCTAATTAGTTCTGTGGCTCTAAAATTCACTTCTTTAGAGCATATTTTAAATTACCTTATTCTGACACCTTCTCACAATTCCCTCGGGACCTTTGAATGAGGGATGCTAGCATCTTCTATGTAGAATAAATATTCTATATAAAATAAACATCACACACACACAAAAAGTATGTTTGGATCACAATTTTGAGATGCAACAGAAAAAGCCTTAGATGGGGAGTCGGAAAACATAGATTCAAATCCTATCTCGGCTACTTATCACTTACTTAAATGATTTGCATAAGTCACTGAAAATCTCTGCACCTCATTTTCCACAACTATAAAGTGAAGGGGTTGGCCTAGCCCTACATGACCTCTAAGGTCCCTTCTAGTTCTAAATCTAGGATTCTATAATCTAAGATGCAGCCTATTCCAAAAACCCTTAAGACCCAAAATTTGTCTATTACTCCCAGTAATGTATCATCCTCAAGACTTCTTTTTTAAATATTGCCTCTTTGAGGTTTCTGACTCTGCCCATATGATCTCCAATGGAGTCTAACAACCAGAAATAGTCTTTATAGAAGCCCCCTTCCCAAAGGTACCCACTCTTCTTGCTGGCTGAATATGGTACCCTCAGTTCAACCCCTCTTAGCCTGCTCTCCCTTCAATTTTGTCCCCCTTAGAAGCTGGTAGACAAGTCTAAGAAGGGAGAAAAGTCTCTAAGTTAAGTATAAAGGTTTAGCTTTCTTTCTAACTTTCTTTCCCTTCCCTTCAAGATGCAAACCAACCCTTTCAATTTAAACTAACTCTGACTATGTTAAGTTTAACTTACCTTGGTTTACAGTCCCCTCCACTTTCTATAAAAACTGTGATCAAGTAAAAATTTAATGTGAAGCAGAACTCTGATTAGTTTCAGTTGATTAATCTGGGTCTTATCAAACAGATGACAAAACATACTTTCCTCCTATTTATAGAGGGATGGAATATTACAGGTACGGAATGGTGTTTATACTTTCAAATGAGGTTGCTATCATTTGGTTTTGTTTAATCATTTCTTGTTATTAAATGACAGGTAATGTGACTGCACTCACATATACCCAGATTTAGTTCCGGGGCAGACCTGTCCCCCAAAAAAAGGAATCAAGTGTTTCTCCAACTCTTGGGCTGATTTTGTACCTATACCAGTAAAACTCTGGAAGAAATCAATAAAATAAAAGCTTAGGAACACCTCATATCTAAAGTCTCCCCCAAAGAGATTACTGCATTCCTTCTAGAAAGATACTCAATGTATAAGGAGGTGAGTTATAGAATAAGTACTTATTTCCTATACCCCCAAAACTATTTAAAACACCAAAAGGACACGTTGACAAAGACTTAAAACATGAAATTGTAACTTATTACGTCTCTTATACTCTCTCAGAAGGTTGATACTTAAAACATTAAAACATTTTGTAGGACAGCAAAAAGACGTTTCACTTTTATTTTGAACTGTATGGTCTATACAATTTCTAAATCCTGGTCTTCTGACAAGCTATACCTGGACTGAGACTTTCAACCCTTCCTGATGGTGAAGGGTTGAATGAATGAAACATTTATTAAGCACTTGCCACTGCAAAGCATTATGCTCAATGATAGGGATACAAACATATTATATTCATATTCTAATGAGGGAGACTAACACATGAGGAACGTTTCAACTACAAATCATACGAAAAAAAATGCCAGGGTGCTGAGGATGGAGCTACCTAGCAGACGATGATGCCTCTTCTGGAATACCTGATAAGACACCAGTTTCTGGCATAGACCCACCTGACAACGCCAAGGACTTTTGTGGCGTAAACATTCTTTTTTGCATTGTCAGGAGCTGTGACTAGAGAACCTGCAGGAGTAATTGCCAGGTCACATCTACACATGTTATGCTTCCTGGGACAATGACTGAGGGCAGTGAGCTGGAAACATGGCTATTCCCAAGGCTCTTGGGTTCAGGACCCTGTACTGTCTCCATCAGGTTTTGAAAAGAGATAGTGGTAGAGGTGGTGGTGGCAGTTTGATTTGCTTGGTACATTTTGCCTCTTATCTTAATTCTAGTGTCTTCTCTCGGTTAATTCTTTCCTATTTATACTGTACATAGCTTGCTTTGTATATATTTTGTTTGCATATTTTCTCTTCCATTAGATTGTAAGCTACTTGAGTGCAGGCACTATTTTTTGCCTCTTTTTGTATGGATAGCACTTAGCACAATGTCTGGCACATAGTAGGTGCTCAATAAATTTTTATTGATTAATTGATTCCCCCTTAAGGCATCCTGCTCCCTTGTCTAGGCTGGCTTGCCTGCCCTGTGTGTGGCAGTTGCTCAGTAATTGGCAGGCATGAGTCGCATTCTCCATAGGAACTGCTTCCCCAGATGATGGTTTTAAGAGCTGGGCTGGGAGTAGAACTGGTGATTTGGGAGGTGCTATCACTCTCAGGGAGTGCCCATCACTAATAATAGAGCTTATCTACTTATCTAAGAAGGTAGTCACAAGGAAAACCTCCTGCTGGGCAACCATCTGGCAGACTTTGGAGCCCCCAGTCTTTCAAACTCAGGCAGTTGTTGCCAAGGCCAGAAACACCCATCTCAGGATCACTGTTTGGGAACCTCTTCTCAGGGGGGGAAAAAAACACACAAAGCAAAAGAGGCAGCTGAGGCTTTGAGATCCAGTCAGGCCCACTGAAATGGGCACATGCCCTTGTTTTCAGGTATGAGAAGCCTACATAGCTTCCAGGGCACAAAAAGGATTCACTCTTCTCAAAATTCTGCTGAGTACATAGGTCCTCCTGATACACCCACATTCCACCCTATCACAGGGACCAAGGGACCAACCCAGAAGCCTCTTATCATACATGCCCTTCAACAGGAGTCTTTCATAACATGAACCTTTCCACCCTATATTTCCAGTGTTCTTATACCTTATACCACCTCCTGACCCCCTAAGGCAGGTAGATGGTGCAATGAATAGAGTGCCTGGCCTAGATTCAGGAAGATGAGAGTTCAAATCTAGCCTCAGACACTTACTAGCTATGTGATCCTGGGCAAATCACTTAACCCCATTTGCCTCAGTCTCTTCATCTGCCAAATGATCTGGAGAAGGAAATGGCAAACCTCTCCAGTATCTTTGACAAGAAAACCTCAAATATGGTCCCAGAAAGTTGAACATAACCGAAATGACTGAACAACAGCAGTCCTTCTAGCCGGCCACACACACACACCTGTGATTCAGTGACACCAGTCTCCTTGCCGGTCTTAAGCAAGACGCCCCATTCCTCATCTCTGCACATTTGCACTGGCTGCCCCCCATTCCTGGAATGCTCTTTCTCTTCATCTCTACCTCTTGATTTCCCTGGCTTCTTTCAAGTCCTGACTAAAATCTTACCTCGTGTAGGAAATCGTTCCTGATGCCCCTTAATTCTAGTGCCTTCCTTCTCTGATTATTTTCAATTTATCCTGAATATGATGCGTTTGTCTGCAGTTCTTTCCATTTTGTCTCCTCTCGTTATCTTGTGAGCTTCTTGTGGTCAGGGACCATGTCTTTTGCCTCTTCTTGTATCCCCAGCCCTTAGCACATTTCCTGGCACATATTAGGTGCTCAATAAATGTTTATTGAATGACTGAGTGTCACTAGAAGTGATCAGGCAGGGCTCACTAATAGGTCCATGGAATAGTTTCAGTAGGCCATCCCCAATCATGCTCATAGAATGTCTGCAATCTACTACATAAGTATTTATTCACAGCTTATTCTATGCCAGGTGCTAGAGATACCATGTCAAATTCAAAAGGTCCCTAATGTCAAAGAACTTATCTTCTATTGGTAATAAGCCATAGGAACAAATATATAAATACAAAATATAGACAAAGAGAATGCAAAGGAATTTCTTGCAGAGGAGGGCCCCAGCATATGGAAACATCAGGACAGGACATGTACAGGAAGATGTACTTGAGCTCCCCTTCAAAAGATGTGAGGGATTATAATATGATGTGAAAATAAGGAAAGAATTCCAGGCATGGGGCACAGGTTTTGCAAAGGCATGGAGGGAGGAAACAGAGTGGTGACTAAAGGAAATAGCATGGAGACCAGTTTGTCTTGAACACAGAGTGCTATATAACAAACTTGGAAATGTAGCCTTTGAAGGGCTTTATTTGCTGTACATAAAATTTTCACACACCAAGCAGCATCCAGAATCAGAGGGGCCCATGGGCCCCAGGACTTTGAGGTCTATCCTGCTTCCTCTTCTCTCTCTTTCTAGATCTCAAACCCTCTAGCTCCATGACAGCTTCAGCTCAGGGAGTTGCTCAGCTTTCAAATGGTCATTTAGGCTGTGTTGTGTGACCTTGTACAAGTGGCTTAAACTCTCAGTGCTCCCAGACAACTCACTAAAACTCTTATGTTTACAGTGCAGGGACCAATATAAAAAGGCAGAGGAAGTTTTTCCACCATAAATTCTCTACAAGAATGAAATCACAGGTCTGCACCTATAGACAGAGGCATAGATAGATAGATAGATAGATAGATAGATAGATAGATAGATAGATAGATAGATGATAGATAGATAGATAGATGATAGATAGATGATAGATAGATAGGTAGATAGATAGATAGATAGATGGATAGATGGATGGATAGATAGATACAGATGGATAGACAGAAACAGATGGATAGGCAGATTGATGGATACAGACAGACAGGACAGACACATATCTGTATATGATAGATATTTAAATAAATAAACAGAAACATGAATAGACAGATTGATGAAAGACAGAAAAGAAGAAATGGATAGACAGATTGATAGATAAGACAGAAAAAGACATAGAAAGATGGTTGATATAGATATATAGATAGATAGATAGATAGATATAGATAGATAGATGAGAGAGAGAGAGAGAGAGAAAGAGAGAAAAAAGTGTGTGACAGAGAGCTACCCACATATGTAATGGAGAACTAGTCAAAGGGAATCCCATCCTTTAAGTATGAAGTGGTTTTCCCCAGTTGCTGTGTCTGACAAACTGATATTGACTTAAATGCAGCCAGAGAGATAATACATAGAAGTGGAAAGAGAGTTGCTCTTCAGCCCAGGAAGACCTCTGTTTAAATCCTGCCTCTGCAACTTCCTGGCTGTGTGACCCTGGGGAAGTCACTTATCATCTCATTGCCTCTAGGCAATGCTATTAAAACTATAAAGCACAGTAAAGGTAAAATCAGCATAGGCAAAAGCAGTTTTTACTGTCCAGTCAAAAATAACAGGGAATTTTGTAAATTTTTTTTAAAATCCTAACTGTTGGGCTATAATCTCAAATGTGAAGGGCTTACAGAGTCAAGCCTTCCCCAGTCCTATCTAGATGCATCTGTGGATCTTAGAGACATGCTGTTAGGGCCTTGATCTTCTCTGAATAACTGGTCTTTGTTTAGCAGACTCAGCACTTTGGTAAAGGTGAGATGACAGAAACCAAAAGGATGGAGTTGACAAAGTCAGCATCCAGGGACCTCACTCAAACACATTCCTCAGGCCCAAGTAGTCTAGCAGCAAATGAAAAAGAAGCCTTTTCCCCCCTCAAGATTCCTACAAACTGGAAACATAAGCAAAGCCTGGGGGACTCACGCACCCATGCAATTGACCCCCATCTTGCCTCTGCTCAATAAACTTTCACTTTGGAATCTGAGTGGTTGAGATCAGTCCTGAACACAAAACATGTCTTTGAAGTGTCCTATTTATTATAACAGCACCAAAAGGTTATCATCACCCCTTGCCTGACGTCAGCTCCTCCCACACCTACCTCATTCTGCTGCCTGCCACTCTGGGTGGTCTGGCAGGCTCTCCCTTCTATCAGCAGCTGGACAGGGATTCAAGTGAATGTGTACATTTCCTAAAACGGACCAAGAATGACAGGATGGAATGTTATTCATGCTTCTCTGAATTCCCAGATCCACACAGCCTACGTCTATGTGTCATGAAGGCAACTGAATTCACTCAGACCCATTTTAAAATATACACAACCCCAGGAAATGTGCTAATGCTCCAAAAACCTGGAATCGATTGGTCTTTCTCAGGGTGATGTCATATGCATTACCTGCTGCTTATAGCCAGGTGTATGCCACAACAGATGGGAAACTGACTCCAAATTGATAGCCATGTGTACATAGGGAAGAGAAAAATAAGTGACTAGGGCCAAGCTCACTCCAGGGGCCAGTCTCAGCTCTGACACTAGCTAGCTGTGTGACCTTGGGCAACACAATTCACTTCTCTGGCCCTCAGCTCCTATACATGTAAAAAAAATGTGTTAAAGATTCATAGAATCACAGAATTTGGGGGTGCTTTAAGCTCTAAATGCTATTGTTACTCCATCCTCAGCTTCCCTCTCTCTTTCTCTCTCTCTCTCTTTCTCTCTCACCCCCACGCCATATCCAAGCCATTGCATCAATTTCACCCCTGCTACATCTCTCCAATATGCCTCTCTTCTTTCCTCAGACACTGACCCACATGATCTCACACCTGGATTACTGGGGGGAATCTGTCTGCCTCAGGTCTCTCCCTACTCCATTACCCTGTTCAGTCTCTAAAATGATTTTTCTAACTTGCACATCTAACTGTGCCACACTCCCTGTCAGTAAACCCCAGTAGCTCCCTATCATCACCAGGTCAAATAAAAAATCCCCTGTTTTGCAACGGATGCCCCTCCTACCTTTCCAATCATCTTACACCTCACCTTCTTCTATGTACTCTTCCATCCAGTGACACTGGCCTCCTGGCTGTTCCACATACAAGACCTCTATCCTTGGGCATTTTCTCTGACTATATTCCATGTCTAGAATGGTCTCCCTCCTCAACTCTAGTTAGTGGCTTTAAGTCCCAAAGAAAATTCCATCTTCCACAGAAAGCCTTCCCCAGCCCCTCTTAATTCCAGTGCCTTCCCTCTATTAATCATTTCTTATTTATCCTATATATAGCTTGTTTGTATATACTTGTTGTCTCACCCATTAGCTGTAAGCTCCTTGAGGGCAGGGACTGCCTTTTGCCTCTTTGTGCTTAGCACATAGTAGGCACTTCATGAATGTTTATTGATTGATCCCAGTAGAAGTTAAACTCACACCTATTGGGGTGAATTAATTTCTTTTACTTACACGCATTTTTAAAAATCATAAAGCTAGAGCTGGAAGGGAACTGAAAGTTCAACTATTCCAAAGTCTTCAGCTTTAAGGGCAGACACTATTTGGGATGTTTGTCTTTGTATCCCCAGAGAGGATCCACTTGATAAATGTTTATGAATAGAATCATTCAAACGATGGCACAGGATAACAGAGCAGTGTCTCTGGAATCACAAGACCTGGATTCAAATCCTGGTTCTGATGTTTATTTCCTGTGTGACCTTGGCCAAGTCCATTTGTCTATGAGGTTGCGAAGGAGGTGGCCATCAGTATTCTGAATGATACACTCAAGGCACAGAAAAATTTCTTAATCAACAACAAAAAAAATACAATCATTGTCAATATGATTTACTTACTAAGGAATAAAAATGCACAAATTGATTATACAAAAGCATAGGGAAATGGGACAGTGAAGTGGAAACAAATCTGAATTTGGAGTCAGAGGCCTGGGTTTGAATCCTGGCACTGTCAGTGTGACTTGGGGTACCTCACTTCAGCTCTTTGGTTCTCAGGGTTCCAATCTATAAAATGAAGACTTTGGAATAGTTGAACTTTCAGTTCCCTTCCACCTCTAGATGTGTGGTTTTTTAAAATGAGTGTAAATAAAAGAAATTAATTCACCCCAATAAGTCTCGCTCTGAGCATTCTGATCAATTAAGTTGTGATATTTTATGGATTGACTACAGGCAACTCATGGTAAATGCCGTGAACATTTTTCTATTTTAATAGTTTAAATGAACTGCTCAAGTTTGAGTTCAAACTCAGGTCACTACATTCATTTAAATTTAGAACAAGCCCTCCCAATTATAAACACGGGAATATATCCACTTAGATGCTCAGGGTATCACCAGGACCTGGTTCATCTTAATTGGAGATCACAGCTTCATTTGACAGACATCCCCTATGATGCTCTGACAAGAAATAGAGTCAAGTCAGGCCACCAAGAGGAAATTCATACCAATGGAACTCCTCAAAGAGTTACAGGATGTGAAAGAATGTGTATAATTTAGGGGAGAGAAAGGTGAGTCAGTCATGTCTCTAGAAAGAAATAATAAAAGGACAGTCTGAGAGCTTCTCCACTGCTCTGAAAATATTTAAAGAATCAGAGGAAGCCTTCTGGTATGTAGGGTGGGCCTTCTACAGAGGAATTCCATTCGATTCAATTCAACACATATTGACTCAACACCTATTGGGTGCCAAGGACTGAGCTAGGTGGCAGCAGATCACAAGGCAAAAACATCCCCTATTCAGCTGTCAAATTAACGTCCCTAAAACACACATCTGACCATGTTACACCCGCACCACCACCCCCAATTCTATAAACTCTAGTGGCTCCCTATTACCTCCAGGATCAAATATAAAATCCTCTGGCATTCAAAGCCCTTCATAATCTAGGCCTCCTCCCCCCAACCTTCCTATTCTTCTTACACTTTATGCACTGCCCCCCAACTTTGATCTGGTGACATTGGCCTCCTGGCTCTTCCTCCCACAAGACAATCCATACCACAGCTCTGGGCATTTTCACTTGCTGTCCCTTGTGTATGCAATGCTCATCCCTATGATTTCTACCTTCTGACTCCCCTGGCTTCCTTTAAGTCCCAGCTAGACCTTAGCTTGAAAAGGTCAAGGTTCCCCACTGCATTCTGGGCCATCCCCAATCATCCTGATCTATATCTTGCTGCTGGATCCAGATGGTTCTGGAGGAGAGAGTGAGGCTGGTGACTCTGCACAGCCCTCCCTCACCTAAATCCAATTCACTTGCATTTCCTGGCATCACCTCCCTGATGTCATGGTCCTCTTCAGAAACGAAGGACAAGCCACCACCACAACAATATCCTACTTTCTACAGGAAGCCTTTTCCAAAGTCTCTTAATTCTAGTATCTTCCCTCTGTTGATTATTTCCAGTTAATTCTGTATAGAATGTGTTTGAACAGAGTTGTTTGGCATGCTATCTCTCCATTAAGCTGTGAGCTCCTGAAGGGCAGGGATTGTCTTCAGTCAGTCAAGAAACACTTATCAAGTCCCTACTACAGGCTAAGTCTGGCACATAGTGAGTGCTTAGTGAATGGTGCGTTGACTGACTGGCTTTGAGGAGACTGATCAGTCTCCCAGAGAGTCTGGCCCAGGCTTGCATATGTTCAATGGCCTGCTTCTCAATGTCTTGCTGCCCACCCTCTCTCCCAAACTCCCAGGAGGAGAAGCAGGGAAGGCAGCAGATACAAGGTATGGCAATGGTTCTGGGAAAAGTTGACTCTAGGACAAGACTCTGGGGTTGGTGGGTGGCTCAGGGCCAGGCAGGGACAGTGTAACATACAAGGACAGTGTAACAGCCCTGGAGGAGGCTGGATAGAGCCCCTTGCTGGCTGATAAATGGTTCAGTGAACTTGGAGACAGGAAGACCTGAGTTCAAATTCAGCCTCACACATTTAGTAACTGTGTGACTCTGCACAAGTTACTCTCTGACTACCTCAGTTTCCTCATCTGTAAAATAGGGATAATAAGCCCAAATTTGTTTTAGGGATAAAAATGAGAAAAAAATTAAGTACCTTGCAAACATTAAAACACTCTATTCATGCATATCATTATAGTAGTTGTTCTTTAGTCATTTTTTTAGTCTTGTCTGACTCTCCATGACCCCATTTGGGGTTTTCTCAGCAAAGATACTGGAGTAGTTTGCCATTTCTTTCTCCAGTTCATTTTACAGGTGGGGAAACTGAGGCAAATGGAGTTAAATGACTTATCTATGGTCACACAACTAGTGAGTGAGGCCTGATTTGAATTCAGGAAGATGAGTCTTCCTGATTCCAGGCCTGGTGCTCTATTCACTGTGCCACCTAGCCACTCTGTATTATTACTCTTATTATCATCATGTACCCTGGGTAAAAGCTCCAGGTATCCATCCCACCCTAGTTTGGGCTCTGATTATGTTGTTCCTATGTATGCAGAAACCAGTTCATTCCACTGTGACCAGCCCAGACTGAGGAGGAATACAGACTAAGCTGGAGTGTTTATGGGCAGTGACTAGCAGCACTTTCTAGAAGAGACGCCCTGGCAATAAGAGTCAGCTCATAAAGAAGAGGAAGCTGGATTTGGCCCCTAAAAATGCCTCCATTTGAACACATTACAAGTTTCTCAAAATAGTCTCAGGTCAATTATTCAGGAAGGACTGAAACCCAACACTTTACCTTGAGGTTTTTTTCCCTTCCCAACGTCCTCCCCACAACACCACATCCCTTTCTAACTATACTGAGCCAGGACAACTGGCTTCATTTTGAATTTCTACAGCTCCGTTTATTATTTCAAACTTCTCAGGGAAGTAGATCTTTATCTTTCCCAATTAACTACTAAGGAAGCTAAAAGAAAGATGAGACCTGACACGTACCAGAATCCAGGGTCAACGCTAACCTAGGAATAATGGTGGATTTGGTGGTTTGTCATCAGTATTAAAGGCATCATGGTATCAAATTAAACTTGCTCTCAGAAGATCCAGTCCTCTTTTTTTCTGAGGCCTTTGACCTTGAGTAATTCACTTAATCTCTGAAGCATATATCCTTTATCTGCAAAGGAAGGAGAAGAAGATGGAGAGGAAAGGAATATGCATTTATTAAGTGCCTACTATGCACCAGGCACAAGGATAAGTATTTTATTAATATTTCATTTGAGCCTCACAATAATCCTATCACAACAATAATCAGCACTATTATTATTATTATTATTATTATTATTATTATTATTATTATCATTCCCATTTTACAGTTAAGGAAACTAAGGAAGACAGTGATTGAGTGACTTACCCAGGGCCACACAGCTAGAAAGTGTCTGAAGCCGGATTTGAACTCCTGTGTTCCTGACTCCAGGCCCAGTACTCTGTGTCCACCGTGCCACTAGTTTTTAAAACTTATTTGTATTCACAATATTGTGGTTATTACATAACTTCTTCTCCTCAATAGATAGAGTTGGAGGGAATCCTCAGTGACCAGCCAGGTCAAGCCATGCCCCAAAAGGAATTCCTATTATATCCTGTAACAAGTGGTCATCCAGACTGTTCACAGCTAAATACATAGAGGAGACATAAAGTCTAATAGACATAGATGGAAAAGAAGAAATAAAGAGAGAAAGGAAAGAAGGAAGGGAGGAAGGAAGGAAGGAAGGAAAATAGAGATGTATATATGTGAACTATTACAAATAAGTGAGTTGATGTGGTACTTTGTAACAATCAAGAATTTATGTCAATGGAAACGATTTTTAAAACTATTCAAACTTCCTTTCCAAAGTCCTTTCTTCTCATTTTTGCCCCACTTTCCCAAGTCAAGCATCTCTCATATTACCTTCAGGTATTTATCTGTCAAAGAAGGGTTATGAGCAGTAACTAGCAGCACTTTCTAGAAGAGAAGCCCTGACAATAAGAGTCAGTTCATAAAGAAGAGGAAGCTGGAGAAATGCCTCCTTTTGAATACATTACAAGTTTCTCAAAATAGTCTTGGGTCAATTATTCAAGAAGGACTGAAATCCAACACACTACCTTGAGGTTTTTGTTCCCTACCCAATATCTTCCTCACAATAACACCTCCCTTTCTAACTAAAGGAAATGGGGATAATTAACCTAGAGAAAACTCCTGGGGGTGGGGGGGCACAATAACTGTCTTCAGTATTTGAAGGGCCATCATATGGGTAAGGGATTAGTTTTATTCCATTTGGCTCCAGAGTGGAGAACCAGGAGCAATGGGGAGAGAGAGAAGGAGACTACAAAGTGGCAGATTTAGGCTTCATGTCAGGAAAAATTTTCTAACAGTTAAAGCTGTCCAAAAGTGAGATGGACTACCTGGAAAAATGGTAGGCTCTCCTTCCTTGGAGATATTTAAGAGAAACCAGAACCACCCTTTGTGAGATATTTTATAGTGGAAATTAAGAGACAGTGGATGTGAGCAGTGGATGGATTGATGCACTGGGGGTCAGGAAGAGCTGAGTTCAGATCTTACAACAGTCTCTTACTAGCCATGTGACTTCTCCCTCACCCCACCCCACCATTTTCCACCCAGCCAGGCAAGTTGTCTTTAAAGTGAGGAGGTTGGAATCAATGACCTCGATGGTCCCTTTGAACTCTAATTCTATGATTTTATGATATAAGTATGAACTATTACTAGTGAATATACTTTTCATATATGGGTTGAACTCAAAGTCCTCCCTTCCAATGTTCAAATTCTGTGATTCTGGAGTCTAGAGCCCTTCCCTGCCCCCCTCCTAAAAACTAGCTCTCCAGGAATAATCAGATATCACACATGTGAATTTAAGCTATCTATATAAAAACAATCATAGGTGCTTGATTCATAATAGCAAAAATTAGAAATAACCCACATGCACAGCAAGTAGGAACTGTCTGAATAGATCATTGCATAATAGCATAATGATATACCCTAGATATGGCAAATATGAAGAATACAAAAAAAATAGGAAGACTCCTATGAAATGCTGTTTAGTGAAGAAAACAGAATGAAAACTTCCGTAGACACTCTAAAACCATAAAACTAGACACAACAAAATCTGGAAGAAGACACGAAAAATAAGCATTTAATAAACAGCAACTGCCCAGCATTATGCCAAGTACTTTACAAACATTATCTCATTTGAATTACCCAACACCCCTGAGAGGTAGGTGTTATTATCAGCTCCATTCTACAACATGGTTAAGATGACATACTCAGGGTCACAAAGCTAGTAACAGTCTGGGATCAGATTTGAACTCAGACCATTCTGACTCCAATTCCAATGCTCTATCCACTTTGACCCACAACTGCCATTGAAAGAAAGAGGTTCACGAATGGAGGAGACTCAGAGAAAAAGGTCAGAAGGGGTACGATATCAGTCAATCAGTAAGTATTGCTAAAGTATTCTCTCTGTGCCAGGCACTGGACTAGGTGCTGTGACCATGGAGACAAAAAAATGAAATCATCTCTGACCTCAGGGAGCTTACATTTCAATGTAACAGGATTTTTGGTTATGATCTCATTAATGTCCATACATATGTTTCTTTTTTTTTTTTGATATGAGATTCTTTATTAAATTTTTTTGAGTTACATCTTCTCTCCTCGTCTTTCCCCCGCCCACCACCCCAAAACAGCCATCCCAGTATTTCCCCCCTCCCCCATTCTATTCTCTCCTATG
>CM053581.1:420794795-420827843 GCA_028627135.1 Pseudochirops cupreus
TCTTCCTATATACTTCCGGCTGACCGGATAATAAAGACTCCAAGACCGAGGCCCAAGACGGCTATCCGGATCTAAGGCCCTCAACGCGAGAGCCCTGGCTAGACCAGTCGCTCAGTCCCCCTGCTGTCTGCAGGCCACGGCGGAAAGCTGCAGAGCCCAGGAGGGTGCAAAACCTCTGCCTTTCACTTTTCTGCTCTGGAGTCCTTCAGGCCGGACTGCTTATCTCCCCCTTTCACAAATCCCATTCACAGCTGCCGCTAATCTGCTCACCTGAAGCTTCTCAGCTCTTCCCGTCCAGCCGCCCCTGGGGCACAGCCGCGGCTTCAGGCCAGGCTGGTTTTCGGTTGGCAGTGCTGATATGGTTCCTCGTAGCCGAGCTGACTTTAGTGGGAAGTATCTTTGTGTGCGTTTTGGAGTTCCAGGATTGGTTTAGAGTCCTATTTTATGAGTATTTTGGTGTGGCTATGTGAGAGCTGCGATATGTTGCTGCTTCTATGCCGCCATCTTGGCTCCGCCCCCCCATACATATGTTTCTAAAGACTTGTCAGTCAACAAGTATTTATTGAGCACCAACACCAAAAGACAGTTCCAGATTTCAAGGAGTTCACAGTCTAATGCATGTGAATTTTTTTTTCAGTATCTTGATAATTGTATTTCCATAAAATTGGTTTCCTTTGCAATCCTATATATTTTATTTTTTGCATTTAAAAATATGTTTCTGAGAAGGGTTCCAGAGGCTTCACTGGACTGCCTGCCAAGGGGTCCAGGACAGAAAGAAAGATTAAGAACCTCTAGTTGAGATTACCTTTCAGGCCCCTTGAACTTGTTTCAGAATTTTTAAAAAATATTTTGATAACTGTATTTCTATGTGATTGGTTCCCTTGGCAATCCTATATATTTAATTTTATGCATTTAAAAACACTGTTCTAAGAAAGGGTCCATAGGCTTTCCCTGACAGCCAAACCATGTCAGATGAGGGGACAAAAAAGTCACAACAAAAAAGTTTACACCAAGATCTAGTTCCTCATTGACAGATGTGAGAAAACATAAGTTTAACAAGTAAGTAGCCCAAGGCCACATGAGAAGTAAATACCAGAAGTGTGAATCCCAAACCACTGGACCATACTACTTCCCAGGTTTCTATTGACCATATTTTTCTGTAGTTTAAGAAATCTTGTATATCTCCAATTGTTTCTCACTCTAAAGAGAACAGTCCATAATGGGGCTCTAGGTGTTTCCAGAATGCAGAGCCCAAAAGCAACCAGAAGAGGAAGGAAAGAAAAAACAGGGGGCAGGAGACACACAGAGAACATGGAGTGAGCAGGGAGAGCCAGGATTGGTCTATTGAGGTCAATTCATTTCAGTTCAATTAAACACTTACAAAGGAGGAAAAGGGGCAGTTGGGGGCTGGGGGTGGGGGGAGGGGGAGCTCGAATATTTAAGGCTTGGCTAAACTGCCCTCCAACATGCCCAAAGACAATTTAGTTAGGTTCAGACTTTCCAGTTTTCACATAACTCCTCAGGCTCCCAGTTATTCTTTTGTGAAATCTTTTCTTTTATAAAGGCGCCATTATTGTTCATTTTAAGTAGCTGATTTTGTTGTTTTGTTTTGTTTGTTTTGTTTTCTAAATTAAGACCGGAGGTTTAGAGAGGCTAGTGTGGTTCAGTGGGAAAGAATAGTGAGTTTAGAGTCTGAGGATCTGGGTTCAAATACTGCTGTTTTTTACTACTGGTGAGGAATTGAACTAAATCTTGGTGTAAACTTTTTTGTTGTGACTTTTTTGTCCCCTCATCTGACATGGTTTGGCTGTCAGGGAAAACCTATAGACCCTTTCTTAGAACAGTGTTTTTAAATGCATAAAATTAAATATATAGGCTTGCCAAGGGAACCAATCACATAGAAATACTATGTGATTGAAAGAAAAACTAACCTTGGGCAAGTTACTACATCTCTCAAGGCCTCAGTTTCCCCATCTTGCAAATGAAGGGCTGGACTAGCTCTCCTTTTAGGTCCTTTCCACTTGTAAATCTATGATCCTATGACCTCCTCAGGCCTCAGTTTCCTCATCTGTAAAAAAGAAGACTGCACTAGATGGCCGCTAAGATCCCTTACACCTCTAAACCTATGATCTATGAATGTATCAGTAAAGAGATCTCCCAGCAGGAAAACTCCCTCCCCCAAAGCAGATCAGTAGTACCTCAGTAACTCAGAACAGAAAAAAATGGTTTTTAAATGCATAAGATTACAAAGGAAACCAATTATATGAAAATATAGTTATCAAAATATTTTGCAAAAAAATACATATATATATTCATGTGTGTATATACATGTGTTTATATGTGTGGTGTGTGCATATGTACATGCATGTGGTTGTATGTATCTGTGTACATATACACGTATCTATATATTTATTTACTAATGCATACATGCATCTTGGACCACAAATTAAGGACCCCCATTTAGAGAGTTTCCTAGAACACTGAAAGGTTCATAAACATCTGCTTAGTGTCCTTAGGGTTGTTATGTGACTTGAGCCCAGGCCTTCCTGAGTCCAAGCCCCAGCTTCTTTCTATATCCTTTACCAAGCTGCTTCTCAAATACATTTGACCTGCCTAAAAATGTTCAGAGGGAGGATATTGTCTGTCCCCCACACCCTTTCAGATTGACCTTGGGTTCAGACTAGAGGAGGAATGACGGGGAGGGAGGAGAGTTATCCGGGCCCCAGAAGCCTCACTCTGGCCAAAGTTTGGAGAACCTTGCACTGGACAATGAATTTGGAGTCAGCTCGAGCCAAGCAAACAGCTTCACAGAAAGCTCCAGCCCTTGGGGGGACTTGGCTAGCCCAGGAATTAGGGATCTTTCTTTCTCCTTGTTCTTTTTCATTTCCTTTGTCATGCTACATGATTAAGCCCTGGAGTTAATGAGAAAAACATTTTTATTAACTTATGTTCAATAAGTTCCCATGAAAAAAAGGGGGAAATTGGAAATGTTTTCCAAGTTGTGAAGCATTAAGGAGAAAAAAAGCTTCCAGGACTGTTCTCTACCAGGGCTTAGGCCTGGATGTAGCCTTCCCCTGGCCTTCATCTCTGCAGCCCAGACTGACAAAATGGAGCAGTGATGGTCATGGGGAGAATTGCTTATATTTCCAAGGCCCTTTGCTATTTGCAAAGCATTTTATAGGGTTTGTCCCATGGTCTTCAGAATAACTTCAGTGAAAGTACTGCTGGTGTTATTTATCTCCATTTGACAGATAAGAAAATTGAAGAGTAAAGAAATCTAGTGACAGGTCGGGAGAGAGACAAAGACAGAAGAGAGAAACAGAAACAGAAATGGAGAGAAGGAGAGAGAGGGGGGGGAGAGAGACAGAGACAGAGAGAGACAGAGACAGAGACAGAAACTGAGAGACAGAGTGGGATGAGGAAGAAATCATCCATTTAATCCAAACCCTTCATTTTACAGATGAAGAAACTGAAGCAAGCCCAGAGCAACCACATAACTTGCCCAGGGTCTCAAGATCTATGATGATGTTGTTGCTGAGTCATTCAGTCATGTCTGACTCTTCACAACTCCATTGGGGATTTTCTTAGCAGAGATACTGGAGTGGTTTGCCATTTCCTTTTCCAGCTTATTTTACAGATGAGGAAATTGAGACAAACAAGGTTAAGTGACTTGCCCAGGATCACAACACTAGTGAGTGTCTGAGGCCAGATTTGAACCTAGGTAGATGAGTATTCCTGATTCCAAGTCCAGTGCTCTATCCACTATGGCATCACCTAGCCTAACCCCCTCAAGATCTACAGTCATGATCATAAATTCAATGAACCAAAATATATTTATTAAGTATGTACTGTGTATCAGGAGAGAGGCAAGGTGGCATAAAGGAGAAAGAGCTGGCCTTGAATCCAGGAACCTATCTTGGGCACAATTAACTATATGATGTTGGGGAAGGCATTTAATCTTCCTGTGCTGGAGGACTCTAGGTTTCAGAGAAAGTTCCAGTTTGCCTCTCTGGCAAACTGTTAAAGGGAGTTTCCTCATAGGGTAGTTCCCGATGCTAATGAAATCATAGGTTAGGTCCCTAACCCTTATCCCTCTGAACCAGGAACTATGCTAGACACTGGTAATCCAAAGACAAAAGTTTAAGTCTGGCCTCAATGGGCTTCCATTCTAATAAGAGGGAATCATCAGTTTAGGCATGGAAAGTCATACAATCACAGATCTAAAGCTGGACAGGACCTGATAAGTCATCTAATCCAATCATCCCTCTTTTTACTGATGTGGAGACTGAGTCCCAGAAAGGGTAAATTGTTTGCCCAGGTTTACCCAAGTGTCAGAGTTGAGATTCAAACCAACGCAATGCTCCTCTCTCTGTGACTTTGCCCTCCCTGTCCCCTATGTCTGGAATGTTCTGTCCCCTCCCCGTGCCACCTTTGAGTTGCCCTGATTTCCTCATTCCAGGAAGTCTTTCCCAGTCTCTTTGCTCCCCTTTCTCATCAGCCTTATCTTTCCAGACTACCTCCCCTCTACTCTTTATCTATTCTATACACAGGTAATTCTTTACACTTCGTCATTAGAATGTAGAGGACAGATACTTTCTTTGTATCCCCAGAACCTAGGACAGCGCCTGGCTTAGGAGCACTTAATAAATGCTTGTTGACTGACTGACATAAAGATCTTTTGGCTCCAAGCCCAGCATTTTTTCCACTAGCCTCCACTATGCTTCAGAGCATACTTCTGGGGTTCAACTATCAGGAATCTGCGTTGCAGAGTTCCCAAGAAACCAACAAGTACCAGATTTCTTTTAGTTTTGCTCTTCCCTCAAAATCAGAGCCCTATTTTACTTGTAAGTAGTTTAACTCCCCACACTCATATCTGTCCATCTCCATCTTCCCATTCCCTCCATGGAAATAAACTGATTCAAAATGGAAGACTCCTCCATTCCAAGTAGCCCAATGGCAAAATTATGATAATTAGTTTAAATACAATGCAAACTCTTGAATCTGGCATTCAAGATTGCAAATTATATGACTCCAACCTGACTTTCTAGTCTTATTCTCATCCACCTTCCTTTCACGTTCCAGCCAATTAATTCTTCTCTAATCTCAAGCTTTCCCACCTCCAGACTTTTCCTCATGCCATCCCCCATGCTCAGAATGTACTCCCCCAGTACCTTGAACAGAAGTATAACATTGAAGATAAGGTACTAGAAGACGTAGATCCAAATCTTGCCATAGGCATTAGTTTTGTGACCTTAAGCAAATCATTTAACCTCTCTAATCCTCAGTTTCCTCACCTCTAAAGATTTTGACTCAGTGAACTCTAATATTCCTTCCAACTCCAAATCTATGATCTTATGATATTGCTGTGTGACCTTGGATAAGTCACTTGACCTCTATAGGTTTGTTCACCCATAAAATGAGAGGGTTGGTCTTGATCTCTAAGGCCCCTTCCAGTCCTAAATCTATGAACCTATGATCTGCCTATGCCAGCTAAAGTCTAAAACATCTTTCAAAACTCCGCTCAGATTTCATCTCCTTTATGAAGGCTTCCCTGATTCCCCTAGATGCCAATGATCCCTCCCTCCTATGAAGGTCATAGCTCTTGGGATCATAAGACTGTGAAATTAGGCCTAGAAGAATCCCAAGAACCATCTAATACAACCCATCATTTTACAGGAGTGCAAACTCAAGTTCAGAGAGGTCAAGTGACACAGGTCATAGTGACACAGCCCAAGGTCACACAGGTTATAACCTTCAAAGATAGAATGTGAACTCAAGTTCTCCAATCCTAGAGCCACTTTGTTGCTCTCTATCTTTTTTTAACATTTACTCTCTACTTTGTACCAGAGCTACTGGTATAGATTAGAGGCAATACAATAGAGAATGTAAGTTCTTCCTTTAAGAGCATTAGTTCCTTGAGAGTATAGGTTGTATAACTTTTGTCTTCAGAGTCCTATCACGTGGCACACTTAATAAATGCTTGCTGGTTGATTGGCACAGAAATGACACTGACTCTGGACCTATGGTTACCTAAGTCTAATTCAAGTTTTAAAACTTTCTAGCTGTATGACCTTCAATTCACTTACCAATTCTGAGCATCAGTTTCCTCATCTGTAACAAGACGATAATAATACTTGCTCAACTTACATCACAGGGTTGTTGTGAGCAAAGTGCTACAAACCTTAATGTACCACATAAATGTGAATTACTATCTTCCTGGAGAACAGATCATGAAAAGGACTTCCATTTTCTAAAGTAGAAGGATGGGGTCTACAGATGAGGAATAGTACACACATAAATATAGGCTGTTTTGTCAGTTGAGTTTTGATTAATTTTTTTTCTTTGTCAAAAGAACAGACTAAATGGAACTTCTATCAGGAATACAAGTATTGTGGAATAACATCAATTTTAAAGAATTAATCAGGAAAATATATCACACTCTATATAGGTCATTAAAAAATTCTGCTTTAATTACTGAAGTCAGATCCTTATTCCTTAGATTTCTGTTTTAAGTCACTTCTCTCCAGACCTCAGCTGCCTCATCAGTAACTTTAAGAATTTGGACTAGATGATCTATAAAGGGCCTTACAATCTCAAAAATATGTGAGTGGACCATTTTATGTTTTTACCAAAGTAAACAATAAATTCAGTTATTTTATTTGTAATTTAAGATATTTTAATTTTTTTTGTTCTCTAAGAAATAATATCCAGACATAGGATCATAGGATGTCAGAGCTGGAAAGAACCTTAGAAGACATGAAGTCCAAACCCTGTAAGGCCTGGAGAAGTGAAATGAGTGATCCACTAGGCAAAGTGGAGATTGTGTTGTTCAGTTTTCTCATCAATACAATGAACTTGACCTCTAAGGTCCCTTCCTAGCTTTTATCTATAATTTGGAGACCATGTATCTGCTATATAGGAGGTGTGTTATGAAGACAAACATCCATTCCACAACTCATGGGGAGGGATCTCATTCTGTCCAGGATGAGGACAAAGTGCCCCATCTGGAGGCATCCTTAGGAACCTGGGCTAAACCTTAATTATCCCCAAGCTAGATTTGGTTGATTTTGTGTTGGGACTGAATTTGTGATCTCACTGGTATAGGGAACTCCCAGGTGAGGAAATTCCCTCTAGGAATGCACATCGCCACCTCCTCTGAAACTGAGAGTCTTGAAGAGACATCTGGGGTGCTTCATGCTTAAATGACTTGCCCCAGTTTATGAAACCAGTACATGTCAGAGACAAGACTTGAACCAAAGTTTTCCTGACTCAGAAACCAACCTTCTATCTACTCCACCATCTTGCCTTTCATCTGCCCAACATAGATGACCTCTAGAAATCTGGTTTGCCCTTTGGTCAACTTATAGGCCTGAAGATGACATCATCATCAACATCATCATCATCATCATCATCATTAACATTAATACAGCACTTACTTTGTGTCAGGCACTGTACTAGCACTTTTTACAAATATTAACTCATTTGATCTTCCCAACAATCCTCCATTGTAGGTGTTGTTAACAACCCCTCTTTACAGTTGAGGAAACTGAGGCAGACACAATGACTAGACAGGTTTGCAAAGTACCTTATATAAACTATCTCATTTGATCCCCATAATTCCTGTAAATGAAGAGGTATGGTCATCCTCATTTAACATATGATGAAACTAAGGCAAAGAAAGGTTAAGTGACTTGCCCAGGGTCACATAGCTAGCAAGTATCTGAGGTAAGATTTTAACTCAGATCTTTCTGACTCCAGCTAAATGCTTGTAGTGGAATCCACAGAGAACCTAGGGATCCAGGTCAGATGGATAGCTATAAGCTCAAGTGCAGGATACTCTAGGGTCACTCACTGGTGACCCTGACACTGCTCAAGCTCTCCCAGGAAATCTTCCAGAAGTGGTTTGAAAGTGTGACCCTTGGTATTGCTAAATAGGGTATCTTCAAGTCTGAACAAATCTGGTCCTACAACAACAGGCTAGGTCCCTGATAGAGGGGAGTGTGAGATTCAGTCACCATGTACAGTGCTCTCTCCCCAAGTAAAGACTGCCTATTATCCATTCCCTGGCCTCCACCAAACTCAGCTTGGGAAGCAGGCCCTTTCAACATAGCTGGAAGGAGAGCATCAGAGTTTTCTTTTTCTTAACCATTCATAGCCTTGGCAAGGGTAACCTCCTGTCCTGAGAATCCTTGTTCATGCTTTGACCTTACCTCTATCATCTCATCTTGGGACAAAACTTGCCCAGGATTCCCTGGAAAGAAAGCTTGTATTTAATCATTGCACCATTTCCTTTCTTTCCCCCCAAAAGAAAAAAATCATTTCCTCGCCTTCCCAATGTCATATCAACATCCTCTAGAAAACAACTAGTTTTTTTTCTTTCAAAAACACAGCACAGTCTGTGCAAAAATCAAGTTTCCAATGGGTTCAGTTACACTTTAATTGAGATAAATAGATCTGTCACTACCACTCTGCCCTCAGTCCAAAACTGACACACTACAAAGCTCCCAATCATTAATGATTCACAGATAATACGTTCCTATTAGTGACAGCTGGCTGGGCCTCGTACTACCTCGGTAAACAGGGCAGGGCTTGCACTATACCTTGAAGGCAAAAGAAACTGGCCAACAAGCTAGCAAATCTCAGTATAAGAAAATGGACTGGAATAACCTCTTGAGGTTCCCATCAAGCTCCCTGGTTCTGTGGTTATATAAGACAGTCTTCTGGAAGTCACCTCAGTTCAAGGCAAGAGTTTGCTAGAAGAAAAGTCATTCCTTCTCATTGGAGTTGTTCTAAGTCATGGTGGGGGAGAAGGGATCACTTTGCCAAGTCCTTAATCACAAAATTACCAGATGAAAAATCCTAATAAAATGCAAAGAGTTTGCAGGGATGGGAACCTAAGGGTACAAAACATTGCATACACTGGGAAACTTGGATGAAAGGATCACAGGGTCATAGGTCTAGAGATGGAAGGAGTCTTCCAGTTTCTAGCTGCAATTGTCTTAACTTCTAAGTTATTTTTTCTTTATTATCATAGAGACAGACACTTAGAAGGAATCTCGCAGGCCATCTTGTCCAGTACCCTCATTGTACAGTTGAGGAACGTAAAGTTCAAAAGAGGAAAATGGAATGCCTAAGGTAACATGGGCAGGATTATAGGCTCATAGATGAAGAGCTAGAAAGTACATCAGAGGTCATTTAGTCCAACCACTTTGTTTTACAGTTGAATAAACTGAGGCCCAAAAAGGGTAGGTGACTTCCTCAAGGTGACAAAAGTAGCTAGTGGCCGAACCATGATGCAATAATTAGTTTTCATAAGTTGCTTTTACTCTCCTTTCTCTTCTCCCTGATAAAAATCATACTTAATCAAGAATAATTTGGGGGAGATCCAAATCTTTTTTTAAAGTTGTAATTTTAAAAGTTTAGTTTCTGAAGGTTGAGCTAACTTGCTCCTGTATCTATAACCCCACCCAGGTGGGGCAGCCATTGTGTTCTGCTCAGGCTTCTTCCATGCGGCATGAACTCTTTGAATGGATTTCCAAGGCCTGGGGTGGGGAAGGAAGAGACTTAAGTACTAAATGACTATTCAAAGTTTGGGTCCAGCCCCTCATTGTAATATTCATTCTCTCCTTAATTGTTAACCAATCAGAGCTGAGTGCCATCTTTTTGAACACTCTTTTTCCAAAAGCCTTAAGCTTACAATGATTGTCTGGTCTAAGAGAGTGACTGCCAAATGACCATTCTTTTTGTAAAATGCTGGCACTATTGATAAAATTATTAGATTACTCAGAAATTATGTCTTTTGGACCTATTAAGTGCCATTCACACACCCCTTTTTAAAAAAGTTTTGTTCCAAGCAATAGTTCCCTGAGTAGGAAAGGAGGAAGAATATTGGGAAATAAAGGCAAAGTAAAAACCACAGATGACAATAAAGCAATTTTAATTGAAAAGAGGTTAATTGGGTAATGTTTATAGAGAATTATGGAATCTCAGAGCTGGAGGAAGCTCAGACATCATCTAATCCAAACTACAATAGATGAGGAAACTTCTCTATCTCACCACTGACAAATGATCTTCCAACCTCTGCTTGCAAACAACTTATGGGGAGCTGATTACTTCCCCCCAAGGCAGCCCATTTCTCATTTAGACATCACTAATTCTTAGGAAATTGTTCTTTACATGAAGTCAAAGTCTGCCCCTTGGTTCCTTCTACCCATTGCTCCTAATCTGACACTTGAAAACCAAATAGAACAAAGAGAACTCCACCTGATAGCCCTTCAAATAGTGAAGAACTGGTCAAGGTGGTGCATGCCTCTAATCCCTGCTACCAAGGCAGCAGAGGCTGGTGGGTCTCTTGGGTTTAGGAGGTCTCAGCTGCAGTGGGCTCTGCCAATCAGGTGCCTGCACTAAGCTTGACATCAATATGGTTAGATTCTTCAACACAGAAAGCCACCAAGCTGCCTAGGGAGGGGTGAACCATTCCAGGTTGGAAACAGCAGGTAAAGCAATCCTTACCAATTGGTGGTAGCGGGAAGGAACAATGAACAGCCCCTGGACTTCTAGCCTAGGCAAGATGGGAGATTCAGCCTTCAAAAAAAATTTTTTTTTCATCAAATACTTAAAAAGAGCTCTGACAGGAACCATCTTCCCACCCCCATCCTTTCTTACTCAGGCTAGACCTCTTCCCACCCTTTCAACCAGTCTTTGTATGGCATGATCAGCAGCAGTCTCTTCATGGTCCTGGTTGCCCATTTTCTGGTTGTGCTCCAGCTGGTAAATGTCTTTCTGAAAATGTGGCACCGAGAACTCTGTGCAATCTTTCATACATGGGGCTAACCAGGACAAAGTACAGCAAGATGATCACCTCCCTTCTCCTGGACACTATGGTCATTAATGTAGCCACATACTACATGAACTTTTTGGTCCTTATTATTTTTTTAATTAACAAAAATCTATTTTCTTTATCTTCTACTTTACCTCACATTGAGGGAAAAAAGGAAAGAAGAGAAAAATAATCCCCCCTGTAACAAATATGCCTAGTCAAGTTAAACAAACACCTGTCTTGGCCAAGCACAATGTACATACATACATACACACACACAAATACACAGAGTATATGTATATTGTGTGTGTGTGTATATATATATATATATATATATATATATATATATATATATATATATATAGTATATGTATGTGGTATATATAGTTTATATATGATGTATATTGTATATATACATTGTATATATGTATGCATGTATATGTATATACACATAGATGATATGCACGTCAAGAGGGCTATTTGTACAATAACAACATTGTAAAAACAATATTGAAAGACTTAAAGAATTCTGATCAATGCAAGGACCAACTGCATTTCTAGAGATCTGACAACCAATCATGCTACCTACTTCCTGATAGAGAGCAATAGAATCAAGGTGCATGGACTTTATTTGACAACCTTGACATAGTATTGACATATGCTAAGTCTGCAATGTGTAGAAATGCCCAGATGGTTTTTATATGAGTTGTCTTTTCACTTCTCTCCCTCCCTTCAATAATTGATGTGGGTTGTTTTTTTTTTTTTACCTCAAAGAGGATTTTACATTACTTTGGCTGCTAACTGATACACTGGATGGAGCACTGGACTTGGAGTCAGAAGAACCTGAATTCAATTCTAGCCTCCACTTACAAGCTGTGTGACCCTGAGCAAGTCATTTGACTTCTGTCTGCCTCAGTTTCCTCATCAATAAAATGGGGGCAATAATAGCACTTACCTTCCAGGATTATTGGGAATTTTAAATGATACGACATTTGGAATGAATGTTCTTTCTAAACTCTAAAGCTCTATGTAGGGGCAGCTAGGTGGCACAATGAATAGAGCACCGGGCCCTGGAGTCAGGAGGACCTGAGTTCAAATCCAGCCTCAGACACTTAACACTTAGTAGCCATGTGACCTGGGGCAAGTCACTTAACCCCACTTGCCCTGCCCTCCCCCCTCCAAAAAGCAAAAAAAAAAAAAAGCTCCGTATAAATGCTAGCTATCATTATTGTCATTATTATTATACTACCAACTAAATTTCATCACTGTATCAGATTTGCAGATGATGGCTACTTTGATGGACCACAGAAGCAGAATACAAAAACATCTTGAGAGGTTAAAAGGAATCTGTCATCCAACTGATGCATTAGGAAGACCATTTTGGCCACTGTATAAAGGGTAAGCTGGATAAAAGAGAGACTGGAGGTAGTGAGATCAGTTAGGAAACTTTTGTTAATAGCCCATGGAAGAAGTAATGACTCAATTCAATTAAATTTAACATGTGTTTATTAAATACCTACAATGTGCCAGGCATAATGCCAAGTGCTAGAAAAATTAAGACAAAAATGAAAAATAGCCCCTGTCCTCAAGAAGCTTACATGGAGGGAAGAGGGAAGGAAGGGGACATCATATACTTAAAAAATTAAAAAACAATATGTATGGGATATGTATAACAAAACAATATGTATACCAAAAGTCTTAGTGCAGTTGACTTCTGGGTCACTATACAAAGTAATTTTCAGAAATAGAATGCTAGCAACTGGGAAGGAATCAATATAAGCTTCTTCCAGGAAGTGGTGCTTGAGCTTTGAAGGAAGCTGCAGATTCAGTCAATTGTCAACAGGCACTTTACATATAGCATGAATGACTAGTCCTTGAAACATGTACAGGTCTTCCCTGACTACTTTTATTCCTTAGAGTACATGTAGCTCTTCCCTGTTTCCAGTCCAGCACATGGAACTTTGGACCTGGTTTTTTTCCATAATGATTCAGGGGTTGGTACCATATAATGTTTTAAAAGTCTTTTAATTGGCTCTGGAGCCAGAAGAATTAATGACTCAGGAGTGACTGATCTGGAACTAACTATTCATACAAAATGTTTAACTTGTTGATCTTTCACACTCTCTCTCAGTGGCTATATGTAGACAGGATGATTTTGAGCTTCTGGGAGTGAGGTGAAGGGCCACTGTCCTCTCTCCCCTTCAGCTGTTGTGTGTTTGTGAGCACATGCCACCTCTGTTTTGTATATTCTTTCCTATCTCAGGCAAAATGAGTATTTTGAGTTCCCAAATAATAATATGAGTTCAATGGATTCTGAGATCCTAACAGAGACTCTACTCACAATTGAAGTTGGTAACAGAGTCTATTTGAAACAGGAAGAAAAGTCACAGCAACCAAGAGATAACCAACCAGCAAATTTGAGTCGCCCAAATAGCAACCTAATAAGCATTGTAAGGTCTGAAAAGAGTGCAAGGCAGCTACTGAGTGGCCTAGAAGAAAAGCAACTGGTCCCAGCAAGGAGCCAGTGCAGTCCTGGTGTCTTCTCCTTCCTTGTTGCCCGAGTAGAAACTGGGGAAAGCATACCAGTAGCAGTGGAGCAGCCTGGAACAGTAATGGAAGACCAGCCTAGCAGAGTGCTACATGTACAGGGAACTTCATAAGGATTCCACAAAGGTGGAAAAGGAATTCAAGGACCATGAATTCAGGAAGTGCTCCCTAGGCCAGGTACCTGTGTGTGGAGGAAGAGAGTGTAAACTCAGTTTGGAAAATGTTCTGTACCATTTGTTCTTTCTATACCTTTTCAATAAATCCCTTTTCTAAAAGATAATAAATCAACTGGCTGATTAATAGCTCTATTAGTAGGGGCTCAAGAATAACTATGTTACATGACACAAACACTTAAAGTTATCCTATAACACTGAGGGAAAAGTAGTTCAGTTGCCCTCTGGAAACTCCAACCTGTGTGTGAAAGTTTCAGTGTGGATCGGGGGAATGAGCCCAAAGGAGATACCACACACAGAATCACAAAATTTGAGAGCTGAAAGACTTCTACAACAATCTAATCAAATCCATATGTGAAAGAAATTCCACTATGACATTATAGTACATGAAAAGCAGCTATCCTGTTCCTGCTTGAAGACCTACAAGGAGGTAGCCTCTCCAGAGATAGCCAATTTTACTCTGCCACAACCCCAATTGTTGGGAAGGTTTTTTTTTCCTGATATTAAACTTAAATAAGCCTATTTGCAACTTCAACCCATTGCTCCTGTTTCTGCCTCTGGAGCCAAACAGAGCAACTTTAATCTTTCATCCATGTGACACCCTTTCAAATACTTGAAGACAGTTCTTGTATCTAACCTCCCCACCAAGTCTTCTCTTCTGGCTAAATGTGCCTAGTCCCATTTATTAAAATAGAGACAGTGCAATTGATAGAGCAAAGATTTAAGAGTCTAATTAAAGCTAGTTATAGATACAGTAAGTGTCTGAGGAAGGATTGGAAATCAGGTCTTCCTAACTCCAGGTTCAGTGCTTTATCTAGTATATTATGCTGTTTCTTATGCCATGTCTTTTCAGATCTTCACTTATCTAGAGTTGCCTAACATTATCCTTAGGGGGAGGGGAAAAAAAGGTTTCTGGATTTCCCCACAATGACAAGAATTGATGGTCAGCAAAGAGATACCCCCTACAAGATGGGAGAATCTAGTTGAAGCAATGTTTCTATGGAGTGGTGTTTAATTGGCATTTTAAACGTCATTAACAGAAGAGAGCCTGAGAGTCTTGTCTTGGAGAGGGTAGAACTAGGATCAGTCCCCTTCTCTAACCTATACTGGCTGTGCAAAATCTAGGCAAATCTCATTTCCCTGAGCAGTTCTCCAAGATTCTCCCTAACACGCATAGCAGGTACTGATATGTATTGAGGAGAGAACTTTCCTCCCTGGAAGTTCTGTACATCATTAAAATCAAAGGTCTATTGTTTAAAAAAAAAAATGAAGTCTAGAAAAATGTAGAGAGTGCTGGCTTTGGAGTAGAAGGGTTCAAGTTCACTGCCTGTAAGATCTTAGGGAAGTCACTTAACTAATCTGTGCCTCATTTTCCTCATCCCTAACAAGAAAGGGTCATCACTAGATGGCCTTCAAGGTCCCTTCTAGCTCTACATCTATGATCCTGTTAAAGTTCATCAACCATAGTTTTTGCTGGTTAAACAGAACTTTGGGTAGTTATGGGGACACCCAACATTGCCCCTATAGTTCTGTGTACTGGTTAATCTTTTAGATCCTTTAAGACCACAAGGTCCCAAGGCCAAAAGGTTCCTATAATCTCACTCAGTTAAGCAACAGCAAGACTGAGATGGTGGTGATGTTCAGTCATTTCAGCTATGTCTAAGTCTTCCTGACCCCATATGGCATTTTCTTAGCAGAGATGCCAGAGTGGTTTGCCATTTCCTTCTCCAACTCATTTTACAGATTAGAAAATTGAAGCAAAATGGGTTAAGTGACTTGCCCAGGGTCACACAGCTAGTAAGTATCTGAGACTAGATTTGTATCTGAGACTAGACTAGACTATTATCTGACACTAGCATTCTATCCATTGTACCACCTAGCTGTCCAGACTGAGTCTGTCAGCAAAAAGATACCCCCTACAAGATGAGAGAAATCTAACTGAAGCAGTGCTCTGGTTGAATGGTGTTAATTAGAATTTTAAACTTTGTTAATTTAAGAGAGTTCATTGATTAAGAGCAAACTTCAGATTAAGTTCAAAGCTGAAAGGAGACCAGTGTTATATTTGCCTCAAGGATCAATTTATCAGTCAATAAGCATTTACTTAGCTCTTATTACACAGGAGCAGACGCTGTACTAAGCACTTGGGATACAAAGAGGGGCAAAAATGAACCACTATACACAGCTGAGCAAGAAAACTTCCTACTTTGCAACAACTAGACGCAATTATTTATTAGTATTGAGTATGGAAAATTGTTATTCTAATTGATTATAATGAAGTCTTTAGTAACAGGAAGAAAAAGAGTAGGAAGGGATCTGTGATTTCATTGCTACAGGAAGCCCCCAAGTGAGGAAAGCCCCTCTACTCATGCAAGTTGGCATCTTCTCTGACATTCATAGTCTTAAATAATTGCCTAGAACACTAAATGATTAAAGTGACTTAGTCATACAGTATATATCCTAGGTGACATTCGAAGCTAGGTCTCCTTGGCTTGGAGGGCAGTGCTCTATGGAGGATGCTTTCAGTTTAAAAAAAGTAAATGGAACAGGGTGGATACCCTTAAAATTCATGGTTGAAAAAAAAAACAGTTCACTTTAGTCGATTTTGACAACGTCGTACTCCATTCATTGGTTTGGTTTAGTGATTTTATTTTTTTAAATGAGAGCTGTTAACAAGTAGGAAAATTGAGTTTCATTTCCTCTTTTCCCCTTCCAGTGTTCCGGTGAAGGTGCTAATGAGCAACAGAACACGGAAAAGCAGACAGAAGGAAGGAGGAGGAGCAAAGGTTGTCCATAAAAATAACACCTCCCATTTAAAGGGCATTCTGCAATTTGTAAAGGTTCATGAACTAATCCCTATGGACATTTCCTCCACCATAAAGTCATTTGCAAAAAGTTGACAATTCCTTTCTTGGGTTTTCTCATTAAGGACACTGCCACTGCACTTTACAGCGCCCCCATTCTGACTGATACTTTATAATCCTCCTCACAGAGGTCAAGGTGAAGTCAATGTTCTCCCTCCCCGCCTCCCCCCCTTAGTCAATTACAGCAGGGTCCAGCTAAGCGTCTGGGAAGAAGAGTATAGTAGACACTTTCGACAGAAATCTTGTGGCCTTTAAAAAAAAAAGCTTCCAAACAAATAGTTCTTATTTCCTAAAAAGGAAAAAAAACAAACATCTTGGAGGTGTTGAATCTGCAGACCAGCGGCAGGAAGAAAGAAGGGGGGGGGGGGGGGGCGGGAGGCCGCTGTGGAATCGGCGATAGCTTTAGTCTACGGCAACGACGTGGAGGACAGGCCGCAGTAAGATGGCAGCCGCGCGGAGGTGGCCTAAGAATTCCCAGCTTTTGCAGAAACCTGTTTTGCAGAAGCCATGAATATTTGGTAATGAATACGATGAGGAGACCTCTATGAGCGACGGCCGTGATAGAGGAGCTTCTTCAGAAGCGAGGGATGAAGCCGCCCCAACTCAGGACTCGGAAGGCCCCAGGGGAAGATGGTGCCATGTGTGAAGATGGCAGTATTCGTGGAGAAATGCAGAGGAAAAAGGAGGAAAAGTCGTCCCAAACTGCCTTTAAATGACAAAAAGCCCAAGTACATCCACTACCAAAAAGGAGTGAAAGAATGTAAAAGAAAATTTAGAGAAAAGGAGAAATGGAAAAGGGAGAATTTTATGATAAAGAGGCATTTGTGACCTCTGCTTATGAAGAGGAAGCGGAGAGAGGAGAGCGGCCGCCCGGGAGGCTTGTCTGGATGTGACCAGGCTGAAGGATCTCAGTGGATTTTATAGGCACCTTTTAAAGCAAGCAGTTGGAGAAGAGGAAGTGCCTGAATGCAGCTTTGGGGAAGCCACCTCTAGGATAAAAGAGAAGAAACCACTGGGGTTATTCTGATTAATTAAATCCAGAAAACAGAGTCCCACTTGATAGAAACATGCCTAAAACCAGAGTGAAGGAAAAGGAAGACTCTGATGCAGACAGTGACCTTGATATGGAAAACAGTGAGGATGATGAAGACAAGAGTGGTGAGAGTGGCCAGCAGAATGAAAGGAACCAAGTTCACTTTAAGCTCCTTGAGGAATGTCAGAGGGCACCATAACAAGAACCACGTCAAGGACTCCAGGACAGGAAACAGTGACAGAGTCACAAGGGACAGAGGTGACTATCATCAGGACCTCCGCTGCAAAAGCCATGTCAAGGAGCAAAACAAACATCACATTGACTGTGGTCGCCAGAAAGAAAAAATAGATCATAGATCCAGGGAGGACAGCAGTAAAGACTACTTCAGGAAGAGAGGGGAACAGAAAGATGACAAGAGAAGAGAATGAAGGAAGGAAGAAAAGTGGGAGAAGCAACCCCTCCCCAAACCCCCCTACAAGAAAAAGCCAAACTGAGAAATACTGAAGACCAACATGACAAGAAGGAAAGGGAAGCAGGAGAGAAAAGCAGAAGCCTTACAGAGGGGAAAGAAAAACATGAGAAACGGAGAGAGAGGGAGCTCAGCATCAACCCTTCAGAAAGGAGTGAAGAGAGAGAGGAAAATACTTCACATTCTGGAGCACAGGACAGGTTGCATGGGGAGGAAGGTTCCAGCAGGAAAGGAGACATAGAGAGGACCTCCAGCCCTGAAGGACTGCAGGAATCAAAGCAAGGGCTAGAGTGGGAAGGAGAGAAGTCTTGAGACACTGGGCAAATTCACAAATTGAAGTAACAAAAGAGACTGTGATGTTAGTGAGAGACCAGTACCTGGCCAGGAAGATGGCTTGGTATGGGGCCAAAACCTACATTGAGAGACAAGAGAAATGAGGGTTGCCCAACTCAGGGCTGCTAACATATGGAAAATGGCAACAGCCAAACTGACTGAAGGAAGAATGATCTTTTTTTTTGTACATCATTGTGAGTGGGGCAGCATGTTTTCAACACACTTAATTTTATGTAAATATTTTTATGTAATAAAATTGAATTTTTATGTAAATATTTTATGTAATAAAATTGTATTTTTTATGTAAAATATTTTAGTTACATAAATTTTATGTAAATAGAAAAAATAAAAGTGTAAGAAAAATAAGTTTAAAGGAGAAAAAGGCTTGGCGGTGGTTCAATTCAAAGTGGTGGAATACTTCTAAGTCTTTGAATGGACAGCATACCGGCTTAATGAGAAGATTCTGTGGTATTCCTAAACTCAATGTGATCCACACAATGACGTCCCCATGCAGGAACAGCTGGACCTCACTATATATATAGGATGAATCACTATTCATTCTGGACTTGGCATAGATCATCTTCCATGACCATGACTATAATACACATCATTTCTTAATGTGTAGTAATCTTCTCTTTGATGACCCTGCATGTTCTTTTGCCTTGTTACATAATGGAAGAATGGGATAACAAAATGTATCTCTTTGGTTGGATATGTCAAGGAATAACATATGAGTTTGTTTGTTTTTAATTAAAAAGCATACATTTTCTTTCCCTCCCACCTTCTCCTTAATGAAAAGAAAAAATAAAAAGCCCTTGGAACAAATGTGTAGAGTCAAGTGAGATACATTCCAGTATTGGCCATATCCAAAAATATGACTCATTCTACATCTTAAGTCCATCACTTCTCTCAGAAAGTGGATAACATACTTTATCACTGATCCTCTGGAATTGTGGCTAGACGTTGCATTGATTAGAATTCTTAAGTCTTTCAAAATAGTTTTTACTGAATTTCTGTTATCATATATAAATTGTTTTCCTGATTCTGCTAACTTCCTTTTGCATGAGTTCATACAAGCCTTCCCAAGGTAACTTTGTGACTCAATAGATAGAATGCTGAACTTGGAGTCAAGACACTTACTGGTTATGTAACCCTGGAAAAGTTACTTAACTTTGGTCTGCCTCAGTTTCCTCAACTGTACAAAGAGGATAAAAATGGCAATCTCACTGTGTTGTGAGGATCAAATGAGATAATATTTGTAAAGCACTTAGCACAATGCCTTGCATAGAGTAGCAGTTTGTTTCCTTTCTTCCCAGACTTCTCTGAAATAATCTCCTTCATCATTTCTTACACCACAATAATGTTCCACTACATTAGGTTACCATATAATTTGTTCATCCACTCCTCGATTTATGGGCACTCCCTTAGTTTACAGTTCTTCACCATGAAAGAGCTGTAATAAATATTTTTACACATCTAGGTCTTGTTCTCTCTTATTTTAATCTCTGGGATATAAGCCTAGTAGTGCTATCAATGGGGGGAAAAAGATATATAAGTTAGTAAGTTGGAGGACGTAGTTCCAAATTGCATCCCCAAATGGCAGGATAGAACCTTGGATGTTTTTAACATTTTCATGGTTGGAGAGAACCATGGTTGGAGGCTACATTCATTACAAAGGGTTTTTTAGTTATGAAGAAAATGCAGCATGATCTTCTTGTATTTGGTACACCTTTCAAGAAATTGTGAGCGTGAAGATATAGTAAGCTACAGAAAAATGTATGGCAGCTAGGTGTTGTAGTGGATAAAGCAATGGGCTTGGAATCAAAAAGACATCTTCATGAGGTCAAAATCCAGCCTCAGACACTTCCTAGCTGCGTGACCCTGGGAAAATCACTTAACCCTGTTTGCTTCAGTTTCTCATCTGTAAAATGAACTGAAGAAAGAAATGGCAAACCACTCTCATATCTTCGTCCCCCAAAAAAATCCCCTGAGGGGGTCCCAAAGAGTCAGACACAAGTGAAACAAATGAATGACATAGAAAAACATCTTCAAAAGGCTTCAAAACCTTTCTCAGGTTTTCCTCAATCTATGTAAGTTGTAGACTGGATGGAAGAAAAGAATCATTTATTAAGTGCCTACTATGTACCAGGCATTGTGCTAAGCACTTTACAAAGATCTCATTTGACTTACAGAGGTGATAAAGTATGTATATATGTCAGTAGTTATTGATATCTTCTCAGTTACCATTTTTAAAAATACTAGCTATTTTTTTTCTATTCTTTGAAAATTTTTTCTGTCATTGTGAGATATCTTGAAAATGATTTTATATTTTAAAATTTTCTCCAGCACAGACTGTTTTTGTCAAGACCAAGCAAATACATTTTAATGCATTTGAAACACCATGTAAATCTTAAAGCACTACATAAATGTCAGCTATTATTTCCAAATTCTTGTTTTGGAGTGCTATTTTCCCTTTTCTTATGCAGCATATCAGATACTGATTCCAAATATGATGATTCTACTGTTATTTAAAACCAGAGTCTCTACCAAAATTATTGTAAATTCATCTCATTTCATATCTGCTATTATCCTCTTTCCAGTTTCCTCTATGAAATGTCCCAGGGCAATCTGGCTTGGATCATGCACCAAGATTTCTGAAGACTTGTTTTCCTACCCACTGCTTTTCACTAGTTTTTGAAACAGTATTGTTAGTAACCAACTACCATCTTTCTCAATAATGTTAGGGTATTTGGAACTTTCTTATCTTTTAAAATTCAGTTTTTATCTCATCATACCATTTAACCCAGAAATCTCACCACTAGCCACATAAATTAGACAGCTAGATAGGCAGACAGAGACATAATTCAAGGATGTTAAAGAAAAAGAGAAAGGTTTCATATGCACCAAAATATAACAGTAATTTTGGTAGTAAGAAAGAACCAGAAATAAATTAGATGCACATTAATTGAGGAATGAATGAACATATTATGGAGCATGAATGTAATGGAAATAGGAAATGATAAATATGAAGATACAGAAAAGCTTGGGAAGACTTATATGAACTGATGCAATGAAATAAGCAGAACTAAGAAAACAACATACATAATGATTACAACATCAATGGAAGTAACAGTAATGATGAACTTAAGACTGACTAACCTGGCCTTTAATTAAAGATATAAAAATGTACCTTCATCCTCTATGTAATACTATTACTACTAATAATAATAATAGTAAATGATAGCTAACATTTATATGACATTTTTAAGGTTTCCAAAACATTTCACAAATAGTTTATACTCACAAACCTACAAGGCAGGTGCTATAATTATTCCCATTTTACAGATGAGGACATTGAAGTAAAAGGCTGAGTGACTTTCCTAGTGTAGCATAGATAGTAAATGTCTGAGTTCAAATTTGGACTTGGATCTTCCTGATTCCAAGTCCAGGGCTCTATCTATGGTACCACCTAGCTACCTCTATTTGTAGAGGTGGGGGACTATGTGTAGAACATTGAATATAGCATCACACTTGGCTGATGTATTGATTAGTATTGCTGAACTGATTTTTTCTTTCTCTTTTTGTTATAAAGGATGGTTCTCTATGTGAGTGGGAGTGGGAATAAAATGGAAAATGAAGGTGATAGGGGAAAATATCAGTTAAAAAATGTTAGTTTGACTGGATACCAAGAGTTAATGTTTGTAGTATAAATTCTGGATGATTATTAATACCCTCTGTCTCTTCTGTACCACTCTGCTACCATCACTTCAGAAGAAGATGGAGGCAATAAGGACCAAGGACTGCTTTATATTTTTATGTGTTTGGCTGGCTGTCATGGCCAAATTGGCCATGCTGTTGGTGATGAGCCTTCTGTTGGTAGAAAATGTCCTCACACAGCAGAAGCAGCCTTGCACTAAGTCCATGCTCTTCCAGAAGCATCTTACTTTTACCTCACCTGCTAGCATAGAAGCCATTCTCAAAAACTATGCCATTGAAGAACACAGAAGCATCACACAGGATCATGAGATCACAGATTTGGAGCTGGAAGGAATTGCAGAGGTCACCTAGTTCAAACTCATCACTTTTCAGATGAGGTAACTGAGGTCCAAAGATATAGACAGATAGATAGTTAGATAGATAGTTAGATGTATGGATGGATGGATAGATAGATAGATAGATAGATGATAGATAGATGGATGGATGGATGTGTGTGTATGTATGGATGTAATGTTTGTATGTATGTATGTAAATAACCCAAGGATAATAAGTAGGAAAGCACAGTTCCTCTGATTTCTATCCTAACAACCTGGAAAGACAGTGTAGATTTCCTATAATAGAGACATAGTTCAGATCTTAGTATAACCATCCTAAAGCTGAAGAAACTGAGACTCAAAGAGGACATGACTTACCTTGAGTCACACAACTAGTAAGATGAAACCAGAAGGAAAAAAAATGTACCCAGGTATTTGGACAACACACTTTCCACTGTATCACTCTTCCTCATTGTATAACATCAATGAAGAATCACACCAGAATTAAGCAAAGTGGGTTACAAACAACCAAAGAAAACAAAAACACCTTCTGCCTCTGCTAGCTGGGAAATAACAGGCAGGTCAAGATAAAGGATCACTAAAGCAGAGCACATTTTTTCATGACCATGCTACCTCAAAGGTCAGCCAAGAGGAAGGAATCCATCAGTCATTCAGACAGGCTTCAAATAGCCAAGGGAGGGCAGCAGGAAGGGGTCATGGCCATTTAGACAGAAAGGTCATTTCTATAGTGGCAAAGTAAACACTGCTAAATGTGGCCAGTTCTTTACAATTGCTATGCTTTTGAATTCTACCCTCTATTTTTTTTCAAGGGGAGACTTTAGGAAGGATGTTTTGAGAGGAAGAAGAAGAATTATGACATTAATATATACATTTCTATACATTAGCTCACTTGATCTTCCCAATAATGCTGAGTACATATCCTTATCTGAGTGCTAGAGGTGGAGAAATTGAGGCTCAGAGATTAAGTGACATGTGTTATCACAGAACTAATAAGTATCAGTGGTAAAGCTTGAACTTGGCTCTTTTTTACACCAAAGTCCTCATCAATCCTCATCACCCATCTCATCTACCCACTTCATCAATCTATTTAGCACAGCAGAACAAACATTGGACTTGAAGTCAGGAAAAACCTAGGTTCAAATCCTGCCTGTAATTCTTTATTACTGTTTGATCATGGGGCAGTAAATCAACCTATCTGATCCTGGACTTCTCATCTGTAAACTGGGAAAAATAATATCTCTAGCACCTGTCTTACTGTTGTTATAAATCTAAAATGAAATAATGTTTGCAAAACCGTCTTGCAGATTCTAAAGCACCATATAAATGTCATATACACACATACAAATATATGTCAAATATTGTTACCATCTCACTGGGGTTCAGAAAGAAAAAGCCCTAGAACAAGTTGCTATACTGACATGGTCCTTTTTAAATTTAATGTTCTATGACGGGTAAAGACAATTGCTTTTTCTATTTGAATAAAAACATCAGGAGGTGACCTAGTTGTTTTCCTATACACTACTTCAAAAGGAAAACTTGGCAAGCCATTCCAAGAAGGTAGCTACTGTGATGCAACGGAATGCACTCTGATAAGAGTCAGAAGAAAACCACAATTTGACTAGCATCTTACTAGGTATGAGCTTGGGCAAGTCATTTCACCTCTCTGTTGTCTCAGTTTCCTTAGCTGTAAAATAAGACTCATGATATCTCACAGGATCAAAAAGGATAATGAATGCAAAGCACCTTCCCAACCATAAAGTACAATATCAGTACAGTTTACTCATTATCTGTTGACTAGAATATGGGCTCCCTAAGAGAAGGGACCAGTTTCAATTTTGCCTTTGTATCCCCCTGCACCTAGCATAGTGTCCAAAACATAGTAGGCATTTAATAAATGCCTCTTCATGGTTGGATGGATGGATGGATGGATGGATGGGCAGACAGATAGATGGATGGACAGATGGAATGATGGATAAATGGATAGACTGATTTAAGATCATCCTTTATAAGCTCTCTGAAAGCAATTTCATTGGTAAGTGGGAGAGAAAGAATAACAGGTACCTCATTTTTATTCCCATCTAATTTTGATCTCCTTACTTAGGTCTCTATAGTCTACAAACTTTTCGATTCAGTACAGCTAAAATATTATGAATATTTACTGTGGTAACATCTACTAAAATCTTCATTCTTCAACAAAACAATCAAAACTGAGTGTTTTGAAAGTATAATGGTCAAGCTTGGTCCCAAAAAAGAGATATGAGAAGAATGCCTCCTGAGCTTCTTTGAAGAAGTGGGGAACTATGCATATAATGTCCACTTTTCCAATATGTTGGTTTTATTAAACTGTTTTGTTTTTATTGTTCTTTGGGAAATGGAAAGGATAGAGACACTATTGAATGTAATTGATAGAAAATTAAAGGTATTGATTAAATGTTGGTTTTCTAACAGATTAGGTACACAGTACACAGTAGTAAATGACCATAGTAATCTAGTGTTTGATAAACCCCAAAATCCAAGCTTTTAGGGCAAGAACTCACTATTACAAAAATTCCTGAGAAAACTGGAAAGTAGTTGGCAGAAACTAGACATAGGTCACTATCTCACACTAGATACCAAGATAAAGTCAAAATGGCTACATAATGTGATTTTAAAGAGTGATATCTTAAGCAACTTAGATGATGATAGAAAATTTTACCTGTCAGATCTATGGATAAAGGAAGAGTTTAGGACCAAACTGGAGACAGAGAGGGTCATGAGAAGTATAATGAATACTTTTGATTACATAAAATTAATTCTTTGCACAAACAACTAATACAATCAAAATTAGAAGGAAAGCTAGAAACCAGGGTGGGGTTAGGGGGTAATTTACTGCAGGTTTTTTCTGATAAAGGCCTGTTTTCTCAAATATGTAGGGAACTGAGACAAATTTTAAAAAATTACACTCATTCTCAAACTGACAAATGGTCAAAGGATATGAACAGGTAGTTTTCAGAAGAAGAAACAAAGCTATCTATAGTTATTTGAAGAAATGCTAAGAAATGCTCTAAATCACTATTGATTAGACAAATGCAAATTAAAACAACTTACTTCACACCCTACAGATTGGCTAACATGACAAAAAAAAAAAAAGGAAAATGACAGGTGCTGGAAGGAATGTGGGAAAATAGGGACAATAATGTACTCTTGGTGGAGTTGTGAATTGGTCCAACCATTCTGGAGAACAATTTAGAATTAATGCCCAAAGAGTTATAAAACTATACATACTCTTTAACCCACGTAAGTCAAATCCTTTGGATCCCAAGGAGAGCAAAGAAAAAGGAAAAGGACCTATATGTACAAAAATATTTGTAGCAGCTCTTTTTGTGGTAGCAAAGAATTGGAAATTGAGGGGTTTCCCATAAATTGGGGAATGGCTGAAGAACTTGTGGTTTATGATTGTGATGGAATACTATCATGCTATAAGAAATGATGAGGGGAGTGATTTCAGAAAAACTTGGAAAGATATATGTGAACTGATACAAAGTAAAGTGAGAAGAACCAGGAGAACATTGTACATAGTAACAGAAGTCTTGTACTGATGATCAACTGTGAAAGACTCAGCTACTCTGATCAAGCAAATCATCTAAGATGATTCCAAAGTACTTGTAATGGAAAATGCTATCCACCTCCAGAGGGAGAAATGATGAACTGAGTACAAAATGAAGTATAATTTTTTCACTTTTCTTTATTTTTCCTCCTTCTTTTTGGTAATATGACTAATATAGAAATATATTTTATATGATTTCACACATTTCATTGATATATTGCTTGCCTGTTCAATAAAAAGGTAAGGGAATGGATGGAGGGAGAGAATTTAGAACTCAATTTTTAAAAAATGAATGTTAAAAGTAAATGACAATTTTAAAAATCAATAGTTTTTACCTAAACTATGCTTTTAAGTTCTTACTAATCAATATTATGTCTGGTTGACTATAGGACTGTGATAATGATCTGGTCAGTTCCACATAATTTATTGGTTGAATTCTTCAGAATATTTTGAGTCAAGAAGAGCTGAGTACCCCCTCCTCCAATGAACTTCAGTGGTTCCCTATTATCTCTATGACCAAATACATAAATCTCTTTACAACCTGACTCCTTCTTGCCTTTCCATTCTTCTTATACATTACCATTCTCCATATACTATGTTATCCGACCATATTTGCCTACTTCTTCTTTATACACAGCGCTCTACATCCCATCTCCATGCCAGGGTACTAGCTGACCTCCATACCTAGAATGCACACCCTCATCATCTCTACCTCTCTGAATCCCTAGTTTCCTTCAAGACTTAAGTAACATCTTTGACATGGAATCTTTTCTCACTCACTCCCCCACCTTTCAGCTCCAGTACTCTCCCAAGATAACCTTATATTATGATTTTCTATATACTCTGTATGTCAAGGGAAGGGACATGTTCATTGAATGGGCATTGCCTCACTAAAGTAAGAACCTGAAAAAACCTCAGTTTAAAAGGGCCAAGGTCTCAAACTACATCCTGGGCCATCTCCAGTAGTCCTGATTGATATCTGACCACTAGAACCAGATGGTTCTGGAGGAGACAGTAAGTCTGGTGACTCTGTACAGCCCTCCCTCACACAAATCAAAATCAATTGCAAGTCATGTCATAATCTCCCTGATGTTATGGTCTTCTTGGAGAACAAAGGACAAACCACAATCACAATTCTGTATGTTTTTATATGGGTCTTATTATTAATAAAGTATTGTTATTAATAATAATAAGTCTTATTATTAATAGCTTAAAACTTCCATAAACATCTTGCATATGTACATGTTTTCTCCCCATTAGAATATAAACTCCTTGAGGACAGGAACTACTTCACTTTCATCTTTGAATGTCTAGTATTTAGCATAGTACCTGTCATACAGTAGGTACTCAATAAATGCTAATTGATTGATTGATTGATTGATTGATAAGAAGTTTCTCCCTTGCCCCCAAAGTCCAAATAAAACTGTAAAACTATACAATTAAGGAAGAGCCCACAGAACAGATAGATAAACATACATCCTGTTACCACTCAGTAGGGGAGAGACCCTAGGAGAGGATACTGTACACCTTGTCAAATGTGATTACTACTGCATTTACTGACACAATTTCTTTATTGAATGTTCCTACTTAATTGTTTTTCCTTATAACAACAGAAGACTCTCTGGAAGGAAAATGGTTGAAATGATTAATCTAAAGACAAAATAAATCAACAAAATCTATTTAAATAGTAAAAACAAAACAAAAACCTAATGCTTGGGTTGGTAGGATGGGATTTGCTCACAGATGCTAACTTCAAATATAAAAATTCCTATACAAAGGTGTTTGCAGCTCAATTATTCAGTGACCAGGATATTTATGCAAAAGGGGGAGAGGGAATCAAGTCATTCAAGGCAACAAATCAAGTTTAAACCTCCTTGGTTTATGCTTTAAAACTGTTTTTCTTTAACTACTGACCTTTTCACCATGACCAGCTCTTGACATTTCCTAATGTCAAGAATTTCCATGAGACCCCTATGTTTTTCTGCTTAAAAATACGAAGTGATATTATGTTCATTGGGTGCTGTCAAGTCTACAAATGATTAAAATGCAGATAGTCACCCTGAAATGGAGTTAAAGTTTAAAGAAAATGTTTTATAAAGTTAGTTATCAATTAAGCATCATTGCCAGTCTCATAAACCAGTTACTGTCTCTTCATTACAGGAATTTTAAATGAATAACAATATTCAAATGAGTGGTCCAGACTAAGTCACTTAACCTCTCTCAGCCTTTGTTTACTTATCTGGAAAATTGGGGTAATAATAACATCTAATTTCCAGGGTTGATTGTTAGGATAAGATGAGATCATGAATTTCAAGTCAAGTCAACAAGCATTTATTAAGCTTCTATTATGTGTGATGCACTGGAGATACAAAGAAAAGCCCCCCACCACCACCAAAAAAAAAAAGAGGAAAAAACTATCCCTATTCTCAAGAAGCTCATAGTTTAATGGTGGCAAACAATTATGTACAAACAAGACCTCTACAAGATAAAGTGGAGATAATATCAGAGAGAAGGCACTAGCATTAAAAAGAATTAGGAAAGGCTTCTTGGAAAAGGTAGGATTTTAACTGGGATTTGAAGAAAGCTGGAGGAGGGGGACAGAGATGAAGAAGGAGAGCATTCCAGACATGGGAGACAGCCACCAAAAATACCTGGAGTTGGGAAATGGGGCACCTCATACTGGGAACTGCAAGGAAGCCAACATTAATGAATCAAAGAGTATGTGGTGGTGAATGTAGAGGGGATCATAACGTGTAGGAAGAAACATGTAAGCCTTTTGCAAAGCCTTAAGCAAGCATTATATAATTGTCATCTATTATTATTATGATTCAATGAGACCATTTTGTTTCAACATATAAATGGGACCATCAAGCACATCAGAAAAATAAAGACAGTACATTTAACAGGATAGCAAGACCTTAGAAAAAGTAGCTAATGTCATGATCCTTTAATTATGAAACTATTTTAATTAGTTGAAGTTAAAATTATCCTCTTGAAGAGGTCCAAGAATATTTCATAGCAATAATAACCATCATTAATGATGGCAGACAATATTCTGAGGTCTAAGTGACCTCCAAATGGTAGCTTTATTTTCTTTACTGTATCAAATTCAGGAAGATGGAAGATTTACATTGGCTTATAAGGTATTCCTAGGACATTTTAAGGCAAATGTAGGAAACCTGGGTTGACATCTATATAACTAGTTAAAGATAACATGAGGCAGCAAGAGTCACCAGCATCAGTGATGGTGGGATCAACAACATCATTCTAGTGCTGTTTAGGAATGGTACTTAGAACCAGATCTGGGATAGAGCTTTTGCAGCCTTGTTTAAAACTTTGTGTGTTATCCCGTTCAGGCTCTCAGTTCAAGGAATTGAAGTCAAAAGATTGAGTTCCTTCTCTGTGTACTCTGGAAACCTTGTCTGTTGATTATAGGAGATTGGTGGATGGGGAGAAAGACTGATTCTGGAAAGACAACTATTCTTTCAGACATCAACAAGGACATCATTATAGATAAATCCCAAAGACTTTTCTTAAGCCTCCATTTGATCTCTCCTTCTGTCCTCTGATCTTGGCTTCAGACATGGTGTTCTTCTGGTTCTCCTTCTACCTCCCCAACTTTTTCTTCTCTGTATATTGCGAGGGGTGTGACAACATTCCTTTTTTATCTTAAATTTATTACTTTTTTAAATTTAAAAACTTTTTTGAATTGGGCTCAAAATTCCTCCTTCTCTAGTGCCCCTCCTCCACCCACTGAGGCAAGCAATATATCAATTATACATGTGAAATCATGTGAAACATATTTCCATATTAGCCATATCACAAAAAAAAGCAAGAAAAAATAAAGTGAGAAAATTATAATTAATTTTCACTCGGAGTTCATCAGTTCTCTCTCTGGAGGTAGATATCATTTTTTTCATCATGAGTCCTTTGGAATTATCTTGGATCATTGTATTGATTAGAGCAACTAAATCTTCTGTAGTTGAACTCCATTACAATATTGCTGTTACTGTGTACAATGATCCCCTGGCTCTGCTCATTTCCTTTTGCAATGATTTATATGTCTTCCCATGTTTTTTTTAAACCACTCACCTCAACCTTTCTTATAGCACAATATTGTTCCATCACAATCACATGCCACAACTTGTTCAGCCATTCCCAAACTGATGAGCATCCCCTTGATTTCCAATTCTTTGCCACCAAAAAAAGAGTTGCTATAAATATTTTTTACATATAGGCCCTTTTCCTTTTTCTTTGATCTCTTTGTAGAAGAGACTTAGTAGTGGTATTTGACCCACTATGTAGTAGTGGATCAAAAGGTATTCACGGTTTTATAGCCCTTTGGGCATAGTTCCAAATTGTTCTCTAGAATGGTTGGGTCACACCACTAACAGTTCATCAGTGTACCTATTTTCCTTCATCCCTTACAGTATTTGTCATTTTTCAGATGTAAGGTAGTACTTCAGAGTTGTTTTAATTTGCATTTCTCTAATCATTAGTGATTTGGAGCATTTTTTTCATATGACTATAGATAGTTTTGATTTCTTCTTTTGAAAAGAGCCTGTTGATATCCTTTGACCACATCAGCTGGGGAATGGCTCTTATTTATATAAATTTGTCTCAGTTTCCTATATATTTGAGAAATGAGATCTTTAGCAGAGAAACTTGCTACAAAAACATTTTATATTACTTAATTGTCTCTGGTACCTTTTAGTAAAATGTAGTTTCTGATTACCTCTAGATTATTAGATCTATTTATTTTTGCTTTTGTTTTGTCTGAGATCATAATTGTAACCCCTGCCTTTTTTGTCTCAGCTGAATCATAAAAGACTCTGCTCCAACCCTTCAGTTTAACTCTGTTTTTCTGTTTCAAATGTTTCTGTTACTAAACAACATATTGTTTGATTCTGGTTTCTAATCCATTCTACTATCTGCTTCCATTTTATGGGTGAATTCATCCTGTTCACATTTGGTTATGATTACTGTGTATTTCCCTCCATCCCATTTTCTTCTCTATATTACTTCTTTTTTTCTTGTCCCTCCTCAAAAATCTGTTTTGCATCTGACCTGTACCTCCCTTCTTTTTATCATCCCCTTTTGTTTTATACTCTCCCTGTTCTATTTCCCCGCTGGGTAGGTTACATTTCTATAGACAACTGAATGTGTACATATATTCTTCCCTTTTTAAACCAATTCTGATGAGAGTGAGATTCAAGCATTGCCCACCACTCCCAAGTTTCATTTTCCTCTCCACTGTAAAAGCTCTTTGCACACCTCTTTTATATGAGATAATTTTCCCCTTTCTGCCTCTCTCTTCCCCCTTCTCCCAGTGCATCCCTCTTTTTCACCTCTTCATTTTTTTTAGATCACCCCAACATAATCAAATAACATACATGTCCTCTGTCTGTATAAACTCTTTTTAACTGACCTAATAATGATAAAGTTCTTAGGTATGTATCATCTTCCCATATAGGAATGTAAACAGTTTAACTTTATTGAGTCGCTTATGATTTCTCTTTCATTTTTATCTTTTTATGCTTCTCTTGAGTCTTATGCTTAGATGTCAAATTTTCTATTCTACTCTGGTCTTTTCATCAAGAATACTTGAAAGTTCTCCATTTCATTAAGTATCATTTTTCTCCATGGAAGATTACACTCAGTTTTGATGAGTAGGTTATTCTCAGTTGTAATCCTAACTCCTTTGCTTTCTGGAGTATCATACTCCAGTCCTTCCACTCCTTTAATGTGAAAACTGCTAAATTTTGTGTGATCCTAACTGGCTCCACAATATTCAAAATGCTTCTTTCTGAATGCTTGAAGTATTTTCTCTTTGACCTTGGAGCTCTGGAATTTGGCTATAACATGCCTGGGAGTTTTCATTTGGAGTTTCACCTCTTTTAGGAGGCGATACGTGGATTCTTTCAATTTCTATTTTACTCTCGATCTAAGATAACAGGGCAGCTTTTCTTTATAATTTCTTGAAATCTGACATCTAAGCTCTTTTTTGAATCATGGCTTTCAGGTAATATAATAATTCTTAAATTATCTCTCCTTGATCTATTTTCCAGGTCAGTTGTTTTTCCAACGAGATATTTCACATTTTCTTCTATTTTTTTCATTCTTTTGAGTTCATTTTATTCTTCCTTGATATCTCATGAAGTCATTAGCTTCCACTTGCCCAATTCTAAATTGTAAGGAATTATTTTCTTTAGTGAGATTTTTGTACCTCTTTTTTCATCAGCAAATTCTGTTTTCTAGGGTGTTATTTTCTTCAGTATTTCTTGTGTCTCTATTATCAAGTTGTTAATTCTCTTCTCATAATTTTCTTACATCACTCTCATTTCTTTTCCCAATTTTTCCTCACCACTCTTATCTCTTTCTTTAACTTTCCAGGAATTCTCATTGGGCTTGGTTCCTATTAGCATTTTTATTTTGAGGCTTTGCTTATAGCTTTTTTTACATTATTGTTTTCTTCTGAGTTTTTGTCTTGATCTTCCCTAACACCATAGTAGTTTTTTGCGGTCAAGTTCCTTTTTCGTTGTTTGCTCATTTTTCTATTCTATCTATTGACTTTGTAATTTATGTTAAAGTTGAGCTCTGCTCATTTTGGAGTAGGGTGGTACTGCCCCAAGCTTCAGTTTGTTTTCATGCTGCTGTTTTCAAAGCTAGTCCTAGGGGTCTGCAAGTTCTTCATGCTTCCAAGGTGGTATGATCTTGGGAGAAGGATGGTCATTTCTCTCCTGCATTCTGGTCTTTATCTAGGAAGGGCTCCTGTTTCTCTGCAGTTGTGAGTGTTAGCACTCCTCTTAGCCCTTTGACTGTGACCAGTCCCCTGCTCGCATGCAGCCACGAGTGCTATGCTCTTCTCTACCTTGGAACTGACCAGGGTCCGTGCTCTCTTGTGACCACCAGTGCTCTTCTCTGCCCTGGAACTGCAACCCAGAACTTCATATGGGCAATAGAGGTAGCACCAGTTGCATCCAATGGCAAGAAAGAGTCTCTTGTAATCTCTTTCTAACCAGTTGTCCAATCTCCTTGCCAATCCCCTCACCATTTCTGGGTTGGGAGTTCCCAGAAGTTACTGCTGCTACTCTTCTTCTTTGTCATTTTCTTCTTCTTCTTCTTCTTCTTCTTCTTCTTCTTCTTCTTCTTCTTCTTCTTCTTCTTCTTCTTCT
>CM053581.1:420828343-420851631 GCA_028627135.1 Pseudochirops cupreus
TTTTAGGGTGTTAATTTCTTCCGTCAGATTGCTGACTCTCTTTTCATGATTTTCTTGCAACATTCTTATTTCTCTTCCCAATTTTTCTTCCACTTCTCTCATTTGGTTTTCAAAATCCTTCTTCAGCTGATCTCTAGCTTTAAGGCAATCTTCATGTTTATTGGAAGCCCCTGGTGGGGGAGCTCTGGCTGCACTGTCCTCCTCCTTCTCTCTGACTTGGTGCTTTTTTTCCCCAAAGAAGGAATCTAGGGTTTGGTTGCTGTTCTTACTTTGCTTCTTATGCTTATTCTTATTCATGGTTGGTCAGTCTGTGATTTTTTTTTAAATCTCTGTGGAGCTCTGCTTCCAGAGGGGAAAGCTCTGTCCCAAATCTCTGGGGCCCTCCCAGTTGCCAGAGCTCTCAGGGAGTTGCTGGGTCCCTCCCCTACTTCCGGCTCACTGCAGGAAAAAGAACCACAAGACCAAAGCCCAAGACTGCGAATCCAGGCTGCTCAACCGAGAGCCCTTGGCTTCTGAACGATCGCTTGGTCCCCCTGCAGTCTGCAGGCTGAGAGTGCTGAAGCCGCAATGCGGAGGCGGGTGCAGGACCTCTGCTTTTCCGCTTCTCAGCCCTGGAGGCGTTTTGGCCAGACCACTTTTCTCCCCGGATTTCACAAGTGCCACTGACCTAGTTCTGGACACTGCTGCAGCTGCCGCCAATCTGCTCATCTGAAGCTCCAGCTGGGGCTTGGCTCCTCTCATCCAGGCACCCCCGGGCACAACAGGCGAGGCTGGTTTTGGTTCCTCGTTGTCGAGCTGACTTTAGTGGAAAGTATATTTGTGTACATTTTGGAGTTCTAGGATTAGTTTAGAGTGATATTTTATGGGTATTTTGGTGTGGCTATGTGAGAGCTGTGATATGTTGCTGCTCCTATGCCGCCATCTTGGCTCCCCATGATATAATATTTAGCTACGATTTTCATTCATTCCACATCTTCCCTCATCATCTCTACCTCCTAGAATCTCTAGGATTGTAGACATAGAGCTGGAAAAGACCTTGGAGATATCCCTCAATTTTTTTAGATGAGGAAAACAAAGGCCTAGAGGTTGCAAATGATTTACCCAATATCACTCAGGTAGTTAAGTGACAGAAAGTCAGATCATTTCACCTTTCCTAGGAGGCTTTTCCCGATCCCCCAGTGCCTGGAGCCTTCTACCCAATTACTTTGATTTGCTGTGATATATTTCATATTTGCTTATAGGTATACATGTTGTTATTGCCTAGGAGAATGTAAGCTCCCTGAGGGTGGGGATGATCTCATTTTTAAAAATTGCATCCCTCAGTGTCTTAGGACAGTGCCTGTTATTTAATAAGTACTTGTTGATTGCTATTGATTGATTATAGTCTAGGGCCAGTTGCAGAGGGAGCAAAGATCTATTTATGAATGTCAAGAAATGAGAGGTAGGGGAATGAGTAGGATTTAGGGCCTGGAACTGACTCAGGTCTACATCTAGCAAAGAAGATGAGCCAATGGGAAACTGAGCCAATGAAAACACTTCTGTTGTTACTCCCCATCAGACCCAGCGGCCTTCAGTACACATACACACACACACACACACACGTGAATACATATAGATATGCCTAGAAATATGTATCTCGGCTGTGACTATGCACATGTGGTATATCTGTCCGTCTGTCTATCTGGCCACCTACATTTATGAATTTTCTCTTGCATATGTGTCTAGTCAGCTCAGATGGCTCGACTCATGTCTTGGCTCATACAACCAAACCAGATCCTTTGGCTCAATACTACCTGAAAACTTTCTGGCCCATGGGGTTTAGAGTGAAGTGGTTTCTTTTTCTGAGAAGCTCTAAAACAAATAATTGGGATTCAGACTAGAGCCAGGGTTATGTGAAACCCATTGGTTGCTGCTCATGTGGGTTTTCTGACCCTGAGACAATGAAAACAGTCAGATAAGAACTCTTGGCTACGTGAGCTTAATGATTTTCCCCCTCTAATGTTACCAGATCATTTTGTTTGAATAATATTACTCTAGACTTGATAAGCTTAAGGACCAGGGACCTGTTAATTAAATCTTCCTTTTCCCTGATTAAAAACAAATATATCTAATTTAGATTCAGCCCTAGTGCAGGTGTGGTCTGGGAGAACTGAATTCTTTCCCTAATGCCCTTTATCCATGTAGGGATGTCAATGTATTTCTTACTCAGGCTTCCAACATGATGAGATGGGATCATACCATCCTAGAATTAGAGGCAGAAGGTACCCTAGAGGTATTTTAGTACAGTGCCTTTACTTTACAAATGAAGAAACTGAGTCTCAGAGAGGTTACATGATTTACGCAAGAGAACAAAGTTTAAAAAGTATGGTCAGTCCAAAAACTATAGGCATATGGTATTTATTGAGATAAAATAACTCCATTTCCTTTCTATTCATCAAATCCTTTTGTACTATGCTGCTGGAGATCTAGACTACGAGAAACATCAGTTGACAGAAACACTGGTTTTGGAATCAGAACCTGAATTCAGATTTTAGCCGTGTGACCTCTGGAAAATCACTTTGGGTCTCAGTATCTTCTTTACTTTTTTTCTATCTACTTAAAAAAAGCTAATTGTTTATTTTTACATCACCTACATTTCCCATTTCCCATGGTCTATAGCAGAGTGTCCTTAATCTTTTTTTTTGGCCATGGCCCCATTTAGCAGCCTGCTTTTACTAGGTGGTACAGTGGATAGAGTACTGGCCTTGGAGTCAGGAAAATCTGAGTTCAAATCTGTACTCAGATACTAGCTATTTGACCCTGAGCAAGTCACTGAACCCCAATTGCCTCCCCAAAAAAGAAGAATGCTTTTAAATACATAATATTAAATAGAGAAAATTACAAAGGAAACCAAAGCTTAGTGAAAGGTAAAGATGTGATTTTTTTCCATCTAAATTTACAGACCCCCTGAAATCTTTCTATGGATTTCTTGGGGTTTCATGGATTCCAGGTTAAGACACCTAGTCAGAGAAATAGGGACAGGGATCTATGGTTTCATTAAAATAACAAACTCCCTCTATCAGTTCAAGTTGATACCTTTTCTTCAACTTACAGTCTTAAAGAGTTAACTACATTACTGACTAGTCAAGTGACTTACGCAATGTCATATAGCCTGCATGTGTCAGAGGTAAGAGAGTCCAGGTCTATCTTGTCCCAAGGCTATCTCTCTATCTACTATCCCACACTTCCTTTCCCCATGGTACATAGCAGTCAGACATTCTTAAATATCATACGGAACCGTATCCTATTTTCTGCCCTTCTACAATCTCCTCCATAAATGAGCCCTTTTCCAAATTATATGCCATTTATTTTTCTAGGATCATTTATGAACAGATATTTTAATCCAGTCAACCAGAAGAAAAACTTCTGACAATGTTTTCATTTTAAACTTTTATTCTGTGAGATGTAGTGTAGCATAGATGTAGAAGATAGAATGTGGAACTCCAAGAAAGTTCTACATTCAAATTATGGCTCTGGTGCTAGTTTCTGACCCCAGGCAAAATTCTTAACTTCTCTGAGCCTCAGTTTCCCCTTCTACAAACTAGGAATGTGCCATCACAGTGTAACATGTAGAGAACTGGGTGTTTTGAGTTTGAATCCTGCCTCTGATATATGCTGTTTGTATGACTCTGGATGAGTCACTTCACCTCTCAGCATCCCAGGTGGCTCCCTAAGTCTGCAAATTTCAATCAGTCAATCAAGAAGCATTTTCACATATCTACTATATGTCGGGGATTGTGCTGGGTGCTAAGTAATAAGACTGGTCTCATTCAGAATTGTTTATATTATTATATTATATAAGGTATTATGTATCTTATATTCTGAATTGTTCATTTGTCCTGGTAGAGAATTTTCCTTAGCAGGAATTTCTTATTCTGATGAAATCACAGGTCAGGACAAAACTGGAACGAACAGTAGCTACTTTCTAGTGTGATTGTGATCAAGTAGGACAACAGAGGCAAAATTCCACAGAAATGTGAACTGTTGTCATTAGTTACATCCATTTTTAAAAATTTAAAACATGAAATAGCAGGCAAGATAGTTACCAGTTATTTTAAAATAAAAACAAAAAGTTTTGGTCACTAATTAGTTTTTAATTGGAAAAATAATAGGCTACAGCCATGATGGTCACCTTTCACAACACTCTTCACTTGTAGCATTCTTTAATTTTATTTTCGAGGTGATTTCATTTGCTTTGTCTGTTGGATGCTATGAAGGAGTGGTTTCTGTAAGATTGATTCAAGTGGTTTATGGTTAGATTAAGCTGTTAAAGGGTGACCATCCATTTACTGGTGGAAAGAACTTCCAATTGGATGAAACGGAGTGTAAGTCATTTGCTGTGTTCTTCACTCGGCATTTGGGAGCCCATGTGGAGTGCTTGGCATTTGGAGCAAAGGTTAGTGGTCGGCTTTCCAGGGGTGGCTTGCCTGAACTGAGTGTGTTCTAAGATGTTGCTTTTGCACATACAGCTCTTGAGCTGGAGCCAAAGAGGACCCAATGCCATGATGATTAAATACTCCTGGAAACCAAAACTGTGGCTTAACCTTTTTCAATGATGGCACTGCATTGTGGCTAGGATGATAGAATATGAATTTGTGTTGTGTTTGGGAAGCAACAGGGTGGAGAGAGAGAGAGAGAATGAGAGAGAGAGAGAGAGAATGAGAGAGAGAGAGAGAGACAGAGAGAGAGACAGAGACAGAGAGACAGAGACAGAGACAGAGAGAGACAGACAGAGAGAGACAGAGACAGAGAGAGACACAGAGACAGAGAGACACAGAGACAGAGAGAAAGAAAGCATCAGAGAGAAAGAGAGAGGAGAGAGAGAGAAGAATGAAAGGAAGGAAGGAAGGAAGAAGGGAGTCATGAACAATTAGGAGATTTGGGCTTTTGTACTAACTCAGTCATCTAATTGGCTGTGTGACTTCAGGCTATTTCACTTCTCTGTGCCTCAGTTTCCTCATCTTTAAAGGGTGTGTATGTGTTAAATTAGATGATTGTTAAAGTCCATTCTAGATGGGGAGGTCCTGGCAAATGTCTAACAACTGGTGCTGTGGAAAAAAAATACTAATTTTAAAGTTTAATATGCATTTCTAACATTTTCTCTATCACTTTCTTAAGTCTAGACAATCAACAAAACAATAAATCAAGCTTTGATGTGTATTTATGAGGTATATGTGATTTATGAGGTATAAATTCTCACACTGAAAATTTAACAACTGACTTTCAAGCAGGTTAGAGCTGACTCCAGCATACCTCTGATTCCAGCTCTCAGGGAAAAAAAAGTTCTGTGAATCTATTTAAATTTAGGCATGCTCATGGCTTCTAATTTTAAGTGCTAGTTTCATGCACCATTTACAAACACCATATTATAGCAACATTTTTTTTTTGTAGCAGCAAAGAACCAGAACCAGATGCCCATCAGTTGGGGAATGGATAAAAAATAACATATGGTATGTAAATATAATGGAATGTTGTTGCACCTTGAAACTTAATGAATATTAATCCACCAAAAGTTCATCTTAATTGCCTCCTACATTCCAGGTACTGTTCTAGGCACTTGGGGATACAAAGACAAAATGAGACGGTCCTTGCTCACAGGGAGCACTCAACCAGCAAGTTATTTTATGTCTACTACATTCCAGGTCTAGACTAGGCATTGTGATGCAAAGAAAAAAATAGTTGTTGCTTTTCAGAAAGTTCACAGTCTATAACAAAATAATGAGAACAGAGAAACTGGAGAAGATTTATATACTGATGAAGAGTGAAATGATCAGAACTAGGAAAACAATCTGTTTCAAGTACTACAATAAAGCAAATGAAAAAGGACTCGCAAAACAATGTAAATTAAATGCTCTGAAGTTATTATGACCAAACTTGCTGTCAAGGTCTAGTTAAGAGGAACATATACCTCCTAACCTTCTTTGAAGAGGTGACCTTGCTTATAATGTCAGACTTTGTTAATGACTTGGTTAGTATTGATGAACTGTCTTTTTTTCTTCTTTGTATGAGGAATTACGTTGTCTCTGGGAGGGGAAAGAGGAAGGTCATATTGGGAAATGTAGGTGATATAAAAAAAAAATCAATAAAATTTCTAAAAACCTAATTGAATGGGGATCCTGGTGGTGTTTTTTTTTTAATTTCAGGAGTAATTATAAACTACATATTTTGTCAGTGATAAACAGAAAGAGCCCTGGCTCTTAATAAGTCAGAAAGATGGGTTCAAATCCTGCTTCCAATACTTATGACTTTGGGCAAATCATTTTAACTTCCCAGCACATCTTTTTCTTCATTTGTAAAATGAATGGTTTGGGCTAGCCAACATTGAGCATCCTTCTAGCTTTAAATCTATGATCTTATGACCTGCGATTTCTTTGTTATATGATCTTCTCCTTTACTCTGCCACTGGCATGACCTTAGATGAATCATTTCACCTCTCTGGATCTCCATTTCCCCATGTGTAAAATGAGAGACTTGGACTTAGATGACCTCTGATGACCTCTACAGCCATCGTCCTAAATCTATAGTCTTACTTTTAATCTTAGAGAGTTGCTAGAGGCTTAGTGAACTCGTGACTTTCCCATGGTTACACAGGTAATGACTATCAGATTTCAAACCCAGGTGTTCCTGAATCCAAATCTTACCTTTTATCCATTAAACTCTACTGCCTCTCTCTCTATCAGTCACTATAGTTTAGGGTTTGAATTATACATGTATTAAGGTATGGACATTTCCACAAACAAGTGGTCAAAAGATGTTCTTTAAAACAGGAGTAGGTAACTCTCCCATGCTAGTGGCAAAACAAAGACGAAATCCACAGGGAACTTATTGGATTTCCATAGCACGTATGATACATAATGCACACATGCCTATTCATATACATTTCTACATATATACATCTAGTAATTTATGGATTGCAAAATAACTATCTATCTATCTATCTATCTATCTATCTATCTATCTATCTATCTACCTATCTATCTATCTAATCTATCTATCTATCACAGCACTGATCCCTCATATCTCTCCTCATTCCTTTAGTCCACAATCTTTACCAGTAGGTTGAGTCCCTAGAGGGGTAGCTACTACTACTCTTGGGGTTCTGGGGGAAAGCATGTGAGTAGCTAATTATAGTACTATAGATCCTAATCTCCTATCAGTGTGCTTCTTTTTAACAAATAACTCAGCAAACTCAACTTTTAACAAAGGTATTTACTCAAAAAAGCAAAGCAAGAACAATAATTATATAATATTCCATACACAAACTTGGGTTCTATCATCTCCCACCTACAGACCATCTTGGGGGAGAGTGGTCAGAAACAGAATATGATAGTAATGAGGCACACATATGACCAAAGTTATTCACAGTTCTTGAACTATGAGACAATGTCTTTTCTCTTTCTTGGGGATTTTTACAAAGTTCGCTAATGGTAATATTTTTTCTGTTGGAAATGTGACTCAGTTATTAAGCTGGGCTACTCTGGGGCTAGACTATGGGGCTTTGCTCCTCTACTGGGCCAGGGTGCTTCTTTCCTGGAATGAGTCTTTGATCAGAAAGTTCTTTTGTGTTGCTCCCTTGGCTATCTATGACTGTGCAAGTATTTAGTATATAGACAAGGAAATCAAAGCCTAGACAGTCTGAATGACTGCAAGATTATACATCTTATAGATGAAGGATTTGAATCCAGGTCCTTAGTTGCTAATGCCACTTCCCTTCCCACTATAACACTCTGCCTTCTCTCTGTCCAGAATAAAGGAAGTGATATATTATCCTACTATACACCAGCCAGAACCCATTAGGAGTATTGTGTATAGTTCTGAACTTCCTACTTTCAAGACTGACATTGACAAGCTTGGAGCATGTCCAAAGGAAGGCTCCCAGGATTGCAAGAGGACTCAAACCCAGGCCATAAGAGTAAGCTGAAGGAACCAGAGAGGTTTTACCTGCATCAAACAGGCCTTAGAGATGATACTTTCAAACAGGATTTCTGCTTTCAAATATTTTAAAGGATGTCATAATGGAAAACAGATTGTTCTTTTACTTTGGATAGTAGAACTAGGGCCAGGGTACAAGACCATTAATCAACACTCTTCAGGACCTGTCATTCAACCTAGTTCTGAATCTACCTAACTGTACTGTCATCCAGCTCACAGCTCATTGTCTTGTCCATGATGGTAGTTTAAAACCCTTGTCAGAAGCTTACTAGAAATAAAAACTTCCTAATAGTTTCAGCTCTCCAAATTTAAAGTAGGATGTCTGAGGAGACAGTGATTTTCTGTCACCGGTGGTCTTTAAACAGAAGATAATGATTGCTTTCTGGGAATTTCATAGTGGGGATTCTTATTTGGATATGGGATTGGATAAGATGACTTGTGAGCCATCTGATGGCTTCCATAATAATTGCTATCTTTAAATATGGCTTTAAGGTTTTCAAAACACTTTACATATTTTGTCTCATTTGATTTTCAACCCTGGGATTCTAGTCTAGGGTAAGCCACTATCTTGTGGCATGGACCAGTCATTTTGCACACTTGACCATTAATTACAAGTTGGATCAGTTATTCACCCTCATGTTGACTATGACTTTTGAGAAGGCCAAGTTTAGGGCTTGTTTTTTGTTTGTTTGGCCAAAGACTAAACCCTACTGTATTTTGATTTAAAATAAAAAATGACATCATTGGAAGTACCATTCAACAGTTGATCCTTTTCTGTGATTGATGCAGGATAGATTAAAAAGTCCTTTTGGAGTATTTGCTCAGGGTCTCAGACTAGACTCTTGAATCTGGGACTGTTTTTGTTCCCTTTCATGGGGGTAAAGCAGCCACCAGATCATCTTGGCTGTCTGCCGAAGGCTACTTCCCTAGTCACCTTTCTCCTGAGTTTAACAATGGAGCCAGTTTTGCAATCTGAACCCAGGCTGTTACAAATTCTGGAGCATGGCCTCTGTTTTCAGAGGCCACATGCCTGCAGAATACAAACCTAATCACCAGCAGATGTGCCTCTGAATCAAGAATTCCCTTTTCTGGCTGTCCAGGCTGAGCAATGAGCTGCCTGACTTGGATCCCAGGTCACTTCTTGAAAAACTCCACAGGATGCCTTGATAGCACCCTGCAAACACTCAGAAGACAGATCCTTTCCAGACGTGGGCAGGATTCTCAGGATGGTGAGATAATACCTCACTTTGGGAAAGTGCCTTTGATTTTCCTCCATTCCCCTGGAAAGTGTTTTCACAAACATGATCTCATGTTATTTTCACCAGGGCTCTGTGGGGTAAGGAGGGAAAGCAGTGCTTCTCCTTAGCAACCTGGAGATGCTAAGTTTCAAGGCCAAGGTCAACACAACTGGTTAGTGGCAAAACCAGGTTTAGCAACTTGGTCTCTGTGGGCTCTTTCTTAAACCAGTGATCTTTCCACCAGACAATTTACTATTTACTTGGAATTTTAAGACTTCTTAGGTGCTTTGGTAATCCAAGCTATTTCAAAGATAGATGTGCTAACCTTACTTCCTACACCAATACTTGAGTAATTGAGACAGCTTGAAAGTAGTGGATAGGTTGTTAGATTTGGAGTCAGGAAAACTTGGTTTCAAATCCTACTTCAGATATTTAGTAGCTATGTGACCCTGGATAAGTCACTTAAATGCTCTCTGCATCAGTTTCCTCATATTTAAAATGAGGGGGTTGGATTCCATGACCTCTAAGGTCCCTTCTAGCTTCTAAATCTGTGATCCTATGATTTTATTATCCTTACTCATCCCTAGGTGCTGCTGCTAGCCTCTAAACTGATTTTATTGAAAATAAGAATTAGGTACAAAAAGAGACATGCATTAAAAATGGGAGGATTTGGGTTTAAATCTGAATTCTGCTCCTAACTACTTGTGTGACATTGAGTAACTGACTTAACTTGTCTAGGCCTCAGTTTCCACATCTTTAAGATAAAGTGCACTTGGACTAGATGATCTCTAAGGCCTCTTCCCAGTTGAAATGTACAATCTGATAATTCTGGGGGTTGGCTGTTCCACCTAGCATGGAAACACATGGAGAAGGCACTTAGGCTCTCAAAGAGCTCCTGCCCGTATACCCTAATGCTTCCTTGTTCTCCTCCTTAATCCACAAGGGGGTTCTCAGTGTGAATCTTGGCTCCCAAGGCACCACCTGTCAGCAAAACTTCACTTTTCTTTGGTCTGAATAAATGCTGATCATATAAACATGGAATATAGGAGTCAACCACCCAAAAGCATGGCTTACAGGGTACAGGTTCTTTTATTCATAGCCACAGAATCTACAAAATGAATAAAGTTAAATATATTAAAGTGACTTCTATGAAGTTGTATAACTCCTTCTAAGCCTAGGGTATTCCTTGACTAGTCTAGAGGTACAACTCTAAACTAGGAATTAGGAAGGGAGTTCTGTTGCCAAATAGCCTATTGCTAGTCACTTCTATCAGGATTAAATAAACATCCTCAGATTCTGTTTCACTTGTTGCCCTTTGGATTTCCCACTCATGGTCTCCATGAGCCATGCTGTGGAGTCAACTATTGGAACTCACAATTTAGAATTACTTGGCTGGAGTGGGCTTCTCCTCTTAGATAACCATTGGTAATCTGGTTTCAAATGCTACTTCCTTCTCTGGCCGCTTATTCTCTCTGCTGCAGCTGCTCCTCTCTGGTCATATCTCTAGGTCTCAGGGTCTTATGGCCCTCCTCTAGCCCAAAGGCACTGTCCCATTATGGTAAATTGGTAGCAAAACCAGGACAGGCTCTCTCTGTCCTGACTGCCATCTTGTTTGCCCTTCAGCTCTCTACTCACTGTCCATGAATGATCTACAGCTTTTGTGGTTTTGGTTTTTGTGTACTCAGTGCCTAGTGTAGTGCCTAGGACACAGTAAGTGCTTAATGAATGCATGTTTGATTGATTGCACAAAGTCTAGTTGTTCCCTTCCCCTTGCTTTCCTACTTCTTTAGTCATAGATGGATATCATGGAGTCCAATCCCTTCATTTTATAGATAAGGAAGCTGGGAGGCCCTGGGAGATTAAATGAGTTGCCTAGGTCTCCCTGACTTCAAGTGCAGCACTCTATCCAACCCTTAAATTAGAAAATATAGGCATCAATCCCATTCTCTCTCATGGAAATAAATGCTCTACCATCTGAGCTAATTTAGTAACTAGCAAAGATTCGAATTTGTTCATAACGTGATGGTTGATGAGGGACATGGCAGAGTAAATAGCAGACCTTGGAACCAGAAGACCTAGTTCAAATCCCATCTTTTTCATGACCAGTTCCATACAGCCAGTGTGACAAGTAATTTAATCACCTGTGGCATCAGACAACTCTCTGAAATTGTCAGCTGTAGACTTGTAGAACAACTGTTGATCTTTCCTTGGTAGAGTTTTCTACTGAGGGAACTCCCTACATTGATGAAATTATAAGTCCAATCCCCCCCACCCCCCCAAAAAAGATGATTCAGTATGGCATAAGAAACATTTATTAAATGCCTGCTCTGTCTAGAGCATGATGAAATAATACTTGGAAAGAGTTTAGCACAGTTCCTGGCACATAGGAAGTGCTTCATGATTCTTTGGATGCTTGGAGAAATACAAAGTTTAGACAAGACATAGTTCCTGCTTTCATGGAGCTTATGTCTTATTAGTTGGATGAGACATAGTTGACTAAAATACATGACATTATATGCTAAGGAGACAGCATGGACTAATGGACAGGAAGTCAGTATAGTTGGAGTTAGACCTCTGTTCAAATCCTGTCTCTAATGCCTATTGGCTGTGTGTCTGTGGGTAAGTCACTTAACCTCTCCAGGCTCTAGGGGACTGTCTAAGACCCTAGAGTGCCAGAGAAGGAACTGAACTGCATTGGTAAAGAGAGTTCTCTCACTAGAGAGTTCCCTATACCATTGTAAACACGGGTCTAGTACAAGTACATTATTGTTATTCAGTTGTTTGCAGTCATTTGACTCTTTGTAACTCCACTGGGGTTTTCTTGGCAAAGATATTGGAATGGTTTTCCATTTCCTTCTCCAGCTCATTTTACTGTTGAGGAAATTGAAGCAAACAAGATTAAGTGACTTGCCCAGGGTCACACAGCTTAGTAAGTGTCTGAGACCAGATTTGAACTCAAGAAGATGTCTTCCTGACTCCAGGTCTGACACTCTATCCATTGTGCTACCTAACTGCCAGTGAAGTATATTAGAAAAGTTTTCTTCTTAAAAAAAAAAAGTGACAAGTCAGAGAAGGAGAGTTGTTAGTAACAGACTGGTTTAGGAAAAGCTTAATAGGGAGGTAGCATTTGAGTTGAACTTTCAAGGATGGGTGGGAATTTAGCAGGCTCTGGTGAGGAGGGAGCATATTCTAGGCACAGGACAATAGCCTAAACAAAAGCAAAGTACTTGGAATATTCAGGGAGCATATAGCAGTTTAGTGTGGCTGGAGAACAGAGTTTTCAGAGGAGATTAATAGGAAATAAAGCTGGAAATGTAGAATGGTGTCAGAGTCTGGAGAGCTTTGCAACGTTTGAGTTTGATGGGCAATAAGGATCCATCAAGGACTGTTGAGCAGGAAAGTGATATGACCAGGTCTACCCCTAAAAAAATTCATTCTGTCCTTGGTGTCAAGGATGGAAGTGAATAAGTGAGAGAATAGAGTTAGTTAGACCCGTGCTATTTTTAAAAGACCAGTAGTGGGTTGCTAGAGGAGATCGGATGTGAATGGATTTAGTTGAATGAAGGAAGCAGTAATCAAGATAGGGAATATGGCCAAGAAGGCTGCAGACAGAGTAAGTAAGAGATCAGGACCCTTGTGGTGTCGCCCCGGCTCTGCCACAAATTGCAGGGTGGTTTCAGGAAGTTTGTAGTGCTCTCATTTCCTTTCCTGTGAAATGGACACGATAGCAGTTCACATGGGTCATTGAAAGCATCGTGCTCTGAACCCAATGGCGAGGTCACATAAGAGTGGAAGACGCTCACCTATAGACGTATAGACGCTGGAACCTTGGGAGAAGTTTTCTGGCCTAAGGAGGTGAAAAACTGGGGAAAGAGAGTGGCATAGGGCAAGAAACTGAAGTTTATCCTTTCCAGCTCCACAAAGAGCAGACTTTTCACATGGGAATGGGAAGCTGAAATGCCCTCTCTGGAGGGAAATATGAGAGACTTGATAAATATGTGAAGTTGAAGATGAGGGTATATGTGGGGGCTTGAGCCAGCAAATCTTGATCTCTGTAGGCCTGAGGTTGACACAGCGGGTAGAAGCAAGAACTGACACCAGATGGTCTCCATCTTCTCAGTAAAGTAAATGGCAAGGTCATTTGCCAAGAGTGGGGGCGGGAGGCTTAAGGAAAGAGAGCCTGGAACATCTTGATGAGGATTATGCTTAGTAAGATTGCCTAGGAGTAACAAGGGCCAAGTTGAAGTTGGACGGTTCTGCACAGTTCTGCCTCATCCTCCAGCAACCTTCTGAGCCCTATGCGGTGGGGGTGATTTGAGGTTAAGGATTAGAGGGTGAGAGGGCCTATTATTTTGAAGACAAGATCATGGAAATAGAGAGGCAGCTTGGTGAAACAGAACGTTGACCTTGGAATCAGGAAGATCTGGGTTCTATTCCTACCTCTTAAACATTCCAGTTGTGTAACCCTGGACAAATTGCTTAACCCCTCGTTGTCCTGGGCAACTCTATAAAACTATTAAGTTGAAGGGTAAGTGTTAATCTGCATTGGTAGAGGGAATTCTCTATATCAGTGAAGTCAAGTCCTTGCCATGGAAAAACTTGAGAATAACATCCAGGCTAGTGGAGTAACCAAGATAAAGAGGTGTAGGTGACGTCAAAAATTGAGAGGTGTTCATGATTAGAGACTTAGACAAGGAAAATGGAAGGTTCTTCTGACATTGGTAAATGCCAGCTTCAGAATTTTGGAGCTAAAGTTTTACAAAGTGATAATGCAGTCTAGGGTATGTTTGAGGTTTGAGAAAGCAAAAATTGAGCAAAAAAAGGTGTCATTTTCTATAGTCACCCAATTTTTGACCTTAAAAATCCTTATTCATTGTAAATGTCAAGACATTAAGAGACACCCTGTTTTTCAGAGCTAAGGCCCAGCAAGCAAACTGTGCCCCAAGCTGGGGATAACAACACTCCTTTGCACTTTCCTTCTGGATGGTCTCAGTCACAGCAAAATCCCAGAATTTTTTCACATAATTATTGTATTGCTTTGGCCAGCACCAGGTGTTCTCTGAGCTTGGACAAGCACCTGCTGTATCCATGTTTCAGTCATGAAGCCCTGCTATGAATCAAACTCTTCTTATTTTTGCTATTACCCCTCATTGACAAGGCTCCAGCTCAGTACATTGGCATTGGTATAAGTGTCAAGATCTCCCTCTACTAGGGGTGGGGCCCCAGCACATGTGTCTAATCTGCCTCTTTGCTTGCAAGCTGTTTCCCTCACTTTGAAATCAAACTTTTGTTTGATTCCTGACTCTTCTCTCTCTAGCCCAGCAGTTCTCAACCTGTGGGTTATGTTCAATTTGTAACAATGAAAATACATCCTGCATATCAGATATTTACATTGCGATTCATAACAGTAGCAAAATTATAGTTATGAAGTAGCAAAGAAAATAATTTTATGGTTGGAGGTCACAAACCATCAACCATGAGGATACAAGGGTCGCAACATTAGGAAGGTTGAGAACCACTGCTCTAGCCAGTTCCGTTCAGCTCTGGTCACCCACAGGTTAGAAGTCAGTTTGGTCTGGTTGACATAAATTATCTGTTCCAGGAAATTTTCCCAAAGACCGATGTGGTTTCTAAGCAATAGAGTATAATAGAAAGGACCCTATATCTGGAGTCACCTGACTTGAATTCAACTCATGTTTCAGGCACTTATTATATGTGGCCTTGAGCAAGTCACTCAATTCAGAGGTGAACGGCCTCCTGTTGCCTCTTTGGTTTAACACTTAGATCACCTTAACACCCTGACCCCAAATGATTTTTCTAACTTTATTATACATTAGTCTCCTTCCCTACTTTTCTACTTCCCTCAAAGTCTGGTCAATCTGACCTTTGTCTCCACCCATGACCTTGTACTATCCATCCTCCATGCCTGAATGTATTTTTTCCTCATCTCTGCCTCATATGATGCAGCTCAATCACTCCTGTCTGCATGAATTCTTTCCTGATCCCTCACCTAGTCACCTCCTCTTCTACTTCATTTACCTCATGTTGATTTTGTATGAGCATATTTATTTACAGAAGTTGTATCTCCCTGATAGAATAAAAGCTCTTGGAGGGCAGGATCTTTTCATTTTTCTTTTTGTATCCCAGCACTTAACACAAGTAAGCATTACATTTAATAACTGTGTGCCTAATGCATAGTAGGTATTTAATAAATACTTGATTAATTTTTGTCTTTGTATGTCTCATGCCCAGCACAGTGCCTGGAACATAATAGGTACTTAATATTATAGTATGGTCATTGGATCATAGATCCAAAGCTGGAAACCAGTGGCCATCTGCTTCAACTGCCCAATTTTCTAGTGAGGAAACTGAGGTCTAGAGAGATAAAGTTATTTGCCCATGGTCCCATATCAAGGAAGTATTAGATGTGAGATTTGAACCCAGGTCCTCTAACTCCACAGCCAATGCTTATTCTGTTGTATCCTGCTTGCTGCTCCAATATTAATAAATATTTGATTAATTGATTCTCTGAGCTTCAGTTTCCTAATGTGTAAAGCGAGGGTAATGGTACTTGTGTTGTCTCTCTTGTGATAAGGAAAGGATTTTGCAAACCTTAAAAAGTGCCATATGGATTTGGGTCATCATTACTTCAATATTTTCACATTGAACCTGGGAATGAGCCTTCTCACCTTTGCCTATTTCTCAAACTATAAACAGTTCATCACTGAGTCTACACTTGAAACCCTTCTAGTTGGGGAGAGGTGCACTGTCTATACCTTCCATAACTCCAAGTCACTCCCATGGCAGGATGAGGCATTGGACAAAGACTTTAATGGAAGGAGTTATTCTTAGCGATTTTGTTCAGAGGGGACTTAATTTTCAGGGCTCACGTTGGCCACCTTCAGTGACCTGCTATTAACTTTGTGCTTTGGCACAGCAACCTAGATGACAGCCAACTGAATATTACTCCAGTTCAAAGGCACCATATTTTCACTCAACATTCTCCAAACTATATCTCACTCACCAAATGTCCTGTAGCCATTACATGGAGAAAATAACTAAAGGGAAAGACTGTCTTAATGCCTAAGCTTTTCTTTTTTGGGGGGTGGTGGTGGTGGAGGGCAGAAAGTGAGATACCTTTGGGAACCTTGTGGCTAGGATGCTATTTAACCAAATGGATGATTGCTGTAGCCTCCTTGCTACAATTTCTGTTGGTTCTTATAGGACCACTGAATGTTAAAGCTTGAATTAAAAAGACCTCCGAGTTAATCTAGTCCCACTTCCTTCCTCCTTCCTCACCATGTGAGAGGTGGCTGTGGTCCTTGGCTTCTCTGTCTTTGGCTGATAGTGGTGGTGTCATGCTGATGTTCTTGACTGAGCCAAGGGCTCCATGCCAAAGTGGTGATGTATTTACCTCCATTGCTCCAAGATGACTCCAAGGGTTTTTATATATTAACTTGAAGCAATGCCACAGTCATGTGGGTGACAGAGTTGACACAGCATCGGATCTGGGGCCCCATTGACTGGCTGCTACCACAGCCAATGTTTCTATCTCTACAAGCTAGGGGGCTACCTAGGCCACCCACGGGGAGGGTTAGTCAAGAGCACCAAGACCAATCAGATTAGATCCCTTTTCAGGCTTTCAGTTCAACCATGCCAGAGGACAGAATTCCATTGTAGGGTTTGTCCTTGAAGTCAAGGCAACAAGTATTTATTTAGCACTCAGTGCTAAGTACTGGGGAAACAGTGAAAGTCAAAAATAAAATCCCTGTCCTCAAAGAGCTCACAATGCTCCCTTGAAGAAGTGGAATGCCTTGCATCATAGACATTTATTGATAGCATTCTAAGTCTAGAGCTAGAAGTGCCAGCAGAAGCCATCTTGTCTAGCCTCTTCAGTTAGTTGAAGAAACTGAGGCAAAAAGAGATTAAGTTTCTTAGGGTTGTAGCATCATAGATCTAGAGGTGGGAAGGGCCCCAGAGGCTATTGTCTAACCCTGGGACCATTGCTAGTGATCCTGACTTTTGTATTGCCGCTGGATTCTGATGATTGTGGAGGACAAAGAGAGGCTGATGACTGTGCAGCTCTGTCTCACTTAAACTCATTTCACAAACAAGTTAAGCCATCACTCTCATGATGTCATTGGCTCTCTTCAAGAGTGAAAGATGAACAACAACAATCCAACCCCTCATTTTACAGAGTGAGGCCCAGGGAGGTTCATTAATTTACCCAACATCATACAGGTGGTAAGAGTCAGAATCGGGATTTGAACTCAGGTCCTTTGGTTGCAGAGCCAATGTTATTTCATCTGTACTGATACTGATGCAGCTCTCCCTTTCTCTCTGTCTCTCTCTGTCTCTATCTCTGTCACTCCCTCCTTCCCTCTGTCCCTCTCTCTCTCCCATTTTTCTCTCTCTTTCTTTCTCTCTCCTGGTATTTCCCCAATGATAATGCTGTCTCTGCCTTCTCATCATTTTTATAGCCTTGAAAGAGATGAATAGTAGAATTCTTAGGAAAATCCTCTACTTGGCATTCAGAGCCCTTCCTAACTTAGTCCCTTTGATCTTTCCAGTATTCTTACACCTTAATCTCCTCTATGTACTCATCAATTCAGTAGCATTGACCTCCTGGCTGTTCCATGTACAAGACCCTCCATCTCTCACCTCTGGATATTTTCTCTTACTGATCCCCTATGCCTGGAACACTTTCCTTTCTCTGCTTCAACTACTGACCTCCCTGGCTTCCTTTAAGTCTCAACTAAAATCCCACCTTCTACAGGAAGCCTTTCTTGACCTCTTAATTCCAATGTCTTCCCTCTGCTAATTATCTCCTATTGATCCTGTATATAGCTTGCTTTGTATATATTTGTCTGAATGTTATCTTCCCTGTTAGAATGTGAACTCCTTAAGGATAGGCACTGTCTCTTGCATCTTTTTATATCCCCTTTGTTTGTGCTTAGCACATAATAAGCATGTGATACATGTTTATTGATTCATTGAAAACAGAGAGAAAATGCACCTAATGGATAGTGGACTTGAGTAAGTTTGCCAAATTGTTCAGTAGAAAGAGTAATGGGTCTGGAATCAGGGGATCTAGGTTTGAACCCTGGCTCTGCCACTTATGACCTATGTGACCTTGCAGCAACTATTAAACTTGTCTGGACCTCACTCTCCTTATTTGCAAAGTGAGGAGGTTGGATTGGGTGATATATGAATTCCCTTTCCTCTCTGAAGCTGAACATCGTAGTTTCCAAAGAGCTTTAGGGAGGCAATATGGCAAAAGGTGCTTCTCCTTCCCAACTGACTGGGCTTTTGGGTTAGCTGAGCTTAAAACTTACACATTTGAATGCAGCCTTGAGTGTAGCAAATGGACCTTACTTGGGTGGTTCAGTTTCTCTTCTGCCTCTTGGTATTGAATTCTTATAACCTGATAACCCAGATCTTACTCCTTGTTAACCTTTCATCTTCCTTTCTTCTTTCCTTCCCTTTCTTATTGTGACTCTCCAGTTTTAACCATGTTTCCATCTCTGACCATGATGAGACTGAAGATCATAGCAAAATGGGTATTTCCATGATTATATAATTAGGAAGTGACTGAGGCCTTTTACCTCTGGTCCAGGTCAGGTAAGGGACACTTCTCCAAGCTCTGCATTTCCTGGAAATTATTTATTCCTGGGACAAAAGAGGGTTTAGTTTGTACCATAGACCCCCACCCCACAGTAATAGTTCTTCCCCAGGGGCTAAGCTATATTAAGCCCATTAGTGTTCTGGTAAATGTTTAATAAGCAATTCTCCAGGAGAATGTATGCACACTTTTAAATTTAATTTGTATTATTAATGTTTTCTGCATCACTTTCTCAAGTCTAGACAATCAATAGAACAATAATTCAAGCACTGATTTGTAGTGTTTGCTGAATGCCAAGGTAGAGGGCTCTCACTGAGAGTTTAACAGATAGCTTGGAATCAACTCCAGCACACCCTTGAAAACCTCAAGAGAGGCAGACAAGTTCATACAGGAGGTCAGGAAACAGGAAAACCCTCTACCAGTTATAGATGTATCAGCACACAGAGTCTGAGACCACTCTACCCCCTTGATCCCCAAAGACTGATAAAAAACTGCACTTGGCCAGACTCCAAATCACCAGCAGTCCTTAATGTTGCATTACATACCCTGCCTGCAATTATTTTCCCTTTCATCTCCCTCTCCCCCTTTTGTCTCATCTGCTAGTATCAATGGGTGTTCCACTCAAATATCATCACTCTTACCTGTATGTTGCCATCCCCTTTTTCTCTCCTGTGCTGGGGCAGGATTGTCCTCATCCTTGTGAGCCTGCTGCTCACAAAACTGGTATTGAATAAGGAAGAAGCTAATCCTTTCTGATATATAAAGTAAGTAAAGAAAGTGGCCTAGCTCTTTTTGTACTCAGGTTGTCATTAGCTTCAATAAATGATTGACAACGAAGAGGTCAGTGTCACTGGATGGAAAAGTTATGTGATGGGGAGTAATATGTAAGGAGGAGAGCATTTATGCATGAGGAATGGCCAGTACAAGGGTATGGAGATTAGAGTCATGTGTGAGGAAATGAAGAAAGTCAGTTTGGCTGAATCATAGATATGTGGAGAGAAGTAAAGTGTAAGACTGGAAAGCTGGGAAAGAGTTGTAAAAGACTTCAAAAGTCAAACAAAGAATTTTATGCTTGCTTCTAGAGGTCATAGGTAGACACTGGAGTTCATTAAGTTGAAAGGAGACATAGACAGACCAATGTTTTAGGAAATCTTTGGCTGCTGAGTGGAAGACTGATTGGAGTGGAGTCAAGGAGACCAAATAAGGGGCTTTGATAGTTGTTCAGATGAGAGGGTTTGGATCCCTGAACTAGGGTGGTGGCCATGTGAGTGGAGAGAAGGGGATGTATAGGAGAGATATTGTAAAGGTAGCAACAATAAGGTTTGGCAATTGGTGGAATATGTGGGATGAATTAGAATAAATTAAAAATGACGCTGATGTTTTGAGACTAGGTGACTGGGAGAATGGCAGTCCTGACAGTAATAAAAAAGTTGAAAAGAGAGGAGGGTTTGGGAAAAAAGATAAGGAGTTCTTTTACGGGCATGCCAAGTTTGAGATGTCTATAGGAAATTCATTTTGAGATGTCCAAAAGGTAGTTGATGATGCAGACCTAGAGTTCAGGAGAGAGTTGTGGGCTGGATATATAGATCTGGGAATCAGGTACATAGAGATGACAACTGAACTCATGGAAACTGAGGAGACCATTACATGAGACAGTACACAGGGTGAAAAGAAGAGGTCCTAGGATAGAGATTTGGGAGTTATCACGATTAGTGTGTGAAATATAGATAAAAATCTAGCAAAAGAGATTGAGGAGGGTCAATCAGACAGGCAGGAGAAGAACCAGAGGAGAACAGTATCATGAAAATCTAGAGAGAAGGGTCTCCTGGAGGAGATGACTAGCTGTGTCAAAGGCTACAGAGATGTCAAGAATTATGAGGGTTGAGAAAAGACCATTAGATTTAGCAGGTAAGGGACCACTGCATTAAAAGGGGATAAAAGAAAAAAATCCTAGAATCTAAGGTAATATCTTAGACTGTCTTTTATGCAATTGGGAATTTGATGAACAAATGTGGTATATGAATGTAATGAAATATTATTAAACTGTAAGAAATGATGAGAGTTAATTCCAAAGAATCCTGGATAGTATGAACTAATACAGAGTGAAGACAGCAGAGCCAGCAACATGTATTGGTCTTGAATGCCAGACAAAAGATTTTTATTTTGATGATGTAGTTCTTGAATAGGCAAGTGACATGACTGAATACATGCATTAAGACTCAACAGAAATGTTTAGTAAAATTTTTGTATGTTCTGGAAGAGCTTTTTAAATTGAATGCCACATCTGCTTTTTCAGAGATTACAAAATTAGTCTTAGAGATTTTATCTAGTCACTGTATTTTACAGATGAGAAAGGCAAGGCCTAGAGAGGGGAAGGGACTTGCCTGGTATCATAACAAATAATAGCAGAGCTAGAGCTCAAATCTAGGCCATCTAAGTCATAATTCCATGTTCTTCCTATTGTATCTCAATTCTCCCTCACCTCCTAGTCCTGACCCATCTCCAAAGACAGAAAAGAGTAACATACATTTTTTTTTGTACCAGACTTACATAGGATTAAAAAAATAATTTTTTTTTAAAAAAAGTGTATGTTGGGATAACCTGCTGGAATCAATGAGGAAGTGAGTAGAATGCTGAATTTGGAGTCTGATGACCTGAGATTGAATCTTTGATCTGCTATTTACTATCTGAGTAGCTTTGGACAAGTCACTTAACTTTTGTGTGCCTCAGTTTCTTCATCTGGAGGTTTTAGTCAGTGACCTCTAAGGTGTCTCCCAGCTCTTTATCTAGGATATTATGGTCCTTTTGGAGGGCCCTTAGTTTTCTTGTCTTTAAAATGAGGTGTTTGGGGTAGATATCCTCTAAGATCTCTTTCAGCTCTAAATACATGAACCTTTGATTCTATGACCTCCCCAGGCCTCAGTTTCCTCATCTCTAAAATGAGGAGGTTGAACTAGATGGCCTTTAAGATACCTTCCAATTCCAGATCTATGATCCCCATACTTGATTTCCCTTTGGTGTTTTGCTAGGGACTATTTGAAAACAACTTTCTCTTTAGCTCACAAAGATAATGTATAAAGATTTCAGTTTGCCATGCATAGAAACTCTTTTCATTTTGTAGACATCACTGCTTTCCTCTAGAAAGGTTTTTAATCATTGCTAAAGTTTTATGAGAGCTTTGTCTAGACACTAACACCTATCAACCAATGATGTATTCACAGTGCAATCTGTTCTTCTGCTGGTATAATGGACCACCTGCCATGCACCTTGGAATAGTCACAGAACAGTTTTTGGAACACACAGGGAAAAAAAAACACCTCAATTATTCAGTGTCCACAAATTAAGAATCTGTAATAATTTGGATGGAAATTTAGTTTTGTGCTACATGTGAGAGAGAGTATGTTATAATGGATAGCAAGATCATTTTGGAATCAGGGATATCAAAGCCTGCCTTAGGTACAAACTGGCCACATGACCTTGGGCAAGTCACTTGACTTCTCACTGTGCCAGGCAAATCTCTTAAGACCATAAGGGCAAGGAAGATGTATATCTGCTTTAACTGAAGGAGTTTCCACACTAGAAGTGCACAGTGTCAAAGAAGTCAGACTCCCAAGGAAAAAACAGCGAGATAGATGAGAACATGCTAAAAGTATTTTGCTTCAGACAATAATCTAAGCAATTTAGAAGAACCAATATGCTAATTATAAACCATTATAAATTATAAAATATTATAAGTAATTAATATGCTAACTTCTAATCCTTTTGTTCGTTAGAGTAGGTCCCCACGAACCTCTACTCAGCAGTTTTTTTTTGTTTTTTTTTTTTGCCTAGATAAATTACTATCTTTTTAGAGCAAAGGGAAATAGATGGTTGAACATGGACCTTGGAATCAAGGGACTTGGGTTTAAATCCTATTTTCTAATTTTAACTGAGTTCTCATCATAGGAATTCTTTTTTTCTTATTATTAAATTTTGTTTTGTTTTTGTTTACATAATTCATTTCTACAAGATTTTGAGTTACAAATTTTCTCCATGTCTTTCCCATACCCACCACCCCAAAACACCGATCCCAGTGTATATCCCCTCCCCTAGTCTGCTCTCTCCTGTATCTTCCCCCATCGCCCCTCTGACTTTCCGGTAGGGCAGGATGGATCTCCCTACCCCAGTGCCTGTGTATCTTATTACCCAGTTGCATGTAAATAATAATAATAATAATAATGATAATAATAACAACAACAACAATAATGTGGGGTGTGTGTGTGTGTGTGTGTGTGTGTGTGTATTTAACATTTGATTTTAGAACTTTAAATTTTAGATTCTTTCCCTTCCACCCTCATCACCCACCCCCACTGGAAAGACAAGCAATTCAATACAGGCCATACATGTGTAGTTACGCAGAACGTCTCCACAATGGACATATTGTGAAAGACTGACCGTATTTCCCTCCATCCTCTTCC
>CM053581.1:420852131-420869063 GCA_028627135.1 Pseudochirops cupreus
TCCTCTAGCCAACCAGTCCACCCTTGAATCCCTTGTTGCCCAATGCATTGGCTTGTCACTCACCCCTGCCAGCTCCCTAGCCTCCATCATCTTCCCCTTCTGCCTTTTCTGAACTGATGCAGGAGATGCTGAATGTTTCTGAAAGGAAGCACTCAACAGTGCTGATAATATCCATTACAGATTCATTTTTTGTCATCTCATATACACTCTTATTGTTTAACGGAAATCCTTTTCTTTTCTGATTGATTGTCTATCATATTCTATGCAGTGACTTTCTAAACCTCCTTTCTCTTCCAAGCCCCTGGTGCTGTCTCTTCTTATCTGTTAGCAGATAATATCATTCTCTACTTTGCTGAGAAAATCAAGATGATTTTTCACCAGTCTTCCCATTTCTCTTCCCTTGTATATTACATCCCCTCAATATATTTATTCATCCTTTCCTTTGCTCCAGTCTCTGTGCAAGAGATGGTTCTCTTGTTTGTCAAGGTTAAACTCTTGATCTCATTCCCTCTGGACTCCTCCAAGATTTTGCCCCATGAGTTATTTCCTCTCTTTATTTCAGTCTGTCTGTGTTGTCTCACTCCTTTCCCTCTCACTACAAATTTTCTCAAGCTTCACTTGTCCTTAGAAACCTTCACTTGACCCTGATGTCTCTTCAAGCTGGCCTTCTAGAATTGTCTTCCCTTTTACTCCCAAGGTTCTAGAACAGGGATTCTTAGCCTAGCTTCTGTGGATAGATTTCAGGGGTCTATGAACTTGGGGAAAAACACATATTTATTTTAATTAACCTCTAAGTGAAATTTAAAATTTCAATTATTCAAAAACATGATTCGGAGTGGAGTTCCATCAGTTTTTACCAGACTATCAAAGGGTCCATGACACACACAAAAAGTCACAAATCCCTGTTCTAAAAAGAAGAGGCCATGTTTACCTGTCTCTACTTCTTAATCACCACCTTGTTATCTACCTTCACACCCTACCACCACTCCATAATATTGCTCTCTTGGCAATATTATGTGATCTCTTAACTGCTGAACTCAATGGCCATTTCTTCCTTAAGGTGTTTATATTATTTTACACCATATATTACTCCCTTCCTCCTGAAAGCTCCTTATTTTCCCCTTAGCCTCCATGACTGATATTTTTTGTTTCTCCTTCTACTTTTCTGGCCACTCCTCAATTACCTTTGTTGGATTATCATCCATCTCTGACCCTCTAAAAGTACGTGTGATCCAAGACACCACTCTGTTCCCCATTCTGTCTGTATACTCTTTCCCTTGGTAAGCTCATCTACTCTTAAGGATTCAGTTATTATCTTTAGGCACACTACTCTCAGATCCATAAATCCACTCCTAATCTCTCTTTGGGACTCCAGTCTAGACACTGATTCCTGGGTGTCCAGCTGACATCTTAAAAACAATCTATCCAAAATGGAATGTATTCCTTTTCCCCAAACGTGGTGTTTTACTTATGCATGGCTGTATTTTCTCTCCCTAGGCTTGACTTTTCAATGGGGAATTACAAAGTAAGAGATTCTTTTAAATAATGTGGTAATATAGAGTAATTGAGAAGCAACTTGGTGTTTGAGGATAGGGAGCCAGCCTTATAATTAGGGACATGCGGATCCAAAGTCTGCCTTTGTCACTTATTGCTTATATGACCAAGGACATGTCTTTTTACTTCTTCTTGTCCCAGGCAGCTCTCTGCTAAGCTGCAAGTGATTTGCCAGTCTGGATGAATAGAGAGAGTTTCCGTGCTGGAAATCCCCTTCAGCAGTGCAATCCTAGGTCTAGATTGATTGAACTCCCTCCCAGTCCCCCCAGAAAGTAGGATGGAGATGCTATATATAAAATAAGACTCACTAATATTTTTAGTTTTGTACTAAATTCTGTGACAAATTTAATTTTTAAGATTAATTGCAAACTAGTACAAAGTCATAGAGAGTTGAATATTTAAAATATTTTTCTATAAGTAACCATTGTGATTGGACAAATGTATAAATTGATTATTTATTAAAAGAAAGTATTTTTTTGAGAACCAAATTAGGTGATGTAAAGAGCTAAGAACTGAAGACAGAGAAATTTGATAGAGGTTTGCTTACATTAGGTACTCTCTCACTTTGTAGCATTCCTATTTAATCAGCTGCCCGGGTTTTACATAAAGAATGTTTGATGAAAACATATAACCTTTGAATGCAGTCCTACTCTGAATTCTTCTGGGCAATAGTACTGAATAGGTATTTATTTTCCTTTTTTTTTTCTTTTTTTTATACCTCTTGCATAATAGAAGGCACAAGTTCATTTGATGGAGTACCAACCCTTGGAACAAGTTCTGGAAATGTTCAGCTGGACAGAAGTAAAAATGAAAAATTATCCAAAAAATCAAGTGGTCACACAGGAAACAAGGGCTCCAAGAGGAAACAGGTGGATTTGAAGGGTGACAATGGCCTCTGTGATTGTGAAAATGAACTGTCTCAGCCACAAATGGGTAAGATCCCTAAGACATTGAGCAATCTACAGAATAAATCAAACCAAATTCTAGCCAGATCAGCAGCAAAAGGCTGCAAGCCAGCCCCCAAGAATAAATTGATTGCAGGGCAGGCAAAACTAACTCAGTTTTTTAGACTCTGAATTTGTCTCACTTGTTCTCTGGGTGTCTGTATTAGTCAACTAAACAAAAACCAAGTCTTTAGTGAAAAGGTCATTGACTATCACCTTTGGAAAGGTCAATATGTCCAGTACACTAGAGCTCTGTCCGATTGAAATGTAAAATGTAGAAGACATTACTATCAGTCAAATAGACAAATGAGTCATGATGGTGCTGAATTCTCACAAGGTTTATTATACAGTAACATGGTTACATTTCATTTGCCCAGGTAAAATCTCAATCATTTGTTCCAAAATACAAACATTGACGACATGTACATTTATGAAGCACAGTAACTTTCATGTTTTGTTTTACTGGCATCTCAATAGCTTTGTTTTCTTGGGAAAAGATGATGTACGCTTGCAGGTATCAGATTTGCCAACAAGGTCGATAGACTCTGCCCAGCATACACCTGAGCACTGCAGGGAAAAAAATTCCAAAAGTTTAGATTGTGAAAAGGATTACATTATAGTGACTGTACTAGAAATGCAAGACTGATTAGATTAATGTAGCAATTCTGAGTGACCAGAATTGCTATAATTTCATCAGTTAGTTAACTTACTGTGTGCTGAGTGCTTTCTATTGAAAATTGTATTTTTACAATTGTATTCTTGTCTGATGTTGTTGTAATTATCTATTTCTATTTCTGATAACTTTTAAGATGTCTGAGTTGAATAAATAAAACTACTCACTGTCAAAATCTCTCCTTCCTATTGGAAATTTAACTGAGTTTTCTTCATCCCCAATCTCTCTCCTTTCCTGTGTTGATTCAATATTCTGAACTCCATTGTCAGGAAAAGCCAATGATCCCTTCAGTGCAAGATAAGGGAGCTGCTTAAGGGCTAGGTTCAACGGCAGACCACGGTTTAAGAAACTATGTTTGGAGCCTATGTTCTGTTTAAAAGAAAAAGTTGAATTATGTTTCAGCATTCTTATTATAAAATGAAAGTGTAATTTTGTGGTAGAACATGTGTATGTTAATTAGTGACATCTGTTTAATTTTTGTTCGGAAATACTTGGATGAACAGTGTTCAATAGGATTGAAAGCCTTCCAGGGTATATAATATCACATTGATAATATTAAGGCATCAATAGGATTCTATTAAAGCTGTAACTATCAATCATAGATATTTTTCGTTGAGCTTTAAGAAGACAGGTGCAAATGATCTAAACTCCTATTGATGTTAAGGAAAATGAAAGTGGATACTCACTCATACCTTTGGGTTTCTGCTGTCCTCCTCGTTGATAAAGCCACCCTCCTCAGATTTGTAATGTTCAAGGGAAGGCACAGCTCCAGATTTCTCTGTAATATCTTCCTTCTGAAGAGCTTTGCCCAGCCCAAATGGATTTAGTAGCATGTCATCCTCAACGGTTCTCATGGATTTTGATGCTGAAAGCAAAAATGCCTGGGAGAAGAAAGACAAAGTTAGTATGAGCATGTAGGATGAGAAACCCATGCCTGTTATTCTTCCACTGTTTGCTGTTTGTCGAGGATCACTCAGGTATTGACAACTTGTGCCTTGAAAAGAAAGCCTTCTCAGTTGACATCCTTCCTCCACAGTGCCTACCTTTTATATGTTTTCCCTTGTGAAGAGAAAACACTTCAAGGATTTAAGTCTATCATTTTTTGAGTGACTCATCAAGTGAAGACACTCACCTTTTGTGTAGCTAAAACCTTATATTGTTTAGGTTTAGGCATTGTAGATTTTTAATCTCCAGTATGAATTTTCTCAGAGTGTGATTAAAATTCTTTGTGGAAGGCTTAATGTACAATAGATTGGCCGTTCCTTGTAAATGGGATAGTATTAATGCAGTCCACGGGACATCTGCCTCTCTGCTCATCCTCTTCTCAATAGAACTTACTTTTTGATTAAATACATTTTTAAAAAATCCAACTATTCAAAGATGATAGGCAGAAGGGTTTTGTTTCATTTTAATCCCTGAATAAGGTGGAATTGCTTTTAAGTGATAGTTTTTTGATAAACACTTGACAAAACAAATCCCTGATGACTGAAATACGTATGACCATAAACAAGTTCATGACTCCATTCCTTCTGAAACTGCAATGTTAATAATCTCTCTCTGAACTTCTAGAAAAGTCCTTTTGTAAGGCATTGGCATATTTACTTTTTCTTGTATCTTTATTGCTTAGTACATTGCCTGGCACATAGTATGCCCCTAATAAGTGCTTATTGATTGATTGACATATTTTCTTTTTCCCCTTGGCATAAAATTCACTGTCAGCACATACATTTGGTATCAGGATAACTGTAGTTCACCCAGGTCTTCCTCTCTCCTTTTCTTCGTCCCTTCTTTGCCCTCTCTAATCCAATCCATTAAAAGTCATTTTCAGGATGAGATTTCCATCAATAGCTGGGGTATCCTGCACTCTACCAGGGTGTCCATCTGGCAGGAGGAAGTTAATGTTGGTTTAATTTCACCCTAAAGGAGGCCCTTCTGAACATTTCTACCTCTGGACAATATCTACAGGATGGATGGGGTCTCCCCATTGCAGTATTCCTCTGGGTGAGGGTAGAGGTCTACCTAACTTCCAAGGAAAAGACATACTTTCCCTACCTAAGGCTAACCACCCCCTTCTCAAAATCATTCCCTAGGGTATACCCATTTAATACTTACCAAGGCTAGGCATCACCCAGCATGTTCTCAGCCAGGATTAGTGAACATTGGCTTTTTTTTTTTAAGATTTTACTGATTCCTAAAGCAAAATCTAGGTTCAAAAGATTTCCTTATTCTTACAGCATTTCTGGACAGATGGCTTAAGGTAGGAGTCATTTTGGGTATTGATGGCATCCTAACAATGATTAGATGTCAAGTAGGGTCCTTTTTTGTCCCCTGTCACAGGAAGATAATCCAGGACCTTCCTAGAAGGTAAGGTGAGCAACCTGGATTGCCTTATAGGTGCAGTGAAAATCCTGCTATGGGGAACATAGCTTAGCCAGGCCTCCCCAAAGTGGCTTCAACAATGAAGAGAAAGTTGACAAGGCCAGGCCTGCCACTGCAGTGCAGTGGGTTGTGGATGGGGGACTGGAAGACCCTGGTGGGTGACATAGCAGAAACTTCTAGTGGTGAATGTGGGGAGCACTGATGTTGAAGACTACAGTAGCTTTTGGTCATGAGTGACACTTCAGATCATCTCCCCAACCACAAATTCACTGGTGTAGACAGCCTGGAAGATCTCAGCTTTGCTACATAGGTGACAGGCTACTTTCATGCTGATGCTTGTCCATGTTGGGATGAGCAGAGGGTGGTGCAGGTGTCATCCCCTCAAAGTTCATAGCAGAAGGCAGCTACTTTGGTGATGTGGAATGGACTGAAGGAATAGTACACTGCCAGCTGAAGCAGTAACCCCTGGGTCCAAGCCAGAAGCAATCCCAGGAATCTCCCAGAAATGTGTCCCCTGGGAAGATCCAAAAGACTTGAATCAGGTTATGAAGTGCCTGGGATTGCCTGAGAGGAAAGAGAAAAAGGAGGAAGGGCAGGATACCTCCAGGAGCCCTTCAGCATGATACAGATATACAGTTACTTCATGCTGTTTATCTACTGTGATAAGTCTCTCCCTCTCAGTCTGCATTTATCTTCCAGGACCTGATCAGGACAGCTGAGTCTGGGAGGCCCAGTACAGCACCCAGAACAGTGGTGGGTGGCCCCAAGCCAAGCTCTCGGGCACTCAGAAGCCCTGGCTCTGCCCAGTGCTACTGCAGGAGTCAGAGGGGCCCCCTCTTCAACTGCCTTGCTGGCCTCAGCTCTCTTCCTTCTGCTTTCTTCTCATCTTCAGCCACCATCCTCCCCAATCAACTAATAAACATTTATCAAGCACCTACTACATACCAGACACTGCTAAGGGCATCTGAGGAAACACAAAGAAACAAAGAAGAGTCCTTGCCCTCAAGAAACTTTCTGATCTATATTTTCATAATATATCTCATCTACCATCCTGTTAAAGCAATATTTTCAATAAATGTGTTTTGAAGATGATTATATATTTGTTTTTGTTTAGTAACTGAGGATATTTCAATTTCAGGCAACATGTATTAGGTACTTACTGTGTGCAGAGCTTAAATTGTAGGAGGAAGATGCAAGGATTAAATAAAGTACCATCTCTGCTCATTCAGTTTAAAATTTAGTCCAATACAACCCATATGCAGAGAATAGTCATAGAAAAGGATTCAGATGTGCCCCAAAGAAGTGTGACCCAAGTGCTGGGAGAGGTTCAAGTTCAGTGGGAAGGACCAGAATCCTAACTGCCTGAGAGGTTCAAGGAAAGTTGTTTTTTTTTTTTAGGGGAAAAGGCAAGGCAATTGGGGTTAAGTGACTTGCCGAAAGGTCACACAGCTAAGCTAGTAAGTGTGTTAAGTGCCTGAGGGAGGATTTGAACTCAAGTCCTCCTGACTTCAGGACTGGTGCTCTATTCACTGCACCACCTAGCTGCCTCTTCAAGGAGAATTTCTTGAAGGTGGCTGGAGTAGCAATCAATCAAGAAGCATCCATTAAGTGCTTACTGTGAGGAGGAGAAACAGTCCCTGACCTCAAGAGGCTTACATTCTAACGGGAAAGACAACATCTAAATACATGGGTAAAATACAAGATACATACGACTACTTGCACTGGAATGCAAAAGTATGTTTTAAGTACCTACTATATGCAAAGCACTGTGGTAAATGTTAGGGATACAAACAGAAATTTGAGATGCTCTCAAGGGGCTAACATTCTATGGAAAAGACCAGACAGAGTTCATATTCATGTTGACTTTGTAGCAGATGGAAGGTCCAGATAGTAATTAGGGAAAATAATCAACCAGATGGCAAAGTTTTGAGGACTTTGGGCAGTAATGGTAGGGCAGATGGTCTTCTTCCAAGAGGATAGAAAGGATAAGGGTTAAAGTAGATTGAGGCTCTGGGGTCTTTCTGACAGAATAGAGATATAGGGGTCACCAGCTGACAGTGGGCGTCTTGTGAGTGGTGGGAACTGGGCAACTGGGCAAAGAGGGTTTGTTGGGGAAGGGAAAAGGCCAAGTTTTGTCATCCTATTGCCTTTTGGTGGGCTAGAGGAAGGTAATCTCAGAAGTTAAATCACCAACTACTGGGAGGACAAGAAAAGAAAGGCCTCCTAAAGGATTTGAGCTGAGGCTTGAACAAAGCCTCATATTTATACATAAAGAAGGAGGTGAAGAGGGAGAGCATTCCAGGCCTGGGGAACAGCCAATGGAGAGGCACAGAGATAAGATGGATTTGTGTTCAAAGAATAGCAATAAGGCAAGTATGGCTGGATTGTAGGCTAGATAGAGGGCACAAAAACATACAAAGACTGGTTAAGATAGAAGGGGGCCCAGAGTATGAAGAACTTTAAAGAATACTTTGTATTTTATTGGAATTGGTTGTCCCTTAGGCATCTCAAAATCATTATTTCCAAAACAATTCATTTTTTTCCCCCAAAACTCCCCTCTTCCCAACTTGAACAAATATTCAAGAGTAGGCAATCAGGTCATGATTGGTATCAAAGATTACAAAGAAGTCAAGCAGGATGAGGACTGAGAAAAAGTCATTAGATTTTATAATTAAGAGACCGTTTAGGTGGAGTACAGACAGCAACTTGGCTGAACTCTCTCAATATTTTCCCCCAAACAACTTTAAAATAACACCTTAAATCAAATTTTGAAGTGGTGGAGTCAATGAAAGGTCAGAGTGAAGCATTTTTTTTTCAGCTTAAGACAAGGTAGAAGGTTGGCAGAAGTCTGTGACACCAGGGTGGCCCCCAGCCCAGAGCATGGGAGGAACATCAGTACTGGGTGTTGGGGGTGACTACAGCAGTGGTGGCAGCAGCCGTAGCACTGGGAGCTCTCAACCCAGAGACAATAAAGGGGTTAGACAGCTAGTCAGAAAGAGATTACAGGAGATCCTGGCATTGCTGTAGTTGGCACTGACTTGCAACTATTGCCTATACGCAATTTTGATTCACAGTTTCCAGAGTGGAGAGGAGCACATGTGGTTAGTCACAAGGGAACAGGGACCCTAGGTCTCAGTTCCAAGGCAGAAAGGAGCACTAGTACTTGAAGTGGCGGAGGATCATGGTTTCTTCCTGGATAAAGACTGGAAAAAAGACCAGGAGAACAGTGACCACACTTCTCCTTAGATCACACTATGTTGGAAACATTGAAAACTTGCAAACCACCAGTACTAGCTCTGAAAACAGCAGCATGAAAAAATCTAAAGCTTGGGATAGTGCCTCCCCATCCCCAGGTGAGAGAGCCCAACTTTAATATAAAATGCAAAGTCAAGAAGTAGACTGAAAAATGAATGAACAACAACAACAAAAGGACTTGGCCATAAAAAGCTACTATGATGTCGGGGAAGACCAAGAGAAACTCAGAAGAAGACAGCAATGTGAACACTTACAACCAAAACCTCAAAGGAAAATGCCAACTGGTGTAGTGGCAACCACACTGGCATACCCTGGATGGCTGCTAACATAGGTTCTTAGATCTGCTTTACTAGGAACGATAGGCTGTTCAAGGGGTCAACAATCTTTTTAATTACATTCATTAGTTCGAAGGAAAAGTCAGCACCCTGAACTTCAGAGAAAATCTGAACAAAGAAAATAGAGAAAATACAAGGAGAGAAATAAAGACCAAGAGACAGGGCTTCTAATGGTCTGATAAATTAGCGAAGATCAACAGACAGATCCAACTGTCTGACCAAGGCAATACATACATAGTTACCAGACAGAGAAGCGCCAACATGTGGGTTTTTCAAAGCTGGGGGGCTCCTTAATGGTTACCCAGGGTCTCATCTGGTCAAATCACAAGAACACTCTTCCAATGAATGAACCTCCAAAGCAAAATGCTCAGAGTATATATACCCTTCCTTTGGGTCTCAGAGGGCCTCTCAACCCTTGTGACCCATCGCCTAATTACAAAGTGACAAAAGGTATGGGCCTCCCTGAAAAACAAACTTCTCTTAATGAGCTCCACATGAGACCTATTAATGGCTGGGAAGATCTTATATCCCATTAACATTACAACTAGACACAATCCCAACAAGAATTCCTGGAATAGTTAAAGAGAGATAAGAGTGATAGAGGAAAAATTGGGAAAAGAAACAAGGGTGAGACAAGAAAATTATGAAGAGAATTAACTTGGTAAAAGAGGCACAAAAATACTGAACAAAAATAACACCTTAAAAACCAGAAGTGGCCTAATAATAAAAGAAGTATATAAAAAGTAATTGAAGAAAAGAACTCCTTAAAAAGCATAATTGTTCAAATGGAAAAGAAGGTACAAAAGCTCATTGAAGAAAATCCTTGAATCTCACTCTCATTAGAATTGGTTCAAGGCAGTGGCTAGGTGGTGTAGTGAATAGAGCACTGGCCCTGAAGTCAAGAGGACCTGAGTTCAAATCCACCCTCAGACACTTAACACTTACTAGCTGTGTGACCTTGGGCAAGTCACTTAACTGCAATTGCCCTGACCTCCCCCCTCCAAAAAGAAAAAAAAAAGAATGGTTAAAAAAAAAGAATTGGTTCAAACAGGGAAAAATATATACACATTCAATTGTGTATAAAAATGTATTTTACCCAATACGGAAATAGGAGGGGAAAGGCATAAGAGAAAGCAGGAGGATGACATAAGGGAGGACAGAATAAGGGAAGCAGTAAGCAAAGCAGACTTTTGAGGAGGGACAGCATAAAAAGAGAGAGAGAAAAGGATAAACAGAAGAAAGTATGATGGAGGGAAATACATCATAATCATAACTGTGAATGTGAATGGAATGAGCTCACCCATAAAATGGAAGCAGTTAGCAGAATGAATTAGAAACCTGAATCCAACAATACGTTGTTTACAAGAGATGTATTTGAAACAGAAACAACACACATAGTTAAAATAAAAGGCTAGAGTAGAATCTAATATGCTTTAGCTAAAGTAAAAAAAAGTCAGGGTAGCAATCATGATCTCAGACAAAGAAAAAACAAAATACACTTAATTTAAAGAAATAATCAGGGAAATTACATTTTGCTAAAATGTACCACAGACAATGAAGAAATACCAAAAATTTTCATAGGAAGTTTCTTTGATAAAGGTCTCTTTTCTCAAATATTTGGGAACTGTCAAATTTATAAAAATAAGAGACATTCCATAATTAATAAATGGTCATATTCTTCATTTTTCTTATTTTTTTGTGATATGACTAGAATAAATATATATGTTTTGCATGATTTCACATGTGTAAACTGATGTATTGCTTACCTTCTCAGTGGGTAGAGGAGAGGCAGTAGGGAGACAGAATTTAGAATTCAGTTTTACAAATGATAAAATAAATAATGCTTTCTTTTAAAAAAGAGTTCACTCTGGAAAGAGAAGTTTTAGTTGAATGATAAGGTCAAAAGCCAGACTGTAGAGAATTTAGAAGCAAGGGAGGGGACTGGAAGTGTGGGTACCTTTGTGTGGATGACTTTCTCAATGAGTTCAACCCCTTTAGGAGAGATATTTGATGGTAGCTAATAAGAATTATAGGATCAAGTGAGTGTTTTTTAATGATAGGGGAGACATGAGTGTGTTTGGATAGCAAGGAACAGGCCAATTGATAGAGAGAGGTTGAAGATAAAAAGAGAAAGTAGGAATGGTAGAGAGGAAATCTATTAGAGAAGGCTGGAGGAGATGGGTCGATGAGTACATGGAAAGGTGTTTGCCTTGGTAAGGAGAAGGGCCGCCTCTTCAGCCAAGAATGGAATGAAAGAGAATATAGTGGGGAAGGCATTAGATTAATGTCACATAAGGAGAAGGGGAGAAGAAAGAACTCTGACAGGGAATGGCTTCAGTTTTTTTTCAGTGAGATATGAGGCAAAATTCTCAACCAAGGGGGCAGTGGCAACCATGAGAGGTTTGAGAAAGGACAAAAAATTTTGGAAAAGGATCTGTGATGCATGGGATTGTGAATAGATTAGGGATATGTGAAAGGATTGCCTTGCTATGGTGAAGTCCCCATTGACATTAAGTAACTCAAGTGTATGGTAGACCCAATATACAAGGTTGCCATCTCTATTCATAGGCATATTAGTAGTAGTGAAGGAGGCAGATGATAAAAATAATCCAGGACTGGAGTTGGTAAGACATGATCTTTGATGAGACAAGGGAGAAAAGGATACCAAAGCAGAGAACAATGTAGAATTTAATCAATTTGCCAAGGGATTGATATAGGGAAGGGAAGAAAAATGTAACCAGTGTATGGGTGATGGCCAAGGAAAGAACTGAGATGTGAAGAGACTGGCAGTCATGATGAGGACAGAGAATAATTCTGAGTTAGTCACAAAGCATAGGGAAAGATGGAATAAAAGATTATGTTCAGATATAGAAGTTTTGCACTTCATGAAAATGGGAAACAGAACACTGGTAGGTGATGGAAAGTCAAGGGTATGACCATCTCACAGAAGGATGGCCAGACCAGGATGGTTGGGGAGGGAAGAAAGAGGGAGAAGTATATCCCTGATATACAGAATGGTATGTGGAAAGGTACAGAGTCAAGAAAAGAGGGAACATGCAAAGGGCATGCATGGCAAGGGTTCTGGTTTCAATAGAATATAGCATGTGCCTGGGAGAAATGTAGTAAGATTTGAAAAATTTAGGTGGTATCATATTATGGAATTGCTTGTGTTTTAGGTTAAGGAACTTGATCAATTAATACATTTAACGCTGTTAAGTTTTAATTAAGAGAACATAAGACTGTGTCATTTACAGAGTATCCTGAAAGTCTTAGTGCAGTTGTAAGCTTTAGTAGCTTACAATTGCACTTACTTTTGGAACATCCTCTATATGTGTATGTGTTCATTCAGCTATATTAATGTATACCCACCTGTGAATGTATTTATATGTGTATATTTATATGTATGTATGTATATACACACACAACCCACTATGTTGTAATGGATAGACAACTAACCTCTGAGTCAGGAAGACCCAGGTCTTACCTTGGTCACATTTTGGCTTTGTGATACTGGACAAGTCATTTAACTTACTCAGGCAATTTTCCAAGGCTCTAAGTTGCAGAGATGCTGTCCATCTGCTGTGGTAGAGGATGTTCCATACCCTAAGCTCCCTTGACTAATGAAAGTAAAGGTCTAATCCAAAAAATAGAAAAAGGAAAGCAAAAAGACAATCAGAGACATTCCATGAGTTCTAGTTCAATGCAATTAATTAATTGTGGAACTCCAGCTCAAATATTTTAAAATGTTCTCTGAATAATCTGAACAATAATTAATGGAGTGAGTCACCAACAGAAAATTTTTAAGGCTAGCAAAGTAGCTTTTGCATACACAAAACTCCATAGACACCTTGCCCATTAAATTGTTCTTGAATGAAGTGTTAACCTTAGAAGAACCTATACCATTGTGCTTTTTACCCTATTAATGTGTTCATTTTTAAATTAGATAATTGTAGGAGGGGGCACAAATAAATATTTCGCTTATTCATTATTGTGTCTTATTTGCCCCTCTCTTTAGAAATAACCCACCCCATTTGATGCAGGATTGGGGTGAATGGTGATAACAGCTGATTCCTTTAGGGGTTGTTTGAATCTCATTAGATGGATTTTCTTTGGGATAGTATTTAGGGATGGAAAGCTCTTAAGTACTCAGACTGCTTTGATCCTTGAGCTTCCTTTGGGGAGAGAGGAAGAATGTTATTAGTTTTTTCCTTGTATCTTTCCCACAGTCTGAAGACCTGCCTTGGAGCTGACTGTCTGTCCCATATAGAGAAGATGTGCCTTGAGAGTAAGATTTTCTGAATCTGCTGCAGTTCTGGTAGGGTAATCAGTATTAATAATTATATATTTGGATTTAAATTATGGCTGGATGAACTGGTTTGGCTAATCTTCACACCAAACTGAAACCAAATCCAAACCATTCTGAGGTTTTAAAAAGATTGGTTAATGTTTTCCTTTATTTTATTTAACTATCATAAGCCTCTGAACATTATGAGGTTTCCCCATAACCATTTAATTATGTAGAAGCAATCCAAAATTTAAAAAAAATACAAAAAAGATAGCTTTTCTTTTACACCGGTTGCTCTGATGTGCAATGGAGCATAGTCCATTTTTTTTCCAATGATGCTTAGAATGGTATCCCCAAGTAAGAATATCACTTTGAAGAAAAATGGCTGGTTTAAGTAGTTTAGAAAATCTTTGGAAGAGACCAAAGCACTCTAAGCAGATGTGGAGAAATAAATTTTCTAGAGAGTTAACTTTCACCTCCTTTCTAATTATCCTTCTTAGCCTAAGTAGTGTAGCCATTCAGTGATGAGTTTGGAATCCATGCTGGCTCATGTGAAATCAAAAGATGGAAAGTAGGAAGAGACCTTTATATTCAAGCCAACTCCCTCATTTTACAGATGAGGAAACTGAGGTTACAGATGAGATGTGAATTCCACAAGATCTCGGAGCTAGGAAGGTCCAGAGCTAGAATTTGAACCTAGATCTTCTGGTTCCAAGGATTGGTGTGCTTATAGTTCAAGTGGTCTCTGGCTCCATTAGAAAAATGCTTTGTAAACCTTGGAGTACCATATAAAGTGTGTTACTGATGAGGTACAAAGGAGTGCTCAAGGCAGATGGAACAAATAGGATGATATGATCAGCCAGAAAGTGATCACAGTTTGACCTCAAGAAGACTATGCATTGAAGCCCCCCACAGTGGGCTTATCTGTATGCATTCACAAAGCATCTCTGACTACCTAACATTCTAGACATTCCAGTGCAGTGCTCCCCTTCCTACTTTCCTGTTCCTTTTGCTTCTCTATAGGGCCTATTGTGACATTCTGGAGCAGTGCTCCCCTTCCCCTCCCATTTTCTTAAACTATACTGTTCCCCCCTTGCCCCATCCTGTTAAACTGTATATAGACTAGACACGTAACCTTGCTCAGTGCTCTGTCTCCCATGGGGAGCACCACTGGGTATGTCTTTTTACTTAACTTGGAGATGGTCTGAGTGAATTCTTTCAGGGCAGATACTGTGTGACTCATGCACCGATTCTTCATCATTCCTATTTTTGATATCATTATGAGTAATTCATTAATGTAGAACCAAACACCTTCCCACCTCTATCTCCCATCTCCATGCTTTTGTACAGGCTGTCCCCTATACCTGGCATGCCCTCCCACCTCACCTCTACCTCCTAGATTCCCTAGTTTATTCCAAAACTCTGCTCAATTACCACCTTCTACATGAAGCTTTTCTTTTTTTCTTTTTGGAGGGGGGAAGGCAGGGCAATTGGGGTTCAGTGACTTTCCCAAGATCACACAGCTAGTAAGTATTAAGCGTCTGAGGTCGAATTTAAACTCAGGTCCTTCTGACTCCAGAGCCAGTGCTCTATTCACTGGGCTACCTAGCCACCCCATGAAGCCTTTCTTGATCCCTCCACCTGCCAGAGCATTCTCCTCCACAAATTAATTACCTAGTATTTTACATATACTTTGATATGGATAAATGTAAAAGTATTAATTAAATAGTATTAATTAAACTAGTGTTAATTAAATGCTTAGTATTTGCAAAGCAATTCTCTAAGTGCTGAAGAAATAGTGAAAAAAACATATTAGTCCCTGATACCAAGGAGGTTTCCCTTCTAACAGAATGAGACCACCCACACCCACCCACACCCATATACATACAAACACATATATGTACAAATACATGTATGTATGTGTATGCATGCACACACATTGCCTCTGCCAATATGATGTAAAGCTCTTTGAAGGCAGACAGTTTCATTTGTTTTTTCAATCCTTGGTATATAGCACATAATAGGAGTTCTTGATCTGGGGTTAATAAGCTTTTTAAAAATATATTTTTGTTAGCTATATTTTATGAATTACAGTAAAATAGAGTTTGTGATCCTATGCGTTATCCTTTTTACACTTGAAACCATGATTTGGAGGAGTGGTTCATAGGCTTCCCTGATCTGCTACCAGGTGACACAAAAAAGGTTAAGAATCAGAGGGGAGGTGGAGTCAAGATGGTGGTGTAGAAGCAGGAAAATTCTGTGAGCTCCCCTCATAACTACCTCAAATACCTAGAAAATATGACTCTAAGCAAATTTTAGAGCTCCGGAACCCACAAAGTAACAGAAAAACAAATCTCCCACTGAAGGCAGCCCGGCAGGCAAACAGGAAGGGTTCATGGCAACATGCTGGGAGCCCAGCCCAGGCCTGAGTTGAGCCACGGTTTTAGCTCCTGGGCAGCCAGGACCAGCCGTGGCTGGAGCATTCAAGAGAGTAGATCTGTGGCAGCTGTGGTGGTTACCAGAATTATCAATCCATAAATGCCAAAGATAAAGTGAAAGGTCAGTGGAACTTGGCTGAATTGGGGGGGCACAGAGGAGCGGATCCAGCCCTCTGCCCCCAGAACCAGAAGCAGTGGAAGTGGCCCCTGCAGCCACTTCCACATGGCAGCTTCAGAAGTCCTGGCCTACAGATTGCAGGGGGACCAAGCAGCCATTCTGAGGCTGAGTGCTCTTGTCTTAACCTACCTGGATCAGGATTGTGGTCTTGGGTGGTGGTCCTGAGGTGCATGACCAGTGAGCCAAAGCTGGTGGGGGCTGTACAGATGGCAGCCTCCTAATAGCTCTGGCAGCTGTGAAAACCCCAGCAATTTGGGAAAAAACTCTCCCTTCTGGAAGCAGACTTCTTCTGTGGCAAAGAGCTCGAAAGTCAAGTTGACTGGCAACATGAGCAGGCAAAGGAAGCAAAGCAAGCACAGCAATCCAACTTTAGATTCCTTTTTTGGGGACAAAAAGGATCAAAGCATGGAACGGAAGGAAGACAACACAGTCAGAACTGCTGCACCAAAAGCTTCCAAGAAAAATATGAACTGGTTACAGGCCATAGAAGAGCTTAAAAAGGATTTTGAAAATGAAATAAGAGAAGTGGAGGAAAAATTGGGAAGAGAAATGAGAATGATGCAAGAAAATCATGAAAAGAGAGTCAACAACCTGGCTGAAGAAAATAACACCTTAAAAAATAGACTAACTCAAATGGCAAAAGATGCCCAAAAAGCCAATGAGGAGAAGAATGCCTTAAAAAGCCAAATTTGCCAGATGGAAAAAGAATCTCAAAAGCTCACTGAGGAGAATAATTCCTTCAGAATTAGAGTGGAGCAAATGGAAGCTAATGACTTTATGAGAAATCAAGATACTATTAAACAGATCCAAACAAATGAAAAAATAGAAGGCAATGTGAAATATCTCATTGAAAAAACCATTGACATGGAAAATAGATCCAGGAGAGACAAT
>CM053581.1:420869163-420887862 GCA_028627135.1 Pseudochirops cupreus
CCCAAAGTCACATGGCTAGTTAATGTGTCAAGTGTCTGAAGCCAGATTTGAACTCAGGTCCTCCTGACTCCAGTGCTCTATTCACTGCACCACCTAGCTGCCCCAACAATTTGAATATTGTGGAAACACAATCAGAATAACACAGGATCTAGCAGCTTCTATGTTAAGGGATTGAAGGGCCTGGAATATGATATTCTGGAGATCAAAGGAGCTTGGGATTAAAACGAAGAATCACCTACCCAGAAAAACTGAGTATAATGTTTCAGGGGAAAATATGGTCATTCAATGAGGTGGAAGACTTTCAAGCATTCTTGATGAAAAAACCAGAGCTGAATAAAAAGTTTGACTTTCAAATACAAGAAGCATGAGAAGGCAAACAGGGAAAAGAAATCATAAGGAACTTATCAAAGTTGAACTATTTACATGCCTACATGGAAAAACGATAATTGTAAGTTATGAAACTTTTCTCAGTATGAGGATAATTGAAGGGAATATAAATGTGTATACATATATATATGTATATATATATATATGTATGTATACATACACATATGTCTATATAGGAGGGTATATATGCATATGAATATATATATGAGTGTGTGTATATATGTATACATGTATACATAGACAGAGGGTACAGGATCAATTGAATAGGAAGGGATGAGGGATGATATTTAAAAGGTGAAATTGAGAGGTGGGAGAGGAATATATCGAGAGGAGACAGGGAGAGACATAATGGGGTTAATTATCTCATATAAAAGAAGCAAAGGATAACTGTTACAATGGAAGGGAAGAACAAGAAGGCAAAAGGGAATGGATCAACCTTACTCTCATTGAATTTGGCTTAGGGAGGGAATGACATACATTCTAAATTGGGTATCTTGCCCTACAGGAGAGTAGAGGTGAAGGGGATGAGAGGGGGATGATGGAGGGGAGGGCAGGTTGGGGGGAGGGTTGTTAGAAGCACACACCTCTGTAAAGGGACAGGGACAAAGTAGAGAATAGAACAAGTGGGGGACGGGATAGGATGGAGGGAAATATAGTCAGTCTTTCACAATATGTCGATTGTGGAGATGTTTTGTGTAACTACACATATACAGCCTATATTGAATTGCTAGTTTTTCCAGTGGAGGTGGGTGATGATGAAGGAGGGGAAAGAGTCTAGAATTTATAGTTTTAAAATCAAATGCTTAAAATTTTACATATATATGTATTATTATTATTATTATTATTATTATTATCATCATCATCATTATTATTATTATTTACATGCAACTGGGAAATACGATATACAGGCACTGGGGTAGGGAGATCCATCTTGCCCTAGCAGAAAGTCAGAGGGATGATGGGGGAGGATATAGGAGAGAGCAGATTGGGGAAGGGGGTATACAGTGGGATCGCTGTTTTGGGGTGGTGAGTAGGGGAAAGACAGGAAGAAAGTTTGTAACTCAGATCTTGTCGAAATGAATGATGCAGACTAAAAATAAACAAAAGTTAAAAAAAAAAAGGTTAAGGATCCCTGACAAAGAAGGGATCTATTAAATACTTACTGACTAGTGGATTCTGAGTTGTTGAGAATACAGTGGACAGAGTGTTAGACCTGGAATCAGAAAGACTGGAATTCAAATCATGCCTTAGATATTCAATAACTGTGTAATCCTGGGCAGATCATTTAACCTTCATTTAACCTCTGTCTGCTTTAGTCTCCTCATCTATAAGATGGGGGTTAATAATAACACCTACCTCCCAGAGTCATTGTGAGGATCAAATGAGATAATTTTTGTAAATCACTTTGCAAACCTTAATATGCTAAATAAATACTATTTTTTTGTTATAATTACTATTCATATTGGGGAATCTAAGTCGTCAAGTAACAGCAAAGTTATGATCAATATTCCCTAATTAGCTAAATGGCAGAGTCCAGATAAAACACAAACACCACGCTTCTGACTTTTGTTCAGGTGCTTTTTGCATTCATCACTTTTCAGCATTCAGACAAATGAAATACCCCAGGATCATCTGTCAGCAAAATAAACCATCTCAGCAAGCCTGAGGTAGCCAAAGGATGTTAGGAACAGGAAGGAGAGTTTGTTTTCCAAGACTGTAATGAAGAAAAGATTTCCCATGGCAGGGAACAAACAAAATCCCTCCCTGACCTGTACTGATGGATGTTTATTGGGAAGCTGGGTCTTCCTAGAAGGGTTTTTAATCCGAGGTCTGTGAACTTTAAAAAAGTTGATAATTATATTTCAACATAATCGTTTTTCTTTGTACTCCTATCTATGTATTTTACTTTCTGTGTTTAATATGGGAGGAATCCATTGGCTTTTCCAAACTGCTGTAGAGGTCCATGACCGCAAGAAAAGTTAAGATTTTCTGGAGAGGATGCCAGACAGACCTATAGAAGTCATTTTCAGAACCTAGTCTACAGACATGATTAAGGCAGGTTGATCAAGAGTGACAAAGTAGGATTTCCAAGGGAGAAGACTGCCAGGCCTGTGCTAATGGATAGTCAATTGCAGTAGAGAATTTTTGAGACCAGGAACCAGAGGGCATACCAGCAGATAGATGATGGAGAAGACCTGTCTAAAAGACAGAGGGATGGTGTTGCAGCTCAGACCAAAAAAATTGTCTTTCTTTTCTGAAGGTCAAAAACCAAGGTGAAATCAGCACTATGTCAGGGCAGTGAGTACAGAATAACCAAAGGGGGAAATGTGGGTCTTAAGTAGAATTATAGGACTGTGTTTATCTAGGTCTGAGATTCAGAAGGTGGCAGGAGGTGTAGCACTCTGGGTTTATCTCAGGGGATATCCCTCCACATTCTCCCACCCCCACCTCATCCCTGCTGGGGCATGGGGAAATCAGAGACCCACAGGAGCACCCTGGTCTCTAATAGGTGAAGTTTTACCTTGTCATCCCTGGAACTAGGGCATCAGGCTGCTTCCTAGACAGTTTCATACCAAGCTACCCAGGGCAGGGACCATCTTGCTGGCTTGCATTACTAGCTGTGTGACCCTGGGCAAGTCACTTAAATGATTTGCCTCAGTTTTCTCAGTTGTACAATGAGGATAATAATAGTATCTACCTCTAGAGTTGTGAGGGTCTGATGAGATAATAAATGTAACATGCTTAGCACAGTGCCTGGAACGTAGAAAGTGCTATCTAAATGTTAGCTGTTTTAATTATTACTGTGCTTATCACAGTATCTGGCATATAATTAAGTGCAATATAAATGTTGGGTCTTGTTCTCCTCCTCCACCTCCATCTCTTCCTCCTCCTCTTCCTCTTCCTTCTCCTTCTCTTCCTCCTCTTCCTCTTCCTCTTCCTCCTCCTCTTTCTCCTCCTCCTCCTCTTCCTCCTCCTATCCTCCTCCCCCTCCTCTTCCTCCTCCTGCTGCTCCCTGTCACTGCTTAACTAATTCTTTATTTGTTCATTCATTCATGAATGCATTTGTTGCCTCATTCCACCAGGGCAGTAAGTTAAATTCCACCATATCTTGAAAGTAGGATGAGGACGTGATGAGGAGGACACTCTGGACAGTCCACCTCTCCCTGGTCTCCCAAGACATCACCTCTGTTCTGGCTTCTCTTTCTTCCTTTCAAAATCTTGACCCTTTTAACTTGACACTGTGCTCAGCCCTTGAGTTGAGAGATCATAGATTTAGGACTAGAAGAGGTCTTAGAGATCATTGAGTCCAAACATCTTATTTTACATCAGGGGGAACTGAGGCCCAGAGAGATTGAGCTGACTTGACCAAGGTCACACCGGTAGTAAGTGAGAAAGGCAAAAATTGAACTTAAGTTCTCTGACTCTAAAGCCAGTGCTCTTTCCATTGTTGGGTTTCCATTCGTCTCTTTCTAGTTTCCCATCCTGCCCTCATTAGTGGAAAGAACTCCTGTACACTTGCTGTTAAATGTCACTGGAGGAAGAGGCATACAACCCTGCCCATAAATTTATGTCTTGATGACAAAAGCAGACATAATATTGTACTAATTTCCAAGTGATATTGTATCTCCAATCATAATGACTTGACTTTGGGCACTTAACTTATGCATCTCAAATACTACATACCCAGCCAGCTAAGTGGTCCAGTGGATAGAGTGTTGGACTCAAGTCAGGAAGATCTCAGTTTGAATCTTGCCTTAGACACTTCCTAACTGAAACCCTGGGCACTTCACATCCATCTGCATCAGTTTTCTCAACTGTAAAGTGTAGATGATAATAATAGCAGTTCTCTCACAAGGTGGTTATTGTGAGGATCAAATGAGATAATACCTATAAACTGTTTAGCACTGTGCCTTGCACATATGTAGTAGATGCTATTATTATCATTACCTTCAATTAATACACATTTATCTCCTTAAAATGGTACATATTCAATTTCACAAAATCATAATATGAGAAATTAATTATTTCTCTCTTTTATTTAATAACCGATTATTAAATTGGGGACCAAAGTTTATTCCCTTTTCTACTTCCTTATCCAGAAACCAACCGGAGTGGGAAATCTCTCTTACCCAGGCCAAGATAAAAAAAAAACAGTTAAAGAAATTCCAAGGTTGAAATAATGGATGTATTCCTCCTCATTGTGTTAGCTCAGACAGGTCTGGGAAAATATGGATTCTCTTTTTTTTCAGACAAGTGATATGGAAATTGATAAGTCAAGATTTGACTGACACAAGTCAAGTACCCCAAGACCCTCATTTTAATATCGCTCACCTCCCATTGTGTTAACCACTCAGTGTAGATTGCGACCACTCAGGAATACCTCTTCAGTGGGCATGTAACCTATGACCCCACTGCCATTAGGGGTCTTTGGTCCAAGAGAGAAGGCCAGATGACCATCCTTTTATTAACAAAGTTCTAGTCTTATTAATAAAATGATTAAATTACCCAGAAACTGTGTCTCTTGAAATTATTTTAATTATCAATAATAGAGAATATCTACCTCTGAAAAGTAGAATAGAAGAGTGGATACAAAACTGGCCTCCAAATCAGGAAAAGTTGGGCTCCAAGGCCACTTCTAACACATTGGCTCTGTGACCCTGGGCAAATCACTTAATCCCCGACTGTCCTAAGACTCTACAAGACTAAAACTTCAGAATAGGGGCTGAACTACATTGGTAGTGAAAGGGTTTCCTCGTTGGGAATTACATGTTCCTATATATCAAATGAGATAATGTATGTAAAGCATTTTACAAGCCTCAAAGTACTATATGAATGTTAATGGTTTATTTAAAAAATTAAAGACCTTTTTTCTCCCCGCCTTGCCCCCATATCCTAACTATTGCAACAAACACACAATCAAAATAAATTTCTTCATTGTCTGTGTCCAACAAGCATATGTCTCAGTCCTCGCCCTGAATCTCTCGTCTCTGTTAAGTGTGAGTAGCCTTAATTGTCATTGTGGTTTGGTCCTTCAGTTGTGTCTCTGTGACCCTGCGGACCACAGCACACCAGCCCCCTCTATCCGCCATTGTCTTTCAAAGTCTATCTAAATTCACATTTATTGTTTCCATAACACTGTCTGACCATCTCGTCTTCATCTGTCCCCTTCTCCTTTTACCCTTCAATCTTTCCCAACAACAGCATCTTTTCCAGTGAGTTCCAGTTTCTCATTATGTGGCCAAAGTAGTTAAGCTTTAGCTTCACTATTTGACCTGCATTAATTTCTTTAAGTTGTTCTTTGTTGTTTATCCTTCCAAGAAGTCCAAGACGACCAATGACATCATGAGGGTGATGTCTTGATGTGTGCAAGAATTAGAATTAAATGGAGCAGAGCTGTGCAAAGTTATCAACCTTACTCTCTTCTCCAGAGTCATCAGAGTACAGAGGCAAGACAAAAGTCAAGATGACTAGTGATAACCCAGCTTTCTTCAAGTATTGATTTGATCTTCTTGCTGTCCAAGAGACTTTCAAAAGTCTTCTCCAGCACCACAATCTGAAACATTGATTCTGTGGTGCTTGGCTTTCCTTATAGTCCAGTTCTCATAATCATACATTACTACTAGAAAAACCATAGCTTTGACTATATGAACCTTTGTCAGCAAGGTGATATCTCTGTTTTCTAGTATGCTGTCCTGATTTGCCATAGCTTTCCTTCCAGTGAGCAAGAGTCTTTTAATTTCATGATTGCAGTCACCATCTGCCATGATGTTTGAACCCAAGAATATAAAATCTGACACTGCTTCCATTTCTTCTCCCTCTATTTGCTCAGAAGTGATGGGACCAGTTGCCAACATCTTAGGTTTTTTTTTTTTGTTTGTTTTTTACTTTTTGGAGGGAGAAGGCAGGGCAATTGGGCTTAAGTGACCTGCCCAAGGTCACACAGCTAGTAAGTGTTACATGTCTGAGGCTGGATTTGAATTCAAGTCCTCTTGACTCCAAGACCTCTATTCACTCTATTCACTGTGCCACCTAGCTGCCCCAGTGCCACATAGCTGCCCCCATCATAGTTTTTTTGATGTAAAAGTTCAAGCCAACTTTTACACTCTCATCCTTCACCCTCATCAATTGGTCCCCTGAAATCACAGTTGGTCATTTCATTCATCACTATTCTTGTCTCTTCTAAGTTGTTTGTCTTTATAATCATGTTGTTACTGTATACACTGTTCTCTTGATTCTGCTCACTTTACTCTGTAGCAGTTTATAAAATCTTCTCATGTTTCTCTGAAACCATCCATTTCATGGTCAAAATAGTATTCCATTACATTAATATACTCTAATTTTGTTCTGCCATTCCCAAAATGATGGGTTATTTCCTTTAATTTGAAGTTCTCCACCACCACAAAAAAGCACAGCTATAAATATTTTTGTTATGTCCTGGTCCTTTTCTTCTTTTTGGAGGACATAGGTCTAGTAATGGTATCTCTGGAGTCAAAGGATATTTTCACAGTTTAGTAACTTTTTGGTCAGAGTGCCAAATGGCTTTCTAGAGTGGCTGAACCAACTCTTATTATTATACTAATGAAATCACAGATCTGATTTAAAAAATCCATTAAGTGCTAAAGGTTTATAAAGTACATTTATATAAAATATTCATTTGATCTACACAGCAGGCCTGTGAAAAAAGTAATAAGAGTTAATATCCTCTCAATTCTACAGAAGCTCAGAAGAGTTAAGTTACTTGCCCATGTTCAAAGACCTAGTAAATATAAGAGAATGGATTTAAACCCTTGTTTCTCTTGACTTCACAGCTGTTTCCAGAGTGGTCAGACTAATGTGCAACTGCATCCAAAATGTGTCAGTGTGCCTGTCTTCCTTCAAAATTAGTCTCTTCCATCTTTTGTCCTCTTTGCCAAGTTTTGGGTGTGAGGTGCAACCACAAAGTTGCTTAATTTGCATTGTCTTAGTAGAGAAAAAGTAGAATAATATATAGTAGTAGAGAAAAGTGCTGGATTTGGGGGTAAAGGACCTTAGTTCCAATCCTGCCTCTGCCACTTACAACCTGTGACACCTGGAGTAAGTCACTTAACCTCCCTTTGCCTCAGTTTCCTCATATGTAAAATGGGCAGTATTGATTTTTCAGGTCCCAATGAAATCCATGACTATACAATCCTGATTTGGGGTAATCTCCCCTGTTATTTGCAATTCTTCTTTAGAGAAGATAGGTTCTGAGTCAGACTATAAAGGACTGGTAAAGATTTGAGAGTATTCTTGAGAAGGAGGGAAGAATACAAAGCATTTGAGGCAGGCACAGCATGAACATCAACTTGGAGGCAAGAAATTAAAGGGATGTTCAAAGGACACAGAGCGGACAATTTGGCTAGAATACGCACTTTAAAAAGTCAGAGATAAGTATGTAAGGGTAGGCTTTGGTAAAAGGCTATCCAAAAACTTAAAAGCAGCAAGGTAGGGAATCTTGACTTTGACCTATAGGTAGCCAGAAACTAGAGAAGATTTTGGAGCTAAGGAATGACAATGAATGCATTGCTTTGGGGAGACCAATGTGCTAGTGGAGAGATTGTTTCATATGTGTGTTTCATATTTCATGTTTCATGGTTCTTATCTCTGCTGCTAGGTAGAGGTGTCAAATATGGGATTCCAGGTTAAAATGTAATTGGGAAAATGTTTAACAAATAAATAAAAATATAGTCAGACATAGGTAACATTACAGTTTAAAACTAAGGCAGTATGCATCCCACAGGGATCCTTATTTACAGTTTAGTGTCCCCTGTTTCTATTTGATTTGATATCACTGCCCTTAAGGGCAGGACTATATCTTGTAATTCTTCTGTCCCTTCTATATCTCCCACAGTTCCTCCCACCACACTTACCCCCTGGCACACCAGTCAGTCGACATTTATTAACTGCCTACTGTGTGCCAGGCACTGTGGTAAGCATGCTGTGCTAAGGATACAAAAAGAGGCAAAAGACAGCCCTCAAGTAGCTCACAATCCAATGGGAGAACAATCTGCCAGGAAATACATCCAAAGCAAACCATCTATAGCATAAACAGGAAATAATTAAAAGAGGGGAAGCTCCGGAATTAAGAGGGCTTGGGGAGGGAAGCCTTCCCAGAGCAGGTGCTGTTCTAGTTAGGACTTCAAAGATGCCAGCAAGGTCAGTGTGGAGGAGGGGGAACATTCCAGGCATGGGGAGCAGACAGAGAAAATGCTCTTCGTAAGTGTTTAGTGACTGACTTACAGGTCTAAGTGCAAAGCAGCGGCTGTTAGAGAAATACCAGCTTGATGAACATTGGGCAGTCTTGTGCCTGTGAAAAAATCCTGACCAACTCTAGGACATTAAGTCTGCCTTTCCAGTGGAAGTCTCCAGAAAGCATCAAGGGCGAACCAAGCACAGTGGGGAAAGGCCATTCAGAACCATGGTGCTCTTGCCTGCCCTTTTCTTATTTTTGGCACTCTGCAAAGATCACGTCAATTTAACTTCCCTGCAGTTCAAAGCTGAAGTTATTCTGGGAGTACACAGTTGACATCGTTGAGTAGTAGCTGAGTTAAGAGAATTCTAGCCAAGGTCTTGCCAGGGATGGAAAGTGACCCAGCAGTTACCATAAGCTCTGTTTTTCTTGTTTCTTCACATTGATGGCAATGATGATATCTTGTAAAGTTCTATGCATGTTGTGACCAACATCTTGACAGTCTCTAGTGGACAGAGAGCACATCTGCTAAGTTTATTTGGGACTGCATATCGGGTAATGTTGCAACAAGCATATGAAGGGAGATCATACATGATCATGGGAACCAGCTTCCCTGGACCTCACAGGCCATTGAGGCCAACCTCCTCATTCTTTTTTAAAAAACATTTAAAAATTATTATTATTATTTACAAATGTAGGAACAGAGGCTCAGAATGGAAAAAAAATCATTCAGGATCATAACTTCAGAGTTGGAAGGGACCTCAGAGGCCAAGTCCAATCCTCTCACTCTTTTTTAAAAAATTTCAATTAATTAGTTATTTATTTTTACAAATGAGAGAACTGAGGCTCAGAATGGAAAAAAAAATCATTTAAGATCATAGCTTTAGAGTAGGAAGGAACCTCAGAAGCCAAGTCCAACCCATCATTTTTTTTTAAAACAAATGAGAAAACTGAGAGATTCAGGGAGGTAAAATTACTTAGAATCATAGGTTTATAGTGACAAGAGATCTCAGTGACCATTTAGTTCATCATTTCTTTTTTTTTTTTAACAGATGAGGAGGCTGAGGTACAGAGACATTTAATGAAATACACAAGGTAATTCAGGCAGTAATTGCCAGAGGCAGGATTTGAACCTAGGTCTGAGTTCAGAGTCGGGGTTCTTTCTACTATGTTACTCTGCCTATTTTGATGAAGATGAAAATTCTATTTTGCTTCTATAGGAACTCCTTGGAGACATTCCATCAGGACTGGGAACTTTTACTTACAAAACACAAAGTGAGACCATCTCTGCCTTGAACGAGTTTATATTCTAGTGGGGGGAGATGGTATAGTAGCCAGGGAGGGACATTTTTTCTTTGAAAGTCATAGTAATGGTGATTGGAGCCATTGGAGGGAAGTAAAAATGATGGCATTGATTTGATTATAGTTCCAGAACTGGAAGACAGAGAAAGGGATAGGGCTGTTCCTACTCCATAAAATTAAAGTCCTCCTCTTTGTTCTTCAGTCCCTCCACAACCTGACTTCACCCTCCCAATACAACCTAATTTCATATCATTTCTCAACACGTGCCTTCTCACTCTCTAGAGAAATAGCATGTCCTTGATGCCTCTGCAATTGTCTGACAGACTTTTCCCTTGATGTTGAAGTTCTTAGACTTAGAGGCTTATAGAATGAAGGATTTATAGAAGCCATCTGGTCCAACCTGCTCATTTTACAAATTTTGAAATGGAGGTGTAGCAAGGTCAAGTGTCTTTCCCAGGGTCACACAGCTCATAAGTGTCTGAGACTGAATTCAAGCTCAAGTCTTCCTAACTCCAAGTCCAACACTTTATCTACTATACTACATAGCTGTATAATGTATTAAAAATGTCCTTCCTCTTTCCTTTCTTCCTTCCTTCCTTCCTTCCTTCTTCCTTCCTTCTTTCCTTTCTTCCATCCTTCCTTTCTGCCTTCTTCTTTTTTTCTTCAATTGGGAGGATGCAACAGAGATAAAAATAAATGCTGTTAATTGAAAAAATAAAATAAAAAATTGAAAATAAAATGAAGGAGATGGCCTATGAGGCTCTTCCAGCTCTTGCTCTATGATCCCAGGATGTCTTCATCACCTAGTATAGGACCTGGCATATAGTAGGTGCTTTAATAAATGCTTGTTGATTGATTCTAGCCCTAAGATGCTATGATTTTCATCTCAGTGGACCCTGTGCCCAACTATCCTCAAATTCTCTTCCTTCAAGTAAGGCCAGTACTAGAAGCCAGCATGACATGCTGAAAATGCCACTCTCTTCACTCCTGATTCCCCCCCCCCCCTTCTCTGTCCCCAGTTCTCTCTGCCCTCCCCTCCCCAACCCTTTCCCCGATCAGGAAGTGCAACAAGGTTCATGAAAACTTAAAGCTGAATTTCAAAAAACTCTCAAAACAACCCAAACCCTCAAACATTCAGTTTGGTTTGATTCTTGGACAAAAGCTCGCTATGCAGCTAGTGGGAGACACTCCAATTTAAGGGCTATAGTAACTTCATTTTGGGGCTGGCGATGGGGAAATTATGAAACCATAACTTGGGTTTTATTTTAACAAAACCGAGAAACAAAAACACTCCCTGGAAGAGGCTGCCTGGGAAAAGGGGCCTACCTAACCCCAGCTGTGGCTATTTTGCTGTGGTTGATTCTCCTGTTGGAGTTATGGGGCCATCCTTTTCCAGTTCCTTTAGAGAAGTTTAACTTTTGAAAGAGCCCAAGCTATCCAGCTTGGTTTGAAACATCTGGCTTCCACAACAAGAAAAGGTCACTTAAATGCAATGGAGTTGAGTTGTTGAAGTCTACCTGGTGTTCAACTTTCATTTCAAAAGCCATCCTAGGAGAGAAGCTTGCTTGGTTCTTCTTAGAGGGGAATTATTAAACAAGTCATGGAAAAGTAGGTAAGAATATGTACTCTGGAGTCAGAGGACCTGGGTTTGCATCTTACCTTTGATGCTTACTTAACATTTGTGACTTTGGGCAAGTCTCTTATTCTCCATGGGCCTTAGTTTCCCTATCTGTAAAATGAGGGGGTTGGACTAGATTCTCTCTGAAGACCTTTTCAGATGGAACTCTGTGATCTTAAATCTTTCTTCCAAAGAGGAGCCATGTTTAAACCTAGTCCCCTTTGGATAATATATTTGTATTTAGGTAAGAATTTAATCCAATGGATATATATTGAGAATCTCTGTTATCTACATGGTAGAATATATTGCCAGGTGAGATGTTCAAACCCAAGATTTTAATAACCCTAGTTAATAGATAACATAAATATATAACATATAATAAATGCAATATAAATATATATAATAAACATAATACATAATATTTACTAAGTACCTACTATGTGTGAGGCACTGTACTAGGTTATGGTAATAAAAAGTAAAGTTAAAGTAATAATTTATTTAAATTATTTTAAAATTTAAAAATGTTAAATTTTTTAATAAATATTTTTAAAAAGAAAAGTCAAGCTTTAAAAACACTCATAAGTCAGTCTGGGCAAACTCACTTGAGAAGAAACACAGTGGAATGGAAAAGACAGCATGAGGTAGAGGCAGGAGACCTGTGGGTTCAAATCCTACCTTAAATGTTTTATAATAACTACAGAATTTTAGAGTCAGAAAGGACATTATGCCATCCAACATACACACAAAAGAATTCTTCTTTATATTATACTCAATAAGTAGTTATTTAATCTTTTGGAAGACCTTGAGTTAGCAGGAACCAACCGTTTCCTGGAGGCCCATTCTCAAGTTGGAGCTCTAATTGTTAGGAAGCTTTTCTTGTTATCAAGCCTATACTGGCCTCTTCTCCTTATTCCTTCTTATTCTGTCTTCTGGGGTCAAGCAGGATGAGTCTTTTCCTTCCTCCATGTTGTGTGAGATGAAAGAGTTCAGAGTCTGAATCTAAGGTCAGAAAAGGTCTTTATTCTTTCTCATGAGAAAGGACTCTGCCCCCATCACCGGCATGGCGACAGGGAGAGAGCAACAGGTAGAAGCCAGCCCATGGTTATATAATCTTCCAATGCAGAAACCCAACCCCCCCAACTGGCCTTCACTCTTATTGGTAGGGGGGCTGTCCCACAACCTAAGCACGGGAATCTCTCTGAGACAAAGGACCCAGAAACATGTGGGTGTCCAATGAAAGCAGTCTTAACCTTATTTGGCATATTTTGTGCTGAGTTAGCACTGGGGGAGGGTCTCCATTGCTCTAAGCCTCAGATTGCTTGAAGGTCAGGTGACCTAACCCTAGGCCTAGTGAATACCGAAGCCATTCTAGATTTGATTTTTCAGAATAGGGAAACTTCACTATAAATTATCCCTCACAATGTGAAATCCCTTCAAACGTTTTCAGACAGCCGTAATATTCCCCAGGAATCTTTTTTCCAGGTGAAATACCCCAAGTTCCTTCCACTCATTGATTTCACTTAGCCACGTGACCAGGCACATGAGTCAGTTAGGCCCATGGAATCATAGATTTAAAGTTGGAAGGAACTTCAGATGCCATCCAGCCCTGTTTCCTCATTTTACAGATGAGAAAATTGAGTCCCAAAGAGGTTGTGACTTGCCCAGGGTCATATAATTGTCAGAATCAGGATTTGAAGCCAGGTTTTTAGACTCCAAAGCCAAAGCTCTTTCACTTTATAGTACACAACTTCTCAGACCCTCAGTTTTTTCCTTTAGTAAATGTGGATGACAATAGTACTCTTCCCACATCCCTCAGAAAGTTTTTGTGAGAGGCCTCGGCAAACCTGAATGCTAGATAATAAGTTTGGGTTGTTGTTATCTATAACAAATAATTGGGATTAAAAAAAAAAGGATTGAATCCTGTAATTAGTTACCTGGGTAGGTGCAGTCAGTCAGTTGATAGACACTTATTAAGTACTTCCTATGTGCCAGACATTGTGCTAAGCATTGAGGATACAAAGAAAGGCAAAAGACAGTCCCTGTCTTCATGGGGCTCTTAGTCTAATGAGGGAGACAATATGCAAGTGACTATTTATAAACAAGCTATATACAGGAAAAATAGAAAATAATAGAGAGGGCATTGGAATTGAGAGGGTTAGGGAAAAGTTTCCTATAGAACATAGGGTTTTAGCTGGGACTTGAAGGAAGCTAGAGAAACCAGAAAGAAGAAATGGAACAGTGAGGGGAACCAAGTAATCCAGGCATGAAGAACAGTCAGAAAAATGCCCAGGATGGAGAAATGGGGTGCCTTGTTTGATGAACAGCAAGGAAGCCAGTATCATTGGATAAAAGAGTATTTGGTGTGGGGTGGGACAGGGTGTAAGGTATAAGAAGACTGGAAAGGGAGTGATGGGGTATAGGCTCTGGGTACCCCTTGAACTCTCCTTGAATCTTCCCACTTGATCTGATGTTCTCTTGAGGCTATAAACCTTTCATTATTTCTACGCCTAAATCTCAGTTACCCTTAACCTAGGCTAGCCTTGCTGCCGTTGTCTGTAATCTCCAGGTAGCCTTCAGCTACTTCCCACCCTAAATCCCATTGTCTTAGATCCCGGCTTCTACCTCTAGTTACCCCAGTCCCATCAAGATCCTCCCCAGACTCCTCCTTAAGATCCTCCCTGGACCCCTCCTCCCACCACCGCAGACTACTTGGCTACCCCTAAGATCCCTCCCTCAGTCTTTCTGTATATAATATCCATCTTGCCTCCATGAAGGGGCTCAGATTCACTCTGGCTCACTTCTCAATACAAGCATCACAAATGCTTAATATTCCTTAAGAGTCTAGCCAATGCTGAGATTTCTTAAGAATCTGACCAATATGATGGATTATTAATAAATTTTGTTCTTCTTTGGCTGAAAGAAGGCTTAGGTCAAATTCATTCAGGCAGGACCTGTGTTTTGCTATTTCAGGGTCTCAGTACCCCTAATCCTCAACAGGGAGAGAAGTAGTACCTTTTTGGCTATGCTCAACAGAATATCTTAGCCCATTTCCATTGGTATAGAGCAAACTGCTGTGTAGACTCAAACTCTATGGATGAGAAATGTAGCAACTAGTGGCAAGGAATAATGGAGTCCAAGAACTGAGCCAACATTCTTGAGGACACCAGTTTCAAAGGACTTTTGTAAGACATGGGGCCTAAGATGTGCTAAGCATATGACAAAGTGCCTGGTTTTTCCCCATTTAGCCACATGCTCCAGTTTTGCCAGATAATGAAAAAGACCAAAGTGACAGCATTTATATCAGCAAACAGCATAAACATTATCTGAAAGGATATGGACTCTTATCAAATTGGCTAGCTCTTTGCATTGTTAATACAAACTCAACGATGCTCATGGAACACATATCCAACCGGCAGAATCTTTTTCAAAGTGATTGCTATTCCACGGAATCACATTACCATGAATCTTGGGTAGCTTCCCTTGAAACCTGATATGACTCACAAGTGTCAGTAAAATGTGTTTAGTGACATTTAATGTAGCTAGAAATTCCTATGATTTTATTTGCATTTATTTTCAATTTAAATATTTGTTAAATATTTCCCTTGAATAGTGACTATAGTTGGGTCTCTTGTGTTTTAATGTTTGTACCCTAGGTCTCCAGCAAGCCAAGATCTGTTTCTCAGCAATAAATGAATTTGGCTGTTCTTGTTTTGGTGGGGGAGGGGTTCCTGAAATCACTTTATAGACTAACAAGTGGTATAGTCCTGATCTTAGTTAAGTGTTAGAAAATTGTATCTTTCCTCATGTATGCATTATAAAGTTTGGTCCTGAATTTTTATGGAATGATCAGTTTTGAAGAACTGGAGAAAAAAAGAGGTCATCAGGGAAGTTTGTGGTGGTAAAACAAAATGGACTGGCTCCATCATAAGAGCAATGGGGAGGAATGGCAGATATTTGGTGACATACTTGTACTCCTGAGATGTCAGGAGGAAGAGAGGAAAATCTCCAGTACATTGGGTGGATAACACCCTCCACTGCCCCATACACACTCCATGAAAATTATGGGAGGACACAGACAAGACTGGGAAAGGAAGGACAGACGTGGTTAAGGCTAGGGTGGGGAGTGGCCATCTACCTTGGGAGGTAATTTCTAATAAAAGAGATTGCAAAGCTCTTACAGTGTTGAGTAATGAGTATCCATCAGTTTCCAAACAGGCTCATAGATCTAGAGCTAGAAGTCATTAATTCTGAACTTCTTGTTTTACAGAAAAGGAAAATGATGCTCACACACATTAACCAACATGCCCAAGATCACCCAGGTAATATACGTATGAGGGATGGGGAACCTGCGGACTCAAGGTCACATGTGGCCCTCTAGGTCCTAAAGTACAGTCCTTCAAACTTCCCAGAACAAATCCCCTTAATAAAAGGATTTGTTCTGTAAAACTTGGACTCAGTCAAAAGGTCACATATATTCCTTGACTTCAGCAAGGCATTCACAGTCACAGCATCCTCCTGGAGGAGATAGGGAGAGGGAAGTATAATTAAATGGGCCAGGAGGGCTTGAACAACCTAAACCCTAAGTAATGCATGACTCAATAGCAGTGTGAAGGAGGAGGTGTCTGATGGCATTCCCGAGTGGGGGAAAGGCGTGTTTGTTTTGGTCCTGTTCTGTTCTACATTTCTGTGCAACAGGTGGCTTGTGTATTGAATCTTTGAATGACATGAAATTTAAAGGTATAATTCCAACACTAGGTAGACATTGGGATCCAAAAAGATCTGGGGAGATGGGTTAGGTTGGCATGTTGATAGAAGAGGGGACATTATTAGGCAACAATTTGTGTTGTGTGTTTTTTTTAAACTAACCTAGGGCTTGTAGTGGAAGGCAAGTTTAATATGATTCAGTTTTGTGATATGGCAATCCCCAGGCCAAATTACTAGGAGTATAGTTTCAATGGTAAGTGAGATTACAGCCTTGCTCTACTCCATACTGGTCGGACCCCATCTGGAGTGCTGTATTAGGTTCTGGGCTCTGCATCTGGAAGGGAAATTGGTTAGTTGGAGTGAGTCTAGAGGTGGGGGGAGAGTTGGAACTATATCACATCAGGACTGGTCGAAGGAACTTGGGTGTTCAACCTGAACAAGAGAAGCAATGTAAAATCAAGGGCTCTCTCAGATGATCTCTAGGGTTCATTTCAGGTCTTCATCTATTGTCTCTCTGGCAAGAGCTCCTCAATATTCAATGCATTTTTAGATATAGCCAGTGTGTTGATCTGTTTTGCCTTACTGTGTATTATTTGGATACTATATATGTAATATATATTAAATATTTACTATATATTGGCAAGGATGGGCTTGTTTGGGAGGTGGAGGTATGCATTAGTTGGTAGTGAAGGAGATAAAAATCTCTCTGTTTCTCCCTACCTATTGTCTATTTACCTGTCTCTCTATCTATCTATCTACCATATACCTATCTCTCTCTATCCATCTATCCATCCATCATCCATCCATTCATTCATCCATATCTATTTTTCTAGCTACCCATCTCTCTTCATCCTTCCATCTCTGTCTCTCATATGTATATATATACCTATCTCTCCATCTTTTTATCTTCTTTATATTTATCTATGTAGTCCCAAAGATCTTCATGAAGTTTTAAGCTACTAAACCTCAAAATTGCACAAATGCTTTTGGGATACTATTTATCCATCTATGCATCTATCTTTCTATATCTATCTAAATGTAAAATATATAAATGCATATATTTATATATACCATATATGCGTATAACTTTAAAAAACTATACACAACAGATGTTCACATAAACAATTCTCTTTCTTGTTCATTGCATTTAACTACTAGTATTTGTTGATGACTGTGAAATGAGTAACTTTTTAAAAAGAACATTTAAAATTTTAAAAAGCAAACAAGAGAGGCACATTACCTTAACACCAAATTGGTAAAGCCAGGGTAAAGGGTCCAGGGTTAGGATGAGATAGAGTCCTTCTAGCTATGTCTTTGTTGTTTTCCGTTTCCTCATTCTTCTTCAAGCTCCATTCTTGGCTCTCTAGATTTTCTCCTACCATGTTACAGCAGCTTTCTCTCTCTGGGAGTTCATGATGCTTTTGTAGTCCCTTCTTCTGATTGGTCAGTTCTTCCCAGAACCTCCATTTTAAGGAAAATGTTCAGGCCAGTCGTGTATTCATTCTATGGGCTCCAGTCTTGATTCTCTGGACTTTCTCCACCATGCCACTGAGCTGCAGCTACTTTCTCCCTTCCTGTTCCCCACCCGTTTTTGGCTTTCTTTTATATGTTCTCTTCCTACATTAGAGTATAAGTTCTTTGAAGGCAGAATTGTCATTCTTTTTGCTTTTATTTGTATTTTCAACCTTGATCCCAGTGTCTAGCACATAAGAAACAATTTATAAATGCTTATTGACTTGTTGATTATGAACTTCTCTAGACTGCTGTTTCCTTGAACCCAATGAAACTAATGCATATATTCTTCACTGAGCCTTCAAGACAGTGGGTTGACAATTTGTGAGAAGTCATTTTATTTCATATCACTCTTTCTACGTAATGAAAAGTATTCTTTGGCAGTCTATCTAGGTGGTCCCAAACCAGGTTATGATGCATGTCTCATGTAGCTGTCTACCCTAGCCATCTTGCCATTAGACAATGATGGGTAACCCTCAACCCCTTTCTACCTCTTGCTATAGTCACAGTAATCAAATCAATACTACCATTATTTCTGAAAAGGGCATATCAGTGAATCAACTCATTATCCCCATGATTTCCTAAACCAAAACTCTCTTCCCTTGCCGTCCTTCCTCTGCATCTGTTCTCTCCTTCTTTTCGAATGTAAGTTCCAGGATGGCAGGAAATAGCTAATTGTTACACTTCTATTCTCTGTGCTTAACACAATGCCTAGCACACCATAGAGCATCTATCTCCCAGAGTTGCTGTGAGTACCAAATGAAATCATGATTGTAAAGCACTTAGCACAGTGCCTGGCATGATATAATATTTTTTTTCTATTTTTTAAATTTTAGTTTACATCATTCATTTCCACGAAATTTTGAGTTACAAATTTTCTCCCCATCTTTCCACTACCCACTGCCCCAAAACAGCCATCCCAGTGTATCCCCCCTTCCCCCAATCTATTCTCTCCTATGTCTTCCCC
>CM053581.1:420888362-420930618 GCA_028627135.1 Pseudochirops cupreus
GACTCAGTTTTCTGGTATTTAAATGAATGCACTATCTATATTTCTTATGTAGAGAGCCTGTTCCATTTTGTGATTAATAACTATATCAGCATATTTATAGTTACTGTAGGCATTGTGAATACTGCATTGCTGATACACCATTTTACTCACCTATAAATCAAAGTTGAACTGATGCCTCTAAGGTTTTTTCCTAGGCTAGCTCTGTGAACCTATGAACTCTCACAACAAATTTGCTTTTGATTACATATCTTTGAAGTCAGAAATTGGTTACATTGAATTAGGAAAGTAAATTAATTTCAGAGAAAACTACGCTCTGCGGATTGCATGAAGATTTCTCAAATTTAAATCTGACAATCAGGGAAACAGCACCTTGAATTGAAACTAAGTTATACCATGAATGACATTCTAATGAGCTTCTAAGCACTGTATTCCATGAATGCTAACACTCTGGTAATTACATCAGATAGCTCTGTGGCGCAATTGAAGGACTTAGTGTCAGGAAGAACTGAGTTTGAATCCTGCCTGAGACACTCAATGCAACCCTGGGCAAGTCACTTAACTTCTCTCTGCCTCAGTTTCTTCATGCGTAAAATGGGGGTATTAATAGTGCCTATCCCAGAGGGTTGTTCTGAAGATAAAATGAAAGAATACAGTTAAAGTAGTCTGCAGATCTTAAAGTGCTTCATAAATGTTGGCTATTATCCTAGTTAAGAGTAGCTTTGGATCACACCAAAGTAAACCACTGTGAACCTTTCCAAAGATAATGGCAATGATCTCCACAACAGAGAGAAATGCTCCTCAGTTGTGCATTATTAGAACAAGCTGCCATGCAGAGAGCACAGCGAAGCAACAAATCTTTTCCAAAAGCATCCAATAACCCTAAAGGACAAAGAACTTTTATATCTCACAGACTGGAGCTTCCCTTGCCTATGACATCATCTGTTCCCACTAGCCTACTAAAAATCACTTTTCATTTGCCTCAATTACATGAGATGTTTTTCTTTCATTGATGTCTCTTGTTAAAGACAAAAACAAAATATACTCCCCCTCCACAAAGAGACTGCACAAAAAGGATTGTGAAGGTGGCTTCTGCTATCACAAAACACTGGTTGTCAAAATCACAGATGTACAAAACTAGGCAGGATAACTAAGGAAACAGATGCCAGAAGCCAGATTCAGAAAGATTTCAACAGGCTGCAACAAGGGGCCAAAAGCAACAAGATAAAATTTATTAGGGTTAAATGCAAAGTCCTGTGCTTAGGTTCAAAAAATTACTAACTGCATAAGCACAAAAGGGATCTAGTTTAATAGCCTTTCCTATGGGAGAAGACAGAGAGATTTTGGTCAGCTGTAAGTCCAACATTGCCAATACCAAGTATAGCTGCCAAGAAAGCAATTTTAATTCTCGGGTTCATTAAGAGAAGTATATATTGGATGATGGGGAAGTAATAGTTCCATTATTCTCTGCACTGTCCAGACTATACTTGGAGTATATGATCAGCTTTAAATATGACATTTCAATGGAGACCCGGACAAGCTAGAGAATATCTGAAGATCAATGACCAAGATGATGAAAGGTGTGAAAGCCAAGTCACAATGAGGAAGAGTTAAATGACCTGGAGCTGCTACTCAGGGAAGAACTGAGGAAATGTGGATAGCCTTGAACATATTTGAAAATTACTACAATGTAGAAGAAGTAAGCTTCTTTTTATTACAGCTCTTTTAAGTGTATTATATGTAGCTCCAAACTACTGAACTATATAAGATATAGGGTATAAGATTATACCCTACATATATAAGATTATATTAAGATTAAAAGAAGCAGATATAAGATTATAAGATTAAAAGAAGCAGATATTCTCTTAATAAAATAAAGCATTTTTAAAGAAGTAACGTTATCCAGAAATGGAACGAAAGCTCTTGAGGGCAAGAATTTCCCAGTGCATAACAAGGCCTGACACATAGTAGGCTCTCAACAAATGCACATTGATATGAATTAGTTGGAATAAGTCATCTAGTGAAATACAGAACCTTGTCACTCAAAATGTCCAAGAGAGGCTATCTGTATCCCCATCAGGGATATCAGGGAAGGAATTCCTGAACTGGAAAGAAGGCTGGAATCCCTAAGGTCGCTTCACAACACTAAGATTTTTTGATTCTATTAATTCTACCACAAAATAGGGAGAAAATGTTAAGTTACTGCATTAGATTACATTTATAACTTAGAAAGAGGCTGTTTTTCCTTTGTTCACAAAAGCTGAATTTCTATTCACAAGATTAGTGGTTACTTAGAATTGAGATTGCTTCCTGTTGCAAATTTTCCAAATCTCTCTGTTTATTTGTATTGGAATCACAAATAGGCAAAACAATTCTCTCTTGAAGCAGCTTTTGAAGTGCTAAACAACTGAGAATAATGTCCAGATTCATGTGAGGCTGTTCAGATTATTTTATGTTTGAGTCACAAGAGAAGAAGAGATTGAATTTAGCTTCAGAGTGGTTTCCCCTCCCCCACCCTCACCCCTACCCCTTGGAAAGTTTTCCATGTGCAGTAAAATTGCAATGAACTTCAAGTTTGCCAAGAACTGGTAAAGTCCTTTTGCCACAAACTGTTTCTAAACTGAAATTTTTAGGAGGTTCCCAGTTTGAGGAAAATAGTACCTCATATAGGAAAGCCTGACTCTGGTTATATTAAAGAGAAGAATGAGTCAAACTACTAAAAAGTTATAACTATTATCATAAGTCAACTCCATTAGGAGTGAAAAGGAGTTTCTCTTTAAAAAAAAAAGTTTTACTGATGTCTTTTGCTATTCTATCAGTCATTTGGAGGAAATGGGAAATTTCCCCTCTCCCTTTCCAGATTGAACCTTCCAAGGGAAGGAAGAAAAAAATAAGGGAAGAATGGCCAACATGGTGCATCAAACAATGGACACGACATTTCCGTTCTAGCAGCCCCATGTCCCAATGTCATGATAACAGCAATAATTAATAATAGCTAATATTTACATAGTGCCTACTGTATAACCAGGCACTATGCTATACTATCCATTCTCTAAGACCATTATTTTTGGATTTTGTTTTTCAATTATTGGGAGTGCAGATTTCTTAGAGAATCTTTTTTCCTTTGTGTTGTATGTAATACTCTTTGGGCTCTGGTTACTTTGCTCTGCACCAGTCCACTCAAATCTTCTAACATTTCTCTGAATTCCTTTTATTTGTCCTTTCCTATTAAGTGATATTCCATTACAATCATAGACCATTGTTTTTACAACCATTTCTCAGCTGATTAATGCCCATTTTGTTTCCCGCACACTGCCACCAGAAGAGGTGCAACTCTAAATACTCTGGGATGACTCAAACACCTTCATTTCTGTCCTGGACATCCCTGGGGCCCAGTGGCAGGGTCATCGGATAAAAGGCCAATGACAGGTTTTCATGCACTTTCCTTGCATGACTCCAAACTGATATCCAGAACAACTGGACCAATTCACAGACGCCCATCTTCCCACAGCCTCGCCAACATTGACCATCCCCAGTTTCTGTCATCTTTGACGATTTTGAGGTGTGAAATGAAACTGCAAAGTCTGTTGGTTTTTATTTAAATTTGTATCTCTCTTCTTGTTAATGGATTGGACAATGTGTTCAAATAATATATTTGGAATGAGTTTCAAAGGCTCAAGTATAATAATTAAATCTTTAACTTTACAATTATAAATACCTTTTTATATTCAGTTGTTTTTTTTCTAACAAGTACTGTATTCCCACATAAAAAAATTTTTTTTAATTTAAATTGATCTTTTCTTATACATGTTAAACTCCTTTCACATTAGCAAGTTGTAGGAAAATAGATGGCATAGTGGATTGTGAACTGGGCCTGAAGTCAAAAAGACTTGAGTTCAAATCTGCCCTCACTTCTTGGTTGTGTGATCTTGTACAAGTCACTTAACATCTATTTGCCTTACTTTCCCAACTGTAAAATGGGGATAATAACAGTACCAACCTTCCAGGGTCACTGTGAAGATCAAATAAGATAATATTTATAAAGACCTTAGCACAGTGCCTGTCCTACAGCAGTCATATAAATGCTAGCTATTATTATCATTATTATTTATATTTTCTATTTAACTATTAGTACCACTGTTAATTATAATTAGTTTACCTTCATTTATTCTTATTTAACATTGCTAAATTTACTATCATTCCAGATAGAATTTCAGCCCAGTTTTGGTTTAATTCAAGTCATCAATTATTCCAAGTTGTTTATATTGGAAAAAGTAAGAACTACCCTTTTCAGTTAACTTCTAATTTTTGGTTCTGTATAGACTTCAAAGTAACAACTCATGTTTGACTCTGACTAATGCAAAGTAAACAAAGAGAAAACACAAAAATCTCACAATGGATATACTTTTGGTTTAATCTCTACTTTTAAGTATTCTTTATGGGAATACTATTAATGCAGCAATTGACCATCAGTAGCATTTGACAATGCTGACCACTTCCTCCTCCTTAAGTCTCTCCCCTTGGCTTTAGTGATACTCTACTGTCCTGCACATTCTCCTGTCTTTGACTCCTACTCACCTCACCCCTCACTATAAAGAACAGGGACTGTTTTTTGCTTTTCTTTGCATTCCCAACAGTTCCACAGTTCCTGGCACATCTGATTGACATGAGAGGCAGCATGGTGTGGTGGAAAGGAGATTGAATTTGGAGCTGTAGGACATGGCCAAGAACACCAGCAATGGCACTTACTATCTATAGGATCTTGGACAAGTCACTATCTGAGCTGCAGAAAAAAGACAATATACAGTGTTTACCTATTCTGTCAGAGACATTTATTACTTTATAAGCAGCTGGCTTGAAGAGAAAGTCTGGCCAACAGATCCCCCTATTAATCAGAAAACTCTCTCATTCAAGCCATTTCCAACTCGCAGTTGTAGTAACGATAGAGTTGTAGTCAAGGATGGAGAAATTCCAGGGCAACAAAGGAACCAATACACACAGGCTTCAATTATGGTTCTGAATTATGTACCAAAAAGAACATTGGTAAGGTGGGCACATGCTAAGGAAGGTGACTTCTCTGAAAAACTAAGGATGTTCCCTTTCTAGGTAAGGATAAAGGCTCTGATGATTCAGGGTATTAAGAATATATGCATTGTTTTCAAATTCTAATCTGGTCAGAGATTCCAGGGAGACCAAAGACAGCATGACATGGCAGATCTTCATTTTTGTAACATAACAAAGGCTGGAGCACTGCAGGCTTCTCTAGGCCTTTAGTCTTTTCCAGCTCTGATCAGAGGACAGGACATGATCTCAAAATGCTCCAAACCAAACTCATTTGTTCAACAAAAACCAGCTTTTCTTGGATTCAGTGCCAGCAACATTCTTTCCCTCCTCTAGGCTTTAGTCATTTTTGATCCCTCCCTCAACTTCTCCACTAACTACTATCAAATTAGGCCTTCTCTCCTCCCACAGGTACGACTCTCTCTTATTCAAAGGCCCTATTAAGATAACATGCAGAAAGCACTTGGCAAACCTTAATCTATAAATGCCAGGTATTATTAGCTCAGACCCTTCGAAGATCAGAGAAAGATTACCCCTCCTATTTTCTCCAAATTCTTTTCAATCTTCACTGTACAATGTTGCTATATTTATCTTCCTCAAACAGGGCTATTTATGTTCTAAAATGGGACCCTATTGCCTAGAGCATCAAGTCCAAGCCTGGCATTCATGGCCTGCCAAAACTGGACCCTGTCATATCTCTACAACTTTATTTTCTACTGCTTTTCCTGCTGTTCCCTGTCTATGCCTTTGCCGGCGCTGTCGGCCCTGTTGGAAACAGGCTCTCTTCCTTTCCATTTCTCACCCATTCATTCTTCAAGACCCAATTCAAGTCTGATCTCTTTCTAGAGGCCTTCTTGGACTACAATTACCATAGCCAGAGATTTAGAACCGGAAAGCTCCTGAGAGAGGGGCAAATTCAGCCTCCTCGTTTTCCAAGGAGTCTTTCTGATTCACTGGTCCAGTGTCCTATTTATACCTGCTGCTTCTCTAATCTGTTCATTAAAATTATAGAGATTTAGAGGTGCAAGGAATCTCAGAGATCATGCATCCCAACTTCTTGGGCAGTTAGGCGGCTCAGTGGATAGAGCTCTGGGCCTACAGTCAGTAGATCTGAGTTCAGATCCAGCCTCAGACACTTTCCGGACCCTAAGCAAGTCTCTTCATCTGTCTGTCTCAGTTTCCTCAACTGTAGAATAGGGATAATAATACCATCCACCTCCCAGAGCTGTTGTGAGAATCAAATGAGATAATACTTGTAAAGTGCTAGCCTTTAGTAGGTGCATGACAAATGCCTGTTTCCCTCCTTCTACCTGCACAGAGCTGAGTGTGATTTGATGCTTAACTGATTGCAAATTCACCTGACCATTTCTTGCTGGCTCCAGATCACACTTCACATTAATCCACCCTACATATTGTGGGATATTCTGCCATCCTCCCTGCCACCCATGTGGACCCTCACCAACTTGTCCTTCTCTCCTCCCCCTACCTCTCCAACATACAAACACTTCCCACCTCTTTCTCTGGGATCAATAATCTAATCACAGTGCTAGCACTGCTTCTGGAAATGGTGTGATGAACAATTGATTGCCCTGTGGCTCCACTCCTTTCTCTGGCCACTACTCTCTTCTATATGTTGCCTTGAGGACAGGAGTGGTGTTGGGTCCCACTTTTTAATACTAGAAAGAGCTTAATAAATGTTTTCTTCACTCATCCAGACAGTAGAGTCAGAGAAATTCAGGATATTGACCATGACAATATGAGATGGGCAGTTCACAAACAAGAGTCACCAACATACCAAATCTCCAAATTTAGTCTCATTTCTTACTTAAAAATACACTTTACAAGCCAGAGTCTCAACTGTAGAGAACAGATGCTCTCCATAACTCAAAAGGGAATTTTCTATCAAGAGAGTCAAAGTTAAAAAGTGTTTGCAGGCTGCCAAAGTGCCCAGCCACAGGTAGCTCAATGCCATCATTTTCTTTACAATTCTGTCATTCCAACAAGTGCTATACCTGGTAAGTACCTGGCTATATTGATTCTTTTGGGGCTTCAGCTTGAAGAGTATATACTACAAAACACATAAACACTGACTTGGTTTCCTTCTGAATTACTTTATGTCAGGGCCATTTGTAAGGCCAACTCAAGAGCTAAGTAAAAGCTATAGAAAAAATAAAGTAATAGAGCTACAACACCAAAGGTATGCATGACCAGTTTTATAATTATTAGAACAAACCACATTTATAAAGGGTTTTTAAGTTTGTAAAGCACTTTCCTAAAAAGTAACAACAAAAACAAAGCCCTCTAATGTTGGTATTTCTATCCATTTTATAGATGAGAAAACTGAGACTGCACAGTTAGCCGACTTGCCAATCATATTTATATTTAGAGGGGAGAAAGAATTTTAATTATTAATTAATTCTGTAACTCACATCTTCATTCCTGTCTGGCCAACACTATTGACTAGACTTCTGTTTCCATTTCCCAGAAGCCCTCCTGTGCTAGAAGTACCCTTGACCACCAAACTAGCACCTTCCTCCTCCTATAAGATCCCTCCACCCCTGTGGCCTGCACTCTGACATTGTGACCCTTCTTCCAATTGGTCCTTTTTTCCCTAACCTGCCCTTTCAAGGAAGGACTCCCCAGGCTAGCTGTACTCCCTGCTTCACTTTTCATTAGGCATTACTCATGACTCTCTGGCTTTCCTTCTCCATCATGTCCCCTTAAGGACACTTCTAGATGGCACAGTGGCTAGAGAGCTGTCCCTGGGGTCATGAAGACTTGAGTTCAAATCCAGCCTCAGATACTTACAAGGTGAGTGACTGACAAGTCACAACCTCTGTTTGCCTCAGTTTTTTCATCTGTAAAATGATGATAAGAGCACCTACCTCCCAGGTTTGAGCAACAAATCATATTTGTAACGCACAGTGCCTGGCACACAGTAGGTGTTTAATAAATGTGTGCCCCTTTCACACCACCTTTACAGTTTCCTTTCAAGTGTTGCCTCCACACACACATTTTAATGTAAGCTCCTTGAGGGTAGAGACTGTATCCTCAGCTTAGCATAGAGCTGAGCACAAACCAAGCACTTAATAAATGCTTATTTGGGGCAGTGGACAGAGGGCCTGGCCTGGAGCCAGAAAGACCTGAGTTCAAATCCAACCTCAGACACTTAGTAGCTGTGACTCTAGGTAAGTCACTTACTCCTGTTTGCCTCAGTTTCTTCATCTGTAAAGTGATCCAGAGAAGGAAATGGCAAACAATTGTTTTGATGATGGCTTTTGTTTTTATAGCCAGTCATTTCCAGATACACTTTCCGTCATAACAAAGAAAAACAATGGAGCAAAATCAAATGCTAATGAACAGCCCTAGCAATGCAGGAAACATTTTACAACCAGGATTCTGCAGCTCTTTATTGAAAAGCAGGACGCTCTCCGGAACGGGGACAGGTACTACAATTCATCAGAGTTCCATCACTTGTAAGTGTTCTTGCATTTCTATTGTTGTGACTGTGTTTGCTGTCCTCCTGCTTTCACTGACTACATGCTGCATCAGTTCATGCTGCTGTCGTGTATCTCTGAATTTTCCATATTCATCTTCTCTTTTGGCACAACAATTCTCCACTATCCTCAGACTACATGATCTATCTCAGCTGTTCTCCAACTGATGGGCACCAATTCTATTTTGCCCTTCTGCTACCACAAAAAGTGCTGCCCTACATATTTGGTACAAATGAGAAATTTCTGTATTTGACAAATATGCCCAATACTAGGACTAACGGTTTAAAAGTTAGAAACAATTTTATCATTTTCTATCCATAATCACAAACTGTTTCCCAGAAAGCTGGACCAATTTATAGCTCTACCAAAAGTATATTAGTATGACTGTCTTCCCGTTCCATCGCTTTGAATATTTCCAGTATTGTACTGGGGGGAAAGCACAGAATTCAATTGGAGGTCCAAATGACTTAGAATTTCACGTGGAATAATGTGTCCCAAGGGAGAAAGAGAATAGCATGTGCCAGGCAGTCAAAAGCACCTCCTCCGGTTCAATCATGTTCTCTCTGATCCATCCCTATACCCAAAAGTCCTAGGAAAAGAAATACTCTTCTCTCCTTTCCCTTGCCCTAGCATTCCTTCAAGTCTAGGCTTTTCAGCCATTATCCAAGGAGAGCAGCCCCAGTGGAGATGGGCCCTGCCATTCTCTTTGCCAACAACACTAACCAAAAGTAGTTGATAAGTAAGCAAGTCAGGCTAGTCAAAGTAGTAATGTACTCCAAGGGAGAAATGGGATGCAGCATATACCAAGTGGGCCAAACAACTGCCACCATCTCGAACATCAGCTTCCACAACAGACTCAGTGCTGCTTACTCCAATCTCCCAGTTTGCCTTTCCTCTGTCCTCCTAGAAAACCATCCCAGATATCAAAGAATATTCTTTAAAGAAAGAGAAAGAGAGTAAAAATCAGCAAAACCAACCAATACATTGAAAACATCTGAAAATATAGGTAATATTCCACACCCATGAATCTCCAGTCTCTGAGAAGGAGGTTGGAGATATCTTATTATATCTGTTCTTTGGGGACCACGCTTGCTCTTTGTACCTCTGCAAAATTATCCTTGGGATTTTTTTGGCGGTTCTTTCTACTTCCACTGTTGTAGTCATTTTGATAGTTTTCTTGGCTTTGCATCATGTAGTTCATGTTCATGTAGATCTTTCCATTCTTCATTTTGATCATAGTCATCATTTCTTAAAACAATGTAATATTCTACTACATTCATGTATTACAGGTTCATTAGCCCTTCCATAATAAATGGCCATCTACATTGTTTCTAGTTCTTTGTTCTGCTATAAATATTTTGGTGTATATGGAGGCTTTCTTCTTATCAGTGACCTCTTTGGAGTATATGCTTAGTACTGGAATCTCTGGGTCAAAGAGTAAGGACATTTCAGTCACTTTATTTGCATAATTTCAAATTGCTTTCCATTAATGGCTGTACTAATTCACAGCTCCACTAACAATGTACTAGTGCTTCTCTAGTGCTGGACTTGGACTCAAAAGGTTGTTGTTGTTCAGTCATTCAGTCATGCCCAAATCTTTGTGACCCTGTGGACCATAGCACACCAATGCTGTCCATGGAGTTTTCTTGGCAAAGATACTGGAATGGTTTGCCATTTCCTCATCCAGTAGATTAAAGTAAACAGAGGTTAAGTGACTTGCCCAGGGTCACACAACTAGTCAGCATCTAAGACTAAACTTGAATTCGGGCTTTCCTGACTCTAGGCCCAGTACTCTATCCAGCTGCCTCAGAGTCAGGAGGATCAGCCTTTCTGGAAGGAAGCCTTGGTTTCCTCATCTATAAAATGAGGGGAATAATACCTACCTCAGGATTGTTGTGAAGATTAAATGAGATAACACATGTACACTGCTTTGCAAACTTCAAAGCACTATACAAATGCTATTATTATATCGTACTAAACAAAAGCTATTACTGTTGTTATTATACCACCCTCCCATAATTCCTCCTTTGGTGGTGACTATCCCCACCTTCGGTCACCTTCACCAGTTTGCTTGGTATGAGGTAAACCCTCAAAGTTGTTTTCATCTATTAGTAATTTGGAGCATTCTTTCAAGTGACTATTTTTCATTTCTATCCTTCTGACTGTTTATCTATTCAGGAATTGTTTTGGGTATTAAATATAGTTGTTAGTTGTCTATATATCCTAGATCCCAAAGCCTTATCTGAGAAATTTGATACAAAGGTTTTTTCCCCCCATTCAAACATTTCCTTCCTTAAACTAGATATAGCAATATTATTCAATTTCAAAATGAACATTATCCATTTTCTGGTTTTGGATTGCCTCTTTTTCTTATTTGCCTATGAAGCTACCTCCTACCCATTGTTGTGAAAGATGTGTGATCTGTTTCTCTTCTCATCCGCCTAAAGGATGATCTGTAATATTAAGTCATATGTCTATGTTGATTTTATTGCAGAGTGAAGCATAAGATGTTGGTCTAGAGCTTAATTTCTACCAGACTGCTTTGTAGTTTTCCCAACAATCTCTATAAGATAGGGAGCTTTTTCCTAAGTACCTTATGTGTTCAGGTTGACTAAATACAAGATTATTGAGTCCACCTGTTTCTGGTTCTCCCTTGTTAGTCTGTTCCACTGATCTATTGGGGGGGGACTGGGAAGAGGGGTTTAAACCAAAAAAAATGGTTTTGATGACTATTGCTTTATTATACACTGTGAGGTCTAGAAGTGCTACTTTCCCTATATCTCTACTTTTTTTTCATCCTTTCCCTAAATTTCCCACCTAGATCTTTTGTTTCTCTAAATGGATTTTATTTTTTTAAATTACATCTTTGATAGTTTGATTGGTAAAGCATTAAAACTGTACATACATCAATAGTATTGACACTTTTGCTATATTGGCATGACCCAGTCATGAGCACTGAATAATCTAACAATTATTTAAATTGTTCTTTATTTCTTTGAGGGCTACTTTAAAACTGGATCTACACAAATATTTTGTGTGCTTTATATCAGAGTGAGTTCCCAAATATTTTAAGCATTTTGTAGTTATTTTGGATAGGAGTTCCCTTCCTATTATTGCCTTTTTGGTTTTGTTATTATTATATAGAAATGCTGTTAATTTTAGTGGGTACATTTTTATTGAAGCTATCAATTATCTCACACCACATCTTTGCTGATTCCCTAGGATTTTCTAAGTAGAACATCATGTTATCAGGAAATAGGGATAGTTTTATCTCCACTTCACCTACCTTTACAATTTAATTTCTTTCTCTTGTCTTATTGTAATTGGTAGCATTCTTAGAACTATATCAAATAACAGTGGAGAGAGTGGGCATATTTGTTTTACCCCAAATTTTACTGGAAAAACGTCTAGTGTTTCCTCATTACAAATGATACTTGATTTTACTTTTAGATATTATTTTTATGATGCTGTAAAAAAAAAAAGCTCCTCTATGCTTATACATTGGAAGGGGTTTTTCTGTTTCAGTTTTTTAGCATGAAAGAGTGTTGTACTTCGTCAGTGCTTTTTTGTGTGATTTTGTTTTTGTTTTTTATATAACTGATCACACTGGTTGTATTCCTAATGTTGAACCATCCTCTCAATCCAGATATAAATCATAGTGAATGATTTGGATGAATTGCTGTATTCTGTTTTGACAGAATTTTACTTGAAATTATTGAATTGATAGTAATCAAAGATGTTGGTCTATAATTCTTTGCTTTATACTTCCCTGATTTAGTTATTAGGACTACATTTTCTCTTAAAAGAGTTTCATAGAGTGATTTTTTTTTCAGTTTTGGAAAATAATTTGTGTAGTTGGTTTTCTAATTTTTAAAATGAATATTCATTTTATTAATTCTCCCATTTTCTATTTTGCATATACTTTTAGAGACTTTTTTTATATCTATAGAGAAATAATTTTTCCTCTGAGGATTTTTTTTCCTGCATCATAGAAGTTTTGGTATGTTGTTTTGCCATTACCATTTTCTTTCACATAATCATTAATTGTTTCTATGATTTTGTTTTTTGACTTGCTTATTATTTAGGATTTTATTAAGTTTCCTCATCTGCAAAATAAAGATAAAAACAAGGCCTACCTGCCAGAGCTGTGGTGAGGATCCAAAGAGACAACATGCGTAAAGTGCCTGGCACACCCTCAGGTGGTGCTATATAAATGTGAGCTGTCAGTGTTCCTGGACTCTCATCCTCATTTCTGCAGGTCTCCTAGTCCCAGGCTATATGCTGCTCACATCTCATTCTTTATCCACTTTCCTGTCACACTACAGGGGATTTCCTCTATCTCATTCCCCAATTAGCACCTATTCAGACCTCATCCAGTCCTGCCTTAGCCATCATCTTCTTTGGAAGGGCCTTAATCCCTGGAGGCTAACTCCCAGAAAATAGACAATCACAAAGGAGGCTGTGTGGTTTGATGGGTCATGAGTCCTATTGCTATGTAAGCACCATTACTGTTATCACTCTGCCCTCTTAAGGCCTATCCCTGCTCTGGATCAAATATCCTTGTCCCTTCTACTTTGGAAGCTGGCCACCTATGCGGACATCTACTTCTCGTCTCCTGAGCTGAGTCCCAGGCTTGGGAAGTATGCCCAATGCTTAGAGGTGAAGGTCTCTTATGGTACCCATCTCCTCCAAAGAAAGTGCATCACTCTTCCCTCCACCCCATGGGTTTACACTTTAATACCTCTCCTCATCATTAGGCCTTCTGGAGAAAGACTAGCCTCCTATATTCCTTTCTCCCTCCCAAGTCTTTCTGCTCCCCTCTTCTTATCCTGCTCTATAAAATCACCCACACAGACATTCAGAGACCAGCAAGATTATGGCCCTTTCCCTGCTTAAACCCATGGCAAGCTGGTTCCTTCTTACTCTTCTCTCCCTTACTACACCTGAGTGACTTCCCTGTTTGACCTTCGCTCATCTCATTTTTGAGAGAATGTGGATTTCTGTCTATCAAATAGTAATTCAATTCTTGTCCATGCCATATCCTTCCTGCACTTAGCTCCCCTTAAATCTTTATCTTCATAATTCCCTGATAATTCTGTTTTCTCTTTGGCCTTTAGTTATTGGTTTAAAAAAAAAAAGGATTTTTTTAGGCCTTGCCTTGCCTTACTTAGAAAGCTGAATTGATTTATGGTTTAGTCTTTTCTTGTTAACTGTACCTTTTTTTCTGGGCGGGGGGGGGGGGGGGAGTTTTGCATTCTTTTATATCCCTAGTGCTTACTACAATGCCTGACTCATAGGAAGAACACGACAAGTGCATGATGAATGCTTGGCTGAATAGTTTAGAATTCGTATAATCTATTCAATTCTGGCTTCTTTTGGAGGAATCAATCAAATGTTTCTTCTATGTTGAAATTCCATCTTTTTTTTTAATCAATGCTCAGTTTTGTAGGCTATCTTATTTGGGGGTGCATCACAATCTTTCCCTTGATTTCTCTTAGAGAAATAGTCCTAGGCTATTTAAATGAACATTCCTTGATAGACAAAGGTCTTTCTCTTAGCTCCTTTTAGCTGTTTTAATACTCATTGTTTCGCATTGAATTCCTAACTACTCTGTGCCTTGGTGTTTCTGTCAGAAATTTGTACTGATTTGTACAGATCCTGATGACCAATACTCTGTTGCCTGTTTTTAATATTTACAAAGGACTTGTGCGTCTAGAGTACTATATTCTGACTTCATAAACGACTGTGTTTTTATGAGAATCCTATGATCTTTCAGTTATCCTTATGCATCATGTTTTCAAGGTCAATCACTTTGACTCTCATAAAATTCATGTGTTCTTCCAATGTGGTTTTCTTTTGTTTTTGTTCTGCCTAAATTTCTTCCATTTCTTTATTAGGTTTCAAGCCTGTCATTTTTTCTTATGGTCTTTACTGTTTTGAAAAAATTCTGTCATCTGTTCAAAACAGTCTACTCTCAGACTTGTTTTGTTGACTTTTTTCTTTAGTTATCCTGACCCCACACTAATTTCCTCTGAATTTCTTCCTATAATAGATCAATTTCTCTTTTAAACAATTCTGGAGTTTCTTATTCTATTATTTCTGGAGACTCTGCATAACTTATTATCTTTATTTTTCACTGTGAGATTTGGATTCAGTTTCCACAACACTGCAATATTTATTCATTGCATTGTGAACTTTTATTGCCTGTTTGCTCATTTTTTTCTTTCTTTATTATTTTGACTGTTGCTTTATTGGCTAGTTTACACCCAACCTCTCAGGCAGCTATGTGGCACAGTGGATAGAGTGCTGGGCCTGGAGTCAGGAAGACTCATCTTCCTGAGTACAAATTTGGCTTCAGACACTTACTAGATTGTGACCCTAGGCAAGTCACTTAACCCTGTTTACCTCAGTTCTTTTCTGTAAAAATGAGCTGGAGAAGGAAATGACAAATCACTACAGTATCTTTGCCAAGAAAAACCCCAATGGGGTCACAAAGAGTCATACATAACCAAACAACAATAACAAGCCAACCTCTCTCTTGGCCTTCTGGTCATTTGCCATTTTCCTCTGTTCTCAGCATCATTCCTCTGCCTCTTGTCCTTCCATTGCCATAGAATGTGCTTTCTACCATCCAGACCCTCAGGGCAAGGTGAACTTAAGCTTCTTATAGTGGGCTGTGTGTAGGTCTGTCTGGATGCCTGGCAAGTGGAGAGAACTACAGATAAATTTATATCGACCCTTTCCTTCATGTATGGAAAACTTTACCCCTCTAACAAGCTCTGTATCAACAGGTGTGCCCACCTATTTTATCATTAGCATAGTAAGAGGAAAGACTGAACAAGACACAGGAGCCAAAGACAGGTTGGAAAGGGAGGTACCTTTGTGTCATGATGTCTGACAAGTTCATAAGGAGTGGGAATTCAGAATGAATCATGACATGAGAAGGCCAACGTAGAGGCCGCTGCTGTTGGAGTCTGGAGCTCAAACATGGCAAATTCTTTGCACTGAGTACATAGTCCACCAGCATATGATTAAGGTGAGTGGGTGGGAGCTCCAAGCAGTTTCACTCTACTGTGACTTTTTAATGCTGTTTATCACATAGAGGCATTCTCTTCCTCCTTCCTTTTGTGGTGCAATTTCAGTTACTATAAATGTGGTTCATATCTTACTGCTCTGAGATTGCAGAACCAGAGGCTGAGGATGAAGATGACTTACATCACCATCTTTCAGATCACATGACCTCTTTAGGTGCAGAGTAATCTGTGAGATCCCAGTGGAGAAGGATCATTACTGATTGGGGAAAGATTTCATGAATGAGGTGGCATTTGAGCTGGGTCTTAAAGGATACTTAGGATTTCACCAGACGGAGAAGCAGAAGACCTTCAAGAAATCTTGAACAGTGTAAGGAAAAAAAGCACAGAAAAATACTGGCGACAGAAAACTAAAGACATTACAAACGTAAATAATGAAGGTAGAATAGAAAGAACACTGGTTTTAGAGTCAGAAGTTCTGGGCGAGAGCCGCGGCTCTGCCACACAGTCCCCATCTGTGGAACCCTGACTAAGTAATTCCACCTCACTAGGCCTCGATTTCCTCATCTGTAAAGGGAGGGATTTGGACGAGGAGACCTCTAAGGTCCTTTCCAGGTCAAAATGTATGGCTTTATCATGTTTCATGCTTCATTTCCCCTCCTCTTTTTCTTCTCTGAAAATAAGAACAATTTAAATGGCAAGACTGCAGATATAGAGGGTTTTTATAACTGTCAACTTAAAAATTTACAATATTCTCTTTAAAACAGATTTTCCTAGATGTCTTGCATTTAACCCTGTATCGCCTTTACATAGTATGATAATACCAAAGACATTTTTAGGTGTACATTATATTAATGATAATATAATTTCATGTATAATTTTATCTAAATTAATAATACTGTACCTTTATTTTTTTCTCTTCCATTGATTTCTGAACACGTTCTCTTAAAGGCTTGATCAAGAATTCATTTGATTGTGTTGGAGAACTGAATAAAAAAGAATTAGGAAATGATAAACCATCTTATACTTTAAAGGGTGGCCTTTATTTAGTCTTATTTTTCCCACAGAAAACAGTGTTTTTATGATCTTAGATGATTTATTCTTGATTAGGAGTCTCTGAGGTTTTACATAATGGTACTATCACCTCCTTTTTCTTTGCTTAGAGCCCTAGGAGTTAATCAAGTTTACATAGGTCATTTTTTATATAGGTCATTATTATTTTCATTACTTAAAACCTCACATTTTAGGCAACTATTTAGGATGGAAACTTTCAGTCAATTATAATGATTCAAATTATTTAAAAATGAATTGATTTGGTATCACTTCTGAATGCTGATTACCATAATCACAATATCACAGAATATCAACATTGGACTGAACCTAAAGGCTACTTAATACAACACATGACTGCAAAAGAATCCTCCCTCGTTCAACCTTTGCCAGAAGACCTACAGTGAGTGCTGAGCTATAAGCAGGGAGTAACAAGGGGCCCTTTAGAAGGCAGGAATATATAGGACTCAGGCCAAAGCTGATTATCATCACTATTATGTGGTTCTCATTTCTTAATGGGATTCACATGGAAGCAATCTGAGAAAACATGCCCTCATCCTATTACTTTTTATCTTTAGTTTTCTGTGGTCAATTTTCCAAAATGGATAAAATTAATTTTTTTATAGTTGAATAAAAGCATTGGAATGAAATACATATTCTATAGACCCTCTGAAGGCACCTTTGGGATAGCTTTAATCCTCTAGAGCATGGGGGGGGGGGGTCGCCTAAGACCATCGGGAAAATCCATATTTCCCGATGGTCTTAGGAACCGAGACACCCCTCCTCTATCTGTCTCCAGGCAGGTCCACCCACATGGAGAGACGCCCACATACAAGTATTAAAGGGTCCCGGCACTAGGAAGGTTGAGAACCACTGCTCTAGAGGAAGAATCAGGTCAGTATCTTTCAACAAAATGAATGTTTCAAGAGAAAAATTGGAATCAGAGAATGGATGACTTAAAAGCATCCTTGAGAGGTCATCTGGCTTCACCTTCTGCTTTCCAGCAAACAAATAATTAAACTAATAAGGAAAGACAGATATTAATTTAAAGGATTTTCCTCATTTAGTAATTAATCTTTTGGCACCCATTTTTCTCTACAGCTATGGCAGTTATAAAAAGCCCATATTACCTGCATGCTTAACCTTTCTGACCCATTGAACCATCCAATTCACCAACCTGGCCATTTTATATTCTGGCTGCCGCCGTCCTGCTTTTGCCCACCTGGACCACTACCCACCACATCAGGCCCAGACCTCCAAGAATCCATCCATGTTTCTAGTCCCTGGTGAAGTTAATTCCCTCATCATGGAAGCTCCTACCAGAGAGGCATCTCAGATGGCTAATGAATGAATGCAAACCAGCCCTCTTAGTCCATAGAGTCTCCTGACTGGCATTAGACACCAGACCACCATTCACTTTTATATTCCATCCAGCTCTCCAACTGTCAACCCAAGCTATCTTACCATCTATTTGCCATGAATAGACATTCCCAACCTACCCTGTTTTTCTTTTCTTGGCCCCCAATTCCCTAGAAGCATTATCTTTCCCCATTAGCTCCCTGAAAGGCAAGCAGTATCACTCTTTTTACATCTGTATCCCTACCTCATAGTAAGCACTTAACAAATTTTCATTCCTTCGTTCTTCATTCATTTATTCACTCATTCATTCCTCACCTAAAAAGAGTCAGGATAGGAGTGCCAGCGTATGAAATTGTATTTTCATCCCCATACAAAAGGTCTGCTTTGTTTTCAGTGGGAGGATTCGATGCTTCTTCATCCAAGAGAACAAGTAAAATCTTCACCGTATCTCTGCCACAGTAGGCAGTGCCATGATTAATGGCATAAGATTTTGGCTAAAACAAAAAGTAATTTAAAGTAGATGTAAAAAAGACTGTACACACACACACCCAACACACACACACACACACACACACACACACACACACACACACACACACACACACACACACACCCTCCCCATCCCACCTCCATTCCCCACAATCTTCAATCATCTGTGTCAATACTCTCCTTCTTCGGTGGGCTAATTGAACATTAACTATGACTTAACCAATAAGCATTTGTTAGGACATCTTTTATGTGCCAGGTACTGTGCTAGGCAGTGGGTATACAAAGACAAAAATAAAATGGTCCCTGCCCTCAGGGAGTTTACATTCCACAACAGGAAACACCATGGACAGAAATAAGCATCTATGAAAGGTAAACTTTTTGGTGGGGGAGGTCAGGAGCAATTGAGAGAATGACAAGAGACTCCATGGAAAATGCAGTACTTGCTCTCAGTTTTGAAGGAAACAAGGTATTCAGAGAAATGAATGTAAGGTGGGAGTGTATTCCAGGCATGGGGGATAGCAAGAGCAAAGGACAGAGATGGAATATGGAGCACCTGTCTGCCTCCTCTGTAAGGAGCAGAGGTAGATAGTTTGGCTGAACTGCAGAGTACAGGAAGGAGATGCTGGAAAAATAGGTTGAAGCCACATTGTGTAGGTTTTAAAAACTAAACAGAAGAGTTTATATTTAAGCCTAAAGGGAACAGGAACCACCATATATACCAATAGGTATATATGAGGTAGGGAAGTGACAGTTATAAGTATAGCTAAGGAAAATCATTTTGGTAACTATGAGGCACAAGCACAAAATGGTGAGACAAGAAGTACAAATCACACAGGAAAGTCACTGTCACTAGGCCTCAGTTTCCCCAATGAAAAATGAAGGGATTAGACTAGATAACCTAAAAGTCGTCATCATGTCAGGGCCTGACCCTAGGACTCCAGGAATGACCCTTCTTAGTATCTGTTTCCTCAGGCACTGGATAGGGATAATACTCTCAGCCTGATCTCAGAGGACTGTTAAATTAATGTATTAAATGACAAAAAAAACCTGTGTCTATATGATGTGATTTAAAATGGTCTTCTTTGTCCAATATTCTGTCTCAGAAACAGTGGCACCAAGACCATGTTTGTGGCAAACCTCAAAAGGCTAGGCACATACTCCAAATACCCTTCACTTCTGCTTAATGACCTGTAGCTCTAACATCCACAAACCTATCTAAATCACTTCTAGTTTGTTGTCAGGACCAATGAATCTGTTTATCACCATTTATTTATTATGACAACATAAAAGCAAACATCAAGTCCAAGCCTCAAGGGAATGTCCCTAGTTTTAGGATTTGGGACTTGCTTAAAAGACTACATTATGAAACCAAATGTTTGCTGCTTTCAACCCTTGTCCCAAGAGATGGGACCCTCTGGAGTCCTCAGGGGCAGGAGCTGCTGCTCCCATTGTGCTGCTACTCTGGGGCTATCACCTGACTCAAGCTCAGGTAGGGGGACTTTAGGCAGTCAGAAGTCAAAGATCTTTGAGGGCAAGGCCTGCTGCTCACCCCTTTAGACTTCATCAAAATACACATTGGAGATGGAGGGCTTTCTTCCATCTGCAGATTGTAGTAGCATGGAGCAATCTCAGCTATAATGGTATTCCTCAATATAGCTCCTTCTGACAAGAATCTAATATAGGGACAAGAGTTAAGCAAGAGTCTGTATTGACACCCCTTATAAACCTGTCTCTAAGGTCAATACCATGGACCTACCTTATGAAAAGGACATTAACTGGCTAATTAACAAAACAAAACCCCTTAGGAAAAATCTAAGACATAACCATCTTACAACAAAGTTTGTTCCAGGGCAAAACAATACTATAACAAGCTTCCTACATTATTAGACATGAAAAGGACTTCAAATATTTCATTGTCGTGGGTATTCCCCTCCACTGATGAAGAATCTATGCACTGACAAAGAATGTTTTTAAGAGCTCCTGTGCCTGAAAAAGTCATCACCTGTGGCCAACTGGGTGATGAGAGGCTTGAAAAATTGATCTCTCCCTTCCTTTTTTTTTTTTTAGATAGGTATGTACAGTGTTAAGAGACTTTCATAATCTGGTAGAGAATGAGAGATTCTAGAGCAAGGGAAATTCTGCTGAGGAAAAGGTAAGTTCTACCTAGAGGCCACAAGCACCACTCAGCACAGTCTGAAATTGGCCATCAAAAAACCTGTCTAGACAGCCATGCCACAAGTGACCTGGGAGGTGAAAACAATGTTATTTTATAATAGGTATCAATTAGGGAGAAATTAGGATATGCTTTAGAAAAACTGACATGGTAGCTAAATAGAAAATATTTACACATATTTATAAACTATATCTATACTAGCAAATGAGCTAAGGATCCTAATATTTTTCATGATGGAAAGGAACTTAAAGATTATTTTGAATTAATAGAATGTTAATGCTGGAAGCATTACATTAGAGATCAATTAGTCCAAACCCCACATTTTACACTCCAGGAAACTGAGGCCCAGGAAGTGTAAGTCACCTGCTAAGGTCATACAGGTAGTAAGTGTCAGAATTGGTATTTGCACCCAAGTCCTCTGACTCCAGGGCATCATTTTGTCTCCTCAATATTAAGTAACTTGTTTAAGATCACACAATTGTACTTAGTAGTCAATCGAGGACTAAAACCAGGATGCTCTCACCTTCATCCAGTACCCTTCCCACTGGGTTATACTATCTCAGATGGCAACATTCAATTTAGGAATACTTTTAGTTGTCAGAAATTGACAACCAAAAAACTCTAACACAATCTTACTTAAAAAGATTTTCTTTTAACAAAGTCTCAGTACAGAGGAAGTCACACTCCTCTGCCTTAAGCAAGTATTGAATCATATTTCCACTGACAAAAGAGATAATTCTTTCTTTAGAAGGCTAAAAAGGAAAAAAGGCAATCCATTACCCGTGCTGGACTGCTGCCAGTGGTGTTAACAACTCTATCTTCTTGTTGAGAGTTCATAATGTTTTTAATCCTCAAATCAAAATCCTGAGTAACTTCCTCCATCGCTTGCCAGAATGCATCCCCATTGCTTCGGCCTTTTATCAACTCTGTCTTTATGACTGAGAGTATCCGACCTCCTGCAATTCTGAAAATAGGAATAAGGGATCATCCCTCATTGTAATATGGAAATGCTTCAATAGACTTGTTTTGAAAATCAGATTTTCACAGTTAATCAACACTGCTGAAAGAAGGTGAGTGATCTTTTAAGTCAAACAGCAGCATCTAGAGAAACAGCGAGTGGTCTTTTGATGTGAGCAACTTAAGGCAAAATAAAAATTTGTTTTCTAAAGGTGAGAATCATTTCTAGCATTAACAGCAACTTCTCTTCCTGACTTACAAGATTGCAGGGGAAAAATTTTTTAAAATAAAAGATTAAAGAAAATGTCAAGCAATTTTGTAATGCTGGAATATTTCTAACAAAAAAAAAGCTGAGCTTACCATTAAAATTTACTTTAGAAGAATTTGCAATGTATATACATTTACAAGAACAGTTCCAACTATCTCTCCTTTTTTTTTTTTGGTGATTCTAATGAAATATATTATGGTGAACTTTTATTAAGGGGATTTGTTCTATGAAGTTTGGATTCAGTCAAAGGGCCACACCTGAGGACCTAGAGGGTTACATGTAGCCTCAAGGCTACATACAAAGATTCCCCACCCCTGCATGGTCCATAAAGACAATAATTGGTTGTTAAGTATAATATTTCCTATTCTGTCATAAAAGACCCTCATTTTTAAAGTTAGTAAATAAAATGTATTAAATAAAAATTCCTAATAACAACATGGAAAAAAGTATCTCTCCTGAGCTATATGAAAAATACATAGAGCTCTCCAAGGCCCAAAAGTTGTAGAAGCCAACAAGATCTGTTTTGTTTGTGATAGAAAGAGGTCAACAACCAGGCCACATTAACAGAAGTATAGAACCCAGGATAAAAGGGAAAAGTTCCTCTGAAGTCCGGTTCTTGTCAAATCACATCCAGAGTATTGTGTTAAGTTCTGGAGACCACATACAGATAAACTAGAGGATACTCAGGAGAATGTACTAGGACATAGGGTACAAACTAGATATAGAATGACATTTCATACCTTATACCAAGGTAAGGTCAAAATGGGTATCTGATTTAGATATAAAGGGGGATACCATAAGGAAATTAGAAGAGCAAAGAATAGTTTGCCTGTCAGCACTATAACGAAGGGAAGAATTTCTGACCAAACAAGAGGCCTCAGAGAGCATTATAAAATGTAAAGTGGATAATTTAGGTTATATTAAAATAAAAAGCTTTTGCACAAACAAAACCAATGCAACCAAGATTAAAAGGAAAGCAGAAAGCTGGGAAACAATCTTTATATAGTAGGTATCTCTGATAAAGGCCTCATGTCTCAAATATATAGAGAATTAAATGAAATTTATGAGAATATAAGTCATTTTCCAATTAATAAATGGTCAAAGGACATGAACAGGTAGTTTTCAGATGAAGAAATCAAAGATATCTATAGGCATATGAAGGCTCAAAATCACTTTTGAATAGAGAAATGTGAATTAAAACAACTCTGAGGCACCACATCCATCAGATTGTTTAATATGACAGAAAAGGAAAATGATAAATGTTGGAGAGGATGTGGGAAAACTGGGACACTAATGTAGGTGGAATTGTGACCTGATCCAATCACTGTGGGGAGCAATTTGGAACTGTGTCCAAAGGGCTACAAAGTTTGCATACCCCTAGACCCAGCAATGCCACTTCTAGGTCTGTACCCCAAAGAGATCATACAAAAGGGAAAAGAACCCAGATGTGCAAAAATATTTATAGCAGCCCTTTTCGTGGTGGCAAAATATTGGAAATTGAGGGGATGCCCATCAACTGGTGAATAGCTGAATAAGCTGTGTTATATGAATGTAATGGAATACTACTGTGTGACAAGAAATGATGAACAGGTAGATTTCAGAAAAACCTGGAAATACTTGTACAAACTGATGCAAAGTAAAATGAGCAGAACCAGGAAAACATTGTACTCAGTATTGTAATACTGTCTGATTATCAACTATGAATGACTCAACTCTCCTCAGCAACACAGTGATCCAAGACAAGTACAAAGAGTTCATGAAGGAAAATGCTATCCATATCCAAATAAAGAACTGAAGGACTTTGAATATAGATTGAAGCATGCTTTTTTCACTTAATTTATTCTTTTAAATGTTTTTCCCCTTTTGACCTGTTTCTATTTTCACAATTATAACTAATATGGAAATAAATTTTACATGATAGCACTTGTATAACCCATATCAAATTGCCTTCCATTTTAGGAAGAGGGGAGGGGAGTGAGAAAAATTTGGAACTCAAAATAAAGAAAAGAAAGTGACTAGGACAATGAGGACTCTAGAAACCAGATTTTGTGAGGACTGCTTGAAGGAACTGAGAGTACTAGCATTAAAACAAGAAGAGAATGTCTTCCTGATGCCAAAACACTTGTTTGGAATGTAAACAATTCAGTCAGTCAAGCTGCTATGTCTAACTACATTCTCCCCTTCTGCCTAATATGCTATACTTGGTAGAATTGATTTTTTTAACCCAACTGCACAGCTTGACATTTACTTCTATAAACGTTATCTTATAACTTTAGCCTTCTGTTCAAGCCTGTTAAGATATTTCTGGACAGTAAATTTACTGTCATTTTTTATGTACTGAATACCTGTCTTAATTTCATTTCATCCACAAATTTGAGAAGCAAAGCAGCTGAATCTTCATTCAAGCAATTATAAAAATGCTAAAGATTCTGATATGCAAACCCAAGAGGGAGTTCTATAAATCAATTTTGCACATGAAAATTGATGTAAAAAATTTAAGTAAAATATTTTTATAGTAATATGTCTACAAAATTTCTTACTTTGACCAAGGTGGATTCATACCAGAGATGCAAAGATGACTCAGCATTATGAAAACAATCAACATAATTAATCACAAAAAAACCCAAAAATAACAGAAACCTACATGTAATTGGAAAAAATAAAATGAATGGTAAAAAAAAATCACAAAACCCACAAAAATCACATGATCATTTCAGTAGATGTAGAAGAAATTTTTGACAAAGTTTAGCATTGTATTGGGTGTTGACACAATTAGTGGGCATGACCTAGATGAAGATTCAGCAAGTTTGAGGATTGATCAGACAAGCAGGAAGAGAACCAGGAGAGATTAGTGTTAGAAAAATCAAGAACATCAAGAAGATGGTGGTTAACAAGTCAGTCAATAAACATGTGTTTGCTATGAGCTAGTCACTACAAAACACAAGGGATACAAATACAAAAACAAAGACAGTGGCAGCCCTCAATGTGCTTACAGTCTAATGGGAGAATACAGCATACAAAAGGAACTAAAATAGAGAGGGGAGCTTCTATCCTCTAATCAAAGAGGTTCCAGAGACAGAGGGTGCTAATGAAATATAATCAACAGTCAAAGGCTGCAGAGAAATCAAGAAGATTGAGAAAAGGCTGTTTGATTTGACAATTGAGAAATCACTGCTAACTTCGGAGAGAGCAATTTCAACAAGTGATGAGATGAGAAGAGTGAGATGACAGCAAGAGGCAGAACCAATTGTAGAGAGCCTTTGCAAGGAGTCTAGCCACAAGAGGAATGAGAAGTAGAAGGTAATCACCAGGGAGGATGGGCGAATTAAATGAGGATTTTTTTTAAGGCCAGGGGACGGCCGTGGGCATGTTTGTAGATTGTAGGAAAGCAGCCAGTAGAGAGAGAGTGAGAGAGTGGGGATGATAGTGAGGTGAATCTGCTGGTGAAGATGGGACGCGTATGTCTGTCTGTGTGTGGGGGGGGGAGGGGTTTGCCTTGGACAGGAGAAAGGCCACCTCTTCACATGGGAGACAGGGTTGAAAAAGGAGATAGTGATCAGTTGATGTTCAGAGGAAATGGCCTACTTCTTATTTGAAAAGCAGGTATGGAGGGAAAGCTGGACTGAAACTGAGGTGGAATCTACTAGAAAAGGGAGCCTCTAAACCATACATAAGGATCCCTGCAGGATACATGCACATTGCCTTAGAAAAACCACATATCAACATTCTCTCTGTTTTATTTTACTTTTATTTATTTTTGTTAAATATTTCCCAATTACAGTTTGATCTGGCCCTTTTTCAGGGCCATGCCAGGCCCACAGGTCACGTGGCTGAGACCTCTGAGCCAGACCATAATCACATCTCTAAGCATCCTAGGTCACCAAGCACTAATACACAAAATCTTTCTTTTGTCTTTGACTCATTAAGGAAACACGGTCATAGCTTAGCAGCTATTGCTACAGCGGCTCACATTAGAGTTCTAAGTACAGACACATGCTGGTTCTTTAAAGCCAAAGTAGAACGTGTTTTCCATTTCAAAAAGTCATCAGCTAGTCTACACTGTCTTTACTCTGTATTTATTTTGTAAGGATTTATACACATTGTCTCCTCCAGCAGAACAGCAGCTCTAATGTCAGGGGCTTTCATTTTTGTCTCACGAATGCCAGCAGCTAGGTGGTACAGTGGATACAGTGTCCTTGGGCCTGGAGTCAGAAAAACTCTTGTTCACAAGTTCAAAACTGGCCTCAGACACTTCCTAGCTGTGTGACCCTGGACAAGTCATTTAACCCTGTTTACCTGATGAGCAGGAGCTGAAGCTGGAAATGGCAAACCACTCCAGTCTCTTTGCCAAGAAAACCCCAAATGAGGTCATGAAGAGACAGACATGACTGAAAACAACTGAACAACTCCAGCACCTAGCACAACACACCTGGCACATAGTAGGACCTTAATACATACTTGTTGATTGACTAATTTCCAGTTTCATAATGGCCCTGTTCTTTGTTCACCTATAAAATAAAGTAGATGCTTGGGCATTGTTACCACTCACTTTCCACATTTGAATTACTGGAATCAAATGATCTGTTTTCAAATACATCACTTTAAATGTTTTTGCATTTCTGTGCAGTTTCCAAAAACCATCTTTCTAAGCACAATGATTTTTTCAAGTATACTATCTGCCTTCATTAACTCTCCCTGGGTTGTATCAAGAAAGAAAAACCCACACCATAATTAATGACTAATAACGTCACTCTTTACATAATACTGGTTTCTTTGGCTGGTTTCTTTATAAATTCCTTTATGTGAGTTCTTATGCACTGATTTATTTACTTAAGGATATTCAAGAAGTGAGATACAGCTGAAATGAAGACTTAATAGAACATAATACCCAGTGGGTTATACAATATTCACCCTTTCTGGGAATAAACCCTCACTGGAAAAAGATTTTTAAAAGAAGGTATATTCAAAAGCTTGATAAAATATGAAACAGCCTCAATGCCTATTCTAAGAACAGGAAAAATTCATTACATTATGGCAATCAGCTTTGGGGACTTTTCCCTTTTTCTCATTTCCTCTACAGGAAACAAGCTGAATTTTATGACTAATAGAACTTTTAAATCCACTGTACTGGGGACAAACTGTAAGACAGTGGCTCTTAACCCCATTCTGACCTCTGGCAAACAGCCACAAGAAGGAGAGCTGGGATCCATCTTTGTTGGTTCAGGCAGTATGGGTTCAGGCAAACATCCGTTTGGATGTCACTAAACCATAGAATCCTAGAGTTGAAAGTGACCTGAGAGGTTATCTTGTCTAAATACCTTCCCCATTCAATGCATGAATCCCCTCAAAAACACCTCAGACAATTTCCATTTTAAACCTTGGTCCCACAGACTAGATACTGAGGTGGGGAAACTGTGGCATCCAGGCCATATATGGCCCTGTAGGTCCTCAAGTGTGGTCCTCTGACTGAATCCAGAACAAATCCTCTTCACAAAAGGATCTGTTCTACAAAACTTGGACTTAGTCAACAGGCTACACCTGAGAACCTTAGAAGGCCACATGTGGCCTCGATGCCACAAGTTTCCGGCCCTTGGACTAGGACTATGCAGGCAGAGTTTTACAGCTATGTCATCCTGGCCCAATGTAAGACTTGGGAAGAAGGGCATGTGAAGGGGGACAGGATGTTTTGGAAGTTTCACCCTGGCCAGTCTGAATAAAGGGGAATGGATAGAAATATATTATTTTAGAAATTATAAGGGCCCTAAAGACCATTTAAGGAAGGGAACAAGCATTTATTAAGCACCTACTGCATGCCCAGCACTGGCTAAGCACTACACAAATCTGACTTCCTTTGATCTCACTACAGCCTTGGAAGGGGTGGGGGGACTGTTATTGTCCCCATTTTATAGATGAGGAAACTGAAAACAGACAGAGGTTTACTGATTTGCCCAGGGTCCCACCTAATAAGGTCAGATTTGAACTCAAATCTTCCTGACTTCAGGCCCAGCACTCTATCCACTAGGCCACCTCGCTGCCCCTTGTTTTACACATGAGGAAACAGGCCCAGCAAATGACAGACCTGTCCAGATCAAACCTGTGACTGCTCAGGGTTCTGTCATCTGCACTGCACTGGATCTCAATGGCAACTCCATCTCAGGTGTGTGGGGCTAGTCTGAAGAAAGCCTGAATCATAGCCCAACTCCTGAGATTATGTCAGAATACAAATGCTAAAGACCAGAAAAAGGAGCTGCTCAACAGAGGAGGATTTGGGAGGAGAAACAATTAATTTCACCCATTCTGAAGAGATAAAGTGACTATTTTTGCCCTGACCTCTTCAAGGATTAGACAGCTATTTCTTTTACTCCATAAGGAAATGTGTATTGGTGCAAATATAAGCCATGATACCCCTGACATCCTCTCCCAAAATCTGGTTTCAATAAAACCTGAGTCCCCATAATCAGTATGATTTTTCAATGTACACCTCGATACTTTGGTAAATCACAGAGCTGGAACAGATCTCAGAAGCAATGCAGGTCAGCCCCCTCATCTGACAGATGAGGGACTGAGGCCCAGAGGGGAAAAGGAAGGACCTGCCTGAGGTCACATAGGTAATAAACAACAGAGCCAGGAAATGAATCCAGGTCCTCTTATTCCACACCCAATGCTCAGTCTGCTAGGCCACAGACCTGGGATGTGCTTCATATCAAGCCTTCTCATACTGGTCTGACTCTCTTCCGATTCAAATGCCTTCCTGTACTCAGACCAATGGAGCATGTGGGTTGTCCATTGGTTATCCCTTACTCTTGCTACTTAACCAATTTTATATATACACATTCACACACATACAACAATGCTATATCATATATATATTTGTGTTGTTTAATCGCTTCAGTCATGTCTGACTTTTTGTGACCCCATTTGGAGATTTCTTGGGCAAAGATACTAAAGTGGTTTGTCATTTCCTTTTCCAGCTCATTTTACAGAAACTGAGGCAAATAGGATGAAGGGACTTAGCCAGGGTCACACAGCTAATAAATGTCTGAAACCAGATTTGACCTGATAAAGGTAAGTCTTCTGGCATTCTATCCACTGTACCACCTACCTGCCCTTAATATTTTGTGTGTGTGTTTGTGTGTGTGTGTGTGTGTGTGTGTATGTAAATGCTGAATGTGTATGTATGTATATGCATGTGTGTATATATACATATACATACATACACAGAGGAAGAGAGAGAGAGAGAAGGGAGAGAAGGAGAGAGAGCGCAAGAATTTTATTTTTCCTTCTAGGGAAAGATTGCACTTTATAATGAAAAATTGTGAATGATGAATTTTAAAATCATACTTTTAAAAAAAGCCTTGGTAATAATGCTTGAAATTATTAGAATGAATACATATATATAAATATACATATATGTATACACACACACATATATATATATAAACTCATAAAAATATATACACTTACTGTAAAGACAGATAATAGAACTATCACTTGCTTTAAAGTTCACCTGAAAAAGAGAATTTAAAACCTTGCAGACAATAGGGAAATTTAATTATTTTAGGTAATCGGAAGTCTCTGACTGAAGGAATTTTCTGGTGAAAAGACAGCACATGTCAGATGGTGGCACCTACTGGAAATATGTGAATATGCGGCCCAATTACACATGTCAAGGCCTATAGAGAAATTAAAACATAAAAATTCAGGAAGAATGTTTTGCTGTTTCCTTCCTCATTCCCAGTTCTTTTGAGGAGTTTTCTAAGGCTGCTCTTCCTCCCATTCCACCACCCAAACCCCCAGCAAAAAAAAGGGCAAAAGAAAGAAAATGTTAGGGGGAAATATTCTTTGTTGAATACAGCAGTTAAGATCAGGTGCTCATGTGCCATCATCCAGACCTTTTCTCCCCAAAATAACACCTAAGAACATGATCTGGAATATCAGAGAATGACCCTAAGACAAGAGTTTCTCCTTAAATTATAGAGAAAGGATCTGCTATCTTCTTGGTTTGTGAGCCATCCTTTCTTGACTTTTGGCCTATGTGTTGGTGGACTTGTTTCTATCCTCTGATGTCCTCAAGACAAGGGTAGGCATTGAAACCAGCAATAGATTTATTATGATTACTCCAAAAGACTAGGTAGGAAAACAAGGAGTAAAAAACAAATTTAATAGTTTTGTTGTTGGAAGAGTCAGAGAATCCCAGAATTTTTTGATTGGGAGGTACTTAGGTGATCATCTAGTCTAATCTCTACTGGCCAAAGAATCCCTCCACAACACAGTCAATGAGTAGTCAGCCAGCCTCTCCTCAAAATCTCCAGTGAGGAAGAAGACACCATTTTGTAAGACCCTGTGACACAGCTTTGTTAGGAAGTTCTTCCCAGCATCAGGCCTAAACTTTCCTCTACAGCTTCAGCCCTTTTCTTTTGCCTGGTTCAGCCCTGGCAGACAAGTGGAATAAGTTTACTACTTCTTCCCCATGACAGCCCTTTTAATACTTGAAGACTACTCTCATTTCCTACTGTCTCCTCTTCAGGCTACACATCCCTCCTCCTTTCAAAATCAGTCCTTAGATGAGGCGGACTCAAGGTCCTTCACCATCTTGGTTGCCCTGCCTGGAAACTCTCTAGCCCATCCAAGGCCTTCTTAATGGCAGCGCACTAATGGAGGCCCATCTTCTAGATGAGGCCTGAACAGAGCTGAGAACAGCAAAACCAGCAGCCCCTTCTGAGGCCCAGGAGCCCTGCCTCTCTGGATGCCACCCAACAGCACATCAGCCTCTTGACTATCATATCACATTGGTGACTCACAACAATGAAAAAAAATGAAAAAAACAAAGTTGAAATCTGTCTCCTTCTGGCCCCATGAACTTCTGAATCACAAAAGAGAGGAAATAAAAAATATTTATTTCTAGAAAAATAGGCACTTAAAAATCTATTTTAGCTGTATTAGCATACTTCATAATTCATGTAAATAACTAAATATCTATTAATCTGATGTTCTGCAACAAAATCACATACCCAGGTCTGGGAATGAGATGAGCCTCCAGGTGTGTGACTACAGTTAATTGAGAAAAAAATAACCATATATGTACATGTTCTATGAAGCTCCATGAAAACCAGATACCAAAATACAATTTTTTTCTTATTTTCCCGTCAAAATGCTAAGATCAAATTCTAGTATATATAGAAGCATTTAGATACTATAAACAATTGTGGGGAAAATGTGTTTTCCCCAAACTGTCAAATGAAATAAGCAGTTGTAAATATTACTAAGGTGTTAAAAAAAAAAACCAAAATCTTATATGCAAGTAGTAATCTTATATTCAGGGTAACTTTCAAAATAACTTCTTAGGTATGAACATATCAGAGTCCAAAACTCCCCCTCAAGGCTTTCCTTAGCCTGCAGGAGGAGAAATAAAGGGCATCACCCAGGGAGAAGAGAAGGGTTTGACCAGCTTTGAAAAGGTAGCAAAGATTAGAACCATGGTTTCTTAACAACTAGCCTATTTTTCTTTTGACATTGCCTCAAGAAGTATTAGTATCCATTGGCAAATGGATTCTCTGGCAGCAATAGCCCTGATAGGATTTTTCATGAGTTCCTCTTGGATCTTCATTGGAGGAGCCTCAGAGGACATGCCCAGAAGAATCTTCTCTCCATCAACCTTCACAGGTGAATATGCATCCTTTACTTAAAGACCTCCAGTGATAGGGAAGAAACTCCCTACAAAATAGCCCACTCCATTTTGGGATAACTGGTAAGGTTTGTTTCCCCCTATATCGAGGTAAAATCTCCCTTTTATACCAGTTATCCCAAAATGGAGTGGGCTATTTTGTAGGGAGTTTCTTCCCTATCACTGGAGGTCTTTAAGTAAAGGTCAGCAGATAGGCTAAGACTGGATAAGTAGATTTGAGAATCATTAGCATAGAGCCTAATTAAATCCATGGGAACTAAAGAGATCTACAAGTGAAGTAATAAAGTGGGAGGAGAGAAGAGGGTCCAGGACAGAGCTCAGTGGGATACCCACAGATAGCAAATGTGACCCAAAGATCCAGCACAGGAGACTGGAAGGGAGTGGTCAGCAGCCCTGCTTGATAAACATCCTGCCTCCTCCTCTGGATATGGTGATTACCTGAAATGTCATCACCCTGTAGACTGAGTGCCTTTCCTATCTGATTGGAGGAATGGAGGGTGAAGGAATAAATTAAACTTTCAGAGCATTTCAGGTAACTCCATTTTCCACCAGTAGCTCAGCTACAAAACATCTTGCCCCTGATGCCCTCTCCTTTCTCACTTTCTTTCTGTGTGTTATTTTCCCCCACTAGATTATAAGTTCTTTGAGGGCAGGGACTGTCTTTCTTTTTCTTATTTATGTCCCCAGTGCTTAGCACAGTGTCTCACACAGAGTAGGCATTTAGAAAATATTAACTGAATTGAGGAGAACCAAGAGGGAGTAGTGTCCCATAAACCTAGAAAGAAGAGAATAACAAAGAGAAGAGGGAGACTGACAGGGTCAGAGGCTACAGAGAGATCAAGAAGGATGAGGACTGAGAAAAGGTCCCTGGATTTGGCAACTAGGGGAACACTGGTAACTTCAGTAGGAGCAGTTTTAGTGGGATGATGAGGTCAGAAACCAGACTGTAGAGATAAGATGACAATGAAGAGGGAAAATGGACACACCCAAGATAGACAGCCTTCTCAAGATTTTAGCCACAACAGGCAGGAAAGTTATAGGACAGCAGTGGAGATGGATGGATGAAGTAAGTGTTTTCTGAGGATGGGCACGGGGGCAGAAAGTAGAGAAGGGGGTGGCAGACAGGGAGAGACTAAAGATAAGCCAGTGAGTGGGTGTGATAGAGATGACAAGAATCCATTACTATTGGGAGCCACTGGTGTGAAGCCTCCCTTCAAAACTATCAACAAAAGGCTGAGCAATCACACTTCTCAGTCCTCATAGCTCTGTGAACTCTTAAGGGCAGTTAGGTGGACTTTATTATCTCCTTACTGTCTTGGAAATCCATTCCTCATAAGCTAGATTTGTTTAGCCCTTTTCAGTCCAAGTATCGTTCTCCTTGGCAAAGAAAGAATCATCCGTTTTAGAATTTCACACAATGTCAATACTGAGCTCTTTGGTCTATACTTTCCCCCAAATCTTTTTGTTACTTTGAATCTTCAGTCTCATAACTTTGTATTTATTTATCCATGTACTTGTTGCTTTCCCTAAGTTGTCACAGTGCCTGACACAAAATATATACATAATGTTTGTAGAACTGAATCATTCTAGCTTCCCCAGCTAGCCAATGGAGGAGATAGAACTTGAACCCAGGCCTTACACACCTAGAATTCCATAATTCTAGAAATTCTTCTGAAGACTTGTGGTAAACAAACTTGAGAGAGCTAATTAAAATAGTCTTTTTTTCACCTTTGGCAAAAATCTTGACATCAAAGCTAGACAAAAACTTTTAAAAACTCAAAAATCATATGATTACAGTTTTGTCAGTTACATAAAAGCCTAATATTTGCTTATTTGGGGGCAGCTAAGTGTTGCAAAGGATAAGTGCTAGGCCTTGAGTCAGGGAGACTCATCTTCATGAGTTCAAAATTGACCTCAGACACTTCCTAGCTGTGTGACCCTGGACAAGTCACTTAACCCTATTTGCCTCAGCTTCCTCATCTGTTAAATGAGTTGGAGAAGGAAACAGCAAACCACTCCAGTATCTCTGCCAAGAAAACCCAAATGGCATCACAAAGAGTCAGACACGACTGAACAACAACATCATCTGCCTATTCACTGGTTCATCTTGACTTCATAATTCTAATACTTTTTTACAAGTTCATCTATAAGCTAATGAATTAAAATTTAAACTGACTACTATGAATATCACATGAGCTATTACCTTGGATTTGGTATTTCTCCCAGAATTTCTTCCAGTTTGTCCATGAAAATAATAAAATTATTCAACCCCTTTCCATGTGTCCTGAGAGGATCAGAAGGTGAAGGTGCATAGCCTTTCCCTCCAAGCTCTATCATCCTAATGAATGAGGTGGCAACCTGCAAGTTAAAAGAAGTTATTTAGCAATATTTAGTAATTAAGTAATAAGAAAAGCTGCAATTGTAACTGAAAGGCAGACATTAAGATGTGATATCAATATCTTGGTCCAAAGATTTTTATCTGCAATACCAAGCTAAAACAGGGTAAAGAGGAGAACCAACATCAAGTGGCAAAGAGATGGTTTGATAAAGACATGTTCAAAGAGCCAGGATGAAGTCAATAGAGCAGAGGGGATGCTGGGCCAGGGCCTAGTAGAAGATCAGAGGCAAAGGCGGGATCTCTCCCAGAAGGGAGGGTTGTGCTGAATTAGGAGGCTTACCAGTAAGTAAATGCCACATTTTCATTGCTCACTCCAAGCTTTCCCAACTGCCCCTCTCTGAGTGGGGGTTGTCTTGTCTAAAGTTAGAGGGGTCCAGACAACTTACTGGGTTTGATTTATTTAGGCCAGGATCTTTGCCTCTCAGTCAAGGAAATCTTGTGAGTAAGACATTGGAAGGTTATATCTCCTTGTCAAATTGGACCAAAGCAGGTGGGACTATTGGATACCTCTTGGGTTTTTTGTTATTTTCTAGCAGTGGGGGGAAGAAGGCCTTCAGCTCTTGTCTTCAGAATGTAAGCCCCTTGGGGGCAGGAGCTATATCCTATTTCCACTGAGGTTAGAATAAATTTCTTTCTAGTTCTAAAATTCCACAAAACTATGATTGTATGTTCATATACTTAGGACTAAGAGCAAGGGGAAATTTTTTTGGCTGCAGATAATGGAATAAGAGATCTTGAGTTGAAAGGGTCCTCAGAGGCCATTTACTATAACTCTTTCATTTTACAAATAAAGAAACTGAGATCCATGGAAGTACTTTTGCTGAAAGTTACTCAAATATGAACTTTTGTATAAAGAAAGCAAAGAAAAAGTCTTGAGAAATTGCCTTTGGAAAACAGTAAAAGAATTATGTGAGGGAGCCCATATATATAGATGTAAAGAAAATTATTCGAATCTATATGAGTGATATGGATGACATTTCTTCTGAGTCTCAAGAAATCTAACCATACTTTGAAATAAAAACAACTTCTTTATGACATTATAAGAAAGTGTTAAGCCTAATGACAAAATAACATATGTACTTTGAAAATTCAGGTTTCCATACCAAGAAGACAGACATTTGCTTTTCTCGAGCGGCATGTTTGAGATCTGTGAAGGCTTCTCTTCCCAGTCCTCTGTCAGGAATGTTAATGATATGAGCCAAGGCTAAATCATTCTTTGAATTCACCAACAGGCTTAAATATGAACAGATAATTTTCCTTGCTACTGACCGTACCTGTTCAATAAAACATCACATGATTATTTGGAGGGTTACAATCTCATACACTGAAGAAAATAGAATGCCCAAAGAACTACTTGGGAAGTAGCAGCAATGAAGTTTCCAAATAATACTTTCTTTTCTCTGTTACAAGTATTTCCTTTTCTTAATCCTCCAATGTGTTCCCAAATCACCTTTTTTTCCTCTCTATCCATTTTCTCTTTGGGCAGATCTCATGCATTCTCATAGCTGCAGCTATCTCTCATCTAAATGCAGGTCCCCCACCGCACCATTTTATCTCCATCTCCCTTGTACAGGCTATGCAATCCTGGAATACCCTCCTTTCTCATTCTGCCTCGAAGAATCAAGTTTTCACCTTATTTTGTCTGGCCAATTTAATCTTTCTTTCCAATAACTCCAAGCCATGCCCCTGTACAAAATAATCTCCCCCATCCTCTCCTCTCCAACTCTAGTTTTCAATGGACAGAGAAGACTTGCCTCAGAGACTTACTAGCTATGTGACCCTGGGCAGTCATTTAACCTCAGTTGACCTCAGTTTCCTCATCTGTACAATGGAGATAATAATAGCACCTACTTCCCATGACTGTTGTATCAAATGCAAAAGCCTTTTGTATGCTTTAAAGGGCTACATAGCACTACAAAAGTGATAGCTATTATTGTTATTATTATCTCACATTACTAGAAAGTAAACTTTTTAAGGGCAGAGACTCTTCTGAGAGCTGATTTCTCCCACCTATCTTCTATTTCTATGCCCCCAAATCCCATCAAAGGCTTTGGTACTATCCTAAGAATCTCCTAGGAGATCGTTTCCACCTTACCTCACCATCTGTCTTCCAAACTATCATTTTTATATCCTGCCATTGGACTTCTCTTCCTCATACAGTCAAATAATCTGCAGTGACTCAGTATTTCAAACTTCTACAAGACATTTGAAGGCCCTCACAATCTGCCATCACTTAAGTGCTTGAAGTTAATCTCCTCCATAGAAATCCACACACATGCTGCACTCATATCTCCAAGCCTTTGTCCATGGTGTTCCTCATGCCCAATACTCCCTTCCCTATTTCATCTGTTGACTTCCCAACCATCCTTTAAAATCCAACCCAAAGATTTCCTGTGTGCAGGAAGTTTTTAAAGACCCAATGAGTTCTGAAATTCTAGGGTTAATCCTGAAAACATATAGAAAATATCACCACTGTGGGAAATGTTTCACAATTGGTGTATTTGAACTCAGAACAGGTTCCACACTGGTAGCCAAAAGGTCCCATGGTTAAAAATGATATGCTGAAAACTTGAAATTCTTACTGGTAACTCAAGAACAAGAATTGAAAGGAAGAGGGGCAGGGGTCATAGGGAATGCCCTATTTTCTAGAACATTCTACACTTGGTAGATGCTCTTCTATGAAATTAGCTGAACCCAGATAAGTGAAGAGGATATATATTCCCAAGGAATCTTCACCTATGAGTGGTCATTAGTTGGTGTCCCTGGAGAATCTTCTATGAAGGTTGAGGTAGGAGGGGAGCAATCCCCAAGCAGGTTGCCTACTCACTACTGAGGTGCTAGTTCCTCCTACAGTTTTTACTCCTGACTCCCAAGAACTGTCCAAGGTCTGTACTTCCCCCTACACTTCCAGTTAGCCAAGAGCCACACACACAGTTGGGCTGAGATAAGGCTCCAGTAAGATGCATGGTTATTTTACTCCTTCACACAGTATGTTGTATGTAATAAGGGACTCAATAACATTTGAATGAACATCTTTATGTTTGTTTTGAGGCTTTTAATATTCCTGATGTTCTTGATCCTCATCCTTCTTGCCCTCTCTATAGTGCCTGACACTGCTGACTGTCCTGTCCTCTCTTCCTATGCACTCTCTCCTCTAAGTTTTTGTATGTCCCCTTCATGCTCTCTCTGCTGCTCTTTCCCCTGACTGCCCCTTCTCAGTCTCCTTTGGTGAATCATCATTCATTTCATTTCCCCTAATTGTGGGTGTCTTCTAAGGCTCTGTCCTGCTCTCTGTCTCTATCTCTGTCTCTCTGTCTCTTTCTCTCTCCTCCCCCACTGAGTGGTCTCATAAGCTACTACAGGTTCAATTATTATCACTATACAGATGATTCTCAGATCAATATAAACAGCCCTGGCCTCCAGAGTTCCAACCCTGATCACTAATTGACTATTGGACATTTAAACTAAATGTCCTACAGGTATCTTAAATTCAACATCTTAAAACAGAATTCATTATCTTTTCCCCCTAAACCCACACTACTTTTGAACTGTCTTATTACTGGTGATGGCATCACCATCCTTTTAATCATTTTGTAATCTTGGTATTATCCTCAACTCTTCATCCTCACTAGCTTTCATTTGTGAAGGCAAACAAGGCCATCGTTTGCCTCAGTTCTTACCTAGCCTTTATCTACTGAATGGGTGTTGCCTCAGACAAACTGAGATCTGGGAAAGACCTTAGCTTAAAAAGGTCAAGGTCTCCCACTGCATCTGGGGCCATTGCCTGTGATCTTGACCTGTGTCTTGCCATTGAACTCTGATGACTCTGGAGGAGAGAGTGAGGCTGATGACTTTGCACAGCTCTGCCTCACTTAAATCCAATCCACTTGCAAGTCAAGACATCACCCTCTTGATGTTACTGGTCCCCTTCAAGAATGAAGGAACAACAACAACATCCTCACTAGCCTCATCAGAGGTCAATCAGATGACAAACCTTATCAATTCTATGGACACAATATTTCTCACATCTATCCCCTTTTTGCCACTCATATGGCCACCCTTCTTTGTTCAGGCCCTTATCTCCTCTTGCCTAGATTATTACAATAGTCTTCTAATTAGTTTCCCTGCCTCACCTAAAGTCTCAAACCCCTCCTTTCCCCAATCCATTCTTCACAGAAATGCCAAAATGATTTTCCTCAGCTACAGATCTGACCGTGTCATTCCTCTACACAATAAACTTCCTACATGAGGTCTTACTTGATCTCTCCAAATGCTACTGTTTCCCTCCTAAACTACTTATAATTTATTTTGTATGTATTTATATGCATAAATATTTCATGTGTCTCCTCTTATAGAATGTAAGCTCCTTGAGGACAACCTCTGGTTCATTTATATCTCTATTCCCATACCTGGCACGGTGTCAGACACATAGAAAACACTTAATACTAAATGGTAGACTGGTTATAATTTCAGATTATAATTCTGGTTATAAATTGGTTATAATTTTTCTAACATTTGGTTTGGATTCTGGAGTATTTTAATTTTTCTGGTCTTGTATCCCAAATTGTTGGGGTTTTTTTCGTATACTCTTTTTAAAAACTTCAACACTTGTGGTCTTATTGGTCCACTAATCAACGGAGTTAATATTTATAAGGCATTTAGCACAGTGGTTGGCACACAGCTGTTATTCCTTCCTCCCCAAACTCAGTAAGCACTAAGAAGGAATGCAATTCCTTAAGGGTTTTCCAAAAATTACACAACTTTACAAACATATCTAGAAATTGTAAGGTTGGATAATGCATATTATCTAAGGAGCAAGCTACCAGGAGATGCCAATTTGCTTTGGAGTTACCACAGGAAGCAAGGTATTGATCTATTTTTACACTATGCTCTTAAAAGAATTTCTAAACAATAGGTGACACTTGTAAAGAATTATAATACAGTAGGCTAAATGTTAAATAAACTTTTTAATTCCCTCCATGTATCTCTTATCTACTAAACATTTGAAACTATTTGCATCTCTCTGACATCTGGAAGAAGTATTCAATCTGACCAAAAAATTAAAGTCAGCAAGGCAAGTGAAAGTTCTTGGTTATCGGTAACTTTATTCTCTATTTTTTCTATATCTAATATATTCTAATGCCCCTGCCACCATAAAAGGATGAATCATTACAGATTTACCAGTTCTCTGCTGGGTATAAGACCAGGCTTAGTTCTCACATTTACAACTTGCTTGCTAGGGTTGGCACATTCTGTCCTGACTTGTGGGCCTGGGCAAACTTGAAGGAAAAATATCTTGGATTCTTTACAGTTAGAATCATTTTGACTTATGTCTATAGTTGGAGTTCTCTCCCTCTCATTATGGTCAGATAACATGGCAGTTATGGTACCCTCACTCTGGTATTCTCAAGTGGTTTTGAAGAGGCACTCTCAAAAAGCATTCCACAGAAGAAGAGTTTTTTGGTCCAGAAGAAATGTCATATATTGGAAAAATCCACAAGACTGGAGCTTTTCTGAAGATACCCAAAATAAAAATACTATTTGTTTCTGTGAAATGGATTGATTCCATGGGTCTCAAAAAGTATTTGCAGAACTTATTTTGATATTGAACAATCTTATTCAAGTTTTTTCTTTCTTCATTCCTTCATCCCCCACTTATTTCTTATTGAAGAAAACCACTCTGTGCCAACTGGTGAATAATACACAATGGAGAAAATAGAAGAGAGCTAGCAGAACGATGGGGGAAAGTGAGATTATGCCTCCTTATGCATTTGTATTTATTGCTTCAGAATTTCCACAGCACCAATTTAGCCTAACTAAAGCATGTGTAGCTAAAGCACAAGTTACACACACATGTGCATGCATGCGTGTGTACCACACACACACACACAAAGGGCCCCTCCATCTAGAAGTATCAACCTGCAAATAGTAAATATTTTTGGTGTCTATTGTCAAGACTAACTTGAAGGCTACTCCAGAATTTAGCATGCTTCTGACACTTTCTAAGAATATTTTCTGCCATGAAACTCCATGTTTTATAGCTTTTCCCTTTACAAAATACATGGGAAAAGCATACTTACTAATAAACAGAGTGTATGCTATTCTATCCTCAGGTAAAAACATAATAGAGATCCAAAATAATAACTAGCTAATTTGTAAATCAGATCATCTTAGAAATAATATAAGCAACAAAAAATTTATAAAAGAATGGATTAATACTAAAGAATGCATTAATATCAATATTCCTGGGGGAAAAGTGATGAGAATATTTTTTTCAATTGTATAAACCTCCTAAGGAGATCTAGACCCTTTGTGAGACCTGTAACATACTTTTGCTGGACCTAATGGGGGAAAAGAGTGAACTAAACTGGGGCATAAAAAAGTATTTCACTCCATTTTCTATGGCTTATCTATTTGTTACATAGGTTGACTCATTATTAAAAAAAAAAAGGAATGAAGACTGACAGTTGCCCAGTCTATGAGACTCATAGTCAGGCCATCAAGCTAGTCCATCAGTATAATTATCTTTGACAGATACTGTGCTACATGATACAGATACAATGAGATGGGGCCAAAATTGAACAGGACAAAGTGGGCTAGATTGCCTTTGGGAAATCAAGCAGCGGTTTCAATGAATGCAAGCTTCTACTGGAAATAAATAAAGGCTAGTCTTTTTAATGTTAATATTCTTTGATGATGTTTTGTGGTTGCTGGTCATGGAACAATCATCTTCTCTAGAGCATCAAAGAGGATCAGCCAGAAAGCAAAGATAAAGCAGCAGATGGTGGATGCATGTAAGCTGCAATGTTTGTTAATGAAGAATTGCACTCAAGTGGTAGTCAGGATGTCCAGCACTTTGGATAGATGCCCTGGGGAGGATTTATGGGAAGACAAGAGTTATATGGGATAAGAAGGTCTGGACAGGGTGTCTCATCACTGAAGGGAATACAGACATCAATAAGCTCAGAGATTCTTCTAAATATCCAGGTATTGTTTATGTGGTAAGTCACATGATTGGAGCTCTGATCTCTTCACCTCATCATTCATCTTACATTAAACCCACCTTCAACAAAAAAGGCTAATCAATTTTTGATCTGTCCATGGTCACATAGGTTTAGCCTGTGGAGAGTCTATCTAATTCAGCCTCATGCCTTTTTCTGTTCTAGTTTCTATATGGAAATGCTCATTTTATTTGGTGTTTGTTATGATCAGAATAAAAAAATCCACTTTTTTTGAGGGAAAAAAAGCCTTCATAAGAGGGTTCTGTGAGGTAGTGCTTGTAAAAGAAAACTATCGGGGGGCGGAGCCAAGATGGTGGCATAGGAACAGCATGGTACCGCAACTCTCACATAGCTACCTCAAAATAACCATAAAATCTGACTCTAAACAAATTCTAGAGCTCTAAAACACACATAAATATACTTTCCACTGAAGGCAGCTCGGGTAGGAGGGACCATATCAGCTCTGGGAGCCAAAACTAGCCCAGCGTGAAACTGTGGCTTTGCCCCGGGGAGGGAGGGGCTGGGCGGAGGGAGGGGGGGCTGGATGAGCTGAGCCACAGCTGGAGCTTCAAGGGAGTGGATCTGCAGCAGCTCTGGCAGTATCCAGAATTATCACGCCATAAGAAAAAAAGGATTAAGTGAAACGTCAGTGGAACTCAGCTAAAATTGGGAGAGATAAGCGGGTCAGGCCAAACTGCCTCCAGGGCAAGGAAGCAGCAGAAACGGAGGCCCTGCAGCCGCCTCCACCTTGCTGCTTCAGAGCTCCCAGCCTGCAGACTGCAGGCGGGCCCACCGATCGTTCAGAGGCCAAGTGCTCTGGCATTGAGTGGCCTGGATCCGGATTTTGGTCTTGAGTGGTGGTCCTGGGGTGTGTTTTCAGTGAGCCAAAGCTGGTGGGGGCTGCAGCAGCCTCCTAAAAGCACCTGCAGCTGGGAAAACCCCAGTGATTTGGAACAGAGCTTTCCCCTCTGGAAACAGAGTTCCACAGAGCTAAAAAATCAGTGACCGGCCAACCATGAGCAAGCATAGGAAGCAAAGAAAGAACAGCAAAGAAACTCTAGATTCCTTCTTTGGGGAAAAGAAGGATCAAAGCAGGGAATGGGAAAAAGACAACACAATCAGAACTCCTGCACCAAAAGCTTCCAAGAAACATGAAAATTGCCTAAAAGCTATAGACATCAGCTTCAGAAGGATTTTGAAAACCAAATGAGAGAAGTGGAAGAAAAATTGGGAAGAGAAATAAGAATGATGCAAGAAAATCATGAAAAGAGAGTCAACAACCTGACTGAA
>CM053581.1:420931118-420948638 GCA_028627135.1 Pseudochirops cupreus
AATTACCTGGAGAGGCTTATATGGACTGATGCTAAGTGAGAAGAGCAGAACCAGGCAAAACCTGTACACAATCACAGACACATCGTACATGAGATGACCAACCTTGATAAACTGGACTATCCTCAACAATCCACAGCTAAAGACAACTCTACAAGCCTCAGGATGGAAGGAGATACCTAAAGTAGAAAGACTATAGTTTAAATGGAGACTGAAGCAAAACACATTATCGTTCTCTTTCATGTGTGGTTTTGCTTTTCTTTTTTTCTTTTCCCAGTGATCACTCATTGGTTACAACCCTTCTATATGACCAAACTATCGTACAGTGTGAAAGTATTTGCAGATCCTATACATGCCACCATGGAGGAGAGGGGGAAGGGAGGGGAGAAAATCTGAAACTCAAGTGATTGTGGAACTGAATCTTGTAAATTAAAAGTAAATAAGTAAACAAAAAAAAAGAAAAAAAGAAAATAAATGGTATGGAAATTTATCTATAATGTCTTCTGGTTTGTTTTTTAATTTCACTTTCAGTGACCAGATTTTTTTTTTCAGATTTTGTACTGCAGCTGCTGATAGGAAGTTGAGACTATTCACTTCAGATCTTCAGGATAAAAATGAATACAAGGTACACAGTAAGAGATTTAATAGCTTCTAGAAGCCTTTACAAATTATGGTCTGTATTTGTTTGCTTTTAAAATGTAATTTCTGAGGGGTGGCTAGGTGGCACAGTGAATAGAGCACTGGCCCTGGAGTCAGAAGGACCTGAGTTCAAATCCAGCCTCAGACACTTAACACAAAAAACTAGCGACGTGACCTTGGGCAAGTCACTTAACCCCAGTTGTCCTACCTTCCCCCTCCAAAAAATAAAAAAATAAAATGTAGTTTCTTCAGTTGATTGAGTGCTAGACTTCTTACTGTTGAAAATATTGTCTTTGCATTTTCTGCCTCACTGGGTCATTTGAGTAAAATGCTTTACCATCTGTAAAGTATTTCCTACCTTAGCTATTTTTCAAAGTTGTTATTGGCAAGAAGCAGAAGCATCCAAAATAATTTCTTTAACCTTTGACCTGTGCTCTAAGTTGGGACCATTCTTTAGTAAAATGACCATCTCTGCAGTGACTTCACTTGGGGAGGTTTGGAGAAGCCCAGCCTGCTCAAGTTAGTGTTCTTGTTCATCAGCTTCTCCCCATGTCTTCCCTTCCACAGCCCCCTAGAAATCAAGGACAGCCTTCTAACAGGGGCATGTTCAGTGTAGTGATTGATCTTCATGATGGGCCGGCATATGGCATAGAGCCCTCAGCCAGGCTTAGTGCCAGCTGACAGGGCTCCTTCCTTCTGGGTCATTCCTGCCACAGTACTTGCATCATCAAGGAAGTGGGTTAGAAAGCAGAACAGCAAAATGGCCTTTATGATAGCCAGAATTTCACCAGAACACATCTCTCTCAGAACGTGATTTTATTATCCTCTACAGGACATAAAACAAAGGCAACAGGAGGTTAGGCAGTAAGAGAGGAACGGAGCATCTCCATTTTAACAAGTACTACACGTTTGAAAATCAAGATCCAGCTACTAGCAATGTGGAATTGTCAGCATGTTTCCAAGACAAACTCTGTGTGTGTGTCTTTTAAAATATCATATTGCTTAAGAAGTGTTTCTAGAAAACAGTCACACACACAGTAGAGGTTTTTGAGGCAAGGAAATGAAAATAGAAATGGAAATTTTTTTCTGTCATGTATTTGTTATTTTTTTCCTCATGACAGGTTTTAGCCGGTCATTCAGATTACATAAATGATTTGGTGTTTGCCCCCAAAGAAGGCCAAGAGATTGCAAGTGTGAGTGACGATCACACATGCAGGTAGGTCATATTTCTACAGTGAGAGTGTATTTTGATCATCAAAAGGCAGAGTGGTGTAATGGTCAGAAGCCTGGTCTTAGGATCAGAACTATTGATTAGAGGACCCTGGCAGGTCATGTAACATCTCAGGGCAGTAAATAAGGGGTGTTTCTCACTGAGGACTCCCTCTAGAAAGAGATCACTATTCCTGACCCCCATTCCAATAAATAAAGAAGAATTACATGGAAAATTATGGAAAGCAAAAAAATGCACATTATACAGAATAGAAGAAATTCATTTTAAAATCTTTAGTACCTAATATGTACAAAGCATTCATATTGAATCATTTTAATTGGAATTGGGGTATGAAAACATATTTCAGAGCTAGCAATAATGAGGTCTATTCCCAACTAATACATACTTCCTGTTTGCTTCATGCAAGCCACTTTCCCTGTATAGTAATCTTGTTTGAGATTTTCCTATATACAAAAAATACTCAAAATGGCTACTTTTTTTTTGTAAGGTCAAAAAGATCATGAAAAGTTATGTCAAAGTCCATTAGGAACCACTCATTTAAAAATTAAATTTGGAATTGAAAAGGAACTGACTGTTTTTTATTTCAAAAAAAACCCACAAATTCATTCATCATCGTATGGCAAAATTTACAGAAATTTTATATGTGAGGCTTTCTGTGTGTAAGTTGATATGGTTCACTTAAGGATCATATATTTTGTTCAGGATTGTGTACTGATAGAGTATAAAATGCTAATAATTCTAAAACCTGTGAATATCATAGATAAAAAAGCTAAAAGAGAAGAGTAGCAGGTGGAAGGAAGATGTAAAGAGGGGAAGGATGGGTTAGGAAGAGAATTAAAATGAGAACGATTAACTCATAGAGAAGGACTAATTTCCATAATGATAAAATGACTTAATTTTATGTAAAATTCATACTTTATACAATTTTACTATAGGATCATATTTGGTAATAAATACAGATTTATCGAGTATCCACGTGGATTTAAAATGCAAAATATCTATTCATATTAGCTTTAAAGTTTATTTTTTAGTTTAAAATTTTTTTTCTACTTTGAAGAATTTATCTGTTTTTCTAATACCATCAGTAAACTTTTTTAAGTTGGAAAAATAAGACTGTTACTCATTGTGTATTGCATTATACATTGGCATTTTCATATTAGAGACCCAAAAGATTTAAATGTCATTAAATATCTTTCTGACCATGTACTTTTATCATTTTTATCATCATCAAATATTTATCAACTGTCCTTTACAAGTGTGGCATTTCCTCAGGAAAGACCTAAGACCAAGCTGGCCAAAACTTGACCAAGTCCTAAAAAACAAGTTTGAAAACACTGGCCTGTAAAGGGAGGAGGCTTGGGTTTGGGGTCCTGAGGCCTGGGTTCAGGTTAGACCTCTGCATTTATGAGCTGTGTGGCCTGATCTGTCAGGCAGCCATAATCAGACTTGTATGGCCACCTCAGAGGGCTGCAGGGAAGACATTTTGAAAATTACCAACACTCTGAATTCTGCACATGTAGATGTTAGCCTCACTTAAGACAAATGCTTAGTCATCTAGAGGTCAGGCCAGCAAATTACGGCCTCTAGACTAGCCCCGAAGCTGGCAGGCTTAGGGTAAACAAACCTTCTCCCAGGAAAGGAACAGTAAGTAAGCAACAAAGGAAAAGGCTGGGATCCAGTGTGGGGAGATGACGCCCAATGAGCTGTGGTGCTTTGATCTGCCAAAAAGGAGCAAGGGAGCATTCAGATGGGCCATGCCGATTAGCGGGAAAGCCCAGCTATTTTGGCAGAGCCACGAGGGACCAAGCCAGCAATCAGGGATGGGCGGAGAAGAGAAGAGTAGACAGCAGATAGGACCCTGACCCAAGGAGCAGGAGACAGCCATTCTATGTGGAAAGAGGGCAGCAGCCATCTGAATTTCACATGATAGCGCAAATGTGACCATGCCAGGGACACTGACTGGAGTGTCTTTTCTGCTGTCTCAGGCAGCAGTGGCAGGAAGGGCTGTATTCCATAAATGAGCCTGTCCACATGTCCGTGGTGGTCATGCTGTTCTGAAGATGCATCGGTCATTTAACAGTTGGAGAGAGCATTAGGGAGATGTTCTGCACTATAATTCAATAAGCGGCACCCAGGTGGCATAGTGGATGGAGCACCAACCCTGGAATCAAGAGGACATGAGTTCAAATTCAGATTCAGATACTTGACACTAACTAGCTTTGTGTCCTTGGGCAAGTCACTTTATCCCACTTGCTTCATAGAAAACAAAAAAACTACAGTTCAATAACAGATGAATGCAGAATACATTAGAGTATTATAGAAGCTTACTTAGCATTGATGGTGACCTCAGATTCTGTAATCCAAACTCCACCAAATCAGGAACACAGCCCACAGCAGCCTGCATGACAAGCTGTCATCTTGCTTGTGCTTATGATGGTGAGCTCACTCCCCACTAACAGGGAGCCCTTCCCTTTGGGCAAAAGCAGTTCTCATTGGCTCTGCATAAGGAAAGACTTCCTAAAAAAACTGCACGTTGGAACTTCCATGCATTTATTCTGCTTTCTTTGGCCATGCAAGGCATGTTTAATTGTTGTAGCAATCCTTGAAAAGAGCTATCAACTCATTCCCTCCTCTGCCCCTCTCCACATCTTTATTTGTCCAGGTTCGCATCCATAGTTCTCTAAAACAATTCTTGTCTGAGTTTTGATTCTCTTTGATGTCTGGGGTGCCTTTCTTTCCCCATAATATTACTGGTTGGTGTCCCTTCCAAAATGTGATTCCCAGAACTGGATAGAATATTCTGTATGTGATCTGACCAGAACAGAGTACAGTAGGACCACCCCTCTTTGTTGTAGAAACCATACTTCTTTAAATTGGGCCTGTAATTGATCACATGAGCTTTTCTTTCTACCCACATCAAACTGTAACTCCTGCTGATCTTGCAATACCATAAAGATACTCTTATCTTTTCATATGAACAATTTTCTGGCTATACCCCAAGAATCCTCTCCTGTTAATTTTTTTTTTAGCCCAACTGCAGGATTTTGCATTTATACCTATTAAATTTCATCTTGTCATATTCAGTTCTCTATTCTAGGCTATCAAGATCTTTTGAGAGGCTGATTCTGTCATACCAGCATGTTAACAACTCAACTTTCTCTTCTGCAAAAACGTTATCTCTGCCTTCATCCGTGTCATTAATAGAAATATTGGAACAGATAGTCTTGTGACAACCCAGTAGCAAGCTCTTATACCAGGTTGCGCCACATCCTTTGATCAAAGGGCAGTAGTCACACATTTCCAAACCTACCCATTTAATCATTTCCCTCTGTTATGTTTTCTATAAATATCCATGAGCCTTTGTTAAATGAGATCCAAACATGCCATGTCCCCACCATTCTCTTAAACTATGATAGTTTAGTCATAAGAGAAAATTAGTTTATACTAATATGATTTTTTAACATAACATGATTTGTTATCATGACAGTTTTTCCCATAACATGAATAAATCATGTTTTCTTTTTTTATCTTTCTTTTCACTTAAGTGTTTATTCTTCCCTTCTGTTCTCCACTTTAAAAAAAAAGTGAAATAAAACTTTGGTAACAATATACATAGTCAAGTAAAACAAGTTCCCACATTAACCATGTCCAAAAACTATATGACTTGTTATGAGTCCATCAGCAGTTAGCAGTCAGAAAACATGTGTTATCATTGGTTTTCTAGAGTCACATTTGGTCAGTGCATTGTTCAGAGTTCTTGAGCAACTTGGCTTATTCTCAGTGAACCCATGTTGGCTCACCATCCTCTTCTCCATGTAGATGTATTTAAAGAGAAAGACAAAGGTCATTTTATTGTGGTTCTTTAAAGTGGATTATCAAATTCTCTTAAGTGAATAGATCTAGTGCCCAGCATGCATTACAGATAGTGAACATATAAATGTTTAATGGAAAAGGGTAGGGCCCAGTGTTCATTGAAAAGGTGTTAACAATTTATAATCAAAGATAATTTATAGAACCACATACATTTTCTTCATATGAAAAGACTAAGACATTATTAAATGCATATATGATGAGAAAATATTACCAATGAGATGGTAAAAATAATAGACCACAGGATGTATACTGGTACCCTCAAGATACTGAAAAATAAGAACAGGAGGAATGCTTCACCTTCCATGAAATTATCAAATGAAAGTTTTCACAGGATGAGAAAGCATGGTTGTTCTTCATTTTCAAAGAGGACCAAAATGACATGATCATGTTAGAGGCAAGTTACAGTGTGTTCAACTGTGGCTAATCAGACCAATATGAGCTCAGAATGTTCTACCACGGGTTGGGCACAAATAGTCCATGTTAACATCTGGGGTGGATTCTCTAAATTTGTGCATCTCACATTTCTTTTGAGCTACTTCAATTCTGCTTTGCTCATAGAGCATAGCACCTTCTCTGATGAGGGAGCATGGAGTGTGGTTTTGATCTGTGGGGTTTCTCACACCACTGAATTCATGAACTTCTCTAAGCATCAAAGTAAATGTATTTTCTGATGACTGACAATATCTAGCAAAAAGCAACTAGCGATTCATAAACCTCCAAAACAGCATTGTAAATTTTTCAGAGATCTCCTTTCTAAATAATACTGATGAAATTGGAAGTATAGTGTAATCGAGTTAATCTTGAAGTCAGAAGTCCTAACTTAGAGGTTGGGATCAGATTACAAACTTAAACCTGTGAAGTCAGGATGTGAAGGATGATAATCAGTGAACATTTATCAAGTGCCTACTATGTGCCAGGAACTTTGTTAAACAATGGAGATACAAAAAGAACTAAAAGACAGTCCTGACCTTCAAAGAATTTATAATCTAATGGGGAAAACAACACGCGAACAAATTTATACAAAAGCAAACTATTTACAAGATAATCCATGCTCTCCACCATCGTTTTGTCCTCCAGTACCTGGATTTCCTTTCATAAGTATATGTTTTTGATATAAAGTGCTATCCCAATGTCCCTTTCTTCCTAGCCTATGTCTTTTGAAACAGTTATGCCCTTTCATAACAATACTATAATCAAGTCATATTCTAAACTGGTGATAATGAATTTACCTCTTTGTGTTAAGATTAGTTTATCATCCATAGTTGGTGCATCTGTGTATAAATGTTTGAGGCCATGAGTTTTATTATTACTCCTCTTTGTGGATGATTGTCTTCTAAGAATTACTCTTCACTGATTTTCCAGTACCATGCCCATTAAATTCTATAGTAATCCACCTAATGGATAAATAGAGGCCATGTTCTTCTTCCTCTTCAATTTTCTGTTTAAAGCTCTTTTAATGAGATTCCTAAAGTCTCCAGGTGAACGTATTAAATTTTATTCACTGTTATTTGGTGTGCCCCATTCCTGCTTCCTGTATCAAAAACCTTTCCATTTCATTCTTCAACACTATCCAAGCTACCTCTCTTTTATGAAGCTCTTCCTATCATTGATTTGCAACAGGGGTGAACACACCAGCTGTGCTGAGATTTTCTAGTTTCTTTCCCAGGACTTCTGAATACTCGGCATCATTTTCAGGATTCATACTGGCACTGTCTCTCATTCCCACGTGAATCACTAAGTGAGTGATCTTCATATTGGACATGTAAAGGGTTGTTCTGGGGTACTTCCCACAGGAAAGCAACATTTCTCTCCCCTCTCCCTGATGTTGCATTTTAGATCACAGAACTCTCCTGTGCAAACCAGCGTCATCCAGACTCCCCCTCCCCTAGACAGTAAGGACCGTCGGCCCTCAGATCTCACAGAGCTTCTAATATACGTATGGCAGGTATACAGCCCAAACGAGATTAAAATCTAATTAGGAAATATTTAACAAAATAAGTAAAAAATATAATAAAACATAGATATTATTACATTTTAAAACTAGGTCCATATATAGCCCCAGGGATCCTTATGTGTGGATTAGTAGCCCTGTTTCTGCTTGAGTTTGATGCTATTCTAATTTGTGTAGATATTATTTATTTATTTTGGCTGTTCAGGTGCTTGTTGGATCCTGCCTTTAGGCTATTTTATAGCCTTAAATGGAGATAGCTTGCCTGATCTGCCCTGAGTGCCTAGGAGAGCACTCTAGCAAGTACTGAGAAGGAAAGGGGAGGCAACAGGGTGAGAGGGGTAAAATTATTGGATTTAGCTATAATAAAGCTATAATAAAGGTTTCTCCAAGGATGGGAGGAGACTTGGGCAAATTTGCATAGAGCAAGGAAGGAGCCAGTAGAAAGGGAAAGAGTGCAGATTAGAGTGGGCACTATGGAAGGCAGAAGGGGTAATCCACATGCTGCAACAGATTGGGCAGTGCAGTTGTGACTTCCTCCAGTACAGTACAGCTGCATATTGAGTAGGAGGCAGTTATTGGGAGTAATCCATGGTTAGGGCTTGACATGTGATGAACAATAATAAGACAGGTGGGCAAGAAGTATTAAAGAACTGTCTCCCTGGTTATCCATAGAATCAGTATTGGAAAAAAGAGGAAAGTGGGCTCAGAATGGAGTTTGGTGCTCAAGTTTTCATCACCAGAGGGGTGGAGGAATTGGCAATCAACATACGAACAAATAAATGGTTTAAGGAGGAGGGAAACATGGGGAGAGATGGAAGAGAAATTCCTTTGTAAATCACCTACCATTTACCCTGCATCTATCTTGTATGTATATAATCCCAGACATGTTGTCTTCCCCATTAAAATGTGACCACCTTAAAAGCAAGAACCATGTTTTTTCCTCTCCTTTTATCTTCAAAATTTACCACAGTGTATGGCTTGATAAAAGTTTGTTGATCGCCTGAGAGGAGGTTATGGTTGGAATTTCATAAATTTTGATCTTGGAGGATCAAGGTGTCCCATCTTTTTGTGTAACGAGAGTGAAATGAAAATAGAGGTCACCAGAGTTAAAGGAGCTGACTGACAAATTGAAGTTTGTATCCAGAAATGGCTCTTTTCTCATCTGTATACAGTCTTTATGAAAATGGTCCATGTGCATTTTGGAGTGTCGTGATATGACAATACAAAAAGGTGATCAGTAGGCTTGTGGAGATTACCTATAGTCGACTGTCTCTGCACTATCATGTAAGTGACTCAAAGGCACAAAGAATATCAGGCCTTGCTGAGTCTGTGCTTTCTGAGGTGGTTCTGTGCATCAGCATGGAACCTTAAAGGCTCTTTGCAAACAAAGAGCTTCCCATGCATGTTAAAAACATGCAAGAATCAGTAACCAATATGACCATGGATATAACTTTGTTCAGCGATTAACTGAGTGTCAGCATAAAGCAAGACAAAACAGGCATGTGCTTACTTGAGGTGTCAGCCATGTCATAGAGAAGGAATCCAGTCAGAGTTCTCTGGGCCCTTGGGCAGGTCATTTAAGTTCTTGGAGAGGGAGATGAAACTGGATTGCACTTGGGGAGTTGTTCAGTGTTTACAATAATATTAATTTGCTTGCTGCCACACAAGACCGCCTTTGACACCAGGAGGATCACAGCTGTGGCTTACAGTTAGGGATTTACGGAAGACCTAACTGAGAATTTAATAGGGTAAGAAGACATGAAAGGGTTCATATATGGACCAGTATTAATAATAATCATAGTTGGCATTTATATAGTGTTTACTCTGTGCTAGGCACTATGCCCAGTAGCCATGGGAGATAGGTACTCTTATTATCTCCATTTTACTATGGAGAAAATTGAGGTAAACCAAGGTTAAGTGACTTACACAGGGCTGGATTTGAACTCAGGTATTCCTGACTCCAGGCCCAGTGCTCTGGCCATCTCCAATCATCCTGATACATATCTTGCAACTGGACCCAGATGGATCTGTAGGATAAAGTGAGGCTGGTGACTTTGCGCAGCCCTCCTTCACTTAAATCCAAGTCACTTGCATGTCATGGCATCATCTCCCTGATGTCACGGTCCCCTTTGAGAACGACGGACAAACAACAACCCAGTGCTCTATCTACCATGCCTAGGTAGTAGAGGGAATACAGCTACATAGATGAGGTCCATCAGTAAATGAAAAGATGTTTATTAAGTTTATTACTTTGTCCCTGGTGCCATACTAAGCACTAGGGATGCAGATACCAGGAGGCAGGACAGCCCGTGCCCACGAGGAGTTTGCATTCTATTGGAGGTGAGGAGGCAACACTTATTAGGGAGCTAGTGTTCTGAAGGGCAGGGAAGATGCTGGCAAGGAGCTAAGCCATATGGCTTGGACTGGCCAAGAAAGAGGTCAGCTACATTGGTTCTGAGAAGGAGAAGCTGAAAGCCTGAGCCCAGGTCCCTGGAGTAGGAGGGAGGCCAAGTTTTACTAGGAGTTGGGAGACCAGAGTTTGAAACTGTGGCATAGTTGATGCTAGCCAAGTAGTGAAATGTTGATCCAATGCAGTGGCATGATTGGGTTAGGATTTGTAATAAGATTTAAGCACCCCCCCCCCCCAAAATGCTTCCTGAATCTCAGTATAGTGTTGCTGTGTAAAACTTCATCCACCCACAATGTACCATCAGGGGGCAGCTTACTTTTAGCACTTCTTCTTTAATCCTTCAATTACTGTATTAGTTCTTATCAGAATTTAATTTTTGTGGATCTCATGCTTCCTAGAAATGGGCTGCACCAAAGAATCACTAAGCATCTTTTAAGTAATGGTAAAAGTTGTTTTCCTTTAAAGTTAGAACTAATATTCAGCATAGAGTTAAATTTGAGGCTACAAGTTGGACTCAAATTTTTTTCTTGGAAATAATGGAATAATAATATTCCCTATGTGATACTACTGCTAAGTTTATGTTAAAACTTATTATATTGCAGAAAAATTTCTCCTATTCTGCATTCCTTAAAAATGAAATAATCACATGTTGATCTGCTAGAAAACTGACGTCGTATTTCAGTGGCAGTGAGAATGTACTGGTTTTGAGGCTCTTCAGCAGGTTTATTAAGCATCTAAGTATCAGGATCATGGAGGAGATACAGTGTAGAAAAGACAGGCATCTGCCCTCATGGGCCTTGATTTTATCAGACACAGAAAAGTAGAACACATGGGCATATTGTAGAGGTGACAAATTTTTCAATATCCTCATCTTTCCAAAAATATATCTAATCTGAAAAGATGTAAGGCTTGTCTATGCAAATTAAATCATGTTAATGATTGTTCTGTACACTGGCCTCAAAGTAGCTTCTCACCTCTATAAAAATAAACTTTGTTTCACAATCTTACTTTATATCTATTAGCTGTTTTCACAGAGCATTGATTAATCCTTTTCAAACAATTCCAGGAAACTAAATTGTCAGATGCTACTGTTTCTAAATTCGTAAAAATATTCTTAAGTGACTGTTTTTCCCTTCAAATTTTCCTTAACTCAGATGTATGAGTTTGGTATTAAAAAAGCCTATGACCTCTTAGAGAGAATGGTCTTTAAAATGCTTAATTTTAAAAATTAAGTGCCTAAATGAAATTAAGAGGTATTTTTCCCTGAAATTCTACCTAGTTTATTTTTTTAACCATATAGTGGTAATATTGTTTTTACCATTTAAGAATTTTTTAAAAAGATATGTTTATGCAGTAATCCATCATTTTGGGCCCTTATTTTTTCTTAAAGTAAAATTGCTAATATTCCCAGACTGTTACATACCCTAATATGTATGTCACTTTTCTAGATAGTCATCAAACAGTTTTTTAAGTGTAATTTTTGACCTTCAGGAGTCTGTTTTTAGAAGTTCAGAGATACTTGTTGAGGAACTCTTAAAAGCACATAATTTAACCAACCTCCTTTTTTTGTCATAGTGACTTTTTGCTTCATCAGTTTCAAAAGCTTTTACAGATGACTCGGGATGCTAATTAATCTAGCTCTGCCCTTCCTAGCTTCCCTAGTGCACTCCAGTAGAGGGTTAGTACATGCCCTGCTAATTCCATGTTTTGGATTATACTCTTCTTCCCAACTGTAATTTCTCCTTACTCCCAGCCTGTTCAGATTTTTCCATTCATCAGTGTCCTGTTTAAATTGTGCCTTGTGGCGAAGCCTTCCCCCTCTACTCTTATGAATGCCTCCTGATCCCTTTTCTGACCACTTTTTGTAGCAATTTCTTCTCTAATTGCTTCAAGTGTCTTGTGGAACCCAAGTCATATTTTACAGAAAAAGTCACATGAAGAGAAATCTAAAGATACCGCATTGAAGCCTTCCTTGCCTCTGCCTGGTCTCTTAGAACTGCCTCATTTGGTCCTGTTTACATATTTTAAAAAAATCTGTCCCACACCTAGTGGCTACTTTGATATTGCTAAAGCCTAGACCACAGCATATCCCTCCCTTGCTCAAAGAGCCTTGTTGACTCCTTTTTGCCTCTAGGATAGAATGTAAGCTCATCAGCCATTTAAAGTCCTCCAGTCTGGCTGCCATTATCTCTCCTGATGTATTTCACATTCACCCATCTCTCACACATACTGTTTTTCAGGCAGCCCAGCCTGCTTATTGTTTTCTGCACAGTGGTCGGGTCTCTGACCCCACCTTCACCCCTTCCAGGGATGCTCTGCCTGCCTTCTTGTGCACCCTGGCTCTGTCAAAGCTCAGGAGTCACTTCCCATATGCATTGATTTTCCTAATTTCCACATCACTCCAAAATTTCTGGGCCTTGATTTTGTGTTTACCTGTTTGTCCATGTGGTTTCCCCCAGTAAAAGGAAAGCTCCCTGTGGACATACATTAAAAGGCTCATTGAATTAAATTGAAAAGTACTTTAGGATTTTTGTAAGCAAGGGGGGAAATGTCAAAGCTCAGTAATTATATTCTTAATTAGCAAATATACTTTGTCTTTTTTTTTATTCCACAGGGCTCTTGGCACATAATAGGCATTCATGAATTTTTCTTAATTCATCTGAGTAAAGAAGGAAACAGATTTGTTTTTACAGTCAAAGGTATAAACAAAATTAGGATCATATGGGCTAACCAGATGTTGGGAAATAGTGGGAAAAAAGGGTAGGTATTATGAGGCGGTATTATGGACAGACATTATCAAAAGACAAGTAGGTGTGCAGGAAAATCTCTTCCTTGACTTCCTACCTGTTACATTTATTTCCTTAGGTATTAGTGGAGGTGCCAGTTCATCCTCTCATACAACTCTCCAGTGTGGCCTTTAGCCACTTGGATTATATATCTCCAAGCTATTACTTACCGTATTTTTTTGTACATTATAGTTCATCAGACAGCTTAATTCTTTCACAAGGGTCATGATTTCTACCAGTCAGAGGAACCAAGTGAATACAGATGTGTCAGTTAATACCATCCATTTTCCTTTCATCTGTATTGACCAAAAAACATTTGGTAGCAGGAATTTTCCTTCTGCAGTGAACTCCCAAGCAGATAATTAGCCTACTAGAAATCAAGAACAAGGTAAGAATAAAAAGAATAAATTGTTACCCAAAAAGCTCCTTTTTTGAAATCCACAAAAAAATCTTTGCCCTCTACTAATTATCATTTTTAAAAGACCCTTGTGAATCTCTAGTGTTTGGTCTGTATTCCAGTACTGAATTTGCATAAATCCTTTCATCTCTTGAATATATTCAGAGAAGAGGGCAGGGAGAGAGAGCTCAAAAGAGCACAGAGATCATTTCATACACCACAGAAATCCTGTTTGCTCCTAAGTGAAATGAAGCAATGATTTGAACAGAAAGCTCTACCCAGCTATCCAGTCTCTCCAGAAGTGACCTTGGAACTCACCTAGTCTTACTCTCAAACTTCCTTTCAGCTCTCACATCTTATGAGCCACACCTAGTGGGCTAAGATTTTATACTAAAAAGGGACATCAGATGTTTTCAATGGAAACATTTCTGTAGACAGCATTCCTTATTTCACATAGATCTTTGACCCTTGTTGAACTGGCTGGTTTCTGACTGCTCTGAGCTGGTACTCAGTCCAGCAGTGTAGCCTTTGCCTTGAGTGTGCTGTTTCTAAACTCTACCTGTCATTAAATCTTGGTTCTAGCAGCAACACAGAATCAGGGCTTATTCAGACCTATCCTGCATAATCACATACCTATAATCTCTTTCACAGAGGACATACCACTCACTTTCCCCTTCTGATTTTGCCCACCATTGAAGCTATCTAAAACCTAAACAGTTAACTACTTCCCCTAACCAAGAAAGGTTTTAGAAAGGGCATTCTTGCATTGGTATGAGAATGAGTGACCCATTCTCAGCATAGAGTAGCTTGCAAAGGAAAAATTTAGCAGGGGGCAAGACGAAGAAATTGAACTGCTTCCCAACTCTTAAGTTAGATCTTCAAAATATGGTTTCATTTTTTTTTTTTTGGTTTGAAATGAATCCCAGAATATCAGACACACCCATAGTCAAATGTAAGTACAAAAACACCATCTAAAGCCAAGTGTAAATGATTTTTGGATTATCTGCCGTTTTGTATTATCCTTACCTCTATTTGTAAGAATATTCAAGAGTCAATTCAATTTAGTTAATAATAGCAAGCCAATATTCCAGGGAATCTTTTCAAGTGACTATATGTTATTTGGCAGTGTTATCTAGCAACATTCTGATGAAGAGTTAAAAACAAAACTCATTGTTTTTCCTCTAAACATATCCATTTCTATCAAGATTACTCCTGTTCTCTTTAGGCTCCCCTGGTTTGCAAGTGACTCTTAACTCTTTCCCCTCCTCCCTCTGCCCCTAACCAGTCCATTGCCAAGTCTTGTCACTTAAACCTCCACAACATATTTATTCTCATTCCTCTCTTTCCACTCATACATCATCTGCCCCAGCTCAGACCTTGCCACTTCTCCCCCAACCTGTTACCATAGTTTGCTAATTAGGCTCCCTGCATCCAGTCTCTCTCCCCTCTCGAATTTGTCTTCTGCACAGCTGCCAAAGTGATATTATAAAACAAGTCTGACCTTGTCTCTCCCCTTCTTAAGAAGTTTCAATAGCTCTGTATTGACTTTAGGATAAAATACAAACTATCTAATTGGGCATTTAAAGCCTTTTATAGCCTGGCTCTCCAGACTTATTTCCCCTTAGTCCATGCACTGTACATTCTAGCCAGACTGGCCTGCGTGCCATACCCTGTACATGACATTCTGTCTTCTGCTGTTCCCCTCTTCTGCCTTTTAAAATCTCTACTCCCTTCAAGTATTACCTCCTATAAGAAACCTTTCAGGATTCACCCAGTGTTTAGTGCTTTTGAGCTCCCCTCAAAAATCAAGGACCTGCAGGGTGGTACCACAGTGCCGAGAGCACCAGGCCTGGAGTCAGGAAGACTCCTCTTCATGAGTTCAAATCCAGCCTCAGACGCTTACTAGCCATGTGAAACTGACCAAGTCACTTCACCCTGTTTGCCTCTGTTTCCTTATCTGTAAAATGAGCTGGAGAAGAAAATGGTAATCACTCCAATATTTCTGTCAAGAAAATCCCACAAGGGATCACAACAAGTCAGACAACTGAAACGACTCAGCAACAGATTTGTGTAATGCTGTTCTCTTGTCATGGGACCTGACTTCCTTGATGTCTGAGACCATTTTATTGTTGCATTCCCAGAATCTAGGACAGTGTCTGGCACTTAATAAATGATTGCTGAATGTAATTAAAGTATCTTGGATTAATGCATGTGATGTTACCTGCCTCAGATACAAGTAATCTTTTTCCCCTTGGGTACTTTATAAATGCTTACTGGCATCTATGTTCTAAAGGAAAAGTATAAAATGGAGCCATTTCTTCATTTCAAATTGTAATTCTAAATATTTTTCTGGTTGCATTTGACTAGATCTAGCTCTTGGTTTAACTCTTTGAAATGACTTGCAATTCAAAAAGCTAATACTGAATTGCAATTTTAGCTTGTTTTATGGCAAGTAGTATTGAAGAACACAAGCTTTTCTCCATATCTATACACTAAGATCCACCATATAGGCAACCCCCAACTTCCAAATAGCCTTTGTTTCAAAACTTGATTTGTAAATTTGGGATTCAGAACTCCTTTTTCCATAAAAAGAGTGTTAAGATGGTCAGACCAGGCCACAAAAACCGATTTAACCCACAGTGCCTGAAAGTTAACCACTGATTATAACATGGAATATGGAAAACCATATTCAGAGTTGAACGTTAGGAACATATTTTTCCCCCACCTTTCCTCCCTCCCCACTTAAGGAACTCCTTCATATTCCCCATGAAGGTCTGGAGCTTCCAGTTTCCCCCTTTTTTTCCATCTGAGAATTCAGGGATGGACCTGCCCACTTCTTCTAACACATCTATCAGAGGATGGAAATGTAGAGTGCCTTCTCCAGGCATGCTTAGATTGAATACCTACCCTCCTGTCCCTGAGGCAACACAAGCTTTTTGAGGTTTCCTAAACCACCAACTATGTGGAAACCTACAAGAGAGCAGGTGTAACTAGGTGAAAGTTGTCTTTTCAAGAGGTCTCACCAAATTTTGTGGTATTAATTGGAATGTAAATAGACCTAGGTGCTGATTGCTCTCTGGGTTTGAGCCTTCCTACAGAACTCCTTAATTGATTAGACTTTCTCCATCCCATATTGTAACTCCTGACCCTGTCTGGGGCAGGCAGCTCCATATTTCAGTTTTTCTGTTTCTTGACAGAGTGGTTTTTCTGTTGATTTTCCAGGTGAAATTTAATGAAAACACTAAAGGATGATGAATGCAATCTTGGCAGTCCAACCATCCTATCAACCAACAAGTATTAAGCATCTGATATTTGCCAGGCCCTGGGGATACATGTAACCAAAAAAAAAATGCAACTGGCCCTCCGTTCTCAAAGAGTTTACATTCTCTAGGGGAGACAGATGCATAGGATCTTCTTCCACTGCCACAGACACTGCCTTTCCCTCTTATCTTGATGTTACATTGATAGGACATTTGCTGTCCCTATCTTATAGGTAATAAAACTATAGTTTGGTGAAGTTAACACACTAGTACATTCAGAATGAGACTAGAGGTTTTCTGACTGACTCTAGTGTGCTTTCTGTTAGGCCTCCCACAGGTTTTTTCCCTTTGGCTTCATAAAGGCCACGCATGCTGTACCTGCCCATAAGATGTGCATTTTGAATTACATCTCCAAGAAAGTGTGGAGTTCAAACTGATTCCACTTTTCCTTGGCAGCTGGAGTTAGCAGTATAGTTTGAGCCAAGGATGCAGGGCTACCTGACCCAAAAACTTACAAGAAAAGGGAACAAAGATGTTTAGGGAACAGTGCTGTCCTGCTACCCAGCTGAAAGCAAGAGCTCCCTCCACCAACTTGTCACATGTGGACTTTGGACATTGTGTGGCTGGTACACAAAAATCTCTCTCTTTTTTTTTTCCTTCTCTGTAAAATGAAGGCATTGGCTATATGAATTTTTTTTTTGTTAAAAGATTTTTAAATCATTTTAAAATTTTTTTTATTTTATTAAATTTTTTTTGAGTTACATATTTTCTCCCCGTCTTTCCCCGGCCCACCACCCCAAAACAGCCATCCCAGTGTTTCCCCCCTCCCCCAGTCTATTCTCTCCTATGTCACTTTTTGGTAGGGCAGGATGGATCTCCCAACTGCAGTGCCTGTGTATCTCAAGTTCCAGTTGGATGTAGTCAATAATAATAATAATAATTGCATATATATATACAAAGATAGATAGATAGATAC
>CM053581.1:420949138-420964862 GCA_028627135.1 Pseudochirops cupreus
TTTTAAGGCATTCTTCTCCTTCATTGGCTTTTTGGGCCTCTTTTGTCATTTGAGTTAATCTATTTTTTAAGGTGTTAATTTCTTCAGTCAGGTTGTTGACTCTCTTTTCATGATTTTCTTGCATCATTCATATTTCTGTTTCCAATTTTTCTTCCACTTCTCTTATTTGGTTTTCAAAATCCTTCTTCAGCTGATCTCTAGCTTTTAGGCAGTCTTCATGTTTCTTGGAAGCTTTTGGTGTGGGAGTTCTGACTGCGTTGTCTTCCTCCCATTCTCTGCTTTGATCCTTCTTTTCCCCAAAGAAGGAATCTAGGGTTTGGTTGCTGTTCTTAGTTTGCTTCCTGTGCTTATTCATGGCTGGCCAATCAGAGATTTTTTAGCTCTGTGGAACTCTGTTGCCAGAGGGGAAAGCTCTGTCCCCAATCACTGGTGTTTTCCCAGCTGCCGGAGCTTTTAGGAGCCTGCTGGGGCCCTCCGCCACTCTGGCTCACTGAAAAGAGACCCCAGGATCACCACCCAAGACCATGATCCGGATCCAGGCCGCTCAACGCAAGAGCACTTGGCCTCTGAACAATCGGTGGGCCCCCCCTGCAGTCTGCAGGCTGGGAGGTCCGAAGCGGCTATGTGGAGGTGGGTGCAGGACCTCCGCTTCCGCCGCTGCCTTGGCCTGCAGACTATTTGGCCGGACCGCTTTTCTCCCCTGATTTTAGCCGAGTTCCACTAACCTTTCACTTAGTCCTTTTTTTTTCTTTATGGTTTGATAATTCTGGAAACTGCCACAGCTGCCGCAAATCCACTCTTCTGTTGCTCCAGCTGCAGCTCAGCTCGTCCTGGCTGCCCCCAGGGCCAAGGTGCCGTTTCAGGCTTCCAGCCCTGAGATGGTGCCTCCTAGCCAAGCTGTATATTTGTATGCGTTTTAGCATTCTAGAATTGTAGAGTCATATTTTATGGGTATTTTGAAGTGGCTATGTGGGAGCTGCGATACTTTGCTACTCCTACACTGTCATGTTGGCTCCGCCCCCCCCCAGGCTGCCCTTCTCTTATTTTGGCTTGCCATTTCCATTGGCTTATTCCACATTTATTACCCCAAAGTATAAGCATTATGTGTGTACTCAGTTTAAAAAAAAAAAAGGAAGTTATTGGAACAAACTGTTTGGCCACTAATCTTGAGTTCTGCTGGGGAAAAATAGGTAACAGAGGCTGAGCTTGTGGTAGCAACAGTAAAGAGTGAGGAGAGCTAAAGCAAAAGAATTATGAATAAGAGCAGCTACCTGGCTAGGATGGCTGGAGAGGTCAAGTAAATGACAAAATTCAGTTTTGTCAAGCCATGTTAGAAGCTACAGCATAATGCCATGCTGTTATTTTGAAAACAGGAGCCATCCTTTTAAGTTCCATTGGTGGAAAGTATAACATGAATTGACTGTAGAATTAGGGAATTGCAGCCTGTTTAGTCTAGTGAGATTCAGCTCCTAGAGACTTCAGAATATAGCCCAGGATATAGAAAGTAATTCACTTAAAAGTTTTCCTACCATGTGCCAGAATGTTTTGGCATGTTATAGCATATTAATCACATCACAGAAAGAGTATGGCAACTTCCTATATGATTGAGTATAAAAACACTTCAACTTTTTATAATGCAATAGAAAGTAAGGCTTGAATTTCTGTAATGCTGTTTCATTTGCTTAAAAAAAGTTTAAATCTCAGTTTGCTATCATAGTTAACTGCTTTGAATAGTGTCTTGTAAATAAATGGTTTTAAAGGGATAACAGTAAACCCTGCATATTCTCTTACTAGGGTCTGGGACTTAGAAGGGAATCAGAAAGCTCATTTTGTTCTTCGCTCCCCTGGAATGAGTGTCTGCTGGCATCCTGAGGAAGCTTGTAAGGTAAGTTGTGATAGGGTTGTTTTGTTTTTTAATTTTATCAGTGCAAATAGAGTTTATATGTGGGCTGTGACTATAGTAAGACTGATTCCAAGGGGCCAGATGTATATCCTATGCGTACTCAATAAATACGGTAAATGGTTTACTACAAGAATCAATTGCTAGATCCTGTGTCTTTCCTAGAGTTCTCCCTCTGGCCTACACTGCTCTGCTTCAGGTCTAGGCCCAACTCATTTGGCCAAATTGACCTTTCTAGCCTCAGAATTCTGCATTCCTTCTACACCATGCCTTTGTTTGGGCTGTCCCTGATGTCTAGAAGGCATTCTCTCTTTATGTCTACCTCTAAAAATCCTTAGTTCCCTTTATAATTCAACCCAGATATCCCCTATACCGTAACTTCTTCTTCTAGCTTTTTGTGCTTTCTCCTTCTTAAGGTTATCTTGTATCTACTTCTCTGTAGAAGTTTTATCTCCCAATAGAGTCTAAGTTCATCAAGGGCAGCAACTGCCATTCTGGTGTCTGTATTCTCAGTGTCTCTTATACAGCTGTGCACAGAGAAGGCATTTATTAAAGCGCGTTGATTTGAATTGAGTTTCAAGGCTCAGCTCGAGTGCTATGGCCTCTAGGAAGCCTTCCCTACCTCTACCCCATGGTCCAAAGCTATTAATGCTTTCCTACTTGGTTTGATCTCTTTCTTCCCCTACCTTGTACTATATTTATCAGTTCACATTATGGTTTTTTGCTAGTTAACTGTAAAAACCTCTTGGGAACAGGAGCTAATTTTTTTTATTATTTTATTGTTTTATTTTTATTTTATGCCCAGCATGCACCAGTGTCTCACATATATACACTTAATAAATACTTGTTAAATTGAAAGGAAAAAAAGGTAATCTTAAGCTGTTATGTCAAAGTGACCCAGTGTCCAGGAGGAAGGTGATCATTTTACTCTTCTTGCACCTAGTCAAATCACATTTGGATTGTTATGGTGCTTGTGAGCACCACACTTAGAATGGACATTGATAAACTGTACAAAGAAGGAGTGGCAGGGCATGGAAGACCTACCATAATGGTGATGGGAAGGGTTGAAGAACCTAGAGCTACTTAGCCTGAAGGAGAGAATATTTCTAGGGGGGCAGCTATAATGTGGGAGAAGGCCTGGCTTTGTCCTGCTGGGCTGGAGAGTTTAGAACCAGGGACAGTGGTAGTTGCTGAGAGAGTCGAGAAAAAAGTAAGAAGGAAGGGGATCTAGCAGTCCCAGATTTCTAATTGCATTACAAAGCAGTAACCATTAAAAACAAAATTTGGTAAAAGAGGGAGATGGGGGAGGGGGGGTGGAATGGAGAGAAAAGAGCGTGAGCGAGCAGTGAAACAGATTTTAGTTTACGACATACAGAAGAAAATACCATGTTTGATAAACCCAAAGGCCCAAGTTACTGGGAGGACTCACTGTTTGACAAAACTTTCTGGGAAAATTGGGCAGCATTTTGGCAGAAATTAGGTGTAGGTCAACAGTTCACACCATATACCTGGATAAGACAGATACATGTTGTGGATATAAAAAGTCACATCATAAACAGATTTGAGGAGCAAAGAAGGAATTACCTTTCTGATCTTTGGATAGTGGAAAAGTTCATGACTAAACAAGTAAGAGATATATCTGGAAGAAATACTTGCTGTTCTTGATAAACTCTTGTACTTAGTCTTTTCCTAATTCAGAGGGTATCACAAAATTGACATTCTGTAAAATTGTATGATTAATATGTAACCTCATCCTGAATACTAGTCTTTCTCAGCAGTTTTAAGAGGGCAAACTCTTCCTTTTTGGTTATTAATGGTTTTATCTTACCACTTGAAATTGTATTAATGAATTTCTTCATTAAAATTGATTTTTCTTATTTTATCCAAGGTCTCCCTCTTACTATTGAAGACTTACATAAAACCTTTTGCCACCCAGCCTTGTGACCTCAAGGAGAATATAAGACCCATCTGATATCAACTGGCACAGTGCCTTGCCAACATACTAAATTCTTTTTAAAATGATTAGTGAATTGAATCTGTTACCTCATACTTTAGTATACATTTTAAATATTAGCAAGAAAATTGTTTTGGGAGGTTGGGCTTGTTTTGGGGTTTTTTTTGGACCACCATCTTATGGCACAGATTTGCCTGCCACATTCTCATTATCAACATAAATAGCAGAAAAGTGTAATTATCATTTTCAGTAAATTTTTCATTTTCTGTCTTTTAGTTGATGGTTGCAGAGAAGAATGGAACGATCAGGTTCTATGATCTGATTACCCAGCAGGCTATCCTGTCTCTGGAATCTGAACAGACGCCATTATTGTCAGCACACTGGTGTTTAAGAAACACATTCAAAGTTGGAGCTGTCGCAGGAAATGATTGGATAATCTGGGATATTACTCGGTCCAGGTATTTCCTTAGCATTTTTGTTATTTTTTTAAAAAATCTTTTTTCTGCTAAACTTTATTGTGTGGTAGAGTGAATGAGTATTTATTACGTGCTTAATTTGTGCCTGGCTCTATGCTAAATGCTTAGGATACAAATGCAAGAAAACCAGTCAGTCTCTACTCTTGAGGAACTCACATTCTCATGGGGAGGACAAAGGGGAACTGAGGATCAGAGGGGAGAAGCTAGTCGAGCTGGAAACAAAGAAAGTGCATGGCTGGGTGCTGGGGACTCTCATGAAACCAGCAAGCATAGATTGGGCACCTCCTGTGTGCCAAGGACCATTGTGCTGCCACACTAGTGTTACACCACTACTTGATGGTGTCTTCCCAGTGAGTCACTTCTTGTCTTTCTAATGATTGTAGATCATTGTCTCATCCTTGTTTATGAGATTCAAGCTACTGGTGATTTTCTCTGCTATTTTATCATAATTGTGTCCATCGATCATTGTGTAAATACTTTAGACTTGCCATTTTATCATAAAATGTATGTTTCAAGTTTCAGTTTAAACCAGTTGCCTTAAGGAGACCTGGTTCCCTCCTGATGACCCAACCTCCCTGTGACCTCCTTTCCAGTGCAGATTGTACTTTCACTCATTCCCCCTGACTCACTGACAGATATGGGGGAGTTGGAATACTCTTTACTTCCCATTGCTATTTCCAGGTTCCCTTTCTACTATGATCACTCAGTAACCTCACCTCCTTTGAGGTTCATTCAATCCATATCTACCACCCAATCAAAATTTTAGAAGCAGTCCTCTACCAACTTCTAGGACACTCCCCTTCTTTCCTCATTGGGTTCAGTGCCTAACTCACATCTTTTCTGTCTAGCTCCTGCCTTCATACTAGGGGACTTCAACATACATATTGACAAGCCTTCAAAGCACCCTGACCTCATAATCTTCTGGTTATTTGTTTCATATGACTTAATCCTCTATCTCACCTCAGCCACATGAAAAGATGGTGATATCCTTGATCTTGCCATCACCCACTATGTTCCATTTCTGTGTTCCTGAACTCTGAAATTCTTTTATCTGATCACAATCTGTTATCTTTCTACCTCTCCTTTTGTCTTGCAATCCCATGCCCTGTTTTTCATCTACTCTGTAACATCCAGTCCCTTGACCCTAGTTCTTTCCCAGGCCATCACCCTTGTACTAGCTACACTCTCCTCCTTTCCTCATTTTGACCTTTTGATAAACCACTTAAATACCATACTGTCTTCTTTTGAATACCTTGCCCCTTATCTTATTGCCAATCATTCCCTGCTAAGTCTCAGCCTTGGATCATTCCCACCATTCATTGTCTTCATTCCTACAGATTTGCTGCTGAATGAAGCTAGAGAAAATCATGAAAATATGCTGCCTTGGTCTCCTACAGATTTATATTACATAATTTAAACTGCGTTCTCACTGCTGTAAGGCAACCCTTCCACAGCTCCCTAATTAACTCCCTATCCTATTCACTGCAGCAGCTCCTCCAAACCTTTTCATTCCTCTTCAAATTTCCCATGACCCCCTTTCCCCCACTCAGCTGAGAACCTTGCCTCATTTTTTATCAAAAAATTGAAGCCATTCACTAAAAGCTTCCTCTTCTCCCTTCCTCTTCATCTCAAATCACTCAGATGCTTCTTCCACGACCTTCACCTTTTCCCCTATTTCACATGCAAAAAGTGGCCCTTCCTCTTACCAAGGCTAACCTCTATCTATGACCAAGTGATCCCATTCTATCCCATCTTTTCCAGCTTATTACCCCCTTTATTATTTCCACATTCATTTTTATCTTCAATCTTTCTCCAACTCCTGGCTGCTTCCCTAATGACTACCAGCATGCCTGTCTGCCCCCCCCATCCTCACAAAACCCTCACTTGATCCATCCATCCCAGCTAGTTTTATCCCATCTCTCTTGCCTTTTGTAGGTGAACTCTCCGAGAAGGCTATCTACAAAAGGTGTCTCTACTTCCTCTTTGTAGTCTGGCTTCCAGCCTCATCATTCAACTGAAACTACTGTCTCCAAAGTTTCTAACAGTCTCATAATTGCTCCTTCTAATGGCCTGGTCTCAGTCTTACCTTCTTGACCTTCTTCTGACACTGTTGATCACTCTTCTCCTTGATATTCTCTTTTCTTTAGGCTTTCAGGATACCACCCTCTCCTGGTTGTCCTTATAACTTATCTGATCACTTCTCCTCAGTCTCCTCTTTCTTATCCTCTCTCCCCATATCCAGTCTGTCGCCACAATCTCTGTGGCGCCACGTCTTGCCCCTTCCCTCTTCTGACAGTCACCACACTGATGCAGGCCCTCATCATTTCACACCTGGATTATTGCAATAGCGAGCTAGTTATCTGCCTGCCGTGGGCTCTTCCACTCCATTCTATCTTCCACTCAGTTGTCAAATTGATTTTCTGAGATTATAAGTCTGATCTGCACTCTCCTATTCCATAACTCCATTTACTCCCTTTCACCTAAATGGATCAAATATAAAATCTCTGTTTGATTTTCAAAGCTCACCTAGTCCCCTCCCCTACCTTTTCAGCCTTCTCACACTATGTTCCCCCACATATTTTTTGATCCAGTGACATTGGCCTCCTGGATGTTCTACAAACAAGATGCTCCATTTCTCCACTTTGGGGATCTTCTCTGGCCGTTCCCCATGCCTAGACTGCTATCCCTCCTCATCTCTACCTCCTGGTGTTCCTGGCTTCCTTTCCAGCTAAAATTTCTCCTTCTGTAGAAAATCTTTCCTAATCTCACTTAATTCTAATGCCTTCCCTTAATTAATTATCTCCAATTTATCCTGTTGGAATGTTAATTGGATATAAGATCTTCCCTGCCCATTAATGGGCCTCAAGTGAAGCCCATTAAGGAAAGCTTGCTTAGGGGAGGCTTGCTTGTTGGAAGGCTTTCACCCTGAGGTTAGCATTTGCTTTGGAGCTCATTCATTAGGAGAATGTTCCTATGATTTGGCGAGATGAGATTCTGGGTAGCTGTCAAGGAGCGAGTGGGTCCCCCAACTTTGAAAAAACCCAATGTTGGTGCTTCTCTCTCTGGTAACTATGTATGTATTGCCTTGGTCATAGAGCAGGATCAGTCTTTTGATCTGTGCTAATTTCTCAGACTGTTACAAGCCCTGTCTGTTGGTCTTTATTTCTCTACCTGTATTTTCTTTTTATTCTCTGTTAGTATTTTCTCTGAAGTTCAGGGTGCTGACTTTTCCCCTGAACTAGTGAATGTAATTAAAGAAAGATTGTTGACCCCTTGAACAGTTCTCTTTCCTAATAACGCAGATCTAGGAACCTGTGCTAGCAGCTGTCATGGGGATGCCAGTGTGGTTGCTACTATACCTGTATATGTCTTGTTCCTACACAGTTGTTTACATGCTGCCTTCCCCCTTAGAATGTGTGCTTCTTCAGAACCATTCTGTTTCCCCCAAGCCTGGTACATAATAGGCACTTAATATATGTTTGTCGACTTGACTGACTAACTGGTTTAAGAACAGGTTGTAATTAAATACTTTCTTTTTAGTTATCCTCAGGATAAGAGACCTGTCCATATGGATCGAGCCCACTTATTCAGGTATAGTACCCCAGTTATTTTGAAAGTTTCTAATTTAATCTTTTGAATCCTGCATATTGTAACTGGTAAGTTAACCTTTAAGTCAATTCCAGTTTTTAATTAAAAAATTGATAGGGATAGGAAAAATGCATCATAAACTATTTCAGCTAGGAGGAACCTTAGAGATCATCTAGTCCTACCCCTTCAAAGTACTAATATTGTTTCTTATCATATGAATCAACTCCCCCTCTCACCAAAACATAGCTTGGCTTCATGGTGATACTCTGTATTCTCTCTTTGACCTACCCCCATTCCCCCCAGACTCTGTGGTCCAGCTCAAACTCCACCTCTTCCTTAGATCACCCTCTGACCATTCTCCTGGATGTCTCTCTTCTCTGAACTCCTATAAACCATATTGTTCATTCTACATGGATTGTCACTTGTTTGTTTTCTTATACTATTTGGTACAATTTCACACGTATTAGTCTCCTCACATACTAGTTTGTAAGTTCCTCGTAGTTAGAGATTATTTCTCATTACTTTTCTTATCTCCCACAATTCATTCTCTCCCACCACCACCACCACCACCACTCGTTCCTTTCTCCCCTGCTGAGCCCCCATACAAAACAGATGGGCAGTCAGTGAATACTATCTGACTGACTGAAATGGAATAAATATAATAGTGGAGTCAACATCATCAGTATTTCAAGAATAACTTCTTTTTAAATATTCCAAACAGAAACTTGTAGATTGGTGAAAAACTTGGTGTGTGATGGGTTGGGTTTGGCTTGGTTTTTTAAAACCAAAAAAAGTTAAAGAATACAGAGAATGGACAACTATTGCAAGACGGAAAAGAGGCTTTGTCCATACCCCTGGAAGAAAACAAATATAAGTCAACTCTACAGTCTGCTATCCCTTCTCTCCTTTTCCATTGATGGGATCATAACAGCAATTTGTATTAGAGTGAGGGAGATTATACAGTGAGGAGATTTATTCAGTTAGTAAATCTATGGGAATCCATCTCTCACTTGGATACTGTACAGGATAATCTTTCATGAATATGGGAGACATGTCTACCTTTTTCATGATCTCTTTGATTTATTAATAAGCAGAGTCACCAAACAAAGTTACATTGGTTGTAACATCAATGAAGGAATTTTACATGACTTAGAAGATACCTTGCTGGAAAAAGAGCTTTTAAGGCAGTGTTTAGCTCTACCAAGTCAAATGCTTTTTTTTTAAATAGATAAGCTGTAAGCACAGTAAGATCTTAAATTGTATGACTGTAAAAAAAAAAAGTATCTGGTAGCAAATAAAGCCCTACCTATTCCTTCTCATAGCTTCATCGAGAATAATCTCAGTATGTGTATAGAGTATTTTTGTAAAAATTTTGTAGAGATAGAAAAGTAAGCACATGAATCAGTAGATTTTAACATTCAGTCACTTTTACTGTTGTCATTGTTAAAAAGAACAGTAAGCTCCAAGATAACCTCCCAGGCTGGACTTCTCCCTTCCCAGTTGTACCCTCTTATGCACTGACCTCCTCCATGAGGTGCTGGCAGTGGGTAGTGCAGTTGTTCTGCTGCTCCTTCCTCATGCAGGGATCTTCCTTCCCCCATCAGGGATTGTCCAGATGTGGCTACTCCACAGTTACTAACAGCAGAAGAGTTTGTGACAAAAATCTGTACAGATTGTTTCCATTTTTGTCTCTTTGTTGTCATCTTCCTGGGTTCATCATTAAATGCCCCTAGGGTTATTTTGCTTTGATTGGTCTCTTGCCAGACTTTCTTTAAATTAACTTCTTTCCCCGCTCCTGCTCCCATTACTTAGTAAAATCCAGGCTTCTTTGCCCAACACTTGCATTTTGGCCCAAACCTAGCTTTCTAACCTAAATTTCATTACTTCCTTTTATCAGTATTGTACATAATGCCTCAAGGAATAGTTTTTCCATCATAAAGAGCTTTCTTTTCCCTCCTCACAGTACCCTTCCAAAACAGGGATCCACACTGATTACTATAAAATGTGTACATTAAACATACTATTTCTTTAGTGGTGGTTTTGACAGCCTTCCAATTAAATTACAAGCCTTTGGATTCTATGTGTTTTCTATGTGAGAAAAGGCCTTTGTAGTCTATATTTGGGGAAGAGGTTTCTTGTCATCACCTCCAGCTCCTCTCCCTCCCTCTACAGTCTTTCTGGGCTCCTCATTTCAAAACCTTGGGGTCATTGTTGATTTTTTCTGCTGAGTCCAGTCTATCATTTTGTCCTTTCATGTCTTCCTTTGAAGTTTTAGGTTAGACAAGTACTGCCACCTTCCTAGTCCAGAGGGCCATTATCTCTGCTCAGTAAATTCACAGTTGTACCTTGTCCTCACCCCAGGCCCCTGACGAAAAGACTGGGAGGTTTCAAGGGCATATAAATGAAGAAAAGTATAGAATTTGACAAAAACTATTAGAAAGCAGTCTAGCAGAAATCTGAGTTAAATCAGCTTCTCATACTATATACCATACTAAGCTCCAAATAGAAATGTGATCTAGAGATAAAAGGGCACATCACAGGCACAATTCTCCATAGGAAGAGTTCTTAACCAAAATAGGGATAGAAAAGATAACAAAAAATAAAATGGATGATTTTAATTATGTAAAATTGAAAATTATTTCACAAAGTCAATGCAGCTGAAATTAGCAGGGAAACAGTTAATTGAGGGGGAAATATTGCAACAAGTGTCTCTGATAAACATCTAATATCTAAGATATATAGATAACTGATTCATATATAAGAACAACATCCATTCCCCAACAAATTGTCAAAGCATACAAACTAGCAATTTTCAAAAAGAATTAAAAAGTCATATAAAAAAGCAAAATAAAAAACAAAAAAAGTTCCAACACTACCCATCAGTCTGGCAAAGATGAAAAACAATAGAGTGACAATTATTGGAGAGACAGGCAAGCTAATGCCCTGTTAGTGGAGCCACGAACTGATCTGGTGATTCTGAAAGGCAGTTTGGAGCTATCCCCCAAAATGGGCAATGGTGTCAAACTCAAAGAGAAACTTAGAAAACCACAAATTGACATTATCTTTGTTTTACTGTATTTTTATTTATTTTGTAAAACATTTCCTTGCCTCACTGGGGAGTTTCGCAAGCCATAAGATGCCCAGGCCCCAGGTCTGACATATGTGCTATGGGAGATACAAATGAGAATCTCTTCTCATAGAAATTTTAATCTAGTAGGTGATAATACAAAGTATAATGCAGGATGAAAAAGGAGAAGCACAAAATGCTGTGATACTGAGGAGTCAGCCTGGTATCACTATAACAGAGGACTGGATTTGGAATGAGAGAGGACCCTCCGAGTGGGAATCTTTGCTCTGTGACCTCTGAAAAAGCCGGTCTCATCTTCAGGCCTCAGTTTCCACATCTGTAAAACAAGGGGTTGGACTAGATGGTTTCTGAGATCTCTGAGAATACAAGTTAATATGACAGCAGTAGACAAGATGAGTTTAGAGGAGAAGGAGATCAGATGCTGATGTCAGTCAGGAGACTTCTGCCCAGGCAGAAGACAAGAAGAGCATCAAGCAGCAGGCTGGCATCGCTGGCAATGAAAAGGAAAGAAAAGAATAGGAAAGACATGGTGAGAGTAGCAGTGACAACATTTAGCCACTTGGTACATCTGTGGGTTCACCCCAAGCCCAAATAAATAAAAACTTTCCCAAATGAGGTGCCAAAGTAGGATTGGTCCTCTAAAAATGATGAGTTTAATTTTAGATCAGTTGGAGTTTTAGGTGCCACTAGAACTGGCTGGAGACATTCTATTAGATTACATGGAACTGGAGTTAAGGACAGAGATTGGGCTCGGGAGAGGCCAGAGTAACTGATGGTGATTCCTTTCTCAGGTGGTCAACAGTTAACGAGAACCTATTTGCAACCACCGGCTACCCTGGCAAAATGACCACTCAGCTTCTGATTCATCATTTGGGGCACCCTCAGGTAAGTACTCTCTCAGGTTTGGAGCTGTTTTTGTCATCATCTGTCTGTCCCTTCTACTTGCTTTCCTTTGTCCAAATTTGTGATCCCTAAATTGGCTCTCATTTTAGCCACTTATGTTACATATAAAGATGTATTTTTCCTGATGTTTGTGTTCATTAATAGCAAGTTAGTAAAATAGTCTTTTCAAATTTAGAAAATATTATTGCATGCTAATATTTCCCTCCTGTTGATTTTCTGTTTTCCTCCTTTATTTAAATTGTGTCATTTTCTGGCTGAAGTACTAATAGCAAGGTCATGAGCTTGATTCCTTAAGGGATTGACTGGTCATCTTCCCACTCCCTTGGTCTCAGAGACAGTACCCTTACTGCCTTGCCATCCCAGGTAGCACATGATGTGTGGGGCAGAAGGAACTGGCCAAGAACATAGTCTCATTCCCACTCCTGTAGATATCAGTCACCAGGAACATTCCTCTGGATATGTCAGTGTGGTCATTTGTACAGATGACAAACAACAAGAAAATTAATTTATAAAGCAAATGCCAGGGGTGGGGAACCTGTGGCCTCAAGGCCAGAAGTTCCCCATCCCCAGTATATGTTATCAATGAGGACAGATAGCTATAACATGCTTGTTTGGAGGTTGCTTTGCTTAGATTTCTGTACCTTTTGAATTTATTGTTCCATTCTAACTCTTCTCTCCCATCTTCTGATTTCTGGGGATTTTTTTGTAGCCCATCCTCATTGGTTCTGCAGCTGTGGGATCTGGTCTGTCCTGGCACCGAACTCTCCCTCTTTGTGCGATGGGAGGTGACCACAAGTTATTGTTTTGGGTGACTGAGATATAAAACAAATATCTTCCTTGTACACTAAGTTCTCAAACTTTATTTTTAATAAATATTTTGGTCAGATTCCTTATTTTTACATTTCAAATATACCTTAAACAGTCAAATGTTTTTAATACTAATGTCTTATTAATACTAATAATCTTATTATTAAATGATTTTTTTCTTAATCTGTTCTAAGTGTTCATTTTTTAATATGTTTTTGAGACTGTGTAATTGACTTTAATCCAGGAAAGGTAAATGAAAGGCCGATGCTTTTGATTTATTACAGTAGTGTACAAAGGACATCTGCTGTATCAGTATGTATGTATTGCTCTCAGTTCTCCGGAACACAAACATTTTTTATGGAAAGAAAAATGTCAGAAAATTTGGCTCTCTTACATTATTTCTCCATCACTGCCAGAATATGTATATACATATGTATATACATTTGCTTTGGCAGTTTAGCTTTATTGGAATGTTGGGTTTAATAAGATTAAATCTATAGAGCATTTTGAACTCATCAGTGACTATGAATTGTTATTGTTTCATATATCATGGGAAACTCATTTTGTGGTTCAAATTCATCTGATTATTTGCTCGACAAAGTAGGGCCATAAGATGATTTAACCAATGATTCACACAGTAAATTTAGGAATGAGTACCATTCAAATTCTGAATCCCAACTACATGCTTTTAACTAAACTCCCTTTTTTCTAAAATTTTTCCACTCTAATTAGGACTAGGGAAGCTAGATGACAGTGAGTTAATAAGAAAGAGAATAAGAATGTGTTCCTCTTTACACAGAAAACTGAAACCTGCCTGATTGCCTATGTCCCTCTGATTTTTGGCAAATTTTAGGTTTGTTTGTTTTTTTTATTATGTTAATATGCATCCTTTTCATTTAGTACCACATATCCAATAAGTGAGTGATTGACGTTAAGGTTCAAGAAAGTTCTTAAGGTACTAATATTCCAGCCACATCACTTATCACCAAGCTGTCTGGATGCCCAACTGCATGTCTTTCATCACCATTTGGATACAGCTGAAACTTTCACCTCCAGCTTTTAGTTTCCTCTACAGGATAAATTGGTTTCAGGGGATGCTGTGATGTATATAACATCTCATATTCCTGGTTGCCAGACTGATGTCCCTAGGAGAGATGTGGTCACGTTACTCCTTAGAAATCTTGAGTATCTCCCCTGACCTTCAAGTTCCTCTTTAACCTAACACTATCCTCCATTGCCAACCCTGCCTCATGCTGCAACCCACAACATACAACATATAGTATGCTCTACCTACCCAAGGAGGACCATTTTTGTCCCCCATATAGGCCCATCCCTTCCCACCCCTTGCTCACACTGTTCCTATGCTCGTAATGACGTTCCCATTCATTAGCTGTTTTCAAAACTTAACTCCTATTTCAACTTCTCCATGAAGCCTTCCCCATTCTTCCCTCTTGGATTTCACAAAGCACTTTATCTAAGATGTCTGAGTGATACAACGTAATACATTCCATCAGTAGTTAGTAAGCCCGTACTATGTGCTGGACACAAGGGAAGCCGTGTAGGTACAAGCCTATCACCAGGGTGGATTGGGAGAGGCTTCATGTAAAGAGAGTTGTCAGTAAGCTGAGCCTTGAAGGAAATTAGAGATCCAAGAGGAAAACGTGAGGAAAGGGAATGCCTTTCAGGCACGAAGATGGAAGATGGAGCGCTGCATATGAAGAAGAGTGTGTGTGTGAAGAGAAGTAATGTATAATAAATAAAACTGGAAAGTTAGCTATATTGTGGATCTTGATGATAGAGGCCACTGGAATTTTATGACAAGGAAGGTGATGCAGTCGGGCCTGTGCTTTCAAAAAAAATCACTTTGGCAGCTGAATGGAAGATAGATTGCAGTGGACCAGTTAGGAGACTTCTGGGATGGTCCCAGTGAGAGGTAATGAGGTCCTGAACTTAGGGTGGTGACTGTGGGAATGGAGGGAAAGGGAACAGATGGAAAAGATGTTAAGGTGAAATCAACGGGATTTAGCAAGTGATTGGATCGATGTGGAATGAGGAAGGAAGAGGTGTCAAGGATGGCACTGGGGTTCCCATCCTAAGTAACTGGAAGGATGGTGGTGCCCTCAACAGAAACAATTGGGAAGAAAGATCATGGGTTCTGTTTTGGACTGAATTTGAGATTCCTATGGGACATCCACTTGGAAATATCCAAGAGACAACTGATGGTAGGGGTACTAGAGCTCAGGAGAGAGATTGGATCTGAGTCATCAACATAGACATCATCATTCATACCATTTGAGCTGATGAGGTCACGAGAGAAGAAAATATATAATATCATTGTTTTAATAATTCTCTCTACTAAGATGTGTTACCTACCAAAGTCCATAAGGACAAGCCCCATATCAATCAATCAAAAAATATACAAAGAAAGGCAAAAGACAATCCCTGCCTTTAGAGAGTTTGCAATCTAATGAGAGACAACATGCAAATACATACCATTATGTATATACATACACATACGTGCATATTTATGTCAGAGTAATACGTACAACATTCAAACTTTGTATTTCCTTTGGCACAAAAAAGTGCTACTTAATAAATGTGAATTAAACACAGCCTCACCCCTGAAAAGCTCAAAAGGCCTCTGGACAACAACAAAAGGTCAATGCAAAGTGCCTCCCATTTTGCTCAACAACTGCTATGTTTTAGTTAACACCTTATTGTGTGCCGAGGATACAAAGCAAAAGTGATAAGCAGTCCTTACTGTCACAGAGCTTACATCCTCTTGGAAGATAGAACACATAAATCTATATAAATACAAAATAATTTGAGGAGAGACATGCCAATGACTATTAAGGGGATGATGGTCTTTGAGGGAAACCAAAGGCTCTACCAGGCAAATGTAAGAAGGGAGGGCATGCCAAGCGTATCTTCCCCAATCTCAGAAATCACTGCCTTCTTTGAACTCTGAACCAGCAGGACAGGACAAGGGCTCCCATGGCATTTTTTTT
>CM053581.1:420965362-420997922 GCA_028627135.1 Pseudochirops cupreus
TTCAGCTGATCTCTAGCTTTAAGGCAATCTTCATGTTTATTGGAAGCCCCTGGTGGGGTAGCTCTGGCTGTGCTGTCCTGCAGCTCTCTGCCTTGGTCCTTCTTTTCTTCAAAGAAGGAATCTAGGGTTTGGTTGCTGTTCTTACCCTGCTTCTTATGCTTATTCTTACTCATGGCTGGTCAGTCCATGATTTTTTTTTTAATCTCTGTGGGGCTCTGCTTCCAGAAGGGAAAGCTCTGTCCCAAATCACTGGGGTCCTCCCAGCTGCCATAGCTCTCAGGAAGGTGCTGGGTCCCTTTCCCACTTCCAGCTCACTGGATAAAGAAGACTCACAGGACCAAAGCCCAAGACCGCGATCTGGATCCAGGCCGCTCAATGCGAGAGCAATTGGCCTCTGAACGATCGCTTAGTCCCCCCTGCAGTCTGCAGGCTGAGAGTGCGGAAGCTGCAATGCGGAGGTGGGTGCAAAACCTCTTCCTTTCACTTTCCCACCCTGGAGGCCTTTCAGCAGGGCTGCTTTTCTTCCCTGATTTCGCAAGCTCCACTGACCTAGTTCTGAACACTGCAGCAGCCGCCAGTGCGCTCACCCGAGGCTCCGCGGCTCCTCCCGTCCAGCCACCTCCCGGCTCCTCTCATCCAGCAGCCTCTGGAACACAGCCGCAGTTTCAGGCCAGGCTGGTTTCGGTTCGCAGTGCTGATATGGTTCCTCGTAGCCGAGCTGACTTTAGTGGAAAGTATATTTGTGTGTTTTGGAGTTCTAGGATTAGTTTAGAGTCCTATTTTATGGGTATTTTGGGGTGGCTATGTGAGAGCCGCGATATGTTGCTGCTGCTATGCCGCCATCTTGGCTCCGCCCCCCCCATGGCATTTTCATACAATTCCTGTTATAGTAACAAGAATACCTGTCTTTATCCCCCTCTCCCGCTGTCCCTAGACAATAAGCACCATGAGTTCAGGAACCATTGTTTATTTTCCGTATCCTCTAGAATAGCTCCACTGCTTGTCACGTAATAGGTGCTCAATAAATATTTGTTGAATTCATGACCTGTGAAATTTCTTAGCTATGTTGTGCTATGAAAGTCACCATCACACCTCACCACTGCCTCTTTTGCTCAAGGTCCCAAAGATTATGAGAGGCAGAACCAAGCCTTAGCTGCAGATCTTCTAATTTCAAATCCTTGGCTCTGCAGGATGGTTTGTTTCAGGACACAGGGGCTAGGTAGCATTCAAAGGATGCTATGTCTTTGACACCAATTATTGCATACTTTTAAAAGAGTTGCCCTTAATTAGAGGACTTGGTTTGGAGAATTAAAAAGTTGTGTTTAGGGTAGAGATTTGGGAATTGTATTCAGCAGGTGTTCAAGGATGAAAGACAATAGCTCTACATAAGGAAATGTTCAAGAACATAATCTCTTTTTAAATGATCCCATTCAGTTTGTGTGTTTTAGGGGGAAGCTATCATGAGAAAAGCAAATTCAGGTTACTCCTAATTATTACCAAAGATTTCCGTGTTAGGATGCTGGAGGTGAAAGAAAGGGTCATCTGTAAAAGATGTTCTTTTTGTGAGTCACTGGCATTTCTAAAATTAAAAGATTTAAGTCTCAAGAAATGTTACATCTCTAGTAGGGTAATGATGCCCTTGTCTCTTACTATGCCTCAGGGGCAAGAAAGCAGCAGTGGAAAGGTCAGGAACCCCAGGATCTGGGTTCAAATCATGGTTTGTACCCACTGATTATGTATGTGTCATTAGGAAAGTCACTTTGCTTCTTCTTCCCCTCCATTTACTCTGAAATGAGGGGGCTATACTACAGGAGGGATTTTTAACATTTTTGTGTGTTATGGACCAACCTTTGTTGGTCTGGTAAAGCCTATGGACCCATTTTCAGAATGTTTTGAAATACATAAAATGCAGAGGATTACAAAGGAAACCAATTATAGTGCAATAAAGATGAAATTTCTCCCATCCAAGTTCACAAACCCCCTAAAACACCTATCCATGAACCCCCAAAGTCCAGGACCAGGACATCTCAACAATCCCTTCCAGCCCTAAATCTTCAATCCCTAATGTGTTGTCAGTACATGAACCTCTCCTTTTCTCTGTCTTCATCCCCATTCTACTGCTCCTTCCCCACTTTTCAGCGTTCAAATTGATAAGGGCTCCATAAAAGAGATACAGCAATTTTACTTTCCTTTCTATATGGTGCATCTTTTGAAACCTGGTCAGGTGTAGCCATGGGACCAGGAGAGAGTGGAAAGGAAAAATTAATTGCTGTTAATAGCTTTTCAATTCCCAATATACAATATGGAATCTGACTTTTGTAACCCAGTCACAATCAGTAGAGTATAAGCTCCCTGAGAGCTGGGACTATTTTGCTTTTGTCTTTCTATCTCCAAGGAGCAGGTAGGTGGCACAGGTTATAGAGCACCAGACCTGGAGTCAAAAAGACTTGAGTTCAAAGGTGGCCTTTGAGACCCTAGGCAACTCACTTCACCCTGTTTACCTGAGTCTCCTCATCTATAATATGAGCTGGAGAAAGAAATGGCAAACCACTTTAGGATCTTTGCCAAGAAAACCCCAAATGGGTTCACAAAGAGTCAGACCCAACTGAAATGACTGAAGAATTACCCAACACAACCCTTTTTTTTTACATAGTCAGAAGTTAACGTTCTTGTTGAATAAGATTTTCCTTATTTGTCAGTGTAACTAAGGTAGATTGGCTTTCTGTTGCAATTAAAGCTACTTTTTGCATTTTCTACATTATTTCTTCATTCAGAAACCCGGCAACAGTTGTGCTGATAGTCTAAAATGCAGTGTGATTTAGGACTGTTGAAACAAAAGTCAGGATATCACAAATCTGCAAGATGTCAGGGCTAAGTCCTACTCTTTCAAAAAGGATGGGATCATAAATCCCATTTTATTTTTATGATTTGGCTTGTACACTGTGAGTATTTCAGTGTTGCTCCCTTGCCAAAACACAAACTTGCATACCCATGCACTCCAATTTGTTTCTTACTCTGGTAATTTGTGACTACATGTTGACACTGACCTAGAAATGTTCCTGGTGCTGTTTTAAATCTTATGTCAAGAGGAGAAATTGGAATCTGGTTTGCACATTTGTGTCTGGATTTTTGTAATTGTCCAAAATCTGACTTTGTCCCAGAAATACTGATTGGGAAGTTATGAGATATTCTCATGCCCAAGACTTTTAATGTTAATAGTTCTGAAGGGAGATGAGCAGCTGCTCTGGGGTATTTCTCATGTATTTCTATAGCCCCCAAAGTTAAACTCTGTTTAAGCCAACTTAATATCATACCAGTAGTCCCAGTTCTGAACCCAAATATGAATTAGATTCAAAAGTTAAAAAGTAGAGAGGAAAAAAACCCTATTATCATGGCCTTTTCCCTTATATGCTTTATGATGGCATGGTCAGGTCCTCAGAGAAGCCAGTTTTTTTCCATGTAGCTTGATCTAGCTGCCCATATCTTCAATAATAAGGACAAGAGAACTGTTTCTTTAATCTAACACCTTGATGATTTAAACATTTTTTTAAAAACAGCCATGTCAAAAAAGTTTCAAAATGGCCAACATTTGTTTCTAATTATGAACTTAAAAAGATATGAGCCTTAAAATGATTGGGGGAGGGGGAATGGTTTGCTGATTGTTTTGTTTAAATCCACATAATTTTAATTTGCAAAGGATACTTTCCTAATATGCAGTGTAGTAATACAACAAAATGATTACAGTGTCAAGTTGGAGACGCCATCATTTCATAAAAGCCTGTTGGTGGACATAATCCATGACACAGACACAATATAACCATAGTTTCCTCTGCATGCAGGGGCTCGGGCTTCTTGGGAAATCAAAAGAATTCGATCTAGTTTGTGACCCTTTCAGTCGTTCTTTGGACCACCTTAGTAAAAACAAGTGCTGCCCTCCTGGAGGATCAGGTGACAACATGTCTGGGAACGCCCTTGGGTCAGCAGATTTCTGCTTAACTTACCCCATAGCTGTATAGCTGTTTGACTTCTCCACTGGTTATTAACAGAATAGTCTACCTGGGGAATTGTAACACTTAGAGAAGCTTATAAAATCCATACAAACAACTGGAAGTAACAGAGGGACCTGCCAGTTTCCTTGGACTGTACAATCTCAATGACTGGTATTTAACTCCCCAGTAGACTCTATATTCCATTTTTTGGGCAATTTCACCATTCCTCCCAATTTCATTGACTATTGTTGAACTGCACAGCTCTCTCTTTGCTTTGTAGTAAAAGACAGTAAATCCTGCTTGTATCTTTGCTCCCAACGGTGGTACACATAAAACTTTGAACTTTTTCAAAAACACAGCTGTCTTACTTCTCATTGAGCCAAGCCCAGTTCAGATTAGCCTTTTGCCAAAAGTAAGGCTAATCTTTGAAGTCAACTGGAGTAAGAACTTTCTTCAAGTTGTTGGCAAAACTCTTTGGAGAGGTGATTTTGTCACAAAAATATAAGCCAGACAACAGTGGCTGCCAAAGCAAGCCAAGGGCCACTGGTGGTAAATTATACAACAGTGATAAGGAAACAAAGATGTTTTCTCTACAAATTGGTTTTTATTTTAAGTAGCTTGGCTTCATTCATTTAAGCAAGCTTCTTTTAATTAAGCTATAAACAAATAATTTTCCCCCCTTTATCTGCTATGCATTTAAAATTAGACCCAAGTAATCCAACTTTTAATATTGGAGGACTATTTCACTTATTCTGTTTCCTCCTTGTAGTGGACATTGATGTTGTTTCATAGTAACTAATGCAAAGCAAGTGTCTACATAGGTTTGCAGGTAGCTATATTTTAGAAGCAGCATAAAAGATATTACCAAGAATATCGGTAACTGAAAGAAATGAACCAGTCACGTAAAAAGAATGAGAAACAATAGCTAACAACCCAAGTGGTACCTATGTCATTAAAAGAACAAAAGAAGGCCTGTGGTCCATTGGAGAGACCTGAAGGATTTATGGAGGGAAACTGGCTAGGACCTTACAAACCAAGGAATCAAGGAGGGTTACTTCTTCATCTGTGGAGAGAGTACCAAGAGAAACAAATGTGAAAAGGGAGCTCTATTCCAGGCATGAAAGTTGTTTTAATTGCATGCTATTTTTTTCACATATTGATTCTTCTAGTTCCATGCTAATTTTGATCTTTTATCTAATAAGTCGGTGACCTAAATGTACATACACATCTAGTTAGGGAATAACTTTGATAACAGTAATGAATTATTGCCTGTGGGCTAAATAATCAGGTTGTTTTTTAATGTCATTTGGTTTTCTCCCCATATAGTACATCCCAGCTCTTTTACTGAAGAAAGTACTCATATTCATGATTCAGAAGTGTAACGGGAGTTTGACACATGCCAGATCACCTTCAATGGAAGTATTCATGTAGGAGACACTAGGGACCTGGTTGTGGGGAAAAAATATCCAGCGCTCCAGTCCAATGTGAATGGGAGCAGCCTCTTTGCTTTGGCTGACTGGTACATCTTTAAAACTACCAAACCAGGACAGTCTCACTCTCTTTCCAGTGGCATCCAGGTGTGAAGGTCTCGTTCATCCACATTAGGGGTACTATGCACTAAGCTGGGGTGGGAAGAGGGAAAGAGCCATCTTCCCCTTCCCTTTAGAACCACAGGCTAGAAAAACAAGCTGTGGATTTTGGTCTTGTTTCATTCATCCCCTTCAGTTCCAAGGGTAAGCAGTGAAGTCCCAGTCCAGGGAGCTTGAGTTATGGCAACCTGGGAACCATGATCCCAGACCAGATGTTGCAACCAGTCCAGCAAGAAAGCCCAGAGAAGCCAGGGTGCTGAGGTGGAAGCCCTGGAGACTTTGGATTTGGACCTCAGTGGGACTGATGCTATATAGAAACTGAATTAAGCTATGAACCTAATAATCCTCCTCCCCTCCTCAGAGATGAGGTGGTAGAAGTCAAGTATCATGCCCCACCAAGTGTTGGGAGGGACGTTTGTCCTTGCTATGCCTTTGAAGCAAATTATCCTTTATAAAAATTAATCCAACTGTTAAATGGTTAATTAGAGCTGAAGTGCTTGGACTCTGAGAATCTGGAGAATACTATCAGTGGGGATTTGAGCCAGTGACAGAATCTAAAAATCTTCAACCCCCTTAAAGGTATCAGAGAATGCTGGGAGAAGGACAAAAAGTAACATACCTGGCCTTCAGACAGTGGGGGTTGTAGAAGCACTAATACAGACATTTGGGACTTCAGTATAATCTGCAAGCTTGGGGATTCTCTGCTTTCAGTCAGGCATCATATTTTCCAACATAGTTATCACCATCCTCACCTATGCTGAACTTTGTGTTGAATTCAGTATATCTCAAAATGTATGTTAATTTGAAGATTTCATAGAAGTTGTCAAATCTCCTCATTCTGCAATTATTGTCACCTTGATCTTTTTGTAAATGTTTATCCTAAGCATTGCAATGCAGGATCACAGATTTAGCAATGGAAGGGATCTGAGAGGCCATCAGGTCCAATCCCTTCGCTTTATAGATGAGGAAACTGAGGTCCAGAGAGAATAAAGGAAGTACACAAAGTCACACAGTCAGTGACCAGTCAGTGATCAGTCACCAGCTGGTCAGCCAACTGGGGATGAGTCTCTTCAGGATTAGCCGGACTGATATTTGGAAAGCAGACACAACCAGCTGCCAGGATGGTACTCAAAGCCTTTTCATCACGGTAGAACCTGCAAGGATTGTGCTCTACCAGTATAGCTTTCTAAAACTGAGGACCACCACCACATCATAATGCCTCACTGAAGTCAGCATCAAGAGATTAATGCTCAAGATATCTGGAAATAGTGGGGAAGATAATGAGTGATTGGGGAAATGCACAAAAGATGCTATAATACTACTACTAAACAAAAGTGATCAAAAGGAAATCACTAATTACCAAACCATAGATTGCTATGTTCCTATCCCTCTTAAATCTTTATGAGAATGAGCCACATATGCATTGAGAGTATTCTTGATTGAAAACATGAGGAGGCAGACTTGCACAAATAGCTCACTGGGCCTGGAGTTAAGAAGATGTTCTTCAACTTTGTGCCCCCATTTGGGGTTTTCTTAGCAAAAATACTAGAGTGGTTTACCATTTCCTTCCCTAGCTCATTTTACAGATAAGGAAACTGAGGTAAATAGGAGTAAGTGACTTGACCAGGGTCACAAGCTAGTAAGTGTCTGAGGCCAGATTTGAACTCAGGAAGAAGCATCTTACTGACTCCAGGTCCAGTGATCTATCCACTACACCACCCAGCTGCCCTAAACATGAAGTCAGGAAGACCTGAATTCAAATCCAGTTTCAGACACTAAAAGCTGTGCAACTTGGACAAGTCACTTACTCTGTCTACCTCAGTTTCCTCAATGGTATAATAAGGATAATAGGAGCACTCACCTTCCAAGGTTGTTGTGAACATCAAATGAGATAACATGTAAAGCTTAACACATACAGTAGGTGCTTAACAAATGCTTATTCACTTCCTTCTCCCAGAAGACCATATCTTCATAATCATATAGTTAACAGAAAGATGTGTATAAGATGCCATTGTGTCTACTGTCTGATTATAAAAAAAAACTTTTTAACTTAATTGCTTATTAATTATTAAAAACTTCTTGAGATCAGTCGCTGTCTTTTTCCTCCTTTTGTATCCCCAATGCTTAGGACAGTGCGTGTACACAGTAGACATTTTAAAACTATCTACTGATTGATTGGTATAACAAAATGGAGGCAGACAAGTGGTGCCATAGTGGATAGAGCTCTGGGCCATGAGTCAGGAAGATTCCTTTTCCTGAATTCAAATCTGGCCTCAGTCACTTCCTAGCTGTGTGACCCTGGGCAAGTCACTTAACTCTGTTTGTCTCAGTTTCCTCACCTGTAAAATGAGCTAGAAAAGGAAATGGCAAACCATTCTAGTATCTCTGCCAAGAAAACTCCTAATAGAGTAAAGGAGAGTTGGACATAACTGAAAAAGATTAAACAACAGAACAAAATACAGCCTTAAAGCCACTACACCAAAAAAGGAGTCTCCCTTGCATAAGTTAAGGTGACAAAAGATTGCTTGAAAAATATAACCACAGAAATAATCATATTCACCAGTTCTGGTTATTTAAAAAAAAATGAGTCACAACACAGGGAATATATATTAATTTACTATTGTTGTGGAAGATGTCTGGCATAGAGTCCAAATAGAATTCCCTGTAAATGGCTCACAAGCAGAATGCCTACCTCTCAAACACCAATATTCTCCCCCTCATGTGATACAGATGTAAAATGGTTCTAAGTAAGCTTAGCATGTTACTAAAAATGACTTATATATAAGGAGCAATGTAGAAGATATAATCCAGTATTGGGGAAGGAGGTGGGCAAAAGCGGAGGAGTGACAACTTTTTTTTTAACAGTATTTTTTTCCCCAATTACATGTAAAGCCAATTTTCAACATTCATTTTTTGAAAGATTTTAAGTTTCAAATTTTTCTTCCTTCTTCCCCACTCTCCTCCCCAAGATGGCAAGCAATCTGATATAGGTTATACATGTGCAATAATGTAAAACATCTCCACATCAGTCATGTTGTGAAAGAACAGAAAAAAAGGTAAAAAAAAAAAAACAACCAAAAAGGGAAAATAATATGCTTCAATATGAATTCAGACTCTATCAGTTCTTTCTCTGGATATGGATAGCATTTTCCATCATGAAATTTTTGGAATTGTCTTGGATCATTGTATTGCTAAAAGCTAAGTCAACCATAGTTGATCACTATACAAGGTTACTGTATACAGTGTTCTCCTCGTTCTGCTTACTTCACTCAGCATCAGTTCATGTAAGTCTTTCCAAGGTTTTCTGAAACCATCCTGCTCATCATTTTCAATAATATTCCATCACAATTATATACCACAAAATGTTCAGCCATTCCAGAATTGATGGGCATCCCCTCAATTTCCAATTCTTTGCCACCACACAAAGAGCTGCTATAAATATTTTCGTACATGTGGATCCTCTTCCTTTTCTCATTATCTCTTTGGGATACAGACCAAATACAGTGGTATTGCTGGATCAAAGGGTATGCAGTTTGAAGTTCCAAATTGCTGTCCACAATGGTTGGATCAGTTCACAGCTCCACCAACAGTGCATTAGGGTCCTAATTTCCCACATCATCTCCTTTTCTTTATCTGTCATATTAGCCAATCTGACAGGTGTGAGCTACTACCTCACTTGTTTTATTTGCATTCTAAAGAATGACTTGATGATTCCAGAGTTGCCCCTGTCCTTAGATAATACAGAAAGCCCTTGAGGAAGATCTCTAGCACATGGGGCAGATCCCCTATGGAGGATTTATGGGAGGATATGGACAAAAGACACACAAGGCTAGTGAATCCATGTGCATTTATTAAGCAGTAACTCTGTGCCCAGACACTGGGCTAATCTCTGAGGATGCAAAGGCCAAAACAGTCCTGCCTTTCAAGGAGTTCCTAGTCTAAGAGAAAGGAAGACATAGATAGATTGCAATCCGTCCTCGAGGGAACAGGAACACTGACAAGATTATGGATCCGTTTGTGTTGAAATATGAAGATTAGAAAAGACAGTGTGAATGAAAGTAAGGAAGGCCAGTCTCTATAGTCCCTGGTCAGTAAAATCAGAGCATCCATGATCACTCCAACAAATGAAGTAATACAACATATGTCTACAGGTTTTAAGAGATACACATGCCCGTGAAAAAAATGAGTAGTTTCTTTGGAAGTTCTATGACTATTCTTTTAATGAGTACTTGCTGTACAAATCAGTTTTAGTGGCTCTAGGAGTCCAGTGATTAAAACTACACAAAGCTGGGGTTATAATGATGTATGATTGACGAGCAGTAGCAGTTGGGCACCCAGGAGGCAAAGAAACACCAAGTGTTTCCCTGACATAAGAACTAGGAATGCTAGCTTTATAATTGGCAAAAACAGATCCAAGAGAACTTGGAGCAGCTCCTCCATTGAATGATCAGCTGAGAACAAGTTCAGGTTGAATCTTTTTTCCAGTCCAGATCTGGGATTTTACTCCACCCCACCCTTGCTGCACAGCCAATCTATGGCCAAATCTTTTCAATTACGTGTCCACATTTTTCCCATCTGTTCCATTCACTCCACTCACATAGCCAGCATCCTAGCTCAGGCTATCATCAAATCTCCTCTGGATTATTGCAACAACATCTTGATTTCTGTGACTCTCACCTCTCCCCTCTGCAATCCAACTTCCAAACAGCCTGCTAGGAAATTTATTTTCTCAAGACACAACTTCCCTTGTCACCCCCTTCTCAAGAAGCTTCTGAGGTTTCTTCTTGCTTCTAGGATAAAGTGCAAACTGCTCCATTTGGAATTTAAAGCCTTTCACAACCTGGGTCTAGATGATGATTCCAAATCTATTTGATATTATTTACACTTAATCACCCTACATTTTATATTAACTGGCCAGATAAAACATCTTCCACCTCTGTGCCCGAACCTTATGCCTAGAATGTTCTCCCTCCTCATATTAGCTCCCCTTCAAGGCCCAGCTCTGATGTTACCTCCCAGGTGAGGCCTTCCTGGTACCCTACAGGTACCAGTGTTCTCTTCTTTGCTCCCACAAAAAATATATATATTTATTTACTCATTTATTTCTCTGCGTATATCACTTTTCCCCAGCAGAATGTAAGCTCCTTGACAGCAGGGCACAGTTTATTTTCATCTTTGTATTCTCATTGCTTAGCCTGGGGCCTGGCCCATAGTATGAAGTTGATAAATTCTTGTTGAATCTGTGAAATCCTACTGCTAGAATAATTTTCCAGGTTCTTACTAGTTACTGGCCAAATAAGCTAACGTAGGATAAAGACAAACAGGTAACTGAAGTTTATTTATTCACTCAAGAGTCTAATAAACATAAGTAGGTGATGGGCATGTGCATCTCACAGTGGCAGATGTTTATACATATAAATATGTGCATACATACACACATATACACACACTCACGATATATGTGTAGCTATCCATCTGTTTATCTGTCTATAATAGCCATTTGCACTAGACCAAAGAAAATTTACTCTTCTTTATCAGTCAGCTGATCAATAAGTATTTGTTAAGAGACTACTGAGTGCTTTATTAGATAGAATAAGAGAAGGGGTGACTTTCTTGAACTGCTGAGGTCCTTGAATGAGTGTAAATAGCAACTGTTCTCTGTTCCAGCCAGAAACTCCTCAGCGTCTTCCCCTCCCAGAGCGATGGTTTTGTGATGGTAAATTGGGCCATCCTTTGTCTCGATTCTCACCTAGTCCCTAATCATAGAATGAGCACAGCCTCGAACAAACTGAGACTAGAAAAGACCTTAATGTAAAAAGGCAAAGGTCACCCACTGTATCCTGGGCCATCTACAGTCATCGTGGCCTGTATTTTGCAACTGTACTTCAATAACTCTGGAGAGAACAACTCTGTTCAGCTCTGCCTCAAATGCAAAAGAACGAAGGATGAACAATTAGGGTCTTCAGAGTTTTTTCTTTTCTAGTCTTAAAGTGATTAGGCAGAAAGAAAGTATTTGAAGGAGACACTCAGTACTATCAAAGAGGCATCTCAGAAAGAAAAAGAAAAACAGCAAACACTGGACAAAATGGAGTCACTTATGTTCTCCCCAAAATCCGCTTTCATCACAATTTATTCTGAAAGGTTTATCTCACATAAATACTTCTTCCATGAAGCCTTCTCTTAGAGTTCCCCAGCTAACAATAATAGCTAACATTCATATGGTGCTTACAACGTGCCAGACACTATGCTAAGCACTTTACAAATATCGCATTTGATCTTCATACCAACCCTGGGAGACAGGGGCTATTATTATCCCCATTTTATAGCTGAGGAAAACTGAGGCAAACAAAGGTTAAGTGACCTACCCAGGATCACCCAGCTAGTAAGTGTCTGAGGCTGGATTTAAATTCAAGTCTTCCTGACTCTAGACCTGATGCTCTGTGGACTATAGCACCATTGAGCTAAAAGTGATGTCTTCCGAATGGAAATCGTAATCGATTTGATTCCCATCTCTTATGGTCTTTAATGCACTGTATTTACTAGATGTAGTTGGGGGGGGGCGGTGCGGGGCAGGTATGGGAAGAGCACTATCCTTTGGTCATCAGTTCACAAAAAAGTCTTTAGGCAATTTCCCTGGTGACTGCTTTAAAATTTACCTATGCAATAGGGTCAGCTTCAAGTGATATAAAAACATATATACTATGAAGAGAACACCTTCATCACTATAGTGTTTAGTCATTTGGATAGAATCAATTTGTATGATACCAAAAGATAAAAAAAGAACCATCATAACCATCACAAACCATTCTGTTTATCTGCCAATTTTTAGCATTCTACACTAGTTGCATGGGCAGCTCAGTGGGACAGTGAATAGAGCATTGGGCTTGGAATCATGAAGACTCATCTTCATGAGTTCAAATCCTATCTTAGACACTTATTAGCTGTGTGACCTTGGGCAAGTCACTGTTCTTGTCTTAATGGTTTTAGAGAGCATGTGACAGTTCACAAGGCCTTACAACAACCCTATAAAACAAATGGCACCATTTATTCCCATTTCACAGATTAGGAAACTGAGGTAGAAAGTAATTACCCTGCCCAGGGTCACACAGCAAAAATGTATCTTGTGGTAGGATGGAAACTCAGGTCTCCCTTTTTCCAAGTCCAGGGTTCCCAGCTGCCCTAAGGAGTCAGCCTAGATCTGCCTCACTATTCCCAGGATAGTTTTGGACTGTACTTCTGAAAAATCCTTCATAATAGGCTTCACACAGTCTATGGATCAGAGATGCTAAAGTTTGCTCCTGGCCTTAATATTCCACTTAACTTTTCTTTTTCCCCCTGAACTCAGTTTTCCTATGTTCAGGCTGATGTTTATTCAAGGAGTTTAAGCAGGGGCCCACTGGATACTTCCTATACAGAAATATTGCTTCAAAATCCCAGAGAAAAGGCCCAGCAGACAATTGTCTCTCACTACCTTCACACACAATTAAAACTTCCCAAAGGCTGCAGCAGCAGTTTACCAAACACAGATCAACTCTTTTTTTGGGGGGAGGGGGAAGGCAAGGCAATTGGGGTTAAGTGACTTTCCCAGGGTCACACAGCTAGTAAGTGTGTCAAGTGTCTGAGGTCACATTGGAACTGAGGTCCTCCTGACTCCAGGGCTGGTGCTGTATTCACTGTGCCACCTAGCAGCCCCTGGTCAACTCTTTTGCAAACCAAAACACACACATGTGGATACTTAAGAGGTCTCTTTCTTTACCAAGAAAAGTCTCTAATAAGTTACATCAATTACAGCTTTCTGATCAAGGAAGGTCTATCATAATGTTACAAAGAAATCATACTTATAAGTATAGCTCCAAAATAAAAAAACATTTCTATATGATTTCCAAAATCACAATGTTTAAAAAAAAAATCTACAATTTACCGACTTAACTGTAGCATAAAGCAATTCCACAGATTTAAAACATAAATACAAAACTTACTGTCAGTCTAATAATATTAATCCAGCTAAATGCATTGCAAATTAGCACTGAGGAAAAAACCACTCTATTCATCTACCGGTTTTTAGCATTCTATACTAGTTACATGGGCAGCTAGGTGGGACAGTGAATAGAGCACTGGGCTTGGAATCAGGAAGACTCATCTTCATGAGTTCAAATCCTATCTTAGACATTTACTAGATGTGTGACCCTGGGCAAGTCACTTACTGCTTCCTCATATAAAATGAGCTGGAGAAGGAAATGGCAAACGGCTCTGGTATCTTTGATAAGAAAACCGCAAAATGGGGTCACAAACAGTCAGATGTGACTGACCAACAACAACACACACTAATCGCATTCAGAAACCAGTGCAGAGAAGTTATCACTTCTGTTCTCAGAGCTACAAAGATGATACCAGCAGTTTCCATTATTCAGAGCACAGATCAATGAGGCTCTGAATAATCACTGACTCCAATTAAATATCAGCCCAATATGAATCCAAACATTATGCAAGTCCCTCAGCCTCCCTGGACCTCAAGTGGAGGTATGAATAGGTGGCCACCTAAGTTCCCTCCCACCTCTGGAGTCAAGACCCCTAAGAACGTGTGTGGTCACCTGGCCCTCTGAGCTCCCTCCCTCTCTACTGTGCGGCCAGGGCCACCTCTCAGTTCCGTAGCTATGGCCCTAAGTTCACACATGCATACCTGGCCACGAGAGCTGTCTTTCTAGCTCTGACACTGGTTTTAGTTCTATCCAAGTTTGACTGTTCCTCTGACTTTCCGAGCACCATTCTGAGCATGCGCCTTCGACTTCTCCAGTGGGAGAGTAGGAAAAAAACTACAATTCCCAGAAGACTGTGAGGAAGGGGCCCGGAGAGGTTGGGAGCTAATGGGAGGCTCTAGAGCAAAACTACGAATCCCAAAAGGCCTTGCGTTCAGGACCCGGTTGGTCTTCTCCGCAGGCGCAGAGACACTGGCTGTCCGCTGTGTCCACTTCCGGGGGAAAAGGGCCGTGGGACCTCAAACTGAGGGGGCCGGTCGGGAGCCACTCCCGGGCTCCGGGCTGGGAAAGCAGGGGGCGTGGGGCCCTCTCGCCGGGGCCATGGACGAGGACGGGCTGCCTTTGATGGGGTCGGGCATAGACCTGACCAAGGTTGGTAGGGGAGGAGGGTCGCTCCTGGGGGTCACGGGGTCACGGAGACCTCACCTCTCGTTTGACAGAGTAGGAAACTGAGGCCGGGAGAGGACGCTTAGTGTCTGTGTGACCTTAGGCAAGTCAGTTGTGCTCTCTGAATCTCCCTTTCCTCATCTATATAACGAGGGGGTCAGACTAGATGCCTCTTAGGTCCCCATTAGCTCTAGGCTTATCCCAAACCTCATTTCTGTCACAGATCATCTAGAAGGAACCCTGGATTGGGCCATCGGGTCCTACAGAAAAAAATAAGTGACTTCCCAAAGTCATAGCAGAGCCGGTCTTCTGACTGACTGCATTGCCCTTTCAGCCACTGGGAGTCACAGCTTGAGACTGAGAGGCGGGAGAGACATTTATCCCATTCCTCCCCGCTTGGCAGGGAGGCCCACCAGTATTTAGCAGCATGCTTGAGGTCACCGACACAGATGAGATTCCATTCTAGGCCCTTCGACTCCAGCTCTAGCGTACTTTCAATGACCAGGAATCACTTGGGCCAAATCGGGGTGGTGATGGAATGGCACACTTCCTCTGCATTAAACCATTCATATACCCCCATCATCATTTAGAACACAAGAAGGTATTTTATTTTATTCAAAAACAGAAGGCCAATTAGTTGGTCAGTTGGAGGATCACAGTGTGGTTAGACTGTCTGGCTTCCCAGATATGACACCAGTATTTGGGACAGGCTTAGGAGAAGACACTGAATGTAATAAGTATAAATATATAAATAAGTATTTTCTCAGTCCAGAGAAGTGACTAACCCAAGCTCACACAGCAACGGAACTAAGGCTTTAAGTGACCCCATCCTCCTGACTGGTACTCAAACAAGACCCTCCATCTCTCAGCTCTAGCATTTTCTTTGGCTGTCCCCCATTCCAGAAATATTCTCCCTCTTTCATTCTAGATTTTTCTACAGAAAGCCATTACCAGCCCTCTTAATTCCTGTTTATCCAGTAGGTAGTTTGCTTTGTCTGCCCCTTTAGTTTGTAAAGTCCTTGAGGTCAGGGACTGTCTGTTGCCTCTTTTTGTATTCTCAGCACTTAGCCAGGAATTGATTGATTGAATTGATTGATTGAAACCCATTTCCTCCAGTTCCAAATCCAGGCTCTCTTCTTGCCACCAAAATGCCACAAAGTGTTGCTAATACCAAGCCAACCCCTGTAAATTACAAATAATCAGGCTCCTGAATGAGTTTAAAAAGGAGGTCACCATGTCTATCCTCAGATGGCTCCTAGAAAACGAATTCTTTCCCAGAATTCCTCATTTCTTTGGGTTGCCAAGATTGATATTCACAACTTATACCTGTCTCCCCTCGTACCCCTCTTTTAGTTTTCTGCTTAAAAAAAATTTTTTTTTTGTCAATACAGCTTCTCCATACTCTGAATCTTGTGTCTCTTGGTCAGCTTCAGACTTCACCACAGAGCTGAATGGTATTGGAAGAAACACTGGGATTAGGGCTTGAATGTGTGATGAGATACTTCCTGCCTCTCATCTGTAAAATGAGCGCATTGGACTGGAATATCTCTAAGATTCCTTCCACTAATGAATTGCCCCTAGGCACATTTGGAGGCATTCCACCCCTCTGCTGAATGTCTCTAATCATTAGGAAGCATCTACTTGTGTTGACCAAGATCTGTCTTTTCTCTTTGCTCGTAGTTTGGTTCCCTAAACTAAGTCAAGAAAGTAGAAGGATTTTTCCATTTATTAACCCTTTAAATACTTACAGATAGCTCTCTTAGAATTTGTGGGAGAGCATCGAAGAAGTAATCCATTTCAACCCCATCTTTTCACACATGAAGAAACTGAGACTCCAAGAGGGGTAGTGACTGACCCAAAATCACACAGGTAGTGAATTGCAAAGCTCACACTGGAACCCAGGCCCTCTAACTCCAGAATGAGTTTCTTTCCACTCCTGGCAATGCCTTGGATCTCACACAAAGTACTGAACCACTTAGAACATTCAACAGAAGCCCTTTCTCCTGTTAGAAATATATTATGTTTTAACATCAGTTATGTTGTGTTTTTTACTTAATGCAGGTGCCAGCAATTCAACAGAAAAGGACTGTTGCATTTCTAAACCAGTTTGTGGTACATACTGTACAGTTTCTCAACCGATTTTCTACAGTTTGTGAAGAGGTAGGTTGTTTGGTGTTTATTCTCAGAGTGGCAGAGAAACTGGGGTTAATTTTTTTACATTGGAAGAATGTTTTGTAACTGATTCTGGTATCAGGGCCAGTACTCATTTGTTTTGACCTCTTTGTTCTTATATACCTAGAATCACCTAAATTTGATTCTTGCAATTTGTAATGTTCTAGACATTTTACGCAACCTTATTTCCTTCTTCTGCTGTTTTGAATTTTTTAAGCATCGCTCATGTAATTATAGTCAGACTTTCTATGATGGGTGGGAGTAGCAAAATCTACCATTGTGGGATGGATAAAGATGCTACAGTGGGGAAGTCCTGGTATGAGTAGGAGAAAAGGATCCCTGTCTTCCTACTATATTACACAAACTTTCTACTTTTTTATATGCAAAAACACTTGGTTGAGCTGCCTCGCAGCAAGCCTTCCTAAGCATCATATCTCTTTTGAAAGTATCTACTAATAATTACATTGAAGGTAGCAGCTTCAGTTATCTTCCATTTTGTCATCAGCAGATGTGGTTTTGATAGCATCATGAATTTTCTAGGCCCCATGACTTCCGTCACCTCTCTACTCTCCATTTTCTTTTTTTGAGAGAAGTTTGTAGGTTTATATTTCTGTGCTCCTTAATACCTTCTCCCACTTGCAAAATTTTTGTTAAGGTAGAAGATTGCAACTATTGATTAAATGGAAATTAAATTTGGCATTGCCCGAGGATTTGATTTATTCCATATCTCCCACAGTATGTGTAATTAGGACTTGCTCCAAAGTCACGTGTACAAGTCATTCTGCTGCTATTAGAATGTCTTGGTCATTAGCAGACTGGATATTTATTCAGAAGGAGTGGAATGAGAGACATTTTAAATTGTTTTTATATAAGAAAGTAAGTACAATGTGCTCCTTCAGTCATTTAAACCACATTTCTTTTTCATTTTCTCTCTGTATCTATGCACATATATGCATATGTGTGTATATATGTGTACACACACAAACACACACACACACACGATGTCTATTTAATTAGGAAATCTGATAAGCATTGTCCTTGAAAAGATAATGTGTACACATAACACATAGAGTGAGTTTTCTTCCAGGCTGGGGAGTGTTTGGTTTGCTTACCTGAAACTGTTTTAAATATATTACTAGCGCCTTTAAGGAATGTAGTGATTCATTTTTTTGGAAGAACTGTCAAACAGAGACACAAACAGCTATTTTTTTCCCCTCAAATGAAAAAAAAAAACCTTACTTGCTATTTTCTGAAGTGAAAAAAAAAATGAAGAAATTATGTTTTTCCATGTGAAGTGTTTTGAACCCAAACCAAACTATAACAGATTCAGTTAAACTAAACCCAAACCAGGATTGCATTAGAGAAAAAAATGACTGGCTCTTTCTCTTCATCACTAGAACCATTCATAGTTCACTAATTAAAGGAATATGGCTGCACTAGGGTCTCTTTCTAAACTTAAAATAGAATACTGCATTTTAACCATTGTTGGCTTCACAATATACATTTTTGCTGAAATTCTTCAAACATGTTGGACATCATGACTAGCAAAAACCCTGTGCTTTCCTCATCATTCTCATTATTTTAGTAGGCAAGAGTATCCACTTAAACTGATAGATCCAGTGACTTGACCAGGTTTCCCTTTTTGGGCCCTCAGTAGACCCACAACCCAGTAGTAAGAGGTTCATTTTTTTAAGTGGTGTTTCTTTTGTAGAGTACGGAATGTGTAAGCAGTATATACTTTACAGTACCCAAAGCCACAACATTTTGGTTTTGTATAATATGTTCATCCATGAAATATGTATTTTCCCCTTTGTCCTTCAATTTGTTACATAAAAAATGTACTGGTTGATGCTGAAGTCTACAGTTGTTCGAAAAAATGAGAAAATTTCAGGTACCATGTGAACTTACTGTAGTCTCTTGTCAGTACAGCTTAGTGCTAAAGGGAGAAGACTTACCTTCACTGCTTACATGGATTAGTGAGGCTAGAATCCAATTATTCACTTTTCTGCTTTTACAAGTGGAGGCAAGACATTGTCAGTTGTATTATAATATTATACTTGCCTCCTAAGAAATGTAAAAGAAAATTTATACATCATATCTAGTAGAACAACGACCATTGGTCTGTTAAAATGTTTTATCTTTGTCAATAGGTGCAAGGAAGATCATTATTCTAGAATTGAAACTTGATTCTGTGGGTCTTTATTTAGAGGTATAGTCTTTATTATTGGTTTACATTCTTCAACTGGTTAATGCATTTTTCCCCACAATTCCTGGGGTGTGGACCTTTTTTAGACTCTTTTTTGTTGTCTTTGTAGGTCAAATTTGGCTAAATTGAATTCTGTGAATGTTTAAATATTTCTAGGCCAGAATTTCACTATTAACAGTCTAACCTAATTCATAAATCTAAAAATCGTACAATTGAAGAAAAAAATAAAATGGAATAAATACTAAGTCTCTCAGTCAAGAGGAAGGTAATTAATAAGATTTTTAAAGTAGCTTGAGCACAGGGGAAAGAACCAAGTTGATATAAGGCATATAAACATTTCTAGTCCCATTTTTTAGTATATTTACTGTTTTGATTGATAATTTGGCAGAGACATAACAGAAAGAACACTAGATTTAGAGTCGAAGGACCCGAGTTCAAATTCCAGTTATTAAACTCATTCAACCAGAATGATCTCATCTGTGTCATGGGCAGGAGGGAGAGGGCAGAATGCCAGCCCGTCTCGTACTCTCTCGGACCTCCAAATCTCTAATCCTGTGATGGTTGATAGGGAGAAGAAAAGGAGAGTGAAGGTGACTGCTGCTTGCTACTGGATGGTGCCCTTTTTCTCAGTAGCCCAGTAACATTCAGCAGCCCAGTAATATTCAGAGAGAACAGAACGGGAGGGATTCAGCCCCTTCGTTGATATTGCTGCCACTTGCAGTCCTTCTGCTACAATCCTGTTATAGTTAGGGAGGAGGAAGAAGACCACTGGAGAAGGGGCCTGTCATTCTTGAATTTCAGAGTGGTCGGAGATCTTAGCAGATGAAGCATCCGACCTGGAGTCAGAAAGATCTGAATTCCAATCCAGCCTCAGACACATTCTAGCTGTGTGACAGTGGGCAAGTCACTTCATTTCTGTTACCCCTCAGTCTCCTTATCTGTAAAATGGAGGTAGTAACAGTCTCTGCCTTTCAAGGTTGTTGTGTGGATCCAGTGAGCTAATAATGATAAAGCCCATCTTAGCACAGTGCCTGGAAGAAAGTAAGTGTGAGTAAAGAAAGTAAAGGTTAGCACTCATCATCTTCTTGTCTTGTGCCATAACTTCGCCAGCATCACCATACCCACTCTGGCCTCACACAGCAACATTTAGGAGTAGTTCATGATGGCTGCAAAGAATTGCAGAAGCATTATGTGATTGCTTGCTGGAGATTCATGCCAAACTGAAGCCCCCTTCTTGCCTCTAGAAAACCAGTATTCATGTCTGATTGTCACTGTTACATGGATCCAGCCTGTGTGCAAAACCAAAACAAAACAAAAACACCATTAATTAATTGCACCGGATTATTCTGTGTAGGAAATTTGGTGGTGACCAGATCACCAAAGAATTATCATTGGCCATTGGGTAAGAATTGACAATGTTTCTGTTTAAATGAGCTGCTTGTCCTTGTGTTATAATGCCTGTCCTACAAGAAATCGGAATCCTACCACTTAGAATTTCTAGATGACAGTCATTTTGGAGGGATGAGGTTTTTATGTGATTTTGCTGGGGTCCAATATCGTCTGTGAAAAGCCCTGGTTAACATAACTGGCATTCTTTCCCAGACTTTGTGGACTAACAGCTGGACCATTTTCTAAATTCTTTGTCATTCCCTATTGTCAGCACATTATTTAAATCGTGTTTTCTAAGTATTCTCTTCTTTCAGTATCCCATTACAAACGCACATGCATAAATATTTGAATCACTTAAGGTTGTTTTTCTGTAAAAATGGAAACTTAGCAATTTGTTACAATACAGTTTATTGTATGTGTGTGTCTGGGCATACATATAATTTAGGGGGGGAAAGGTATAAAATATAAGATACAAGGCTAAGTTTATTTAAACAATTTTGTTTTCGTGTTCCCCAAAACCTTTTTTCTATCACCAGATTGATTGAGTAGTGGGTAAAAGGCAACTATAGGAGATTCAAATTGTTGTCCCTATCCATGTCTAGGAAATTAGTTCTTAAGACTGTTCACAGATCACTAGTAGTCACTGGTCTGTTCTCTCATATGAATAGATAATCCTTTTTTTTTTCCTGGTAGCATGAGTGATTCATTCACATACATTTGTTAATGCTTTACCAAAAGTTTGTGTTTGAGAGGCAATGTAATATAATGAATATAGGACTGAATTTAGAGTCAGGAAGCCTGGGTTCAGATCTCACCCCAGAATATTTGCAAGGGATGATGATAAACATATCCCTTGATAGCTTTGAGTCTCACTTTCCTCACAGGGAAAATGAGAACAATAGTAACACTGATCTCACGGTTGTTACAATGCTCAGATAAAGTTGTCAGAGAAAGCCTTGGGCCTTCAATATCGACATAAGTTGTTTTTATTTCTAAAAAATATTAGTGAGTGAGGTAGACTATTCAGAGACTCTGTCTTACCAAAGTCTGTCACCTGAAAACATGGGGAGAGCCACTTGTCTATTTTCAGCATTCCTTTTCAGTTATTCTGTTCACCAGCAAAGCTAAAGACAGATTATCTTTTTCATTCCATAACCCTATATCTGTTAAGAATTGTCTGACTGATTCCCCAGTTGATAAGTGGTCAAAGGATATGAACAGGCAGTTTTCAGAAGAAGAAATAAGAGTTATCAATAGTCACATAAAGAATGCTCTAAATAACTACTGATTAGAGAAATGCAAATTAAAACAATTCTGATGTACCACCCTATATCCATCCAATTGGCTAATATGACAGAGAGGGAAAATAACAAATGCTGGGGAGGATGTGGAAAAATTGGGACACTAATGTACTGTTGGTAAAGTTGTGAATTGGTCCAGCCATTCTGGAGAGCAATTTGGAACTATGCCCAAAGGGCTATAAAACTACATACTCTTTGGCCAGTAATACCACTACGAGGTCTGTATCCCAAAGAGATCAAAGGAAAAAAAAAAGATGCATATGTACAAAAATATTTATAGCAGCTCTTTTTGGAGACAAAGAAGTAGAAATCGAGGGGATGGCCAACAATTGAGGAATGGCTGAACAAGTTGTGGTATGTGATTGTAATGGCCATAACAAATGATAAGTAAGCAAATTTCAGAAAAACCTGGGAAGCCTTAAATAAAGTGATGCAAAGTGAAGTGAACGGACCCAGGAGAACATTGTACACTGTAACAGCAATATTGTAAAGAAGATCAACTATGAAAGGCTTAGCTGCTCTGATCAAGACAATAGTCTAAATCAATTCCAAAGGACTCATGATGAAAAGAGCTGTCCACCTCCAGGAAGAGGACAGGTGAACTCTGAATGCAAATTGAAGCAGACTTTTTAGAACTTTCTTTGTTTTTATTGTTTCGTTTTGTTTGTGTTTTCTTTTGCAACATGGCAAATGTGGAAATACATTTGGCATGAACTCTCCTGTATAATCAAAATCAAAGTGCTTGCCTTCTCAAGGAGTGGGAAGGGGCAGGAGGGAAGAAAAGAATTTGTAATTCAACATTTTTAATGATTGTCAAAATTTATTTTTCATGTAATTGGGAAATATTTAACAAAAGAAAAAAAAATAACTCACTGTCATTGAGTGACGTTATAGTTTAGGGACTGTTGTTAATAAGTGATAATCGATAATAAATGTTTGTTGAATTAAATGGATTAATCCTTGTGGATTCAGTTAAGCTTCAAAGGCTTTAAGTGTCCTAATTGCCAAAATTTTAGAAGTTAGTTTCCCTCAAGGTTTATTAGGATTAGTAAAAGGTGAACCCCAGTTATTAATTCAAAATTTTTGTGCCATTTGGGGCAGGTGAATTTAATTTAGATACTTCATTATAATGGAGATACCTTTCTGACATCATGCTGGAAATTTTCTCTCCAATCTTAATGTCAAAATCTTACTTTTATGTAATGGAATACCATTGTGCTATAAGAAATGAGGAGCAGACAGACTTCATAATAACCTGGAGAGACTTATATAAACTGATGTTGAGTGAGAAGTGCAGAACCCCCAGGAGAACTTTGTACACAATCACAGACACAACGTACGTGTGATGACTAACTTTGATAGACTGGACTCCTCTCAGCAATGTAAGGTTATAAGACAACTCCAGAAGACTCATGATGGAAAGAGATACCCACATCCAGAGAGAGAGCTGCAGAGTCTGAACACAGATTGAAGCAAACTATTTGTTCTCTCTCTTTTTCTTGTTTTGTTTTGTTTCCTCTTACACATTGTTCATTCCATTGGTTATAATCCTTTACAACCTGACTGATGTTTAATATGAGGGTATTTGATTGCATGCTGCCATGGTGGGGGAAGGGAGGGGAAGAAAATTTGTAACCAAGGGATTGCAGAACTGAATGTTGTAAACTAAAAGTAAGTAAATAAATAAATACATTTTTAAAATCTTTTTTTAAAAGTGAGCTTTCAAAAGTGATCTGTTGGTATAGTTTCAGATTGAGCTAGTGCATCACAGTAGAATCTGAATTCCTTGCAAACAGGTCAAGTTTCATTTTGCCTTTGTGTCTTGTACCTAGCATATAATGGACTCTTAATAAATGCCTGCTTCTTGATTGACTCATTCATATATTTAAGGAACCTATAAAATGTCAAAAGACTTATATGTGAAAAAACAAAGCCGAATGAATTAGAGTCAAGCATATCAAACTAAATTCAGTTTCATCTGTTTTTCCCCAGATCGTGTTTTTTTGCATGCTGAGTACAGGCAAATTTACCTCAGTCAAGCCCATTGTATGAACATCTATATTTAGAGAACTAACACATTAGGGATTTCATAGATATAATTGTATAATGTCATCATATGGTTTCTTTAAATATTGAATTTCATAATATAGTATAATTTCTTTGATCAGAGTTTAATTTTTAAGATTTTAATCTTTTATGTTAAAAGAAATGCATACTTATTTGAATTTTTCAAAATCACTTACATTTATATGTGATCTTGAACATTGAATCACTGACCTGATAAATCTCAGCAGATTGTTTTTATTACCTTGAATTTGTTGAAAATGCCCAAATTTGTTACAATCAGAATAACTTAAGTGAACAAATCCTAGCAGGTTAAGATTAAACTTGGTTCTCTTGTTGACTTTGAATTTCTTTTTTGGCCTTAGTTGGTCTAAATCACATTCTGATGTCTTTGATTTTTCCAGTAATGTCCTTCTGGACTTCAAGAATCTCATCTTAAAAATAACTGTCTTCTGTAAGAGAGCTAACTACATTGTGGTTATATATTCATTTTTTAAAATTTCTCTTAAAAAATTGGCAGATTGACCATTCTCAGGGTGTTAAAGTTAGGTTTATAAGCCAGTCAGAATCCTGATAATGTGCCAGCAAACAGTCAGAATGCAAAACATTTGCCAAGTAGCAACCTGGCCAAGTGGGCTTGGACTGTTTGACTGAATATGGTAATGTTTAGGGTTAGGGCTTTTTTTTAAAAAAATAAATGGTTTATGGATCAAATTTTAAGATGATGATACTGTTGTTTGTTTATGTGTGTATATATAATTTAATTGTGCAGAATAATTAGAGCATGGTAAATTCTTAGTTCTGGTTTATCTTTGATTTTAATGGTACATTGCTTCCTTTTGCTTTTTTATCATGTTCTGATTTTTTTTTCCTTCCTCTTTAATCCTTCCCAACAAGAATTACCTATTTCCCAACACTTTCATCTCACCCTTTGACTTCTGAATCCTGAAAGTCAAGGTGGGACCAGTAATATATGCTCATGTGTTGATGTAGTAAAGTAGTATCTTATTCCAAGTGAATTCTAGCTAGCTGGTTTATGTTACCCCTGTTTTTATATGTGTACACTATTGTGAATCCGAGGCTAAAACATATTTCTTATTTACAAGTATACATATCTATATCCATCTATAGATGGCTCTTTTTTTCTCGTTCCTAAATTGATCCAGTATCCCTTTGGCCTTTGATACTTGCCAGTGAACTTCATTCTCATGTCTTAACTCTTTCCTTTTCTAGAAACTGTCAGCTCTTTCTCTTCGGATCCAACAAATTGAAACAACTCTCAATATTTTGGATGCAAAGGTTTGCCTTTCTACCCAGTTTATCTTTTTCATAGATATAGTTTTCTCAGTATCCTAAAACTATGAAGTGACACTATTTCAGTCCTAATTCAAAATGAATCAGGTTAGCTTTTTGTTTGTTTGTAGTAAGAAAGCTAACATTTTACAACACTGTTGGTTTTCAAAAGCTGAAATTGGAAGACAAATGGTACTTGTTCTAAACTGATCATTATTTTCATTATAATAAAATGTAACGCATAGTCTCCAATAACCATTTAAAAATATTAATTTCTTTGAAATATTGAAATTCTTAATTATAGGTGACACATTTGTCAATTTAAACTACTGGATGAAAAATATAAAATATTTTAAAGAATCTCCAATACAGAAAGTAATAGAATAAGTTCTATATAAACATATCTTGCATGTATCATTACTCTGGCCAACATCTTCTCAGAATTCAGGGGCGTGTGGTGTGTGTGTGTGTGTGTGTGTGTGTGTGTGTGCGCACAGTCTTTGAGTGGACCTTCCCTCGACTATCCCCTATTTATGGTTGTAGAAAATGAAAGGTGTATGTGGGGGTTGCCATCTTCACTGCTGGAGAAAGTGTCCTTTGATGTGTGTTTGCTGAAGTCTATGGTCTTTCTCTCCCCTTTCAGACTCTAGAAGCAGAAAGAGCAGGCTTTCCACACTGTGGTTCCACAATTTGGGGAGTAAAAGGATGTGGCCTTGAATATTTACTTGCTATGCTTTAAGCTTTAGTACACACTATAAGGCTTCTTGGGACTCAGTCCCTCTGCCTTCATCACTGACAAATTCTCAGTGTATATTAGTTCTTGAGATTTTGTTGTTTGATTAATGTAATTGTACTTTGTTTTAATGCTCTAGGAATACTCAGATGTTAGTCTTCCTTCATCAAGTCCCTTCCCTCTTCAAGCAATATTCCACATAGCTGCCAAAATGATATTTCTAAACTCAGGTCTGGCTGTGTTACTTCCCCTTTTCAGAAAAGCTCTGGACCAGGGGTGGGGAACTTGCAGCCTCAAGCTTTATCACACCACCCAAAGAGTATGTAACACAAAAACCCTGATCTAAGTACTAACTTGATGAGGCAGCTGTAAAAGTAATAACTAGAACCTGGTTTACTTTTAACGTTATCCTTATATGTTGGAAATTACTTTTTATATACAGCTATCATCTATTCCGGGTCTAGAAGATGTTAAATTTGAAATATCGACTGCAAATGTTAATGGTGTTACAAATGGTCCTGAAGCCCCCACAGGTCAACAGTCATCTCTGTCTCCTCAATCTGAGGTAAGTATTTAAGTGCCGAGGACTAATATCTGCTCCCCAAAGAATATGTCTTCATGGTTGAACCTGATGGAAGCGCAGCTGGGGTGGAAAGAAGAAATAAAGAGAAATGGAAAAGTTTTAAGAGTCGAATTCTAAATTTCAAGTGAGAGAAAAAAGAAGTGTAAAAATATTGTCAGCCTCTGTTTCCTCTTTGTCTTTGTTCAAGTGGCCTGCTTTCAGAGGGTGGTCATTTCAGAAATTCAGATTAAAATTGAACTTTTTCATCTATTCCTTAAAACTATTAAAAAGGAAAACATGAATTATTGGGAGTTAGAAAAAAGATCTTGAATATGATTCTGCCCTTCACTTCTAATAGCTAATGGTTTGTTTTTTAAATTTTTGTTGGATTTAATTTAAGCTGTTGTTCAGTTGCAAAGCATGTTGAAAGTTCTTTTTAAGTTTTTTACCAGTAAGGACAATTTGAGATAAAGATAGTCTTCAGATATTTTTTCAGTGAGATATTTAGTTCAAAGACTAATAATAAGCAAGACCATTTTAATAATCTTTTAAATGGCTGTCACAAAATAATAATATCCATTCACCTATATGGAATTGTGTGTTTCTGTCTGTAGTCATTTTTTTAAGGACTTTTATTTAAATATATTTAATTCAACACTTACTTGCACTTATTGTGAACAAAGTACTTACTGTGCTGTACGGTCAGAAATGTATTTTGGATACAGATTAGAGAAAAGTTCCCCACAATTGGGTAATTTAATATTCGTTTGGTATGCAGTGTAGTTTCATTTATCATAAAGGCCTCCAAAAACATGTACAGGGTAAAACTTTAAAATTTATAGTTGTTGGACAGGAATTTTCCTTTCTCTAGAAGGTTACTTGTTCTTTCAACCAAACTAAATTTTCTTGTCCTCTGAATGAGATTTCTGAAATTTTTTACATTTGTCTCCTTTATACACACACTTGTAATTAGCTTTAGTTGTACAGGCATATCCCACTAAAGCTGCCGTAACCTACAGTTTAACAAAGCTTCCATCTTAACAATAGGAAATCCCACTTTAACTTTAGCTAATTTTCTCCTCAGAGACCAGCCTAGCTCTCCTTCAACAGCATCAGGTCCTTGCTCAGTCCCATCATCTCGGGCCAGCCTAGTTGTTCTAATGTAAGCCTGACCCACTCCCAGCCTCTAGAGTCTGAGTTCTCATGGCAGACTCTGGCCTAGTGCTCCCTTGAACCTAAATCCCCTCTGCCACTTCTTTCTCCCCTGCTCAATCCCTCCATCTATACCAAGTCTGGATCATCCCAATCCTTCCACTCATTTCACCCCGTGCTGAGCAGCAGAGTGTCCAAAGCCCCTTTCCTCAGCTTTTTCCCATGCCTAGCCCTTCTTCCCCATAACCCAGACTCTGGACAGGCTCTGGGCAACATCTCCCCTTCCAATCCTACCCTCAAGGAGTGTCCTTCACATTCATAGCACTGTTTCTATAGCAATTGACTACTTCCTGTTTTACCTAAAGTTGTGATTCCAAGCAAATGTTTATCATTAGGCGGGGTACACCTAGAATGTGTCTACTTTGAAACGTAAAAACAACACAGGGATGAAATGTGGCTTAGGCCTTTTAAGTGGTGCTATGGAATGTTATCTACAAAATGTATTTGAAAAGTTAATGTAGTCCTAGCATATTAACTACTGACTGGGGGTTTTGTTGTTATTGTTTTGCTTTTTGCTTAGGGAAAACACTAATCAGCACTGCTCTTAGCCAGATTTCTAACATGTTTTACAAACTCAGGGTGATAATAAAATGATGGTGTATCTATGATAAAGTAGGTATACAATGTTTTCCCATTTTACATAAAACGTGTGCATCAGTTCAGTTGGAATATCTGTAAAGTATTGCATGTATTGCAAGACTGTAATAATGTTGCATGTTTGTTGGATTAATTTTAAAAAATGTGTTCAACATGATCTTGAAATAGATGTACATATGTAAAGTATCTCAGTACTGCTATGCTGATGAACATACTTTATTTTTGCATTAATGCCATCATTAACTCAGTTAGTAAGTCTGTATTTTTCTAAAATAAGACAGCCCCAGATTTGTTTGGAAAACTTTGCCGTTTTGGGCAATCATGTATGTTGTGTTCACGATCCATACCTCTCAACCTATGGCCTAAGTATATGACTAGCTCATGATTTGGAGTTATGAAGCATTAAATTAAAATGTCACACTGATTTCCCACAACCCTTATTTCATGAGTCAGATATTACCATTTGGTACAGGAGCAGTAGTTAATTCATGTAGATTGAGGTGAGTTCTGAAATAAAATCAGGGTCAGTTGAGAGATATGGTAGATGATCCAAGACAGTCATTTAAATGGCCGAAGTGCAAAATGTTATATAACCTTATTGAAGTCTTGGTTACAGCATGAGTAATTAATGAATTAAAATTTATTAAGCAAGTATATTCATTGAAATTTGCTCCATTTTGTTATGCAAATTTATTATCCATAAATAAAAATATATTCTTGGAAGCTTGTTTGAATTTTTTAAAAATTAATTTAGTGGTTTCAGCTCAACATGCTCACCTACATGTGGACAAAATATGAAATGTATGTGAATTTTTCAGTACTACATTTAGGACTGTTAAACATTTCAGTTTGAGAGACTTCAGGGGCTTGGAGGACATTTCTTATTAGCCTAACTTGGAGTTTTGGTCAGACTTGGCTATGGTTTAAATTGTAATGATTGTAGTATATGTTTTCATATACTATATAAAACAGGTATTGGACTCTCAGAGAGCAGAAGACAGGGATACCACTCCTGAATGGATTTCCCTATGTTAGACCTTCATTAATGAATGACTCACTGCCTGGTTCCTTTCATTTTGCTTAAATTTGCTTTATTAAGCCACAGACAAATTCTGCTCTAGAGAATTGAACAGAAAGTAACTATCAATACTGGCTCAAATTCTCAAACATTATCTCAAATGTTTACATGAGCAGAAGGGTTCACTTTACTTGAAAATTAATTAATATAGTGTGTGTGTATACATATACGTATTTATTTTAATTTTAAAGGTCATACATCACTATGAAGTACATAAAAGTGAGAGAATTGTATGAATCTTACTCAAAGGTAGCATGACATGATGGATCTCTAGAGGACCAGCCTTGGGGTTATGAAGATCTGGAGTCATTTTTTTCCTCTGACACTGACCCTGTAACTATAAGCAAATCACTTAACCTTTGAACGCTTTAAGATTATAAATGACATTTGCTAGTCTATAATGGTGTGGAGAATTTCCACATTGAGCGTTATACCCCACTACTGAAATCACAGCTCCAAATATTTTAATTTTTTTTCTTTTTCCCAACCTTCGAAACAATAATTATATGTATGTGAAACTTTCAAAACTAAGAGTTTCATCTATGAGATAGGCTTCTATTTGCCATTCAGTGATGCTCCTAGTACCATTTTCTAAGAAGTAGAAATAGCTTTAAACAATTAAATTGAAACATTCAGATAAGCCAACTTTAGATACTTAAGGATGTCACTGACTGCTCCTAAAACAATTTAGATTAGTTTGAAAATTAAAGGAAAGATGATAAAATGTCATTAAATAATGGCTTTCCATGATTCATATATATATATATATATATATATATGAATATGAATATATGTATATAAAATATGAATCAACAGTTCTGAGAATTTTCAGATTTTGAAAGGTTTTCAGATCTTTTCCTACCACAGTTTCTCTTTCCAAAAACCGTATGTCAGACTTGAAATTAGCTTCTTTTGAAATGTTATTTGGGTGTGCATAAATATTTTGAGATATACCTGAGTTTATTTTTAATCCAAATCCTAAAATATGATTGTTTTCTTTTGGGGATTAGAATGTGTTAATTTCTTTAGAATTATTTTAAAAAAAAAGAACCATCCTTTGTTAATAGAATGACAGTCCCCTTTTCTGAATTATATAAAGATTTATACACAATACTCTCTACAGCAGAAGAGTGTACAAGACACTGGACCACAGAAATGTGAAGCAGCCGCAGACCATATCTTAACTGTAGCCAAGGATCCAAGATATGCCAGATATCTCAAAATGGTTCAAGTGGTAAGCTGATTTAGTCTGTCTTCTCTGTCTAGCAGCCACTTTTGAAAATTCTCGGAGAATTTCCTTTCTTTCCTTTTTTTTTGCCATCTAGAAAGACTGCTCAAATGAGTGACCAAATCTTCCAAAACTACTGTTTCCTCAGTATGCTTAATTAATTCTCTGTTTTATCATTCAGAATAATTCTCAATCTTATTTAATAACAACAATTTTTATGTCAGTAATAGTACCTGTTTGTACTTGACAAAATTATAGAACCTTGGAGGTTTGAATCTTCATACTAACACAGTTCCCTAATATAGTTTTATGTCAACCTCTTTATTTTTTCTCTTGGAAAGAATTAACACTCAATTAGTCAATAAGCATTTCACTGTGCTAAGCTCTGGGGATACAAAAAAAAGCAAAAATCATTTCCTGCCTTAAAGGAATTCACAGTCAAGTGCAGAGACAACATGCAAACAACTATATACAAGCAAGCCATAGTACATAGGATGTACTAGAGGACAAGTGCTAGGAATAAGAGGCAATGCCGGGGGTTTCCTATAGAAGATGGGATTTTATTTGAGACTGAAGGAAAAAGTTTTACAAAATCTTTTTTTCTCAAAACTGGTTGAGAGTGATTTTAGATAGCTATAAGGTAGTCAAGTAAAGAAAAATAGTATTTAGAGAATCATACAGAATTCCCTGCTAAATTTTCCATATACTGGTAAGAAACATGTCCTTTGTTTTGGTGATGATGATTATTCTTTCATTTTGATGCACCTCTGTTAGCATTTGTAGAAAAATAACAGCTCTTTCATCTAAATCAATACTTCTTAAACTATGGGTCCCATATGGGGTCGTGATCCACATTTTAAGAATTACAGAAGGGGAGCGGAGCCAAGATGGTGGCGTAGAAGCAGGAAAATTCCACAGCTCCCTCACAACCACCTCAGATACCCATAAAATATGACTCTAAACAAATTTTAGGGCTCCAGAACTCACAGAATTACAGAAAAACACATCTCCCGTTGAATGCAGGTTGGCAGGCGGGATAGGAAGGGCTCATCGCAGCGAGCTGGGAGCCAAAAGCAGCCCGGCTTGCAACCTTGGCTTGGCCCTGGGGCCACCAGGACAAGCTCTGGCTGGAGCCTTCAAGAGAGTGGATCAGCAGCAGCTGTGGTGATTTCCAGAATTGTCAACCCATAAGAAACAAGGACTAAGTGAAAGATCAGTGGAACTCAGCCAAATTTGGGGGAGAAAAGCGGGTCTGGCCAAACTGCCTCCAGGGAACGGAAGCAGCAGAAGCAGCAGCCCTGCAGCCCCCTCCACATGTCTGCTTCACAAGCTCCTAGCCAGACAGCAGGGGGACCAAGCAATCTTTCAGAAGCTAAGTGTTCTTGCCTTGAGCTGCCTGGATCCAGTTCATGGTCTTGGGTGGTAGTCCTGGGGTGCATTATCAGTGAGCCAAAGCTGGTGGGGGCAATAGCAGCCTCCTAATAGCCCCAGCAGCTGCGAAAACCCGTTATTTGGGACAGAACTTCCCCTCTGGAAGCAGAGTTGTACTGAGCCCAAAAGTCAAGTAATTGACAGGCAACATGAGCAGGCAAAGGAAGCAAAGTAAGAACAGCAATGCCACTTTAGATTCCTTTTTTGGGGACAAAAAGGATCAAAGCATGGAAAGGGAGGAAGACAACACAGTCAGAACTCCCACACCAAAAGCTTCCAAGAAAAATGTAGACTTGTTACAATCCATAGAGCAGCTTAAAAAAGATTTTGAAAACCAAATAAGAGAAGTGGAAGAAAAATTGGGAAGAGAAATGAGAATGCTGCAAGAGAATCATGAAAAAAGAGTCAACAACCTGACTGAAGAAAATAACACCTTGAAAAATAGATTAACTCAAATGGCAAAAGAGGTCCAAAAAGCCAATGAGGAGAAGAATGCCTTAAAAAGTCAAATCTACCAGATGGAAAAACAATCTCAAAAGCTTTCTGAAGAGAATAATTCCTTCAGAATTAGAG
>CM053581.1:420998422-421028528 GCA_028627135.1 Pseudochirops cupreus
CCTAGTTAATCTTGTTAGTACATTTTCAGCAATAAATAGTCTTGAAAAAATATGAATAAAAATATTTTCAGTATGTGGACATCATCTTGTCCAGTTTCCTTGTTTTAGAGGTGAAACAATGAATGCCAAGAAAGGTTAAGGTGATTTGCTTAAGAAATTTAAAATAATTTCATTTATGTCAATGAGAAATGCTTACTTTTGCCATTATATTCCTATGTATTAAAATACTAGTCCTTTGTAAGAACTTTCAAAATAGATTTTAATAATCTTATTAAACTTGCCTTTTGTAAACTGCTCATTGATTCCTTTGAGATGAAAACTTGAGTCAAGTTATTTCCAGAACTCTCTTAAGAATATTCTAACATTTGTTTTACTTCTCTCTTTCACTTTCTCACTTAAACAAAAATTGTATGGCACTGTGCTGTTGTAGTAACCAGCTGTTTCTCCAGAAGCCATCGTGAAGAGCTGGAGGGGACTACCTGAACACCCTCAGCCATGCCTCCTTTTTCTTCAGGTGGTAAGAAAGCTTCTGGTAACATTGGTGACACTTTGCTGTACATTCATTCTTATTTTAGAAATCCCTCCTGAAAAGCTCGTCATGATTATTTTTAGGTAGATGTACCTTTAAAAAAGGACAAACAAGAAAAGACTTTATCACTTCTGTTGTTGGACAATCCACTAAGCTGAGATACAAACCGATGTGGTGGTTATTAATCAAGGTAACGTAACCACATAACTCATTCCAGGACCATCATGGACATTTATAGCAAAATAAAAACTTGAAAGACTCCAAAAACATTTCATTATGGTGTGGGTAAGTTCCTTTAGAGGTAAATTATCATTCTCAGAGCTCCCCCAGTAAAATGCCATCCCCTGTTGAAGGCCTCTAAGAAGGTTGCCCAGTATCCCTTCCTTGTTCCAATGTTGAATGACCTTTCAGAAATGTTTCAGAATAGGAAGGCATTGTGATTAATATGAATCCCTTCATCATTCAGCTTGAGCCCATTTTCTTCCTCACCAGTGGAGATGGGGAAAAAAACCCACTGTTCCTTTTCTGCCATCTAATATGTTGTGGGCTCCCAGACAAGTAGAGAAGAGAGGGTTCATGGACTCAACAACCCCACTTTAATCAACTGATACTTCCTAGGTATGTGAGCATCTGATCTTTTCATAACTGGGTAATATTGTGAAACCTTATGCTGTAGGTGGTACAAGGGGGTATAGCCAGTGTAGAGATGAGATATTTACCTGTGTTTGATGTACAGATCCCAGGATTTCATTTCTTAACAAACATTCAACTTGAAATTAACCAAATACATATTGAGGCTCTACCATGTGAAAAGGAGGTTCTCAGAGAACTCAGTCTTCTAGCAGGGGACAAAATCTAAAATCCTAAAAGTTTTTTTTAAGTACTTTAATTATATAAGCATCAATAATAGAAGACAAGACAAAAAATGTTATGAGACAGCCTGTATGACTCATTGCCAAATGAATGGTATAGATAATGAGGAGTCTGATTTCAGGTAAGGGTCTCATTGCTGTAGTATGGAAAGATTTTACTACATTTACTAAGATCTTTTCAAATTAAAATTCTTCCCTCTAAACCAGTAGTTCTCAACCTTCCTAATGCCGCAACCCTTTTATACAGTTCCTCATGTTGTGGTGACCCCCAACCATAAAATTATTTTTGTTGCTACTTCATAACTGTAATTTTGCTACTGTTATGAATCGTAATGTAAATATCTGATATTCAGGATGTATTTTCATTGTTACAAATTGAACATAACCCACAGGTTGAGAACCGCTGCTTTAAACTCTTCCTTGCCTAATTTGATATGCTTCCAGGTCATTGATAAAATGTTTAAAAAGCCTAAGTCCTAAGACAACCAACATTTATGTTCCAAGTCAAACAACCTGGTAATGATAACTCAGACATCAGTAAGATCTCTGATCATTTTTGTACCCACTGTGGCATCTAGTAAATTTTTCTCTGATGCATTCTAATATCTTCTGCTTTATATTCCAAATTAATGGTTATCTGTCCCAAGACCAGAACTATAATTGACAACAAAAAGACTAGGAAGTACCTGGAATTGGTCGATACTGGCACATTTGCCCTGCCTTCACATCCTACTGTCTATGCTGAAGAATGCCTATGTGTGGTATCAGCTCCTGAGACAGCTCTTAGAAAGTGTCTGTTCATGCCATGCCTCACCCTGTTGAAAGCTCACCTATCTTTTTAGACCCAGCTCACATACCATCTTCCCTGATAACCCTACTTGAAATGATCTCTCCTTCCTTTGAACTCTCCTATCACTTTCTCTGAATGTCTTAGACACATTAGGCACACATGTCATCTAGGTTTGCTTTCTCCTTGTGTCTAAAAGTATATTGCATATTGCAGACTTTCAGTACATGTTCATTGAAATTGAATCCATTAAATTCCATCTCAAGCAAATAGATGCACAGTCTTATCACAGCGGTGGGACATCTTGGCTTTGAAACATTTTTGATCTTTTAAAAACTTTCTTTTTGTAACATCGCAGAAGACAAGCTAATACAATACAATTACTAAGACCAAAGAGAGCATGTTATAAAATAACAGCTTTTGTTCTCATCCTTTTAAAATTATATCCAAAATTGAATGAAGTAGCTTTTTTAAAGTGAAAATAATTTGCTTAGAAAATACATCCCTCAAACTCTCAAATGATATGAGACTATAATGCACAATAAGGTCACCAGTCAAGCAACAGCATAATTAACTTTAATTCTGCTCTTTAACGGGAACATTGCATGATCTGTTGCTACACCAACCATATCCACTTCTTACTTGCTAATGGAAGAGACTGGTATCTCTTTAATAACTTTGCTGATAGTCCCTAAGTGTCTGCCAACAGCAGGACATAGTAGGATTGGAAGAAGGGCCTATATGAAGAAACAGGAAACTACTTTAAGCTTGTTTTATTAAGTGGGGCTTTGGGAAGGGTTATTCAGTCTTGTTGAGTCAAAGTTAAGAAAGCAATCTACCTCCATTTTCTGGTGTGGTTTTTTTTCCTCCTTTTTCCTATATGTAAATATGTGACCTTTTCCTTTGGTATTAGAAACTTAAGTAATGGAGGTATTTCTCATTTCTACTATCCTCGTAGTAACTTTGACTCTCCGCAGGTCTGCCTTTTGCTGTAGCCTGCTCTCCAGAGAGTAGAAACTGGGTAGAGAAGAAAAGGTTCTCTTTGCTTTTGATTTCCTTTAAGTAAAGGAATTTAATTAGTTTCAGCTTTCTGGAATTAGTTGCCAAAACAGCTCAATAAGGTAATGATAATAGTAGCAAAGCATGGCTTTGGAAAAAGCCAATTTATTAAGTAGAAATCCATTTAATTTGACTTTACAGATGTAAAAGTGCTAAGAAAAAACATTTTGACTATAGAGATTATAAGGTGTAGGTAGATATAATCTGTAGTTTGAGGGTGAAAGGGCTGTGTTTAATTTACTTTTCCCTCTTTTTATTTGTCTTAATCATTTGAGGGCAGAGCTTTCTCATTTTGGCAGCAAGCGTTAGATTAAGAGATTGAGTCAGCCTAAAGTTGCAACATTCACAGCAGAAAAAAAAGGGACAAATCAAACCCCAAATAAGCTTCTCCTTCTGGAACAGTTTCCCAAGCGGGAACAGCCTGTTCACTAATTGCAAAGATGAAGTCATTTGTGTTGTAGTAATAGTGAAGGCTTGACATGAGAATCTTTCCGTTCCATCTTCGTGTGTCTACAATGTAATACTGATGACAGGTATTTAAGAACTGTCTGTCCCCTCCAAAAGGTTCACAGTCTGCTGAGTGCTATCAGAATGTCTCTCTGCACATAGTTAAACAGATCAGACCTGCTTTGAAGCAAAGCACACGCTTTGTGTGGTAGGCCATGCTCTGATGCAAGCACTCCCCTTCAGATTTCACAGTTAATAACAAATGATTAGTTTCTGAATAATGATCTTCTCACTTATTTGCATTTTTTTCTCTTCCAAAACAGATATTGTGTCTTGATTTTCTAAAGGAAAGGCATTGTACTTGAAAACAAATTTTCTTACTTCCAAATGCATATAACCTAGCAAAACATAGTAAAATATATTACATGATGTCCCAGAGCCCTGTTCAAGTTTATTTTTCATCGTATAATCAGTTCCATTTGGTTGTGGAATCCTCGAGGCTATTTCATATTCGGTTCAGCACTAGCTAGTACCAAATTTGGTGGTTTGCAAAGTGGATTGTTGGTGTGAAGAAGGGAGGATCTATAAAGTGCAAGCAATTAAAATCAAAGTAAGTCATATATTCAAACACATCCTTTCCATGAGCTTAGAAGAAAAAGAATGAATAGCCCTTAAACCCAGGAATGCCCTGTCTTTCAGAACAGTTTCAATCTGAAAAGAAAATAATCTTTCAACTGCTCTGGTTTTTTAAGAATTCTCAGTCATTATTTGATGTTCTAACAAAGAGGGGTTGGCTCCAAGCTTATTCTGGAAAGAGTATATTTTGTAATATTCTCTTCTTTTGAGAAGGGTTCCAGCTTCTCTGGGCACGTCAGGATGTATATTCCTCTAAAATCAGGCATACTATAATAGGCTCTTTTCCATTTCCCTCACTTAATGGCCCCAAATAATGGAACTTTTTATTTTTTGTTTTATTGATTTTCATAATATGCAAACCGTGCGGGACAGGCCATTAAAACAAGCCTTCAGTTTCAGTCATCACCATGGAAACGATGGAATGTAGATAAACAATCCCAGGCAATAGCTGAGCAAACTTTAACCTGTTTATTACAGTTATTTTTTCCTTCTCTACAAGTATAAAGTGTTGGCAAGGTATCGACTGGGAAACATTTCAAAAAATAAGAGAAAATAGAACCGCTCCATCTCTTTTTGAGATAGAAACCTTGGACTTTCCATTGGTTCATGTACAGTAAAGAAAACCTTAAATGCTTCCCCCAACTCATCAGTGACCCCATTTACACTGTCTCCTGGTCTTATAAGATACATAAATATCCCATAACTCCTTAAGAAATAAAGGGCGCAGAGTCTGCAAAAGAAATACATTGTAATGTAGAGCTTAGAATTTTGGTCAAGGCACCCTCCTACCCCAGTCGCTCCAAACCTATGTCAGGAAGGGGATAGGGACTGGATCGGATCTGTTGTTTCATCGTTGCAGAGAACTCAAAAGCATGGACAGTACCTTCTCTGCAATGGATGGCCTCACAAAGTTGCCTGGGTCCCTGACTTGATCAAGGCCACACAGACAGTGTATGTCAGAGACAGAACTTGGACGTGGGTTGTCCTGGTTTCAAGGCCAGTTCTCTATGCACTTCATTGGGTTGGACTTGAAATTCCCCTAAGGTCTTGCTGTACCACAGAAATATTAAACTACAGGTCCAAGCCAGAGAGAGCCAGTCCTTGGACCATAGAACCTTAGAGATGGAAGGCATTTCAAAAACATGTAGTTTGTCCTCTTAATTTTAAAGATCATGAAACTGAAGTCTAGAGAGAAGGAATGAATTCTGGGAAATCTTACAGCTGGATAGGGCCTGAGCTTTTGGGAGCTCTGGTCTCTCCTGATCCCTAGTCTAGTTCTGCTGCCTACACCCCAGATACCTTCTCTGCCATTGATCATCCACACACATTCTGGAATTTCAGAGATATAATTGGCTTTGGTTTGGGGTTTGGGTTTTTTTTTCAGGCTAGAGGAGCTAAGAACCACTTTAGGGCTTTAGGCTTTCTTTACTCCAAGCCCCTGGTCTGATAGAGTTTTTTGAGGTGCCCCTTTTGCTCCACTACAGATTCCACTCACTGCTATTATGGGAGAAAAAGTCATCTAAAAACTTTTCTGTGACAGCCCTTTATATATCCGAGGACAGCTGCCATTCACCAAGTTCACTAAGATAAGACTTTAACTCTTCCTGATTTCTTTCTGAAATCTTTTCTTCTTCAGGTTTTCTTTGCATTCGTTGTTCAGCCTGTAGCATAGTTTCCAGTCCTTGCATCATCCTGTTTACCCTCCTCTGCATGTGCCCTAGCATACTTTTCCTAAAATATGCCCAGAACTGGATGCAAAACCCTCAGCCGTCATTGGATTCACACACAAGATAGGACAATGGCTTCCTTCATCCTAAACATATGGTCAGAAGAGTCTGCATATTTCGGTACCTCTTGACATTATACAATGAGGAAGGCCACCAGTATGTTGCATGAGCTTCCCATAAAAGTATTTCAGGACAAAGGGGAAAGAATCACACAGAATGAAAAGACATAAGTGGGTTGCCATTTATAGACTCCAGGAGATCACAGATTCATAAACAGATCTGTATCTGAATATTATATTTGCCTGAACATTTCCCTTTCTGGGTCCCTCCCGTGATCCTGGAGAGATGGGCTAAACATTTCCATGGTGTTCTTAACAGACCGTCATCAACCAGTGCTGAAGCCATTGACTATACCTCAGGTTGAAGTCAATCCCTCTCTAGCTGAACTTCCACCCGAAGAAAAGATACTGGAGGCCTTTAGGCTCCTTTATTATAGCAAAGTGCATAACACTGATTCCATCCCAGCAGATATCTACAAGTTAGGCAGTCCATTGCTCATACAAAAGCTGACTGAAATCTTCTAAGTTATACAGCAAGATGAGGTTATCTCCTAGGAGGTCAAGGATGCCTCTATTGTCCATCTCTATAAAGAAAAAGGAAACCGATTGTCTTGTCACAATCACAGAGAAGTCTCTCTCTTAGTCATTGCTGGCAAGATTGTTGCCACAGTCTTCCTAAATCAGTTGATCCTTCACCTAGAAGATGATCATCTACCAAGAGCCAATGGAGCTTCAGAAAGGGCTAAGGAATGATCAGCATAGTATTTGCTGCCTGCCAATACCAGGAGAAATGCCCAGAGCAGAAGAGAGGTCTGGGCACAACATGTGTTGGCCTGACCAAGGCCTTTGATACTGTCAGTTGTAAGGTACTTATGGAAGAGCATAGTGAAATTTGGTTTCCCAGAGAAGTTCATCAGTATTGTATACCAGTTTCATGTGACATGCTTATGTGGGTTCAGGATAAAGGATGATGCTCTCATACTTTTCCAGTCACCACTGGAGTAAAGCAGGGTTGTGTGCTTGCTCCTGTGCTCTTTCCATGATGTTGTCAGACTCCTTCAACTAGGACAAAAAATGGCCTCAAGGTCAGCTACCACTCTGATGGCAAACTGTTTAATTTGAAAAGGCTACAAGCTAAGAGTAAAGGGAAAGCCGATGATTGTGCATTCAATACAGCCTCTGAGACTGAGATGTAACAGAGTATGGATCAGTTCTGTGCCACTTGTGCTAATTTTGACCTGACAACCAACACCAAGAAACAGAGGTTCTCCACCAGCCAGTGGAACCATTTGTTACAGCAAATGGAGAAATTTTGAATACTATGGATGAGTTCCCTTACCTTGGCAGTATATTTCCAGAGATGTACATATAGATGATGAGGTTAATGCACACATAATCCCAGAACTAGCTCAGAATTTGGGAAACTCCAAAAAAAAGTGGGAAAAAAGAGGTATTAGGTTGCATGCCAGACTGAATGTCTATGGAACTGCTGTGCTGACTTCATTGATGTTATGCCTGTGAAGTCTAGACAGCCTTGCAGCACCATGCCAGAAAATTGAACCAATTCCACTAGAATTATTTTAGAAAGATTCTGAAGATTACCTGGCAAGATAAGATCCCAGATACTGAGGTCCTCTCTTGAGCTGAACTGAGTCAAGTATTCAAACTCTCCTGCAGAGAGCACAACTGCAATAGGATGACCACATAGCCTAAATGCCAAACACATATTTACTTAAAAGACTATTTTATGTAGAACTCACACAAGGTAAGTGTTTACACAGTGTTCAGAAGAAGTGGTACAAAGTCTCTCTGAAGAACTTTCGTATCAATTGTGTGATATCAGAGACACTGGTGTGGGACTGCCCAGTGTGGCATGCCCACATCAAAAAAAGGCACTGTGCTCTATGAGCAAAGCAGAATCACAGTAGCACAAAGGAAACATGAGATGTACAAATATAGACACATCTCCATCCCAACTGTTCAAAGGGACTATTTGTGGTAAAGCCTTTTGAGCTCATGTTGAACCAGTCAGCCACATTTTTGAACACATTGTACCTCGACCCCAGCATCATGATGACAATTGTCCTCTTTGAGTAAGATAGAACAACAACAGCACCCACACCAGTGGCCATCCTGGAGCCAAGACTCTTGCTTATTCCCTAGACTTTCAGACTGATACTATCTCTCCACAGGGACTGTCAGGTACCTTCTTTGTGTACTCTAGAGAAAAGTGACTTTATTCCTTGCAAGTACCAAAAGAACCGGAAGAAGGTTTGGAATGACTTCAGCTCTCAGTCTTGACTCAGACTAGCTTGCAGTCTACCTTTATTTCCTTCTGACTGTGTTGCCTGTGTAGGAGTTCTTAACTTGAGATACCCAGACTTGTTTTTAATACATTTCAATAACTGTTTCAGGATAATTGATTTCCTTTGTAACCCTATGTTTTATTTTATGCATTGAAAAACAATTATTTTGGTTTTTTCCATTTTGGAAGGGGGAGGCCAGGGCAATTGGGGTTAAATGACTTTCCCGAGGTCACGTGGCTAATAGGCACTAAATGTCTGAGGGCAGATTTGAACTCAGGTCCTCCTGACTCCAGGGCTGGTGCTCTATTCACTGTGCCACCTAACCACCCTGAAAAACAATTCTGAGAAGGGATCCACAAGCTTCAGCCAACTGACTGCCAAGGGGGGTTCAAGACACAACAAAGAGTTAAGAACCCTCCCCTTGTGGAGAAAAGCTCCACAATTTTATGTAACAAATCTTAAGTTCAAGGATATTCGTTAATGGTCACTGTCCTGAATACAGCCTTGAGTGGTACAACTTGATCATGAGAATATGATTCCACATTTGATTTTGAAAAAAAAATTTTTTTTACAAATACTTATGGGAGAAAGTGCTGTTGCTATGGGCAAGTCCAAGTCATTAGAGCCTGGGCAATCTACCTGGTTAACACTGGACATTGGTATTCATGTCCCTCTGGTATATTACCTTCCAGCTGACAAGAGAAACAAATACACATTTGCTTATGCATTCAGTGAATAACTGCTTAAGGGAGAGGTTAAGTGACTTTCATTTTAATATAGCTGCAGAGGGATGGGATTGATTCAAATACTTGCTCAGACACTTATTAACCATGTGATTCTGGACTTAACCTGTGTGCCTCAATTTCCTGTAAAATGGGGGTGATAATAGCACCAACTAGAAAACATTGCTGTGAGGATCCAATGAGATAATATATGCAAACTGTGAAGCAGTATGTAAATTATTGTTGATTTGATTACCAATGAGATGTTGGAAGCTTTTGAGCACAAGAGTGACATGAATAGATCTGTGGATGAGGAATTTATTTACCCATTGTACACAATTCTAACAAGCACGAATATTTGCTTTCTAAATCCACAGTAGAACAGACTAAGGGAGAGGGTCTATGAGGAGATACACCGAAAGGAGAGATAAGTGCCAATCAGTGGGAATACCTGACAGCAAGAAAGGAGACAAAATAACTGTGAAAATAAGAGAGAATAGAAACAAAAGTGCAGCAGTCTGGGATGAACTGCCCCAAATACCTCCCCACATCCTGAAGACATTACAGCATCATGCGATGGTTTATTCTTGCCTCAGTGACCCTTAGTCATCTAAAACAGCTTAAATGATGTTTATATACACTGTATTAGAAGGCAAGGGAATGCTTAAAACATTATAGAAAGATTTCCATCCCACATGGTTACATAGAACAACGTATTTCTTGGGGGTTCTGAATAACTAAGATTTGACCATACCTCCTAAATTAGAGGAATTTCTCAGGAAAGTGCAAGCATTTTGATGCATGATCTATCTGATTTTATATCTTTCTGTCTCTCATATGCAGAGAGAGAAAGAGAGAGATTTTTATGTTATTTTTGCTTTTTCTGTGGAATGGAATATAGGGTCTCTGGTAACATGGAGCTTCTAGTGAGGTAACCCCTAGGCTACCAGCTGGGGAAAAAAAATCTCCTTTTCCCTTCTAGAAAGCTGGATTCCAGGCAATCTGCCTTCCACTACTGAGGCTGGGAACCAGGAAGTCTACTTTTGGTCTGTGTGTCTGAGATCACCTGTGGTTCTCATGTGCCAAGCCACTCCTGGGCTGGAATGCAAATTAGGTGACAGGTAGAGCCACCAATTGTCCCAAGACACTGTCTTGCTTTTAGTTCTGCTGCACTTTCTCCTGTCCCACAAAAATGGGGAGAGGGGAAAGGAAAAAGAATGAATATGCAATTGAAAATTTCCTTTTATACGTCCGCCACAAAAGAATGGCTTCTCCTATAACTATCTGAGCCGTAATTACTAAGACCCATTCTCTCTGAGGTGCCAAAAGGCAGGCCTCTTCTCTACATAGGAAGAAGCAGACCATCAAGCTTCCCTATAAAAGCTACCACTCTGAAAGCTCACCAAGTCAGTCAGGGAATTCCCTCAACACCTCCTTACAATGTTCAACCAAGGGTCCTTGTCAAATAAATTTGCTCTGCCTGATAAAAGTAAAATCATATATTTTTCCAAATAAACCCACCCTGAGTCGGCTGAGCGCCTTCTGCCTGGTAGATCTTACTTCTTTACAAATTAAAAACAAGCCACAAAACCCCAGATTGCTCAGTCATTCTGTTGGAGACATGCTCATTATTAATCCAATACACGTACATGCCCTGTTAAATTGGCTGCTTCATTTCATTGAGAGCCAATTTCTGGTTCACATGACAACGAAAATCTCAAGCTTTAATTTATTAATACATTTCTTTGGCAGAACCCCAGGCCTCTCAGTGGCAAAATATGGAGAAGGAAAAGGATATTGGTCTCCAAAGACCAGAGCCTGAGTTTGAAAATAAACTGGTGTTGTTCTTTAAAAGATCAAACTTAATAGTACCCAAAGAGGCCTAGCTGTGGATGTATAAAGCTATTTGAATGAGAGAAAAGCCGCCGAGTGAGGCAGAGACAAAATAAATCTCTGATACAGTGTCTGCTTAGGACTTTTCGTGCAGCCGATTCCTAAAGGTCACTCAGTTCTGGTGGTTTCAGGGTGGATGTTTCGCCAAGCTCCCCTTCGCCCCCCACTCCAGTTCAAACAATTCCTGATCCGGGCACGGGGTGCTTCTGTCCCTAGTAAAACGAGGAGGCCTTTTGGAGTTATTTGTTTATTTTGGTAAAATCACTGAATAATCTCATAATGTGGCCATGAGAAGAGTAAATGATTTGTAAGATACACTTGGGCTTCGAGGCAGTTATGTCTCCAGGTCTAAAATCTTGACCTTCAAGAGGTTTCCTGGTATAGCGGAAAGAATATCAGATCTGTAGTCAGAAAGAGCTAGGTGTAGAATCAGGTTCTGCCAGGTAGGGGGGAGCATCTTTGGGAAAGTGGAATTCAACTAAATAAGCTCCCTATTACCTCTAAGATAGAAACAACTAGGTGGCACAGTGGAGAGTGTCAGGCCTAGAGTCAGAAAGACCCGAGTTCAAATGTGACCTCAGATACCTCCTAGCTGTATGACCCTGGGCAAGTCACTTCACTGAATTTCCTCATCTGTAAAATAAGGTGGAGAAGGACATGGCAAACCACTGCAGTATCTCTGCCAAGAAAACCCCAAATGGGGTCATGAAGAGTTGGACACGGCTGAACTACAACAATCTGATCCCTTCTGAGCTTCTCAAGCCCCCACCTTTACAGTCTGGCCATACTGACTGATTTGCCATTCCTCACATACAACCCTCTATCTCTCATCACTGCACCTTTGCCCTGGGGGTCTCCCATACTTGTGTTCTCCCTTGAAATCCCTGCTTTTCATTCAAATTTGGCCTTCTACAGGAGGTCCTTCCTGGTCCCCTAAATTGTTAGTTTCTTCTCCTCTGAGGTCACTGTGTCTATACCTTCTGTATACCAACACACATACAGGTTGTCATCCCTATTAGAATATAATCTTCCTTAAGGATAGGAACTGTTTTTACTTTTTTTTTTAGTAACCCTTATAGTATTGTAAATATTTAATAAGTCAGTTAATAAGCATTGATTAAGAGCCTACTATGTGATAGGCACTGTGATAAGTCTAAGGGTACAAAGAAAGGCACAAGATAATCTCTGCCCTCCAAGAGCTCACAATCAAATTAGGAGACAACTATTTAAACAAACTAAAGACGAGAGAAAGTGGACATAATGACCAGAAGGAAGGTGCTAGCGTTAATGTGAGTCAAGAAAGGCTTTTTGTAGGTGCTAGAATTTTAGCAGAGGCTTAAAGGAAGCCAAGGGGCTGAGCAGCTGAGGAGGGAGAGCATTCCAGGCATGGGGGACAGCCAGTGAGAACGACTGCTGTCAGGAGATGAGTCTGATTCAAGGAACAGCCAAGAGGCCAGCACCGCTCTCTCTAAGAGTTATGAAGGGGCAGAAGGCGCAAGAAGACTGGAACAAAAGGGCTTTGACCACCAAACAGAGGGTTTTAACAGTGATTGCTATTTATAACAGTGGTTCTCAGCCTTTTGAGGCCTTTTGACTAAATCCAAATTTTACGGAACAATTTGGATTCAGTCAAAAGGCCACGCTTAAGGATCTAGAAGGCTACATATGGCCTCAAGGCCGCAGGTTCCCCACCCCTGGTCTAAGAGGTAGAAGTCAGGAGGGAATGCATTTGCAAAGGTCCATAGAAGAAACTAATCAGGAACTGATCAATAGGCCAATCACACTGGCCTGTTGAGTGTGTGAAAGAAAGTAATGTGTACCAACTCTGGAAGAGTAATGTAATGTAATGTAATGTCAATGGCAGATAAGCTCTTCCCCACTCATTAATAGGCCTCTGGACTCCATGAAGGGAAGCTGGCTTAGGGGAGGCTGGCTTGTAGGAAGGCTTTCACACTTTGTGCTAATTCCTAATTAGGCCCCCAACTCAGGAGGGTTGTGATGCGGTCCAGCTCTGAGGGGGGGGGAGGGGAGTCTGTGTGTGTGTCTGTGTGTGGGGGTCTGTGTGTCTGTGTGTCTGTGTCTGTGTGTGTGTCTCAATCCAGGTATGTAGGTAAAGTGTATAGTTGACTCAGACAGTCTTTGTTGGTCTTTATTTCTCTGCTTGTATTTTCTCTGAAGTTCAGGGTGCTGACTTTTCCCCTGAGCTAGGGAATGTGATTTAAAAAAATTGTTGACCCCTTAAACAGCTATCTTTCCTAGTAAAGCAGATCTAAGAACCTGTGCTAGCAGCCATCCTGGGGATGCCAGTGTGGTTGCTGCTACAGGTGCCCGTGAGCCAGATTGAGAAAGGCTTTAGAGGACAAGTTGTTTGCCTTTGGGGTACCAAAAGAAAGTCATTGAAGTTTCTCGAGCAGAAAAGTCATGTTACCTCCTGAATCCTCCATTACCCCATCAGTTCAAAATGTAGATTATCCTATTGATGGTATTTACTTCACAGGTTTATGCAGATAATGAGATGATAATATGTATGTGAAATCACTATCAACATGTAGGCTCATAGAATTTGAGAGAGAAGAATTCCTGGACATTCTTGAGCCAGTCCAACCCTCCACATGACAGATGAGGACACCAAGGTCAAGGATATGAGGAAGCAAAGTGATTTGTCAAAGTAAGCAAAGCTGAGACTAGAACCACATCTTCAGGCTGTTATCCCAATGCACTATACCAGGACCTCCCACTACGCCACATTCCTCCCTTAGTTATCATTAAATATATCAACTTACCTGCGTAGAAAACACTCTGTGTTGTTCCAAACTTTGGCAAGTATCTAAGAGGTTTCATTTTGCCTTGGGCCCTCTTGCCTGTGAAATGAACAAAAACACCAGCCTACCTGGAAAGTAAGAAGTGACCTCCTGCTGGTAAAATATACAAAATCAACCCCAAAGATAAATCCTGTCTGGTATTAAAATAAGGACCCAAAATACCAGCAATGGAATGATTCTTGCCATTTTGGAAATGTGTCTGAAATCATACAATAAAAGGCACCAAAATGACCTTGGACACAGTGATCTTGCTATTAAGTTTATATCCTAAGGCAGTTATTAATAGGAAGAAGGGGCCAATATGTACAGAAATAGTGCATTGTAAACAATGTGCTCAGCAGTGGGACAGTAACTTCTAGGCAGCCAGGGGGTGTAGAGAATAAAATGTAGTTTGAGTCAGGAAGAACCGAATTCAAATTTGGCCTCAGTGGCCTAACTGTATGACCCTTGGAAAATCAGTTAACTCTGTGCCTCGGTTTCCTCATGCACAAAATGGGAGTAATAATAGCTACTACCCTACTGAGTTTTTGAGGATCAGATAAGATACTATGTGCTGAGTGTTTTGCAAAGCGTTATATAAATGCTTTATTAAATAGTAATCTATGAGCATATCAAATGTGCCCTAAGGATTGAAAAACGTGAAGAAATATGGGAACAAAAAAGAGAAGATACTGAATGGGGGGAGAAAAGCAAAACCAAAAAAATGACTTCATCTTCAGCCTTTATGTACAAGAAGAGGGCATTGAACAGCACCAGAATCCATGGTAAGTTATGACAGACAAGATTGGCGCCGCCCTGTTAAAGTTAGGGTGCATGCGGCCATTTTAAATTTTATTAATCTGTTTGTAATTGGAGTGGGGGAGAGGGTCAGTTCTAGTGCATTCACAGATGTCCTGAAAAGTGTCTCTCTACCTGCAGAGGCTGGTACTTGCCCCTGGGAGAATTGTGACGACATTTGAAAGAAGAACCTGCATGGACAGCTTGTAACTGGTTCTGTTTGGCCTACCACGTGATTGGCCTTTTTCTGTTGGCTGTATAGCTGGAATTGTCTGTGTCTTCAAAAAAGAGAGAATCAACTGCTGCTAGGTCCTCCTTTACTGCGTTCATGCCTGGGAGATCAAGGCCTTTAGTCGTACAACAGTGAGATGGCTTGGAGAGAAGTTTGGTGGCGTCTTTTTTCTTTGTACTTAGCCCTGGCTCCCACCAACTATGTTCTCTCCATTTGTTAGGAGGCCAGCAACTAACATTTCAATTCCATTTGACCATTTAAACCCAGGTAGCTTTTTTAAAAATTTCTTTAAATTAAATTTAAATAATATTTTATTTCCTCCCCAAGTATGTATTAAGAAAACTTTTAGCATTCATTTTTACAAGACTTTTGAGTTTCAAATTTTTCTCCTTCCCTCCCATCTTCTGAAAATGCTATACAGTTTGACATAGTTTATATATGTGCTATCATGTAAAACATTTCCATATTCGTCAGTTGTGGAAGAAGAAACAGATCAAAGGGAAATAAAACCATGAGAAAGAACAAAGTGGAAAAAAATATGCTTCAATCTGCATTCTGACTCCATCAGTTCTCTTATCTAAACCAGATAGCTTTTATAAAAGGATATTTATTTCAAAGATATAAAAAGAACATGTATGACCATCGCCCCCCCAACACCTTGGGAGGCATAATTCTCCCTACACCAGGACAGGACTCCTAACTTAGCTTAGTTCCTACATAATACTGGTCCCACCAAATTCATGTCCAAAGATGGCATTGCTGTGGGCCTCTGCTGACCTGGAGTCTTGAAGCTCACTCTTCCTCAGGATTGCTTAGTGGTGGCCTGGCTACAACACCTATCCTGGATTCCTGTGATTCATGCTCCTAAAGTTTGAAACTCCTAAGGTCAGAGACTCTACTCTCTCTCCCCCTAGATGGAAAAAAATGAATGAAAAAGCCAGGAACCCAGGGGCCATTTCTTCTTGAGTAGGGAGAGGAAGAAAACCCTAAAACCATCCCTCCTTTACACATGATCTTACTGGCTATGAATGAAGGAGTCGCTTCCCTCCTCCAGAATGAATGTAGCAAAGAGAGACCTGGCCAGACCTTACTCCAGCTCATCACAGGCACCAAACTTATGAAGATAAAAATGAAATATACATAATAAAATAATTATTAATGACCTGCACAAGAAAGCAAATGTTACCTTATTTGTATAGGATATATTTTATGGGATATGACTATATCTGCATAAACCTGAATTAAGCCAGCTAAATGTCCAAGATTAAATTAAATAGTTCTGGATTCTAAGAACCCCAGACCCCTGCAGGGTAAAGAGCCACAGAAAGTGTTCTTACGTTGGCCTGACTTTTCATAGGGGTACTTCCTCTCGCCCTAGATTTCATCAAATCATTTAAATGCGTGTGCATTTTATCACTCACTGATATCACAGGTCACTTCAAATTACATGAGAGTGAGGTGAGTGCTTAGTCTGTAAACCATTTTCTTGGAATATCTGATGAATATTCAGCCAGGAAGATGGGTGAGGAGATTCACTCCTTAACCCTCGGTAGTCATAGTAATGTTATATAAATGGTTATATAATGTTATATAAATATATATATGCACAGTAATGTGAGTAAAGTGAGTGAACAATAGTCATTCAGATTTTGACAGCTGTTTTGACTGTGTACAGTTCAGTGTTTTAAATTGTAATGCTTCTTATGAAAAGGACCCACCAACAATATTTGCTACCTTTTTCTCAAGGTAGAAGATGTGAAATTTGCCCAGAGTGGTGAATTTGATAGTAAAGAACATGGAGAGATGGTCCCTAGGTCTGAACCCAAAAAGTTGGAGCATGGACTCACAAAAAAATCTTCACATACGCAGAATAGACAATAAACAAATAGGTGAGTTCTCTTCACATTCTTCTAAATCTTCATTGATAAATCAGCGTGCCTCATATGGGCCGATGATTTTTTAATACATTTTAAATCACATTTTTATATAGATAGGAGCCCTGAAAAAAAATATATTTGTGCCCCTTAGAGGCATTATTGGTAGTAGATGTCAGGTCTGTGATGTTATAGAAAGGAATGTACTTACCCCAACAGAAATATTAAGCAGGTATGGAGAATTCTTGCTGAGAGAGGACAGTCACTAAAATTTGACATAAAGGCTTTTGCTGTGTTTTCTGGATATGGGTCTGCAGGAAGAGTAGAAACAGTCCTGAGAGTTATAAATACTCCTTTTTGAGGGAAGAACCCTAACAGCTGCAATTCAATGGAGAAGCCATAGATGACAATAACATCCTAGTGGATAATGCAGTCCGGCAGATGACATCAGCAACTTCGAGCTCAATGGAGGAGGCAGCCCAGCAGATGATGTCAACAACTCTTCAAGGAAGCAACTTTAGAGGAGGAAAGGTGCCTCATGATGGATACAAACCTAGGAATGTGAGTTCTGAAAGAGACTGTACCACTGGGTATGTGAAGGGACATTTTTCTCTTATTTACTATAAGTTCTGTTTTAAGAACATGCCCTTTGCTTTATCATTATGTCTTTTGTTCTGTTCTGACCTGGATAAGGTAATTCAGTTAAGGTTTCTGAGCTATGGATTGAGGTAGATGACTGGTTACCATGTGAGTACCATGAACTTTCAAAGAGTACCAAAAGGGATGTCTTATTATGGGGCCTTAGAGGCTACAATTTTATGGCATTTTTGCTTTCTTTTTGACTTGATTTTTGTTTAATTTTGTTTATTCAATTAATTTTGTTTGGGGAAAAATGACTTTAAAATTTTCATGCAAAAAGAAGTGGATGGTGAATTATTTCTTTCTGACTGAGATGCTTTCTTTTTTTTCCTTCTTTAGAAAAAGAGAAAATGTTTTATTGCTGTCTTTTGTCTTTCCATTTATTTATAGATCAACTGTCCCCATGCCCAACCAAATGAGTCCTCTCTTGTAACAAACACAAAATTTAACAAAACCAACGAATACAGTGAATGGTGCCTATGCCACTGACTAGCTATGTGTCCATGTATACATCGTTCCTCTGCTCAGGGCCTTATTTTCTTAATTTGTGAAATGAGATCAGTGGACTAGATGATATTTAAGGTTGTTTCCAGCTATAAATTTATGATTCTGTAGCACCCAGTCTGAGTCCACTCTCCCAGCTCTGGTTCCCTGGGGCAACTGACTGCTTCTCCTCTCAGATTGTAAGGATAACCTTGAAAGGGTTGGGAGTGTGTGTGTGTGTGTGTGTGTGTGTGTGTGTGTGTGTGTGTGTATGTATACACTCATCTATATGGTGTATACACATATCTATACTATATAAAGTATAAATAAAATTATATGTTAAAGAAATATTTACACACATATATACATCTGTATGTGCACAGACATGTGTGTGTGTGTGTGTGTATCACAGTTGCTTACAAGCTTTTATCCAGTGGGCTCTTTATTGATGACCACTTTACCTGACAGAGTTAGTTTTTACAAAGAGGTGTTTATTAAGCAAGTATGGTTAAGGGCAGTTGTTCTCATCACTACCACTACCACCACCCCCCAAACCAAAGCCACTTGGTCTCCTTGCGTACACAAGGTCCCTTGTTGGAAAGTGGAATCAGATTTCGAGAGTTCATGTAGCCAAAGGGTAAACTCACAGCTCTTGATTATTAGAAGTCTTTTTTCCCTTTGTAGAATCCTCATGGAGTTCATCTAAGCTTTAGCTCTCGGTGGGCTTCTGAAGGTCAGTGCCCTGGGAGAAGCCTGAGGCTGCCTGTCTTCAGTGTGTCTAGTCCAGGGATTCTTAACATTTTGTGTATCATGGACCCCTTTAGCCATTTAGTAAAGTCTATAGACTTCTTCTCAGAATGTTTTTAGATGAATAAAATAAAATACATAGGATCACAAGGAAACTGAATACATTGAAATGCAGTTATCAAAAATAGTTTTGTTGATTTTATTTTATTTTTGTTATATTATAACCATACAATACAGACTTCTACATATCAGTTCTTTTTCTGAAGGTGAATAGCATTTTCTTTCCTAAGTTCTTTGTAGCTGATTTGAATGATTATATTACTCAGATTAACTTAATCATTCAGTTACTCATCAAACAATACAAAATACTGCATGCAATGTTCTCTTGGTTCTGCATGTTTCACTCAGCATTATTTCATGCAATTCTTTCCAAGTTTTTCTAAAATCAATCTGCTCATCATTTCTTAAAGAGGAGTAGTATTCCATCACAATCACATATCACAACTTATTCAGCCAATTCCCAACTGATGGACATCCCCATTCCAATTCTTTGGCACCACAAAAAGAACAGCTATAAATATTTTTGAATGTATAAGTTCTTTTCTTTTTTACTTGATCACCTAGGGAAACAGACTTAATAGTTGCATTGCTGAATCAAAGGGTATACACAGTTTTATAATGTTTTGGGCATGATTTCAAATTGCTTTTCAAAATGGTTGTCTCAGTTCACAATTTCACAAACAGGATATTAGTGTCCCAATTTTTCCATATCTCCTACAGAATTTGGCATTTTCTTCTATCATTTTAGCCAATCTGATAGGTGTGAGTTGGTACTTTGGATTTGTTTTAATTTGCATTTCTCTAATCAATAATGATTGAGAACATTTTTTATATATCAAAATAATTTTTTTAAAAATCGGAGACTCCAGGGTAAGGACTCCTGGTCTAGTGTGCTCAGCATGTTGCTCAGCACCTAATGTAGATGCTGCCATCAGCCAATGTTGTTCAGAAAATACTACTACCAATCCTGATGGAAAGTCCAAATCTTCTGACCTTTCAAAATTCCCAAGGTCATCTTCTGATCAAATGAGGAGAGTTAAGAAGGGTAACACTCCTTCTGAGCTTGCTTCCCCTGTCCTTGGTGCCTTCTCCTACAAGCCTAAGAGATTTGTCTCTTCAGGGCACTCCTCAAGCTTGAGATCTCTATTTGAGCCCTTTCTCTGATATACATGCCAACCAATCCCAATACATTTCCTGTGTGTCATCTTATTTCATTTGTAATTAAAAAGTACTTTACTATTCCTAAAGTGATTAAGGTCTTAACTTCTCCTAGTTTGCAGTTTTGATTGATTGAGTCAGTGGAGATTCCCAGTCTCTCTGTATGGAACAATCTTCCTTCCCTGTAGTCTTGTGATCCCATGACTTCATTACCAAAAGAAGAAATTTCCTTTCTCCTCTCCTTCTGGAGCCAAGATACATCATTAAAGTGGCTTCAATTTAATATTCTCTTCATCTACATTATGAAAAGGAATATGGCATAATAGACAGAGAGCTGACCCCTAAATCAGGAAGACTTGGGTTTAAATCCTACCTCTTAACACATGCTGCCTGTGTCTCCCTGTACAAGTTACTTTACATTATAGAACAGTTATTGATCTGCATTGGAAGAGAATTTCCACACCAAGAGTTCCCTACACCAATGAAATCACAATCCAGATCTCCATCCTTAAAAAGAAACATTGTGTATGTTTTTCTCCTTGTTCTGCATACTTTACTCTGCAGCACTTCTTACAAATTTTTGTATGTTTCTCTGAATTCTTCCTATTTATCATTTCTTATAGCACAACAATATTAAAGATTCTTTTAAAGATCTTATTCCATTATATTCCACATAATCTAAAATTAGGATAGTGATTGTATAACTCATATCCAAATTTCCAAAAGCTAAAGGGGTTTTCAACATAACCACAGAAACCAGTACCTGTGTTTAAATCAGGAAGGCTGGGATAGGCCAGAAAACTACATTGGATTATGTATGACCTGGATTATAGGACAACATTTACAAGTGTCCCCAGCACTCCAGTCTCCCCCTGTGAATTCTCTTCCAAAATAACGAAATTTCACTGATGGGAATGCTAAGACATATTTGACACATTTAGGGATAGTTGAATTATACAAGTGAAGATGCAAAGAGTTAGTTGTTCAAATGTTTCTATTGGTGTAATGAATAGACTGAAGATTTTATTTTTAAATGTGAAAAAATAGGAGAGGAGAGAAAGGAAATCAAAAGAAAACAAGAGAGAAAAAATAAAGAAGAGGAGAGAAGAGAAAAAATTTCTTCCTTAAAGGGTTTAGGAAATATTTGGAATAAGATAGAGTACATTTATATATAAATATATATGGCTGAAATTGAATTTTTTTTCATTTCCTTGGAAATTAAAGAATTAAAAAAAATATTTGAATGTCAATGTACATCTGTAAAGAGGTCAGTTTAATGCCAAGCCAGTATTTCTGGTTTCTCCATACAACTCCATACAATTCTATACAATTTAAGAATCTTTGTTCTGCTTCCCATCCCCCTCACAGTGGTATATGGAGAAAGTTCACTGTTTCCAGATACTTTGAAAATCATCATTCACTATTTTGTGTTCCCTCTTGAAGCTGCTTTATTTATAATATTATTAAACCTCAAAGAAACACATGTGGCAGAAAAGAATAGAGAAATTCTGAGATCTCATTCTTTTATTTGTTTTCATAGAATTTATGTGAAACTGAAAATTAGTTGAGTATGTTTTCTATTCCCAAGGAGTGTGTCCAGGGGCTTACAACAGGATGGTTTAAACAGATGGATAAACTATATTGCACAATAAATTTTATGGCTGACATACAAGGTTCTAGAGAAATGACCCTATTTCTAACAGGTCTGTTATGATGGTTGGGGTATGTGCGTGTTCTCGGTGGGTTTATATAGAGAGAGCCCAGACTCAGAAATATCCTCAGGAAAATGTGCAGAGCTAGCCAAATTGCTAGCAGTTCCCCTCCCCATTAACAATAACCTTTTGACCCTTCCTACCCTTGCTTCATCCACTGGCCCTGATCCCTCTTCCTGGACTGGGAGAACACAGGCATGTGTGTGACTGGAGGCAAATTCATTTAGTTTACCCACAGACCCCCAGATCTTCTGAGAAAGGACGAGAAATGACATCAAAGCACTGGAAATCTAGGACAAGGCAGGGTTACCCATGGAATTACCAGCACCACTTTAGGAGGAGACGATGGGGAAGGGGGAAGGCTGAGCTCTGATCCAATGACTGACCTCTGCCTCCAGTGATACTACACAGCAGTGGTTCTAAAAAATTTTTTTCCTCTGGAAACTGTTATTCTTTGCCATGAAGAATTAAGGCATATTACAGGAGAGTCAAGAGACTCAAACACGTGACTCCAAAAGCATATTCCATGTGATTTATGGGACCCCTGGTGAGAACTCATGGCACACCCTTTGTGAACTGCTGTTGTGTGGATGGTTCCTACCCCCAAGAAGGCCCTTTTGACAAATGAACTTGGGTTCAAACAATCAATGGGAGAAGACATGATTAGATAGAAGGCTTGGAATTTTTTGAACAATCTTTGAATTTTACTGGACTTCAAGGTCAATATATGTTAACCCATGTGATATTACGGAGATACCCGATGTCCCTAACTAGAGACATTGGTAGTTCTGCCCTAATCAGACATTTGGGGAGTCTGTATCTTTGGCGGGGATAAGGCAAGGCAGTTGGGGTTAAGTGACTTGCCCAAGATCACACAGCTAGTAAGTGTGCCAGTCTTTATGTTTTAAGTGTAAGTGTGTTTGGGGGGTTTGGCATACCAGTCCATTCATTCTGCCACTTTCTTCTACTTTATAAGCAAATTTCTACCACTCATTTTCATGATTATAACTATTAAGTGCTTAATACATTAAATCTTGTTATATTTCTTTTGAAAAATTAAACCTGTACTAGATAATTGTATTTTATATTGCTTCTGACATTCTGTTCCTGGTCTACCAGGATCCTTCTGTGGTGGCTTCATATGGATTGGATTACTAGATTCCAGGATCACAGATTTAGAAATGGGAGAAATCTTAAAAGTCATCTGGTCCAAACCCCTCATTTTACAGATACAAACTGAGTCCCACAGAGATGGAAGGAATTTGCCCAAGGTCTTATAGGTGAAACCCATCTGATTCCAAGTCCGATGTTGCTTCCCCTGTACCATACTGCCTATGTTTGGCCCTCTGCTTCCAATATTTCTGGACAATTTTCTTTCATGATTTCCTACAATATGATATTCAGGTGGGTTTTTTTTCTCGTATCAAGCATTTTTTTGGAGACTGGTGATTCATAGTTTTCCCTAGCAGCCCTGTTTTCCAGGCAGATAGGTTCTGATAGTACATATCTCATACATTCTTATTTTACTCCAAAGATTTTTGTTGTATCATTGAATCTTTGCTTTAAAGCTCCTCAGTTATTTTTCCCATTTTGTGTTGTTCCCCACTTTACTAGGGTTTTCCAGTTTCTGTTCTCAACTGTTTATTTTCCTTTTGAGTTTTTTCATCAGGAGCTCTCATTTCACTCCGTAACTCTTCCTTAGATTCTTTTACTGGACTTTCTAATTTTCCTTAGAAGTTCTTATGGCCAGTCCTTTCTCTTTTCTGGTTTCTAGTGCTGGTTGTCACAGAATTATTCTATTCTACTGGGAACTGGCATCGATGATATTTCTTCATTGCATTGGGACCTTTGGTTTTTGGCTTTGTTCACTTACTGCCTTCCATCACTCTGCTGTTTTTGTCTATTGGGAATTGGTTTGACTTCCTCTTTTTTAGTTGTTTTTCCTTTTAGTTTTGTGGCACGTTTCTAACTGTTTTGAAGTGGTGAGTGAACTTTTATAAATGTCTTCCTCATCCATACTGTTAGTATGCCCTCCAACTAGGGATGCTTAGCAAAGGGTAAAGACCAACTTTTTGGCTATGTTGTAGAAGGGATTCTTCTTCATGTATGGGTTGGACTAGATGGCCTTCAAGGTGCTTTCTAATTCTGAAAATCTGTGACGTTCCCAGAGGAAGCTAGATAATGCAATGGATAGAGTTCTAAACCAAGAGTCAAGAAGACCTGAGTTTGAATCTTGCCTCAGACACTCACTAATTATAAGTCTAAGCCTGGGCAAGTGACTTTCTGTCTGCCTTAGTTTCTTCATCCGTAAAATGGAGATAATAGTAGCACCTACCTTGAAGGATTGTTGTGAGGATAAAATTGGATAATATTGGTAAGTCACTTTGCAAATATTAAAGTTGTATCTATATCTATACATCTATGTATGTTATTTTAAATTTTCAGTTATTTTATTATTTATTAGGTTATATATCATTATAGAATTAGTCATTTTATTTTTTGTTTTTATTATTTATTTATTTGTCTACTTATATTTATTTTGTTATTATAATACTAGGAAGTATTTCGTTACCTTGAGAGACAGTTCAGACTGAAAAGGAATCTAGGGTCAAAATGGCAGCCCCATCATATGTGCTTAAGAGCTATGAGGGATATTTTGGGAGCACATCCCTAATTTTTGAAGGAAAACTTTTTTCCCATAAAGTATTCCTCAGTGTTCTTGTCAGAGTGAGAATACTGGATTGACCTATAATGTTATTTCTCATCATTTGTTAAGTTGTAAGATCCATGAGGGCAGGGACCACATTATCCCTCTTTTTACATTCCCCAGAGAAATATATAGCACATCATAGCAACTTAATAAATAGCTATTGAATTTATTAAATAAATGAATGTCTGTTTGTACGTTTAAAGAATCTACTAGGTTTTATGATAGAGCTTGGCCCTCAGGAAGAATTGAGAAAACGCACTTTCTTCTCCTGTTTGCCAAGGTGGGAAGTATGGGTATGGAATCGTGCATATAATCACAGGATCATAGGAACATAGATTTAGCAAGGGAAGGGACCTTAGACATCATTTAGACCAAGCCCTCATCTTATGGAAGGTGTTACAGAACGTCAATCCCCGCAGTACTTGGAGTAGTCATTCTCTGGGGGACCTATCCTATGAGTTGGGAGGAGATGCTCCCAGGGGCTACCCATATAATAAGAAAAATCAGTTATTCAAAAACAATGCAGCGCCTATGTGTGACAGCATCAGAATCCTTCTTCCCCTGTGTTTGCCTCTCTGCCAAAAGGAGGGAGGTACGTTTCCTTCTCGCTTGCCTTCACTTGTTCTGTGTGCACTCATTTGTTCAGTTCCACTTTGTTAAATGCCAAGGCTCCGTGAAGATATAAGTCATCTTTGGCATGTTCGTTTGATTATTTGATTTTGTCAATAGTTATAAGTTTTTTAAAAGACAGTTAAATATAATTGAAGAAAAATAAAATACAACGTAATTTTTAAAAGATTATTGAAATATTTTTAAAAGATGGTTACAATTTTTTAAAAATCACTAAAAAGCACCACTAGAAAGGGCCACAAATTGTGATGGCCACCATGGAGACAACCACCAATGCCCTCATCTCGCTGGGCCTCAGTCCACTGCTGTGTAAAGTGAGGATGTTGGCTAGCAGACCTTTGAGGTCTCTCACGTTTTCGTTCTCTGTTTCTTAGGTCGTCTCTCTTGTACAATGACTGGTTTCAGGCTAGCTTGCAAAATCTTTTCTCCGTCTTTCTTCACATCCGAAATCTCATACAATTGTCATCATTTTCTCTAATGTACAAATATTTAGAATCCTTGTCAAAGGAGAGAAATAAAAGCAGATGTTTTTCCTTATGCAGACTAACAGGAATAACACAACAGAAAACTGAGAGAGCGTTCAACTCTCGATGAAAAAATCTTCCAGAAATAAATATTTGTAAGGTCTTGGAACATTCACGATGCCTCATCTGAACGCATGTGGAAATGGTACATCACGTTGTTCTTGCTGTGCGTTTCTCTCTCTCACTCACGTCATGATGCTGGTGGAGACCATAGATAGTAAAGCTGGGTTGAGGCTGAGCCTGTGGTCAGGAAGACCTGAGTTCAGATCTTAGTCAGGTCACACTAACTGCACAACCCAAAGCAAGCTTATTTATCTTTTGTTCTCAGATTCTTTATCTGTAAAATGAAGAAGACAAACTCAATAATTTCTAAGATTCCTTTCAGGTCTAAACTTATGATCCTATGAATGCTGGATTTGAAATCAGGAAAATGGGTCTGAATCTCACTTCAGTCACTTATTAACTGTATGACCTTGGGCAATCACATCTCTTAGCCTGAGGTTGTTGGTGTTTGTTTAGTTGTTTTAGACCTGTCCAACCCTCTATGACCCCATTTGGGGTGTTTTTAGCAAAGATAACTGAGTGATTTGTCATTTTCGGGTTTCTTTACTTTTTGGAGGGGGAAGGGCAGGGCAATTGGGGTTAAGTGACTTGCCTAAGGTCACATGGCTAGTAAGTGTTAAGTGTCTGAGGCCAGATTTGAACTCAGGTCCTCCTGATTCCAGGGCTAGTGCTCTATTCACTGCCCCACCTAGCTGCCCCCATGGTTTGCCATTTTCTTCTCCAGCTCATTTTGTTGATGAGAAACTGAGGCAGTGTCAAGTTTCCTTATCTGTAAAATGAGAGGGTGGGACTCTATGATCTCTAAGTTCCCTTCCAGCTCTATTCTATGATCTATGATTCTATTCTATGGGGGTTACCTTGGGTACTGCAAAGATAGGACAGAGAAGCCCAAGCCTTGGCAAGTGTCCTCAAGCTAGGAAGACCTAGTGTCCCTAATCCAAGGACCAGCCTAGATAAATTCATGGAGACTGATTGCCAGAAGGGTAACTACTAGGAGATTAGTTCTTGAAGCCACAGCTACTCTGGTTAGCCTCCAACCAGTCTGACTAAATCTTCTTAATTCCTTTTGCTGGATACTCAAATATTTCCCATTCCCTGTGGTTGGGTGTGGGTATGTGTGGGTATGTCTGTTAATTATTGCTTTTCTCTCCTTTTTTAAATCATTTTTAACTTCCCAAGGATTAACTGCCCGTTCCCTCCTCCACTCCTCCAAAATAGGACCCTCTTTTGTACCAAGTTAATCAGAATAGGGCCTGGAGCTGTGTTTTCTTTGATATTCTAGGACAGGGAACTCTAGACCCAAAGCTGGGTGGCCCCTTCTCTGCACCTTATCTTCTTGGAGAGTTGCCCAGCACACTGAGAGGTTATGTAACTTAACCAGAGTCACATAGTCATTACGTATGAGAGGAGGAATATAGACAGAGGGGCGCTGGTAAAAGTTTAACAACTGGCTTTCCAGAACACTGAACACACTTTTAAGTTGATGGCGCACTATCAACATTCTCTCAATTGCTTCAAGTCTGGAGTCAATCAACAAAACAGTAAGTCAGGCCCTGAGGTGTAGCATTTCTGATTTCCATGGTATGAATGCTCACATGGGAAATTTCACAAGTGTTTCTTGTATTCAGCTTGAGCTGGCTCTGGGGTAGCTCTGGATGGTTAATGATTTGCTGTTATTGTTCATTTGTTTCAGTCACGTCTGACTCTTCATGACCCTATTTGGGGTTTTCTTGGCAGTTGAAGCAGTTTGCCATTTCCTTTTCCAGTTCATTTTACAGATGGGGAAACTGAGGCAAACAGGGTGAAGTGACTACCCAGGGTCCCTCAGATAGTGAGTGTCTGAGGCCAGATTTGAACTCATAAGGATGAGTCTTCCTGACTCCAGGCCCAGCACTCTATCCACTCTGCCGCCTACACTTATTGATAACAGTACGCAGTTGTGAATATTAGGAATAGAGGCTGGACAGGTGATTTTCCAGGTGAGGAGCAACCTGCATGTTCTTTGGGACTTATCTCAGGCTTCTTCCTGGTGCTGAAGCTCCAGTCTCCCTTTAAGCTTCAACTCCACATCACTGTTGCCTCTTGGACATTTCAAACTGGACTTCCCAGAGATACAGCAAATGTAACATGTCCAAACCTGAACTCATTCTCTCTCCCCCTAAACCAAGGGTTCTTACCCTTGTTTCTCCATGGACCCTTTGCACAGACTGGGGAAGCCTATAGACACTTTCTCAAAATAATGTTCTAAAAGAAATAGGATTATGAAGGAAATCAGTTATATTTTAAAATTTAAATTATATTTTTAAAACCAAGTTTCATGGGTCCTATGTTAAGAACTCCAGCTCAAAGCCCTCCGTTATTCCAAATTTCCTCATTTCTGTCTGTGGTATCACATGTGCCTCGAGGCCACAGGTTCCCCATCCCCGGACTGTAGACCTTCATCACCTCTTGCCTAGATTATAACAACAGTCTCCTCATCAAATCCCCTATTTCAAATCTCTCCTCACTTCATTCCATCCTTCTCATTACAGCCAAAGTAATTTTCCTTAAACATAGATCTGACCACGGGATCTCCACTCCCCTCCCCCCCCCACTCGATCAAATCCAGTGAGTTCCTACTGCAGCTGGGATAAAATGTAAACTTCTCTTTTTAACTTTGAAAGCCCTTCACAACCTGGTCCCAACCCACTTTCCAGCCTCACTGAGCATCACTCTCTCTCCTGTATTCTGGGATCTAGTCAAACTGACCTTCTCTTTGTCTCTCCTGTGTGGCTAATTGAAGACAGCTTACCCTGTCACCTCACCTTCATCCCAAACTAGAGACCTCCACAACTTGAATCAGTTCACAGATGGTAAGATCTCCAGTGCTTTTATCATCCCTGTCCATTTCCTTTGGCCCCTTTCGGGTCTATAAGTTTCCTTCCTAGAATGTGCCCAGAGCTAGAAACAGTCGTCTGGAAAGGGGCTGACCAGGGCAGAGGACAGAAGATCTGTGACCTTTCTAATTCTAGGCACCAAATCACTTAATATAGTTCAAGACTGTGTGAGTTTTGGAGGTTGCTTTATCACACTGTTGACTCACATTGGACTGACAGACCACTAAAAACCCCAGATCTTTTTTTAGCTGAATTGCCACCTAGCAACCCCTCTTCCTTCTTGTACTTGTGAGATTGATTTTTTTTTTTTTAATTTTTGTATTTATTTCACTATGTTAAAGTTAGAGTATAGAGGCTGGACCTGGAATGAGAAAGACCTGTGTTCAAATTCAGCCTCAGGCATTTTCCTATCTGTATGATCCTGGGCAAGTCATTTAACCTCTCTGTACCTCAGTTTCCTTTGGGGAAACTAGGTGGTACAGTGGATAGAGCACCAGGCCTGGAGTCAGGAAGACCTGAGTTCAAATCCAGCCTGTAGATGATGAGCACACACACAGAGCTATGTGACCCTGGGCATATCGCTTCACTGTATTTGTCTCAGTTTCCTCATCCATAAAATGAGCTAGAGAAAGAAATGGCAAACCTCTCCAGTATCTCTGCCAAGAAAACCCCAGATGGGGCCATAAAGAGTCAGACATGACTGAAACAACTTAAACAACCTCAGTTTTCTCATCTGTAGAATGGGAATAATAGTAGCACCTGCTTCCCAAGATTGTTATGAGAATCAAATGAAATACTATTTGTAAATGGTTTGACAAGCATTGAATTGCTACTTAAATGACAGCTGTCATTATCATCAGAAGTAGTAGTCATAAATTTCATTATGTTAGATCCTGTCACATTTTTTTTGGAATCTTGATTCTGCCTCACAGTTGGTCAGTCAATAAGCATTTATTAAGTGCCTCCTATATGCCAGGGATATGCTAAGTGTTGAGAATACAAAGAAAGGCCAAAAAGGCTCCTTGACTTCAGGGAGTTCCCATTGTGTGTAAGAGATACTTAATGCAAGATGTCAGCTATACCATTTAACTTAATGTCATATACAAATTTCATAAATATGGAATCTGCTTTTATCAGAGACATTTATAAAAAATGATTGACAGAATATGACAAAGCACAGATCTTTGGGGCATTCCACTATCTGACATTACACCCTCTTTGAACCTGGCCACTTAACCAGGTCTGAATCTACCAACTATAGGATCATCTAGTCCATATCTCTCTATCTTATCTACAAGAACAGAATTCAAGACTTTGTCAGATGCTTTACTGAAATTTAGGTAAACTATTCCTTGAGCATTCCCTTGATCTAGCCTGATATTACATATTCTTGATGAAGCCTTTTTAGCTCCAGGTGATCACCATTTTCTTTTCTAGATTTTTATTGGGCATCCTTTTAGTAGTAGGTACAAGAATTTTGCCAGGAATTAAAGACAAGTTCACCACCCTATAGGCTACAGACTCCACTCCCTTCTCCTTTTTTGAAAACATTAATATACCACAGAAATGTTATTATTATGAGTAATGATAGAATACTATTAATTGTGAACTCCTGTAACAGCAAGCACCCCAGCACACCCAGGGCGGCTACTAGCACAGGTTCTTAGATCTGCTTTTCTAAAGGAAAGCAACTCAAAATGGGTTAACAGTCTTACTTTAATTAATCAAATACCATTTACCTAGTTCAGGGGAAAAAGTCAGC
>CM053581.1:421037226-421047658 GCA_028627135.1 Pseudochirops cupreus
AGTGGAGCAAATGGAAGCTAATGACCTTATGAGAAATCAAGATAGTATTAAACAGATCCAAACAAATGAAAAAATAGAAGGCAATGTGAAATATCACACTGGAAAAACCACTGACCTGGAAAATGGATTCAAGAGAGATAATTTAAATATTATTGGACTACCTGAAAACCATGATCAAAAAAAGAACCTAGAAATCATCCTTCAAGAAATTCTCAAGGAAAAGTGACCTGATATTTTAGAACCAGAGGGCAAAATAGAACTTGAAAGAATTCAGCGACCACCTCTTGAAAAAGATCCCCAAAAGAAAACTCCTAGGAATATTATACTCAGGTTCCAGAGTTCCCAGATCAAGAAGAAAATATTATAAGCAGCCAAGAAGAAACTATTTGAATATTGTGGAAACACAATCAGGATAGCACAGGATCTAGCAGCTTCTACATTAAGGGATCAAAGGGCTTATAATATGATATTCTTGAGATCAAAGGAGCTAGGATTATCTACCCCACAAAACTGAGTATAATGTTTCAGGGGAAGATATGGTCATTCAATGAAATAAAGGACTTTCAAACATTCTTGATGAAAAAACCAGAGTTTAATAGAAAATCTGACACTCAAATACAAGAAGCAAGGAAAGTATGAGAAGGTAAACAGGGAAGAGAAATCATAAGGAACTTATCAAAGTTGAACTATTTACATGCCTACATGGGAAAATGATCATTGCAACTTATAAAAATTTTCTCAGTATGAGGATAGTTGAAGGGAATATAAATGTGTGTGTGTGTGTGTGTATATATATATATATTCATATTTATATATACACACACACACACATATATGTATACATACATGTATGTCTATATAGGAGAGTATGTATGTATGTGAGTACATACATGTGTACAGGTATACACAGACAGAGGGCACAGGATGGATTGAATAGGAAGGGATGATATTTATAAGGTGAAATTGAGAGGTGAGAGAGCAATATAATGAAAGGAGATGGGGAGAGACAGAATGGGGTAAATTATCTCATACAGAAGAGGCAAGGGATAACTGTTACAATGGAGGGGACGAACAGGAAGGCAAAAGGGAATGGGTCAACCTTACTCCCATTGAATTTGGCTTAGGGAAGGAATGACATACACTCTGAATTGAGTATCTTGTCCTACAGGAAAGTAGGGGGAAAGGGGATGAGAGGGGGGATGATGGAGGGGAGAGCAGGTTGGGGAGGAGGGTAGTTAGAAGCACACACTTTTGTAAAGGGACAGGGACAAAGTAGAGAATAGAACAAGTGGGTGGCAGGATCGAATGGAGGGAAATATAGTCAGTCTTTCACAATATATCCACTATGGAAATGTTTTGCATAACTACACATGTACAACCTGTACTGAATTGCTTATCTTCCCATAAGGGTGGGAGATGAGGTAGGAGGGGAAAGAATCTGGAATTTAAAGTTTTAAAATCAAATGTTTTTTTAAAATATTATTATTATTATTATTATTTATTATTTACATGCATCTGGGAAATAAGATATACAGGACTGGGGTATGGGGATCCATCTTACCCTACCAGAAAGTCAGAGCAGGGATGTGGGAGGATATACGTAAGAACAGATTGGGGGAGGGGGTATTCAGCGGGATCACTCTTTTGGGGTAGTGGGTAGGGGAAAGACAGGGAGAAAATGAGTAACTCAAAATCTTGTAGAAATGAATGATATAAACTAAAAATAAACACAAAAGTTACTTTTAAAAAATAAAAAAAATTTTAAAAAGAAAATCTGAGTTCAAATCCCACCACTTACAAGCTGTATTACCTTGACAAGTCACTTAACCTCTCTCAGACTTAACTTCCTCATCTGGAAAATGAGGATATTAATAGTACCTAGCCTACAGGCTTGTTGTAAGGATCAGATATGTAATGCATTTTTCAAATCTAAAAATTTTTATTATTTTTACCATTTAAAAAATTTTTGAGTTCCAAAATCTCTCTCTCCCTCCAGCCCCTCTCCCACCCACTGAGAAGGCAAGCAATATGATATCACTTATACATGTGAAATCATTCAAAGCATATTCCCATATTAACCATGTTGCAAAAAATAAATAAATAAAAATAAAGTGAAAAAATTTTTAAAAAAATTTCTAGCCTACTGTCCCTAGGGACTTCATAGGTATAAGGAGAGTGTATATCCCTAGTATGGAGGGAATGCTTTGTACCAACTGTTCATGTTAAACCTCCACAAATCCTTTTTCTTTAAAGAAAAAAAAAGGGGGGAAGGAATTTAATATAGCAATTAAAAGACCACTGATAACCTTGTAAAGGGCAGTTCTAGTTGAGTGATGAGTGTGAATGAAATGACTATGTGAAAGCTAGGACTACAGACAGTTTTTTCTAGGACTTTGTCTATGAAAGGGACAACAGTTTGAGATGATATCAGGATAAAATGAAGTTTTTTGTAAAGATGGGAGAACCTAGAGCAGGGTTCTACTTTACTTTACTCTGTAAAGTAGAGAAGGAACCAGAAGCTAAGAAAAAAGTGAAAATCAAGGAAAGGGGTTGGGGAAGGGGGAAACTAAGGGCTAAAAACAAGATAGTAGTGGGAATGAGAGCACAAACAAGGTATTGGAGTTGGCAAGAAGATGGCCGCCCTCTCCTCAGAACCTAGAGCCTAGAAGAGAGTGAGAAGTGATTAGGTGATCTAAAGTGACTGATGGCTTCAATGTTTTCTAGCGAAGTATGAGTCAAGGTCCTCTGCTGAGAAGAAGTGGCAAGGGGGGGGGGGTCATGCAAGTAGCTTACAAGAAAAGAGTCTTTCAGCAAAGATTTTGGGAAAGTCAACCAGGTTCAAAACTGAAGGTATTGGAACAAAGAAATAATCAGGGACAAGTAGAAAGGACTGGTGAGCAACAGCAAGGACTCAGGGGAGTTGATACCATCCATTTGGGGTGGACCTGGACAATCCAGATGTGGGACTTCCTCCAGAGGTATCCCACATCAGGTGACTAGGTCTGGAAAAGGAAGATGGGGAAGTGAGCAAGGAGTGACAAGAGAGGAAGGCAGCAAGGTAAGAGTAGAGTGTAAAGGTGAAATGGAGGAAAAAGAGGCCAGAGCAACAGGGATTGTCTAGGGGGACAAGGAGGGATAGAATGACAAAGTTCTGGTGAAAATGGGCAATAGGTTTAAGAAGTGTTGAGGTGCCTTAACAACTGTGGAACATTAAATGTAATGTCAGATTTTTCCAATGTCTTGATAGGTGCTGCAGATTTTTTTTCCCTCAACTTTCTTTACTTTTTTTTTCTGTCAAAGGCAATTGGGCCAAGTGACTTGTCCACAGTCACACAGCTAGGAAGTATCTGAGATCAGATTTGAATTCAGGCTCTCCTAACTCCAGGGCTAGTAATCTGTCCATTGCACCACTTAGCTGCCCTTCTTTTTGCTTTTCAAAAAATTCTTTGTTATAAGGGATGGTTCTCTGGAAGCAGCAACAGGAGGGATAAAGAGGAAAATCTAGGCAGTATAAAAATAAAGATATCAAAAAAAATCTATTTTTTAAAAATAAAAGTTCCTTAACATCCAGGCTGCATCACTTTTATATTTGTCTCCCCAAGACTAAGCATGGAACCTGGGAGATAGGAAGCATACGTGCTTTTTTTCATTCATTCTTTAAAAATGGGGAAGGAGGGGGGCAGAGCCAAGATGGTGGCATAGAAGAAGGAAGACTTCTTGAGCTCCCCCCATAACCACCTCAAATACCTATAAAATATAACTCTAAACAAATTTTAGAGCTACAGGACCCACAAAGTGACAGAGAGAAACAAATCTCCCGCTGAAGGCAGCCCAGCAGGCCTACAGGAAGGGTCCATCACAGCATGCTGGGAGTCGAGCCCAGACCCACATGACCCTGCAGTTTTAGCCCCAGGGTGGCCCCGATGTAAAGCCAAGCACAAGCAGCTTTTCAGAAGAATGCTACTGTGAACAGTTTCTAAGGTTCTGATTACACAATATAGTGAACAGTCTATTTATTCCATAACAAAAAAGCAAAACATTCACAGAAATTAGACTGGAGCAAATGGAAGCTAATGACTTTATGAGAAATCAAGATACTATTAAATAGATCCAAACAAATGAAAAAAATAGAAGGAAATGTGAAATATCTCATTGGAAAAATCACTGACCTGGAAAATAGATCCAGGAGAGATAATTTAAAAATCATTGGACTACCTGAAAACCATGACCAAAAAAAGAACCTAAAAATCATCCTTCAAGAAATTCTCAAGGAAAAGTGACCTGATGCTTCAGAACCAGAGGGCAAAATAGAAACTGAAAGAATTGACTGATCACCTCTTGAAAAAGATCCCAAAAAGAAAACTCCTATTCTGTTTGTATTCTCTGAAGTTCAGGGTTTTGACTTTTCCCCCTGAACTAAGTAAATGATATATATTTGATTGATTAAAGTAAGATAGCTAACCCAAAAAAAAAAGAAGAAGAAAACTCCTAGGAATATTATACTCAGGTTCCAGAGTTCCCAGATCAAGGAGAAAATATTACAAGCAGCCAAGAAGAAACAATTTGAATATTGTGGAAACAATCAGGATAACACAGGATCTAGCAGCTTCTATATTAAGGGATCAAAGGACTTGATATATGATATTCCGGAGGTCAAAGGAACTTGGATTAAAACCAAGAATCACCTACCCAGCAAAACTGAGTATAATGTTTCAGGGGAAAATATGGTCATTCAATGAAATAGAGGACTTTCAAACATTCTTGATGAAAAAACCAGAGTTGAATACAAAATCTGACATTCAAATACAAGAAGCAAGAGAAGCAAGCGAAGGTAAACAGAGAAAAGAAATCATTAAGGAACTTATCAAAGTTGAAGTATTTACATGCCTACACGGAAAAACAATCATTGTAATTTATGAAACTTTTCTCAGTATGAGGATAGGTAAAGGGAATATAAATGTATTTATATGTATATGTACATATATATATGTCTATATAGGAGGGCATATGTGCATATGAATACGTATATGAGCGTGTGTATATATGTGTACAGGTATACAAAGACAGAGGGCACAGGATCAATTGAATAGGAAGGGATGATATTTAAAAAGTAAAATTAAAAGGTGAGAGAGGAATATAATGAGAGGAGACAGGGAGAGACAGAATAGTATAAATTATCTCATATAAAAGAGGCAAGGGAAATCTGTTACAAAGGAGGGGAAGAACAGGAAGGCAGTAGGGAATGGGTCAACCTTACTGTCACTGAATTCAGCTTAAGGAGGAAATAACATAAACACTAAATTGGGTATCTTGCCCTACAGGAAAGTAGTGGGGAAGGGGATGAGGGGGCATGATAGAAGGGAGGGCAGACTAGGGGGGAGGGTAGTTAAAAAGCACACACTCTTGAAAAGGGACAGGGTCAAAGTAGAAAATAGAACAAGTGGGGGGGAGGGATAGGATGGAAGGAAATATAGTCAGTCTTTCACAATATATCCACTATGGAAATGTTTTTGTGACTACACATGTACAACCTATTTTAAATTGCTTATCTTCCCAGTAAAGGTGGGTGACAAGGGAAGAAGAGAAAGAATCTGGAATTCAAAGTTTTAAAATCAAATGTTTAAAAAAATTATTATTATCATTATTATTTACATGCAACTGGTTTTGAAATAAGATATATAGGCACTGGGATATGGAGATCCATCTTGCCCTACTGGAAAGTCAGAAGGGTGATGGGGGAGAAAATAGAAGAGAGCAGATTGGGGGAGGGGGTATTCAGGGGGGTCGCTGTTTTGGGGTGGTGGGTAGGGGACAGACAGGGAGAAAATTTGTAACTCAAAATCTTGTGGAAATGAATGTTGTAAACTAAAAATAAACAAATTTATTTTTTTAAAATGGGGGGGAGGGGGCCAATCTCTAATGTGCCCTTCAACTCTAGAACTGGGATCCCATAAGAGAAGAAAGGGCAAGAGGTATGATTAGATACAGATATTGTAGTTATAGAACACAGAGCTAGAACACTTGTAGGTAAAGATGAGATCAGAGGAAGAGCCATCCTTGGGCGTGGTTGGATTGGAGATAACCTTAAACAATAGCACAATTACAGAGATTTGGAAATGGCTTGTTCCCCAAACATATTCAGATCTCCCCTATCCTAAGAAAACCTCTTCCTGGCCCTGCCACTTTCACAAGCTTTAGTTGAAAATCCAATAACTTTTTCTCAGATCTAATTCTTCTTGCATTTTTTTCAGCATTTGACATTGCTGACTATTGCCCTCCATTTTGACAATTTCTCTGTCTTTGGTTTCCACGACTTTCTTCAACCAGTCAACAACCATTTATAAAGCATTTACTGTGTGCTGAATATGAATCAGGCAAAGACAAAACGAAAGTCTCCACTTTTAAGGGGGTTACTTTCTAACAGCGGAGGTAGTGTGTGAATGTTTTATATATACATATATATATATATATATATACATATATATGTATATATATGTGTATGTAGACATATATGTATGTGTACTGACAATCATTTAATATCATATTTTGACTAAAGTTTGAATTAATTAAAGAGGCTGCTCTGCCTCATTTTACAAAAAAGGTCTCTTTCTATCTCAGCCACTCCAGAGACTAGATAAGTCTGGGAGTAGGATTTAACACATTCATCCAGAGATCATAAATTTCCAATTCAGACCCAGTTTTGTCTTGCTTCTCTGAGTGAGCTCGAAGAACTTATGTCAACAAACCAGAAGAGGCCTACTTTATGGCCCTTAAGGAGGAGACCCTCACCTCTAGGAATTAACTTGAGTAATTGGACTTTTTCTTATCTTTATATTTTCTGGACATATACCATGTTATGGAATGTTAATAGTAAAGAAAACACAGATATTCTGGGTCATAATTTCAATTGAAATTTTGTCATCTCTCTTGTTTTTCTGTATTTACCATTTATCCAATTAAGAAAATTCCTTTCTCATACGATGATTAAACCATTATGGGGATCATAAATTTGTGTGACTCAGCCACTAATTGAGATGGTCCTAAAATGTACTTAAGCTCTCTCATTCTTTTGTTCGTCAGTCAGGACTCTAGTCCTGCACTCCATGTATAATTAGTAAAGCTGGCCTTAAGGGAATAATGAATAAATGTTGTAATTTTGTATTACTATTTGTTTGTTTCCTTTAACCAAACCTTTTCTAGAGGTCGACAGTACATACATATATATGCACAGGTGGTGCAGTGGATAGAACACCAGCCCTGGAGTTAGGAGGACCTAAGTTCAAATCGAACTTCAGACACTTTTTAGCTGTGTGAACCTGGGCAAGTCACTTCACCCTGTTTGCCTCAGTTTTCTCATCTGCAAAATGAGCTGGAAAAGGAAATGACAAATCACTTCAGGATCTTTGCCAAGAAAACCCCAAATGGGGTCACAAAGAGTCAGACGCAACTGAAACAACTCAACAACAAATGTACAAATATACCTGGGTGTGTATGTGTGTAAATATGTGTGTATACATACATATACACAATTACATAAATATACATATATGTATCTATCTATACACACATTTCTATAAATGTGTATACACAAACACATATACAAGACAGAGTAGATACAAGGCAATGTTGGAGAGGAATAAATCAGCAGGTAGAAGGACCACTAGCTGCTACTTTCCAGTTCTCTTCCTGCTCAACAATTCTTTCTTAGTCTCTTCATTCATTCAGCACTGATTCCAAAAATATGTATTACCTTTCTGGGTATAGAAAATCCTTCCGAGACCCGAGTTCTGATCAGAACCCACACTCCTGCCCTTGTGGGGGCAGGAACATGGCACTCTGGGAATCATCTTAATCAAGACGAGAATTGAATCCATGGTAGTTAATGAGAGATCAAACAAGACGTTTTAGAGGGAGACTCCAGGAAGGCCCAGAAAAGCACATTGTAAAACCTGAAGAGGCACATAGGAAATTTTATTGGTAATTTTTTTTCATTTGTTTTTTCTATATCTGTGATAGTAACCTTCTAAGAAGCTCCTGGCAAGGACTCCCCTCTTCTAACTTAGTTCAGTCTCCTTGTCTTAGGAGAGTGGCCTGGACTACTGAGAGGTGGAGGGACTTACCCAGGGGTCATACAGTCGATACGTGTCAGATATGGGACTCGGATCTAGGTCTTACAGACCAAAGCCTCCTCGCTACTCACTCCCCCACGGCAGTCTCTTGACATTACATACAAGAAAAATACAAATAAGCTACAGGGACTCAGATAAGTTGCCTGACCCTCGCCAGGCCTCAGCGTCCTCATTTGTGAGAAGAGAGTGTTAACGGGAATGACAACTATTCTCAGCAAGACAAAGACCCGAGTCAGCTCTGAGGACTCGTGGTAAAAAATACTATCCATCTGCAGAAAAAAGAATTGACAGAGTCTGAATGCAGATCAAAGCATACTTTTCTTTAACTCTATTTTTCTCGGGGTTTTTTAGTCTGTTTTCTTTCACAATATGACTAACAAGGAAATGTTTTACGTGACTGCACATCTATAACCCATATCAAGTTGCCTGCCTTCTCAATGACGGGGGAGAAGATGGAGGAGAGAATTTAGAACTCAAAAGTTTTTTAAAAAACAAATGTTAAAAATTGTTTTTACATGTGATCGGGGAAAAGGGGTGTGTGTGTGTGTGTGTGTGTGTGTGTGTGTGTGTGGTCAAGTCAGACGACCTATGAGGTTTCTTCTGAATCCAGAATTCTAAATTGAGTTCCCTGGCCTTGATATTGGCCTGGCTGCTGAACCCAGGGCTTACAGGTTCTTCTACCCCAGTGGTTCTCAACCTTCCTAATGCTGAGACCCTTTAACACTCGCATGTGGGTGTATCTGCATGTGAGCGGACCTGCCTGGAGACAAACAGAGGAGCGGTGTCTTGGTTCCTAAGACCATCAGAAATATGTGTTTCCCATGGTCTTAGGCGACCCCTGTGAAAGGGTCGTTCGACCCCCAAAGGGGCCGCGACCCACAGGTTGAGAACCGCTGTTCTATCCCCTCTGCCACTAAATCCTTAGATAACTATGTTCTTCCCCTCCAATTAGAGTACAATCTCATTGGGAGCAGGGACTTTCTTCTCTATTTGTATTCCAAGAACAAAGTACAGGATGTAGCACATAAAAAACACTGGTAAATGTTTTTTCATTTATCATTCATTTCTACCTTAACTACAAATGATCTTCTGTCCTTACCCTTCGGTTGAAGAAGCTCCTTCATCTGCTCATACTCTTCTTTCCAATCTGATGACTGCAGGGAGCCAGTTCTGTGGCCAAGCTGGGCTTCCCTATCCAGCTCACTCATTTCTGGCTTTGCACCCTCCCCCAACGCTGTCTTACCTCCATGTTCCTTTCATGTACATCAAGATCTATCATGATTTTGTATAAAGAACACTAGACTTGAAGTCATGAGAGTTGGGTTCAAATACTGGCTCTGATGCTTACAAGCTGTCTATCTGAGGATGAGGCCCTTGACTTTTCCAAGCTTTCTCAGATTCCTCATTCATAAGATGAGCACTAACAGTCACAACCTACATACTTCACAAGACTGCCAGGAAGTGTTCTGTCAACCTTCAGGAGCTATACAGAGATGCTCTATTAGCTAAGCATCATCTCAGGGAAGCCTCTCCTCACCACTCCAGCCTCTAACGCTCCATGCTCTGAAGTCTCACCATCCTCAGATTCTTCTCACACCCACCCCTTGGGACTTAATCCTGCACTCACTCATCAATATCACCAGCCTCCGCTTATGTAGTTCCTAAAGGCTGATAAAGAGCTTTTCCTGTAGTATCCTTGTGATGTAAAGTCTTGTGGGATCTAAAGGGGCGAGTGTCTGGTCTCTCCAAAAATCATGCAATATCCCCGAGGGCAGACATCACCTCTTTTGTTTACCCAACTGAACTAAAAGAGGCCCCAAATCCAATCAGAATTCGATAAATTGCTGAATAAATGAAAAGTATAGACAGCCATCTACAGGAATGCTCTGGCTCAGTGGTTCCAACCTATATTTTTCCACATCACACTGAAATAACTCTGCAAACTACAACTTAATGCTGCCAATGTAAAAATTGCCTTAAGCCTCATATAACTCATTGTAATAGTAATCTGTTTAGCAGGATACTTAGCACTTAGTACTAAGTGCTAAGTGTGGAAGGGGCAAACCCTGTCCCACTGTTGAGAAGGCATGAACTCCCCTGTTGGTGTGGAAGAAGGGGATTGGCTGAGGTGTGTATATAAGCAAGAATTCCAGAGACAGACAGACAGAATTGGAATGTTGCTCTGGGTGAAGGAAGAATTGTGGAGACTGAAGCTGGCTGAGAGAGAGACAAAGAGAGGGAGAGAGAGAAAGTTTCTCTCCCAGCATCTGAGAGACAGAATTTGAATGCTGCTCCTGCTGAAG
>CM053581.1:421048158-421097844 GCA_028627135.1 Pseudochirops cupreus
TTCAAGCGCTTGACCGAGTCCTGGGTTGTTCGGTGGGGGGGCGTTCTCCAAGCACGGCTGGGAGCCAGCAATAGCTGAAGACCGGAAAGGTAAGGCCAGGGAGGTAAGTATAAGGGCAAGGGTGACCCTTTTACCTGAGGGCGAAAGTGACCCTATTAGGGATAGAAATGAATTTATCTCTTTCTCAGCAGTACATGACACTTACACAAAAATTAACTGTGTATTAGGGTATAAAACCTCAAAGTCAAATTCAAAAAGGCAGAAATGTTAAATAGATCTTTTTCAGATCATGATGCAATAAAATTACATGTAATAAAGGGTCATGGAAAGAGAGATTAAAAATTAATTGGAAACTAAATAATCTAATCATAAAGAATGAGTGGTTCAGGGGCAGCTAGGTGACACAGTAAATAGAGCACCAGCCCTGGAATCAGGAGGACCTGAGTTCAAATCCAACCTCAGATACTTTACACTTGCTAGCTGTTTGACCTTGGACAAGTCACTTAACACAATTGCCCTGCTTTCCCCTGTCCAAAAAGAAAAAAAAAGAATGAGTGGTTCAAACAACCAATCAGAAACAATCAAAAATTTCAAGGAGAATGACAATAATCAGACAATATGCCAAAATTTATGAGATGCAGTCAATGCAGTACTAGAGGAAGTTTTATATCTGTAAATATTTACATGAATAAAATAGAAAAAAAGCAAATCAATGGATTGGGCATGCAATTTTAAAAAGCTAGGAAAAGAAAAAATTGAAAATCTCCAATTAAACACCAAATTAGAAATTCTGAAAAACAAAGGAGAGATTAATAAAATTGGAAGAAAACTATTGAACTAATAAATTAAACTAAGATCTGGTTTTGTAAAAAAAAAACAAACAATAAAAATAGATAAACTTTTGGTTAATTTGATTCAAAAATAAGAAAGAAGTAAACCAAATTACCCATATCAAAATGAAGAGGAAATTGAAGCAATAATTAGGAGCTATTTTGCCCAACTGAATGCCAACAAATCTGACAAAATGAATATTTACAAAAATAAAAATTGCCCAAATTAACAGAAGAAGAAATAAAATACTTAACTCAATTTTAGAAAAAGAAATTGAACAAGCCATCAGTGAATTCCATAAGTAAAAATTCCTAGGGTGAGATGGATTTACAAGTGAATTCTACCAAACATTTAGAGAACAATTAATTCTAATATTTCATAAACTATTTGGAAAAATAGGTGAAGAAGGAGTTCTACCAAATTCCCTTTATGACACAAATATGGTGCTGATACCTAAATCAGGAAGGGCCAAAACAGAAAAAGAAAACTATAGACCAATTTTCCTTAATGAATAGTGATGCAAAAATTTTAAATAAAATATTAGCAAAGAGATTACAACAATTTATCACCAGGATAATACACTATAAACAGGTGGAACTTATATCAGGAAGACAGGACTGGTTCAGTATTAGGAAAATTATTAACATAATTGACCATATCCATAAAAAAACCAGCAGAAATCATATGATTATCTCAACAAATGGAGAAAATACTTTTGACATAATACAGCACCTATTACTAGTAAAAAAAAAAAAGCACTATAGAGCACAGGAATAAATATCTTAAAATAGGAGTCTCTGTCTAAAACCATCAGCAAGCATTTTCTGTGAAGCCTTCCCAGTAAGATCAGGGGTGAAGGAAAGCTATCCATTATCACCAATATTATTCAATATTGTATTAGAAATGCTAGCTATGGAAATAAGACAAGAAAAAGTTAAAGAAATAAAAACAGGCAATTAGGAAACAAAACTATCACTCTTTATAGATGATATGATGGTATACTTAGAGAGCCCTAGAGAGTCAATGAAAAAACTACTTGAAATAATTAACAACTTTAGCAAAGTCACAGGATATAAAATAAATCCACATTTCTATATATTACCAAGAAAGTCACAAGAAAAAGTAACAAGAAATAGAGAAATTCCATTTAAAAAAATTGTAGATAATATAAAATTTTGGGGAATCTACTTACCAAAACAAACCCAAGAACTATATGAACACAATTTAAAAATACTTTTGACACAAATAAGGTCAGATCTAAACAGTTGGAAAAATATCAATTGCTCATGTGGTAGACCAAGCTAATATAATAAAAATGACAATTCTACCTAAATTAATTCACTTATTCAGTGCCATACTAATCAAATTACCAAAAATTTATTTTATAGAGCTAGAAAAAATAATAACAAAATTCATCCGAAAGACAAAAGGTCAAGAATATCGAGGGAATTTGTGAAGAAAAAATGTAAAGGTAAGTGGCCTGTACCAAATCTAAAACGACAGTACTAAGCAGCAACCATCAAAGTCCTGGCTAAGAAATAAACAGAACGGGGCGTCAGTGGAATAGATTGGGCACCCAAGACACAGTAGTAAATAGCTATTTTAATCTACTGTTTGATGAACCAAAAGACTGCAGCATCGGGGTTAAGAACTCACTATCTGACAAGAGCTGCTAGGAAAACAAGAAAACGGTATGGCAGGAACTAGGCATAGGCCAACATCTCATACCATGTACCAAGATAAAGTCAAAATGAGTACATGATTGAGGCATAAAAGGTGACATCATAAGCAAATTAAGAGAGCAAGGAAGATTTCCTGTCAGATCTATGGAGAAGGAAAGAATTTATGACCAAATAAGAGATAGAGAACATTATGAAATACAAAATGGATCATTTTGATTACATTAAATTAAAAAGTTTCCACACAAACAAAACCAACACAACCAAGATTAGAAGGAAAGCAGGAAGAAGGGAAATACCCATTTTTACAGAAAGTGTTTGTGATAAAGTCATTTCTCAAATATAAAGAGAGCTAAGTCAAATTTATAAGAATACAAGTCATTTCCCACTTGATAAATGGTCAAAGGATATGGACAGGCAGTTTTCAGAGGAGGAAATTAAAGCTGTCTATAGTCATATGAGAAAAATGATCTAAATTATTATTGATTAGAGAAATGCAAATTAAAACAACTCTGAGGTACTACCTCACACCTATCAGATTGGCTAATATGACAGAAAAGGAAAATGATAAATATTGGAAGGGATGTGGGAAAACTGGGACACTAATAAACTATTGGTAGAGTTATGAACTGATCCACACATTCTGGAGAGCAATTTGGAACTATGCCCTTAGGGCAATCAAACTGCGCATATCCTTTGATTCAGCAATACCACTACTAAGTCTGTATCCCAAAGAAACCATAAAAAAGAAAAAAGGATCTACATGTATAAAAATACTTATAGGAGCTCTTTGGTAACAAGGAATTGGAAATTGAGGGGATGCCCATTAGTTGGGGGATGACTGAACAAGTTGTGGTAGAGGAATGTGATGGAATACTTTTGTGCTGTAAGAAATAATTAGCAGGGTGGCTAGGTGGCACAATGAATAGAGTTCAAATCCAGACTCATACACTTAACACTTAATAGCCATGTGACCTTGGGCAAGTCACTTAACCCCAATTGCCCTGCCTTCCCACCTCCAAAAAAAATAAAAGAAATAAAAGAAATAATGAGCAGGCAGATTTCAGAAAAACCTGGAAAGACTTATATGAACTGATGCTGAGTAAAGTGAGCAGAACCAGAAGAGCATTGTACACAGTAATAGCAACATTGCGCAAAGATCAACTATGACAGACTTTGCTCTTCTCAGCAATATAATGATCCAAGACAATTTCAAAGGACTTATGATGGAAAATGCTATCCATATCCAGAGAAAGAACTATGGAGTCTGAATGCAGATAGAAGCACAATATTTCCCCCTTTTTTTGTTTTTGATGACTTTTCCCTTTTGTTCTGTTTTGTCTTTCACAACATGACTAATGTGGAAATATGTTCACATGATTGCCCATGTATAACCTATATCAGATTGCTTGCTGTCTTGGGGAGGGGGGAAGAGAGAAAAAATTTGGAACTCAAAATTTCATAAAAATGAATGTTGAAAACTATCTTTATATGTAATTGGAAAAAATAAAATAATATAGTGTTTAAAAAGAACAGAACTGAATTTACCAAAGTGCAATGAACCCATCCATTTTGAGGAACACATTCTGTCCCTTGTTATCCACTGACAACAATGTCTTCATGATGTTTTCCATGCTTTATAATTAGGAGATGGAAAATGCACATCTTGTGGATGTGTTCATTGAAAACAAAGCCTCAGATTGGCTGTTTCTTCATTCCCCAGACATGTCAAATTCTCGAGGGGACAAAGAAAGCAAATATCATATCATATGGTTATCTTCCTGACTCCAGATCCAGAGTTCATTGCACCATGGTGCCACCTAGCTGCCCCTACCTAAGCTACCTTGTATTTATTTCATTTCTATATATCTATATCTATATCTATATATACCCTAGTGGTACATAAGCCCCTTGAGGACAGGGAGTTTCATTTTTGCATCTGTATCCACACCACCGTAATGTTTGGCATAGACTCGGTGCTTGATAAATGCTTGTTGATTGACTGAGGTGGGGAAACCAAAGAAGTCAACACATGGTCCCTGCCTTTAAAGGAGCTAACTGTCCTGCCTGCTCTCTTTATTTTGAAGAAGGTAATGGGATAAAGCCAAAGTTTTCTAAGCTACTGATCCCATGAGTATCCTCTGCACTTCTATCCTGGGTGAGTTAGGGAGACCCAGTCTCCAAAGAGGGGGATAAGCTATATTCTCATCTGCTTTACCACTCTACCCTAAGAACCATAAGAACTTTCCAGCTGAAATCTCCTATATCTTGTCTTACCAGTAAGAACGTAAACTCCTTGAGGGAAGGGGCTCTCTTGCTTTTCTATTTGAATCCACAGTGTTGTGCATGTAACATGGTGTCTGGTACCTAGTAGGGGTTCAATAACTGCGTACTGATTAATTGATTGGTCAGTGAAATGATTGGATAGATGGATGCTGGTCTCCATCCCTGAAGACAGGGGGAAGAAAAAGATACTAGAAACCTCAAGAATATCTGCTAAGAGCAAACATATCATTGGAGAGACTCTGTGTGTCAGTCTGGAGAATGTCACCAAGAGCAGAGAAGGGAACCAGAAAATATGTCCCACCTCTACCTGAAATGAGCCCACAGTGAGTATGAGGAGTGGAATGGAGAAAGAAGCAGGCAGAGAAGGCAGAGAAAGGGGGATGTGTGCCATAGAGAGCTCCCCTTGGCATTCCCAGTTTGTGTCTTGGAAAGAAAAGGGCTTTATCCATGCCCACACAGCTGGTTTGCTCCATCAGGGCCCCTTGGGGATCCTTTTGATGTATCCTTACATGACAACATTTCACACATTTCAGAGGGGATGTCCAGCTAAAGCACCAGATCCAAGAGGAACAATGCTTCTTTTGTAGGCTCAGAAATGACCAGATGCCTCTTGACAGAACAGTCTCTTGTCTGATCTGACAAACCCCATGGACAACATTGGTGTGCTATGGTCCATGGGGTTACCAAGAGTCAGACACAACTAAATGACTGAACAACTATAGGCCCTTACTAAGGCTCTGCTACCTTTCATAGGATCACAGATTTGTGCTGTAAGGAGTCTCAGAGGCCATCTAGGCCAACCTCTTATCTTACAGAAGATAAAACTGAGGCCCAGAGACATTAAGTGACTCACTTAAGGTCACACAGTCAGTCCAAGCATTAGAAGTGGGGTGTGACCTGAGGTTCTCTGGCTCCACGGCCAGTGCATTTTCCCCCACTTCACTGCTCCAGCTGTCATGCTCTTATTCAACCAATCTCTCCCACTCCACTTGCTCCTTCCCATGGGCCTGTACACATGCTCCGTAATACTCAAAAAAAGCTTCTCTTCCAGCCTTCCACCCCATGTAGTTTTCAACACATCTCTCTCCTTTCCTTAATGATCAGACTTCTTGAAAAATGGTCCATGCCCAATGCCATGACTGTCTCGCTATCTCACTCCTCGATCCCTTGAGATCTGGTTTCCTCTTGGCTGAAATTGCCATGATGACAATTGCTGGTGACCTCCTGCTCACCAGATCCAATGGATTTTCTTCTTTTAGTCCTTATCCTCCTTGACTGGGGGACATCCTCTGATACTGTTGAGCTACCTCTAGTTTCTGAATATTTTCTCTGATCAATTGGAAGACCATTGCAACAGCCCAGGCTAGAGATGATGAGGGCCTAAACTACAGGAAAGCTTGTGTGAGAAGAGAGAAGGGAATGTAAATGAGAGCTGTGGTGGAGAAAATTGCAAGATCTGATGGCCACATGTGGATGTAGAGTGAGGAAGGAGAGTGGAGAATGCCACTGAGCCTGCAGACCTGGCTGACTGGAAGGATGGGAGTGCTCTTGACACTATAATAGGGAAGTTCAGGAGGAGAGAGAGGTAATGAGTTCTGGTTTGGGACAACGTTGATTTTGAAATGCCTACAGGACAACCAGTCCAAAATTTCTAACAGGCTGCTGGTGATTTAGAACTGGAGCTGAGGAGAGAAACGGGCTGGAGACGTAGACCTGGGTATCATCTACATGGAGATGATTGAATCCGAGTGGGCTAATGAGATCACCCAGTGAGAAAGCATAGAGAGAGAAGAGAAGAGGACCCAGAGAAGGAAGGAAAGGAAAGGATGGCGAAGGAAAGCAAAAGAGGGAGGGAGGAAGGAAGAAGGAAGGAAGGAGGAAAAAAGGGACAAAGGAAAAGAGGAAGGAAGGAAGAAAAGGGAAGCAGAAGAGAGGGAGGAAGGAAAGGGGTAAGGAGGGAAGGAGAAAGGAAGAAAAAGAGAGAGGAAGGAAAGAGAGAAGAAAGGGAGAGAAGGAGGAAGGAACAAAGGGGGGAAAGGATGAAGGAAGGCCCAGAAGCAGGAGATGGGATGCTGCTGAAGTAAAAAAAAAAATGAAGTCAGCCAGTTAGGCTTGAACACGGAGTACGTGGGGGGGAAGGGGGGCAGGAGGTGGAAATAGCCTGTGTAACCAGACAGTAAAGATAGGCCAAGACTAGCCCTTTAAGACCAAACACAGCACTCTCCTCACAACAGTCCTGTGAAACAAGTAAGGTTATTTCCCCATTTTACAGATGAGGCTCAAAGTGGTTAAGTCGCTTGCCTGTGGTCACACGGCTGGAAATACTAGAGAATGAATTTGGCCCTGGATCTCCTTCCTCTACAAAAGGCTAGCCGATAAACCAGGGTACTTTTCCTATCATGAAAAATAATCCTCCCAGAAAGCTCAGTGAGAAGCCGAGCCGCTGATCTGTGGTCAGCTCAGCAGAGGCGATGGAGGGGAGCCTTTCCTCCAGCCCAGTGACAATCCACAGGATGGCCTGATCTTCTCGTGACCCAAGCAGCGCTCAGAGCCCCAGGGTGGGAGGGGCTCCCAATGGTAGCATGTATTTTGAATGGACAGTTCTTGTAACAGAAGCAGCTTGGAGTTGGGGCTGGGAGGTGCTGGTGACTGCAGTGAGAGAGCTGTTTTCCATGTTCCTTAAGGGAAGGGTCATAGGCTATTAACAGCAGCTGGAGAGATTTAGGTTAGACATCAGGGAGGACTTTCCAGCTCCAAAGCTTATGAAAGACATTGAATTCTGGAGAAAGGAAGGGACCCCAGAGGCCATCTGGTCCAGCCCTTTCACTTTACAAATGAGGAAACTGAGGCCCAGGGTAATCAGGAGAATGGGAAGGAGAAATGGAACAGGCATTTATATAGTACTTACTTTGTGCCAAGCACTGTACTTTTTACAAATACTACCTCATTTGATCCTTACCAATCCAGTGAGGTTGATACTATTATTTATATTTTACAGTTCAGGAAACTGAGGCAGACAGGGTTAAGTGACTTACCCAGGGTCACATAGCTAGTGAGTATACTATGGCACCACACAGCTGCCCTCTGAGATCACCTCTCATTTATACTGTATTTATCTTGCACGTACACAGTTGTTTGCATATTGTCTCCCCCATTAGAATGTGAGGTTTTCACCTGGGACTATTTTTACTTTTGTTTGCATCCCCAGGGCTCAGAGCAGGACTGGCACATAGTGGGCACTTAATGCTTGTCTGATTTTCTCCAACACGAGTGAGATGAGTGGCTGGTGAAAGGGAGGGCTGGTTTTAGGAAGCTGGGGCCCAGGTAGTTTAGTTCCTCAAAGGATGAGAGAATCACGAGGAGGATAGATTCCAGTTCCACTCAGCCACTTGCTACATATGGTCTTAGACAATTCACTTAACTTATTTGAGTTTCAATTTCCTCATCTGTAAAAGGAGAGGGGTTGAACCAAGTGATCTCAGAAATTCCTTTTGGCTCCTATAGACTTGAATCATTGTTGGAGGACGAAAGGAAGTACGTTAAGAGAGGCTGAGAAGGTACAGCCTATTTGCAGTGCTTAGCACAATAGGTTCTTAATAAATGTTTAATGATTGAATGACAGGTTATGTGGTATACTGGAAAGAGAACTGAACATGAAATTGGGAGACCTGGTTTCAAATTTCACTCTGTTCCCTACCTTTGTGGCCATGGTCAAGTCACGTCCCCATTCTGGGCCTCAGTTTCCTCATCTGCAAAAAATGAAGGGCAGGTTCCCCTAGATAACCTGTAGGGTACCTTCCAGCTCTGATGTCCTTTGGTTACCTGAGTTGAAGGGAGATTTCGGTAGCAGAAATGTGGATACTCTGGAATCCACAAGGGTTTCTGTGCCAATTGACTACAGCAGGTCCTACCCCCCCAGGAAGGGAAGGAGAAAAATGTAGGGGGAATGACTTCTTCCTTAGGGAAGGGGCTGACCGAGTCTGCAGGACACAGCTCAGGGGAGGGAGGGAGAGGACAAGAAAGCGGGAGGAGAGCTCTATCTCGGTAGATTTCCATTCAGTTATAAAAGAAATCCCCAGGACAGCTATAATGAAGACTTGAGCGTGCCCTTTTGACTTAGCCAGGAACATTTACCAGACTGCTGAACCCCAGTGCAGTCCTTCAGTGCCCCCTAATGCACGTTTCTGGAAAATATTCATTATTATTTGAATGACTAACTCATGTGACATAATAGAAAAGCTATTTACCAGCTCTAGGCTAGGCAGAGTAAGGTCTTTTCCTTGTTCTGCCCCAGAATTCTCAAAAATCTCCAAATGAAACAGCGAAGGACAGCAAAGTATGTCATTTTGGGGGTGTCTGGACTTGTGACTTCATAGGGTCATAGCCTTAGGCCAGGAAGGGGTCTCAGAGGCCATAATATCCAACCCTCTCTTTTTATGGATAAGTAAACCAAGTCCTAGGGAAGATCAATGATTTACCCCAAAGTCATGTAGGTAGTGAGCCTCAGAAAGTGGAATTGGAAGCTGAGTCCTCTCTCCAATGTCAGTGCTCTTTCCACTATATCCCGCTGTCACAGGTGTAGGGAGTTCCCAGTATGAAAACTGCCCTCTGTCAATTCAACTTAGTGAATCATCATAGAGTACTCTTGGGTGTTTTCTGGCCTGTGAATCACAGAACCGTAGGTCCAGAGCTGGAAGGAACTTCAGAAGCCACACACAGTGGACTAGAATTGGACGAGGAGAAAGGTAAGGTCAAACAGCTGGTATCTGAGGCAGAATTTGAATTCAGGTCTTCCTGACTCTACCTACTTGGGCACTCAAAGGAACTAGAAATGCCACCTTCTTTATGAAGGTCTTTCATTATTTCCTTCCTCCTCCACCACAGTTGCCAGTGCCTTACCTTATAAATCCCTTTGTGTTCATATGTTTTATTTTCTCCCAGGTTAAATTATAAGCTCAAATGAAGAAATTGTTTCATTTTTTGTTTCTGCAACAACAATGCCTAGCACAAAGTAGGCACTTAATGCTCCTTGATCAATGGATGGATTGATAAGAGTCAGTAGAGTGGGCTGGATAGGACAATGGATATAGGCTAAGAGTACTCAAGACTGAATCTAAGGTCTGGGAAGAGGGAGGAAGGACCTACTATGTGCCAGACACTGTGCTAACCTGTGTGACCTTAGCTAAGCACCTCACCTGGGCCTCAGAGAACTTGAGACTAAATCTCAGCTCTGCTTCTTATTTGTATGACCTTGGCTAAGTCACTACTCTCCAGGCCTCATTGATTTGGACTTGATGACCTCAGATGTCTTATCCAGCTCTAAATCTGTGATCCTATTCCCCTATCCTCAATCCCCTAACTCTCTCCCTCCCTCTCTTTCTCTTAGTAGGTGACCTTACCTCATACTTTAATGAAAAGATTGAGGTCATCTGTTGTGAGTTCTTGGGGCTCAGGGTGTAAGTACCCAGAATATGGGGAGGGAAGGGAAGGAGGTTATTTTCCTGATAGCAACTGGGTAGCTGCCTTAATAAATGCTCGCTGATTGATTGGTATGGGTGTCTGGGTCAAGGTTAGGTTATGACTGCCCTGGAGAGAGTAGGAACTTTAACTGCCCCATACGGGCAAGGTGGGTATTAGTAGATAAGGAAGGGGAGGATGAGGCAGTGTGGTTGGGCTGAAACCCCTGCACCTGGCCGTCACGTCTAGGGAACAGGCAAGGACAGGAGTGGACTTTTTTATCAGTCGATCACAAACTCTTGCAGTTATGGCATGGTCCTCACTTTGGAGACCAGTGATGGAAGGTATCATTACATTGGTCCCCTCTTTCTCATTACACATTTCAAGTTGAGTAGTTCCCAAATCACTTATGGAGCTAGGAATGTGACAGATGTTAATGAAGGGCAGGTTCGTATGTCGTGTGAATGATGCCAGTCAAACCCTCTGCACTAAGGAGATCAAAAACTTGATTCGTTAGGGAGTTTATTGCTGCTTTCTCCCCAGATGGTCATCCTCCAACCCACTTGACTCTCCATTCAATTCCATGAAGACATGACTTCGTCACCATGAATTGCATTGCAGTTGGCCCCAACATGACTTGGTTTGGTCGTGAAGCCACTCACAATAACTGCATTATGTCAAGATGGGATTAATCCATTTGGAGGCACATGACCTTGGATTTTGCTGTCTTGTTGCAGGAGTCATAAGAATACCTCAGTGTCTTCTTACTCCTCTTCAGTCTCATAACCTGAGAGCCTTGCTAACTCTGCTCAGTCCTGGCCAACCACCTCTAACTCCCTTTCTTCATACCATGTCAACAACTCACTAATTATTTAATTAATCTCCAAACCCGCCCAGGTTTCCTTTTCTTGGCCAGAGAAGCCCAGGTTTTCTCAGCCAGTCCAAGGTGGATCTTACCTGGAATCAAGTCTCCAAATGCAGTGAAGTGGAAGGATAAACCTTTCCAATAAAGCCTCTTGAGGGAACGTTAAAAGAAAACGGTGGCATTGACAAGTATTAATAGCAAATGACAGACCGACCTAAGCTTTGAATTAATTCTAATACACAAGTTAAAGGTTACACTAACATCTGTCAAAGCTTTGGCCAGCTCTAAACATATCACTCTTCATCCTAAATCAGATACCTCCTTTGGTATCAGTTACTTTCTAGACAGGGCTGACCTTAAGCAATAGAATTGTTGAGTTACTGGAGTTAGTTTCCCAAGCCTCCATCAGTCTATTGTTCCCTTCCTCTTTGCCTGTTCCCTAGTGCCTAACCCCAATGAGGCCTGTCCTGCCATATTCCCTCGATCTTTTCCCCCATACTTTTTCTTATTAAAGCTTAGGTACCCTGAGACTCACTCCTTGATGATTAAAAATACCGAGGGAGTTCAGAAGGAGATGGGTGGTAAAGTAGATGGTGCTGAACTCGGTAGTTAGAAAGACGCAAGTTTGAAACTTGTCTTAGACAGTTACTAGCTGTATAACCTAGGCTTTCCTTTCCTCATCCATAAAATAGGAATGATAATAGCCTCTATCTCAAGGGTGGTTGTGTGATTCAAATGAGATCCCATATATAAAGTGCTTGGCAAACCCAAAGCACTACATAATTGGGATCTATGATCAGAAATGAGCAACAAATTCCTTGTTATAAGGCAAGAGGGTCTTGACCCAGTGGATGGGGAAATATTTTGATAACAGCAATCCAATACGATTTCCTTTTTAGTCTTTTCTATTTCATTTTGTGCATTTAAGACTTGATTCTGAGAAAGGATGCACAGACTTCACCAGATTACCTAAGGGGTCTATCTCTCTCTCTCTGTCTCTCTGTCTCTCTCCCATACACACACTCACACACACATATATAAAAATAATAATTCCTGTTGCTATTCAGTCATTTGCACCTCTTTGTGACCCCATTTGGAGTTTACTTGGCAAAGATCCTGGAGTAGTTTGTCATTTCCTTCTCCAGTTCATTTTACAGATGAGGAAACTGAGGTAAACAGAGTGAAGTGACTTGCCCAGGGTCACACAGCTGTCTGAACTCAAGATGAGTCTTCTGACCCAAGGCCCTATGCTCTATGCACTATGGCACCATCCAGCTGCCCTATTACTACTTCTAATAATAGCTAACATTTATATAGCAGTTGAAGGCTTGCAAAGCACTTTATTAATATTATCTCATTTTTTCCTCACAACAACCCTGTGATATAAGTGCATTATTTTCATTTTATAGCAGAAGTCACTGAGAGACAGAGATTAAATAACTTGACCTAGGGTCACAGAAGCTTGTGTCTGAGGTAGGTTTTGAACTCAGATCTTCTTCCTGACTCCCAGTCAAGAGCTCCATCCACCGAGTCACCTAGCTCCCTATTATAAGGACGGTTCTCTAGGAAGAAAAAGAGGAAGAGTACAGAAGGACCATTTTCCAATCATTTTTCAGTTGTGTCTAACCTTCTGTGACCCTATTTGGGGTTTTCTTGGCAGATACTGGAGTGGTTTGCCATTTCCTTCTCCAGCTTATTCTACAGATAAGGAAACTGAGGCAAATAGGGTTAAGTGACTTGCCCAGGGTCACACGGCTAGTAAGTTTCGGAAGCCAGATTTGAACTCAGGAAGATGAGTCTTCCTGCTTGCAAGCCCACCTAACTTCCCAAAAGGAGGTTTAGTTAATGTAAAAACAAAAGATAACACTGAAATTGATGCAAAAAAACAAAAGCAAATAGCATCTATTTTGGTTTTTTTGCTTTTTAGAGGGGGGATGGCAGGGCAATTGCAGCTAAGTGACTTGCCCAAGGTCACACAGCTAGTAAGTGTTAAATGTGTGAGGCCAGATTTGAGCTCAAGTCCTCCTGACTCCAGGGCCGGTGCTCTATTGACTGACTGCACCTCCTAGCCGCCCTACAAATAGCATCTGACAACAGAAAGAGAACCAGAAAGAAAAAAAATAGAATCTAAGACTGCTCTTTTGTTGGGAATCAGGGTAACCAGCAGCCATCTGAACTTCATTTACTCCTGAGTGGTATAGATCAGTAGGTAATGAGTTTTCTGTCACTTTACTAAGCTTTTCAAGCAAAAGATGACCACTTGTCAGGTTTGAAGGGATTTGTGATGGGTTAGGCAAGATGATTTCAGGAATCTCATTCAAATCTCAGATTCTAGGATTTCCACGTCCTCATTTTACATATAACAGTCCCAGATGGATTGTTAGGGTCCTGGATTCAAGTTATGCTCCCCATCCCCTTTCTGCTAAAAATTCAGTGTTATGTTACTTTAATCTTTTTTAAGGTGTCTCTATTCCCCTAGCTCTTTCCCTCACCTCTGATCCCTTCCTCTCCTTTGTTATCTTTTTCCCTTTGGGGTTTTGCTTATTTTTTCTTTTTCTCTCCTGATTTTATCTGGTTTTATAATTCTTCCCTGCCACTTTTTTCCCATCAGTCAAATAGATTCCCCTTCCTCTCCCCTTCAGCTAATTTTGTTCATTAGTTTTTTTTATTTCATTTTTGCACCTCATTCCAAAAAAGGATCTCTCTCATTCTCTTCATTCTCCATCTTCCCTTTCTGTCTACCCTGGACCCAATTCTCTGATTCATAATCCCTCTGATTACCTGGTCTCTCTTCTCTGTGTTCCTCATGTAATAAGCTTTCAAGATATCCATTCTAGGCTCTCCCCTCTAGATGGTTTCTGCCACTGTCTCATAGAGCCTATGCCTTGACTTCCCCAAGAGTTCTCTATACCAAAGATATCCCAACTTTTTCTACTGTGGCTCAATCTTAGTTCAACATCAGTTATTGCAGGACACTGTCAGACAGGATATTGCCCCAAGGTAGGGTCCCTCCTCCACCACATCCCTGATAATGGAACCCACCACTGATCTATACCCTCAGCTGGTTATCTTTTTTTCCCCCATATTTGCCTTAAAATCTCCTCCCTGGGTCCATGACATTCCAACTCCCTCAGAAGCCTGTTGCCCCAAGGATCCCAACTCCCCCACTCCCAATGTAGGATAGGTATATTTTTCAGGCAACAAATCCCTCAAACCACACCCAGTGTAAGGTCCCCATCTTCCTTCAGACCATCTCTGTTCACCCTCCTGGGTTCAATGGAGTCTGACCCAAGAAATCAACTCCTAGGGTTTGCTTGAATAAGCTTTATTATAGTATACATGGGAACAGAGATTAGCAGGCTTGAGGTAGCCCTGAGCACCCAGAGCTCCTGCCCACAAAAGGTTACACAGGCCTGAAACCCAGGGAGGTGACAGTCAGGGCTGAGATACTGCTCCATACAGATGGGACTTCTGTTAAAGTTGAGGGTCCTGTCCTTTTATGGGGAACAGTGCTCAAATAAGGATTATGTGCAAAGGAATTTGTCCCAAGGTCAATTTGGCTTAGCTAAGTGTCATTTATCTTTAAGACATAAAGCCTGCCTGGATCAAAGCCCACTAAAACTACTTCCTGGTCAACTCCACGCCAAGCCAACCATGCATATTCTCCCTTCACCACCTTCCTTTTTTCTGATTTACCTCCAAGAAAAATAAGCAAATCAACATTACCATTCCCAGAAAGGACAAGGTGTCCTATGACCAAAGCCACTGTCCTCTTCCTTGACGACCATTTTTCTCTATGTACCATTCTATTAGAATGCAGACTCCTTGAATGCTGGCATTTTTTTTATACTTATATTCCTACCATTGAGCACAGTGCCTAGACCATAGTAGGTACTAAATAAATGCCTTTCCATTCATTCATTCAAGAGTGCCTTTCCCCATCCTGGGCCCAAGTGCCAAGGTTATCTTATCTCCAGGGCTGAGATGACAAGAGTGTTTCAGACAACAGTAATAAATAACTCTGGGACAGACCTACTGCCATAATGGTGTTAAAGGAACTTTTCTAAGGTCACATAACTAGACAGTGACAGAATGAAAATCTAGCTGTTCTGACTCCCAGACTAGGGGTATGTCCATTTCAGCAGTGGTTTAGAGCCCAAGACCTGAGGGTCAGGAAGACCTGGCTTGAATTCTGTCCCAGATTTACTAACTATGTGTCTCTGGACCAGTCACCTCTTAATCCTCAGTTTCCTCATATGTAAAATACAGGGGTAGAGCTCAATATCCTCTAAGATATTTTCCAGCTCTAAAGCTATAATCAATTCTATAATCCTAATCCATATTTTTTTGATTCCACTGCCTTTTAGCTCTCTTGAAGATGATACCAGTCTTATATTCCTCACGAGACATTATGAAGATTAAATGACACCACCACTTTGAAACAACACAAAAATACTACCTAAAGGTATTTATTTACTACCGACCACAACTGTCTCATCTGTAAAATAAGGGGGCAGGACAAGATGGCCCCCAAGATCCCTTCAGCTCTAGAACTATAAGCCTGTGACCAAGGTGGTTTTATTATCTAAAGTGTGCCTCCAGATGTTCATCTGAAAAGGGGTGGGCTCAAGGTGAGCAATAAACCATACTTTTCAGAAAAGGCCATTAAAAAAATTGTTTCACTTGCCTCAACTACTTTCTTTTATGGGAAGGTTCTTTGAGGGGTGACCTGGGAAGAGGAATCACTGGAATGTGACCAAGATGTGAAAAAAAAAACAAAAAAAAAACATTTTTACTCAGTTGTCAATGGACAGGTTTTCAGAATATATATTTTGTCTCTTTGGAAATTAGTTAAATTAATTTTAAAATTTCAACTTCTCTAAAGATAAGCACATAATGACAAATGAATATATATCAACTTAGAAAATTTATTGTTGTTGCTTCATGACCCCGTGGACCATGCTGTCCTTGGAACTTTCTTGGAAAAGATACTAGAGTAGTTTGCCATTTCCTTCTCCAGTGGATTAAGGCAAACAAAAGTTAAGTGACTTGCCCAGAGTCACACAGCTAGGAAATGTCTGAGGCTGGATTTGAACTCGGATCTTCCTGACTGTAGGCCTAGCATTCTATCCACTGAGCCACTTAGCTGCCCCAACTTAGAAAATTCAATCATTAAAATTATAGCCATCCTTAGTATCCAGTGAAAGGCAGCCTAGCATAGTAGATGAGACAACCTCAAAGCCAGGAAGACTTGGTTCAAGTCTTGCCTCTGACACATACTGGCTGTGTGACCCTGGGCAAGTCACTTAAACTTTCTGTGCTCTAGGCAACTTTCTAAAATGATCAGCTGAAGAGAGGGTACTGATCTGCATTGGTAGAGAATTTGCTTACCCAAGAGTTCTCTACACTAAAGATACCCCAGGCTTGACCCAGTGTCCATCACTATAATTAGATTCTGAGCTCCTTAAGAACAGAGACTGTCTTTTCTTTTTTTTTTTATTTCTTATTTCTTATTATTTTATTTCTTATTCCTTATTATTTTATTTCTTATTTCTTATTATTTCTTATATTCCCAGTGTTAATAAATGCTTACTGACTGACTGACTAACCTAATATCCAGTTAGATCTTCTACCATCCCTTAGGGAGAGCTGTTTCCAACAGATTGATTTACTTCACCCAAGCAGCTTTTACACAGACCCAAATGATGGGCACCACACAGAGGAATATTCCCTTTATTTAAATGCTTCAGGCCATGAGGTATAAAAAAAAAGAAACACAACTTTGTGAGCATTGAAAATAATACAGCTGTGTAGAGAAGGCCAGCTTTGGGTTACATTCAGCAGAACTGCCCAGTCTGGAAGTAGTGATATGTGGCCTTGCCCGTTTTCCAAAACAAGACGCACCATTTTGTCTAGCCCATATAACACACAGAAGTTCAGGCTCTGCCATAACTTTCCTCATTGGAGACAGTTGCCACAAAATGGTGAAACCCACACAAAACTGAAATGTTTACAGTACACAAAATAAAATATGTAATATATACTCTAGTTATGGAAACTAGAAGACAAGAAACATGAATAAAGAGCTAAACCCCATTATAAAGTATTTCATTATTTCACAACTAGCTTTCTAGTGTAGGTCCCATAGGAATACAGTATACTGTTCATCTTTCTCATCATAGTAAGAAAAACTTGACCTAAGAGTTCATCCCATATTTCAGTGAGATTGGAGATCCTACCATGCTATTGCCCATTGTAATGACTCCTGAAATAGCCACAGTTCCCATCTGGAGGGAAACAAAGGCAGTCATTTAGGATTTAGAGGAATGCCTGACCTGGGTCTAATGAGTTCCCTTGGCTGAGTGATATCAAAGAATCAATCATATAATCTCAGAGTAAGAAAGAACCTCCGAGGTCATTTTGTTCAGCCCATCAATCAACAAAGTATTTATTGAGTATCTATTCTGTGCTCACCATTTTCCAGATTCTCATCAAGATTTTTTAAAAAAACCAATTGGGCTGCCCTTGGTGTATGTCCTGAGAGCTCAACTAACTGGCACAAGAAGTTTGGTCTTCTTTCCTCAAAGACGTCCAAGGACGCTAAATGAAGCTCATCTTTTTCATGATGGTCTCTTGACCAACCTTAAAGGCAAGTTCCCCCTTCTCCTTTGCGATTGGTGTCTGTTTTTTCACTAATCAAATCTCATTTGGGTTGGAGGAGGTCGAGAAAATATAGAACTGGTAACGGCAAGTGTGACTACGTGTGCGTGTGCGTGTGCGTGTGCATGTGTGTGTGCATGTGTGAGATACTACTGAGCCAGATGGATTTGTGTAGACCTTTGTTTAGCCTTTTTTCTACAACATTCTTCCTGGGCATCACACAAACAAGAGACCAATGACCACATAAATGTGTCCTTGGAAAAAACTTCTGCTTCTTCCTCTATCCTGTCCTTCATCTAATATCAAGGACGTATATGCTAGTGTAAAATAAAAGTACTGATGGAATCAGCCACACTGCAAATAATGAACTTTTTAAAACTTTAAATGCTTTTCCCATGTAAGTTTTTCTAGAGTTTTATGGTTACTTGAAATCTCACCCTTTTCTTCCCATATTTATTTTAAAAGGTGCTGGATATAAAATCCAAAGAAAATTTTCACTTTTTTTTCTTCATTTCCCCTCATGCCTTAACTTAACTCTGTTGCTGATTTATGAATTAGATTTTAAATTTATAATTTGTCATATAGTGGTTTTTGTCCTGGGTGAGGAGACTTCTTGGAACAGACAATGAGATTTGCCCCATGGTGACCCCCCCCCCCACCTCCCTTAACAGGACTGAAGGCTGAAATCGCCTGCTAAATGCACAGGATTTCAGAACTATGGTCTTACTTAAAGTTAATACCCTCACATGAAACATTTAATCTCTTACCTAAAAATCTGAAGAATCCCTTAGTACAGAGGCATCCAAACTCATAACCTCAAAACCCCTGATGGAACCCCAAAATGAAATGAAATTGGAAAATGTTTAGCAAAATAAGTAAAAAATAAAATACAAGGTAGACAATGTTAATTTGTGGTTTTCTAAGTTAATACGCAGCCTGTGGGCATCCATTTCTAGAGACCACTGACCTTGGTAGTGTTATTATGTTCACCAAGATCTTTATATATACGACATATTTGGAAATATTACAATGATTAACTGGATTTTATAAATGCCCTCACTACAAAATTGGGCAAGCCATTCTTTAAAAACAAAATAAAATTTTAATAAAAAGAATGGAAAATTTGCCCTGTTGTAAAGCTTTAAAAGCAAACAACCACCTAAGATTGGTACAAAAATAAAGCATTCTCACTTTTTGAAATACGGAATCTTTTCTGTGCACCAACTTCTAAAGGTCTTCTTAGAAAAATATGAAATATTTCTACAACTTCCTAAAGTCTTTGTGGAAACATACCTTTGGGACTAGTACAAAGGTGGGAGTTTGGGGGGAGGAATTCAAGTCACAAACTTGCCACAGAGCAAGATCAGGTCAACATTGAAACCTGATTTCTCTGCATCACTGGCTGGTTTCCAAGTCCACAAGATGCACCAACTAAAAGAGAACTCTTCTTTCTTCAGAAGTCATTTATTTCTGTAGATATCCTTAGAGTGACATTCTACAATAAAATAGAATGAAGAATGTCAGATTGTAGGACTGACTAACTGAAAAAATGTTATACATACTATCCCTATTCCCTAGTCTACCCCCATCATCTACTGAACTCTACTCTTTTTAAAGCCTAGCTCAATGTAGTCTTGCTTAGCATCTATCTAGGGTGGTAAGAAAACACCAATTATATTCCTGCCCTCAAGGAACTTGCAATTCAATTCAATAAGGATCTATCTACCCATCCATCCATCCATCCATCCATCCATCCATCCATCCATCTATCTATCTATCTATCTAGGTATCCAAGTATCTACCCATCTATCTATATATCCATCTATCTTTCCTTCCATCTACTTTTATCTGTCCTTCTATCCATGGATACAGTCCTTCTATCCAGTCATCAATCTCTACATTCTTCTATTCATTCATCTATATATCCATCTTCTCTCCTTCTATCTACTCATTCTTTTATTGATTCATCTATCATATATTTATTCCATTCAATTCTCTGTCCTTCTAGTTATCTGTCTATCCATTCATCCATACATTTATTCCTCTATTCAGTCATCTATCTTTCCATCCATTTATCTATCCACCCATCCACCCATCCATCCATCCATCCATCCATCCATCCATCCATCCATCCATCTATCTGGTATACCTGAAGTCCTGATGTAATTGGTTTAGGGAATTCCTGGTGAGGAAAATTCCTCTATGAATCATCACCTGCTCTGTGACTCAGAGTTTTAGGGAGTTGCTGAGGGCAATGAAAAGTGCCTGGGGTCACAGAACCAGTACATATCTGAGGTGTATGGGGAATCCAGGTCTTTCTGATTCCAAGGCCAGCTCTCAATACAACCCTCCACACTGACTCTCATGAGCATTCATTTAAGTGCCTACTATGTACAAGCTAGGTGCTGATTAGACAAAGACAAAACAAAAATTAGTTCCTGCCCTCAAGGAACTTACTGTCTACTGGAGAGAGCACAACATTTATAAGAAGAAGTTAAAAACAATATAATTTGAATAGGTAAAGAAGAGGATGGGGAATCAGGAAAGGCTTCAGAGGTAGCACCATGGTTGAGATTCTGGAGGAAGTCAAGAATTCTAAAAGGTGAGAGTGAATGCATCACAGGCAGCTGAAGAGCCTCTACAAAGGCATGGAGAGAAGACATGGAATGTCGAGTTGGCATGACAGCAAGGTGGTTAGTTCAGTTGTGGATATAGGATCTGTACAAAAGAATAATGTGAAATAAGTTAGAAAGCTAAGCAGGACCAAACTGTGAATCATAGGATCATAGCCTGGAGTGGCAGGAAGGGATCTCAGGGGTCAACTAGTCCAACCCTTTCATCCTACAGATAAGGAAACTGAAGACCAGAGATTTTGAGTGACTTGCCCTGGGTCACCCAAGTAGTTAGCATCAGACATGGGATCTGAACTGAACTCAGGTACTCTGATTCCAGAGCAGTCCTCTTAACAGCATCATACTGAAGCACCTAGCAAAGTACAAGACCCCAAGGGAATGGGACAGAGTACAGGTAAATTTTGATAGGAAAATTATAGAGAAAAGGACCTACAGAATAGGATCTTAGTGGCAAGCCCAGGGAGGATACTAGCCATTAGAATGTCACAAAACAAAATACTGGTGGAAGAACATTACTGGTAGGGTAGATCAGAGGCCTCCTGGAAGGCAGTAACTTTTGAGTTGGGCTTCAAAAAAAAGATAGGAGACTGACTTTGATACACTGGGCTCATCTCAGCAATGCAAGGTTATAAGACAACTCAAAGAGACTGATGATGGAAAGGGCTATCTACATCCTGAGAAATATTTATGGAGTCTGAATGCAGATTGAAGCAAACTACTTGTTCTCTCTCTCTTTTTTGATTTATTTTGTTCCTTCTTTCTTATTGTTCATTCCATTGGTTATAATCCTTCTTTCCAACTTGACTGATGTTTAATGTGAAGGTATTTGTAGCACCTATATTGGGGATTGCATGCTGCCATGGGGAAGGAGGAAGAGAAGAAGAGAGGAAGGGGGAGAAAACTTGGAACTCAAAAGCTTGTGGAACTGAATGTTGTAAAGTAAAAGTAAATAAATAAATTAAATTTAAAAAACACTAAGAAAAAAAGATAGGAATTCAAAAGGTAAAGGAAAAGAGAGAGGACACAGTATGTACAGATCACAGGGTAATCAAAGACACAGAAACATGAAGGCACCATTTGTGTCCTTCAAGAGGGCAGTCAGTAAATATTTATTAAGTGCCTGCTGTGTGCGAGGCGCCATGCTCAGCTCTGGGGAGATAAAAAGTAGCGAAAGGTAGTCCTTGCCCTCAAGGAGCTTACAGTTTAATGGGGGAAATAGTGAGCAAACACATATATACATAAACAAGCTATAAAGGAGAAGTAGGAAATAAATTAATGAAGGAAGGCCTTAGAAGGGTAGGAGAAGGCTTCCTGTAGAAGGTAGGATTGAAGCTGGGACTACTGTGTGGCCACAGCTAATTTGCTTGCAGCACAGGGGTAGGAGAGGAGATGTGAAATAAGATTGGAAAGGTAAAGGAGTACCAATTTGTAGAAAAAATGTGAACTTTTAATTGGTAATAGGAAGCCACTGAAGTTTTCTGAGCAGAAAAGTAGTATGTCCAGGCTGATTTTTACCGAAGACTACACAGGCAGGATGATTTAGAGGTGGGAGAAAGGCAAGGAAGACCTATTAGGAAGCTAATGGTAATTAGCACCTATTCTAGGGAGGTGGGCCTGTGAGGAGTGGGAAGCTGGAACTGATGCTGCAAAGGGGAGATCAGTTAGTTGATGAGATACAGGGATACGGTGTGCCACAGCGGATAGAGTGACAGATCTGGAGTCAGGAAGACCCAAGTTCAAACCTGACCTCAGACGCTTATTAGCTGTGTGACTCTGGGTAAATCACTTAACCCTGTTTGCCTCAGTTTCCTCATCTGTAAAAATGAGCTGGACAGGAAATGGCAAACCACTCCAGTGTCTTTGCCAAGAAAATCCCAAATGGGGTCATGAAAAGTTGGATATGACTAAACAACGACAAAAAGATAATTACACAGAGAAAATAATTAGAAAATACAGAAAATATCCCACATTTTAAAAATTTGAAAAAATTCTACCAGTCAGCTTACAGCTTCTGACATGTGACAAATACCCACCTGAAAATCTTGGATGAAAGTCAAGAAGTAGAAAATGAAGCTAAAAGCCACTGTCCACTCGCAGATCGCACTCACTACATGATACATGTAATCCTGGTGGGAATGAGAAACCAATAAAACTATTCACTGGAGGGTGAGTCCTAAATCACCACTGGAGGACCAGAGCTCACCCAGAAGGAGTTACTCATTACGAACACACACAAGACATCGGGGAGATGGCCAAAGGCAACAAGTAGCCAAGGACCATGGACTCAGAGCGTTACTTATTAGAAGGAACAAGATATCTAGGCCAACTCTGTCATTTTATAAATGAGGAAATAGAGTTTAGGTTTGGTCTAGAATCTAGACTCTGTATCAGAGATTCTGAATCCAGGATCTGTGAACTTTAAGAAAAAAAACTTTTTTTTGATAATTGCATTTCAATTTAATTGTTTTCCGTAATCCTCTTTTATGCATTTAAAAACATTCTGAGAAAGAGTCCATAGGAGTCACCAGATACTTCCCCAAGGGGCCCAGAATTGCTGGTCTAGGTGGTTCTAAGATTGCTTCCCCTTAAACCTAAGACTCTCCAATTATTTTTTCAAAATGCTTATGTGAATCTCCCCAAAGTCCTGGGATGAGGGGAGAAGTGAATGGGGAAGAAGGATCTTAGCTCTAGAGTTGGAAGGGACCTCAGGATTGAGTCCAATCTCCTCATTTTACAGATGAGGAAACTGAGTCCCCAATGAGGTGAAATAACTTTCCTAAGGTTACTCTTAACAAATTTTACAGGTAGGATTCGAACCCAGGTCCTTTGGCTTCTATGGCAGTACTCTTTGGAGTACTGAAATGCTCTCAGGTTTCAGATAAGAGATCAACTAGTAGTGCTCTGACACGGGGAGGCAGTTGATTGTCTTATCTGCAACCCCTTCCATCAACCAACTTGAGCTTATGCAACAATTTCCCAGCTGCCACCCTCCCTTCCACCAAACTTTTTGGTCTACCGGTGAATCTAATTTTTAATTGTTCCCCTTGTGGACAGAAAAACTTTTTGTATCTTTGACAGTGTTCACAGGATCATAGATTTAGAGCTGAAAGAAACTTTAGACGTCATGTAGTACAACCTCCCCATTTTACAGATGAGAAAACAGTCTCAGAAAGATTAAGTGACTTAGCCAACATCATACTATAATAAATCTAGAATTGCAAGGGACATTGAAGGCCATTTAATCCAACCCTTTTGTTTTACAGATAAGGAAACTGAAGCACAGAAAGGTAAGGGATTTGTCATATGGTAAGGACAATGATTTGAGCTGAGCTTGTTGCTACTCTTCAGCCTCAGTGGAGTATTTATTGACACTTGCTGAGCTACCTTGGGTGAGTGACATCACCTTCTTGGACCCATTTCCTCATCTGTAAAATGAGTGGGTTGGATGGCCCGGATGGCCCGATGGCCCAGATGGCCCGAGGTTTCTTCCAGCCCTGGCTCTCTGATTCTATGACCCTAAATGGCTAGAAGCTCTCAAACAGCCAATGATTTTTAAAAACTGCTTGAACTGAAACAATGAGCCACTAACTAGACAAGGAGTGGGGAGCCTGGGGCCTTCTAGGTCCTCAGGTGCAACCTTTTAACTGCATCCAGGATTTATGTTCAGTGAAGTATGGATCCAGTCAAAGGGCCACACTTGAGGACCTAGAGGGCCACACATGGCCTCGAGGCTGCAGGTTCTCCACCTCTGAACCAGACCATGTGTTTCTTATCAACAGAAGTAATTGGCATGAAGAAAAATACTCCTCCCTAAGCCTCCAGCTGTCCATTTATTAACAGATACCTATGACAGCATGCAGATCTATCCCATTTGTGGTGAAAGGCTGCCCCCTAGTGTCTGCTGTGATAAAAACAAGTTGGAACTACAGGACTCTACACCAGCTGGAAGAAGTTTTCATCAACGTAAGTAGAAGGAACTGTATTCTTTGGAATACAGGTTAGACCCTGTAATGGCAATGGGAATTTGAAAATCTTCCCTGCCTGGGTATGCTAGGGCACTTGCTGTTACAGGCCCTACCCCAAAACTAAGCTGCTTTCCCTTTGGTTCAGCCTTAATTTTTCAATTAAGAGGACATGCTTCTTTGGTCATCTTTCCTTCTTCACCATCTGTCCTCATCTGGAATGGTCTCCACCACCAGGGGGCCAACACTGGGATGTACTGAAGTTTGCTGATGTCCTTCCTAAAATGTGGCTCTCAGAACTGATTTCAGTACTCTCAAAGTGATCAAATCAGGCAGAGTCCAATGGGACTTCCTCATTCTGCCCATGAGAGCTTTCTTAACACAGCCCAAGATTACATGGTTTGATAACTTCTCACTTTTCTTTTTGGGTTGATCCATTACCTACTTTCCACCCAAATCATGCGTATCCCTAAAGGCTCGGTCCTAGACCCTCTACTCTTGACAATTTCATCAGGGCATATGTATTCTACTGTCATCTCTATGCCAATTACTCTTTTATCTTTATGACTAACCTTAACAAGTCCTATCACCTGGATTCAGGAAACCTGGGTTCAAATTCTGCTTATTACATGTATTACATGTATGACCATGGACAAGAGACTTAGCCTCTCTGGGTCTCAGTTTCCTCACCAGTAACATGAGGGGTTTTGGACTAGATGGTCTCTGAGGCTTCTTCCCATTCTAGATCAACAATCCTCTGGGATCCACTGTGTTATCTAATAAATGTTTTTATTTATTATTATATAATTATAGTTATCTACATATTATACAAAATATAACATTTTATAGATTATACTATATTATAAATATAGAATTATAAGTTTTATAAATTATATGTAAATATTAAATTATATATATTTATGATCATTTATTATTATATATTTATTATCATGTTTCTCTAATAAATGATCCAACATCTTTTTCCCCCACCACCAACCACCAAAAGGTAGGTCAGTCTCCGCCCAACTCAGGGTCACACACCTAGGAAAGTCTTACCTTTTCATTGGGATTCCATTCCAGTTTTGTTATGGAAATTAGTGAGGCACAGGCAATCACTGAGAAAATAAACAGTAAAGGAAACTACAGTCTGTAGAAAATAGCTTCTTAGTCATCTAAGCTGAATGGTCTTCTAATAAGAATGTGGATTTTCAGGTTAAATATACAGGATAACAAAAATAAATAGCCGAGTCAGTCTCCAGACTAAGAGAGGTAAGGTGGGAGGGGAGCATTTGGGGTATGTTGATTTTGTGTAGCTTTAATAAATGTATCATGGTAGCTGGCAACTGAGAACAAAGAAATATAAGCTGTCACGGTAACTATATTTTCTGATTATTTACAGAAAACTTTTAAAATGCAGAATGCTTTTTTTTTAATCCAGCTCCTGACACATGATGGAAAATCTGATGAATTTGAAGTGAGAAGATCTAGGTTTAAATCCTGAATCCATTAGATACCAGACAATAAGAATAATACTAACATCAAAATTATCATCATCCTCTCACAGCTTCAATATCTTCATTGGCAAGTAGATACCAAAGATAACTCTAGGGAGTTATTAGTGACTTTTTTTTTCTTCAATCTTTTACTTTTTCCTTTTCTTTCTTAATATCTGGTTGCTGGTCTTGTGTAGGCAGTACTATTTCCACAGCCTCCTTGCAGAATGAGAGAACCTTCCCACTTCCCAGTGGAACCTTCCCTTGCAAAGGGTGGAATCAAGCAACACAAAACAACATGGTGGCCATGTCTGAAAACACATGTGATACCATAAGTCTACCACCTCCCAGATCAACAGAGCAGGAAAAGGCCTGGGACTTAATTAAGAACTGGTGATAATTCTAATACAGGTTGCAATGTCTTTGAAAAGCTATGAATAACTAAAGTAAATTATTTCCTGTCCAATTTTTTTGTTGTTTACTGAAAAGGTTCTCACTGTTACTTTTTTCAGTCTTTGCTTTCCTTATTTTATTTATTTATCAATTTTATGATTTGAAAATATTTTTAAAATAAATGAACTGTTTTTCTTTGTTATAAGAGAAAGCTCAGTGAGGGAAAGAGAATGGGGGAAAGGTCAAGATGGCTCATACCAAGAAAGACTTATGGGTTTTTAAAAAAAGTTATAAATCATAATCCTAATTGTGCAACTTTTAGAAAGTTTCTCTGCTTCTCTGTGTGCTTCCTGGTTAGTGGAATGGGGATGAGAAAACCTTTACTTTATAGACACGTTGGGAGGAGAAAGGAGAGAATTTGGGATATTTAATTCTTTGGAAACAAAGTCACCCTGGTTAGGTTTAGTCAAGGTCACTATCTTTAACCAGAGATGTTGTTGTTGCAGAAAAGAAGAAATACTGTATCAAGAAGCCTACATTCAATGTGCTACTTGGTAACCTGGGTCACCTTGGTTAAGTCATTTAACCTCAAGAGGCAGTGGTTTAGTGATTAAATTGTTGGATTTGGGAGTCAAGACTTTTGTTGTCTAGTTGTGGACCCCATTTGGGGTTTTCTCAGCAGAGATACTGGAGTAGTTGACCATCTCCTTCTCCAGCTCATTTTTCAGACGAGGAACCTGAGACAAACAGGGTGAAGTGACTTGCCCAAGGTCACACAGCTAGTCTCCAAGGCTGGGTTTGAACTTGGGTGTTCCTCACTCTACACCCAGAGCTCTAGCCACTGAGCCACCCAGCTGCCTCATTTTATAGATGAAGAAACTGAGAGGCCTAGAATATTTACACAACTTTTCCAAGGTAAGCAAGTAAGCAAAAGAACCAGGTTTCAAACTAGGATCATTAGAGCTGGAAGGGAGCTTGGAAGGCATCCAATCCAAAAGAACAAAGTGAAACCCACGAAAGTCAAGTGACTTGTCTAAGGTCACACAGGTGTTCTAAATAAGTGATCCAGTCAGGACTTGAACCCAAGTCCTGTGAATCCAAATCTAATACCTTCTCACAGTCCCATCATGCTTCCAGGAAAATGGATAGAATCTGTAGAGTCAGATTGAGGTTCGACACAATGAAAGTACTTTCCAATAATGATAGCCATCCTATAGGGAGACAGTGGGTTCCTCTTTACTTGAGGTCTTCAAACAAAGGCTAGATAGATGTTGGCTTTCTGAGGATCTCAAAGTGGGGATTCTCAGTGAGATACATGTAGACTAGAAACCTTCCAATGTCTTTTCCAACTGGAGTGCCAGCAACCCACAATCTCTTAAGCTCTATATCCAATATCAGCCAAAAATATTCAAAAGGAACATTTTGGGAGGAAATTGGCATTAGCCTATCAATCCATGAACTGAATGCTCCAGGTAACAGTCTCAAGCAGAGGCATAGTCAGTATCAGAGGTGGATTTGACTTCTAAGACCCCTTCTAAGTCTACATTCCTTCAATCCTTTCCCTTCTTGTTTAAAAACCTGACAATTTTAACTCTATATAGAGAGAGGTAGCAATGGTCTAACTACACTCAAGCAGAGTCAGACTGTCATCATCAGCCTCTCTTCCGTCCAAGAAAAAAAGGAACCAAAACCTTCTCTTATTCATTTGCAGTCTTCTCCAGGCCTTTTGCAGAGAGACTCGGTCACTGGATGCCCAAGCGCGTGACCCATCATCTCCCTTGAATCTTACTCATTTGAAAACTGCAAACCACTCCTTCAAGTAATTAACCAGCTTCTACCAGTCCAGCTGCATTCCCCTCCAAGTTCTCTCCAACTTCCTCCTTTGGGTCGAGATTCGGCAGTTTTCTACACCACAGCTGCAAGAGATGTTTTGAAAGATGAGAATTGTTTTTGTTCCTTTAGCTCTCTTGCCTTAGAAACTTTTGCAGACAGATGCAGATTTCAGAAATTTCCCTTCACTGCTTTCAGTTCCCCTATGACAAGACTGGTGGGCGTGAGGGGTGACTTGCTTTGCTATTTTTACATTCTACCTGTGAATAATCATCATCAGACGGATCACCCAGAACACGCCTGAAACTGTCTTATCTTAGAAACCCAGGCCACATTAACACTTGGGTTGGAGACCCTCTGGGACCAGAGGGTACAGTTTTCTGAAAGGCAGTATAGTATACTGGACTTGCAATAAGGAAAACCTGAGTTCAGATCCTGCCACTGATATAATTTACTGCACTAGGTGTGGGACAGCTTCACTTCAGAGTAACCCAGATTTCAGAAAAAGGCAAAGGATTGGGAGAAAAGTATAAACCCTTATTGTAAGATCTCCATAGAATTCTTCAGTTAGATGAAAATAATCTTTGGGGGAGAGAATTGGCTGAGGGATAGGGGTTTGGGGGTGGTGAAAGGAGGAAGGCAGGGAAACCTGTAATCCTTAGTTTCCACTTTCATTCACTTAACCTCTCTGGACTTCAGTTTTTTTCTGCAAAATGAGAGAAGATGGCCTTGGAGGTCCTTTATAGTTCTAAAAAACCATGATCCTATGGCTTAGAGTTAGTTATACACCCAGATGTATTTTTCATTTTTAAAGGTTTTCTAGCTGGGCCTAGGATTCCATTGCTACAGGGCACTCCCACTAAGGAAATTTCTTCTGTCAATGAAGATTGGTCAACTGTCCTGCAACTTTTAGCCTTAAAGATTTGCTTGGGTTACTGAAAGGGTAAAGCAACTTTCTAAGGGTCATATAGCTAGTCTGTGTCAGAGGGAGGATTTGAACCTAGACCTCCCTTGCTTCCATACTTGCTTTCTATGTCTTCTATCAGGAGTGGGGAAACTGCAGCCTTGAGGCCACATGCAGCTCTCTAGGTCCTCAAGTGCAGCCCTTTGACCAAATCCAAACTTCACAGAACAAATCCCCTTCATAAAAGAATTGGTTCTGTAAAACTGGACTCAGTCAAAAGGCTGCACCCAAGGACCCAGAGGTCCATGGGTTCCCCACCCCTGTCTTAGACCGTTGCTGTTGCTCTGTGTATAGAGTTAAAATTGTCAGGTTTTCAAACATGAAGGGAAAGGGTCAAAGATTTGTAGATTTAGAAAGGGTCTTAGAAGTCAAATCCACTTCTGATACTGACTACACCTAAGTAAAGTCAACTCTGTTTCCTCATCTGTAAAATAAAAAGGCTGAACCAAAAGGTGTCAAGCTGCCTACAGCTCTTGACCAAAGATCCTCCCTCAGCCCCCTCATTTTGCCACAGAGAACTCTCAGCCCCACACTTGCCCAAGGTTTTTAAGATGAAGCAAGGATTTGAAGCTAGGTCCTCCAGCCTCTAAAGCTGACACTCCTTACACCAAGCCATGCTGCCCCTGAGATTTTAGGTCACCTTCATTCACTTAGGTAAGAATAACTGGTGAAAGAGCTTTCGGCTCGAGAGTTTAATTACACTAATGCCTTAAGTACAATATCAATATTTGGTGACTCTTACAGGAAGCACCAACAAATAGTGATACTGTGCTACAGAGAAAAGTGATATGACTCATAAAACTGACCCTTAATGAATGAAAGCAAAAAACTGAAGGGTTCCAGGTTCCCCTGCCTTCTTCCTCTCACCACCCCAAACCCCCACCCCTCCACCAATTTTATTCCCCAAGGATTATTTTTATCTTTCTAAACAAACTCTGCGGAAGCATTGTCATAATAAGGATTTACACTTTTTCCCCCCTTTGCCTTTCTCTGAAGACTGGGCTACTCTGAAGCGAAGCATCAATTTTTAGGATCATAGCTCTAGAGCTGGAAAGGACCAAAGAAGACATCTAGTCCTACCCCCTCATTTTACAGATGAGCAAACTGAGACTCAGGCTGGTAAAGTGATTTGTCCAAGTTCACATAGATAGCAAGGGTCAAGAGTGGATCATGGATCAGGAACTAGAACGGACCTTCAGAGGTCACCTAGACCAACTCTCTCATTTTATAGATGAAAACACTGAGGCCAGGGAAGGAAAGGGATTTGCCCATGAGTGCACTGGCAGCAAGCTTCAGAGCTGGGATCATTACTTGGGTCTTCTGATCCCAGAACCAAGGCTCCCTCTACATTCCAACACATCTACCCCACATTTTTCTCTCCTTTATAAACTTGGAAGGCTTTACAATGACCTGGCGATTCTGTTTTAATTGCTTGTTTTTCCTTTGTGTCAACATAGAAAGCTCTTGGTGATTGCCTCGAGCCAAAAGGATACTGGGAATGAGAGCAGCACAGGACACGGCAGAGATGGCCATCCTTATGTGACAGGTCAAAGGCCTGTTCCACTGTGGGCATGACTTGTAGGAAATGATGGACTGAAGGAGGGTATACATAGCACCACAGACAAAAGCCAACAGGGCACCTCCATCATGGACCACAGGAACAGTCAACTCCTGGGGAAAGAAAAATCAGCACAGACATCACAGCCCTGGAAACAATGCATGACCAATCAAGGTGAGCAGATAGAAATTTACGTGCCAAGAGAAAGGAGTCCTGATTAAAGGCATAGACAACGCAATGACTCTCTCTACCAAAAGAGTAATTTCCATAGTGCTCTCAGATTTTCAACATACTTTACATCCAATATAGTATCAAAGGCTCATACGCTGAGAGAAGGGGTCTTAAAAGGTCATGTAGTTTAATACCTATCCTTTCAAACAAATGAGGAAACTGAGACTCAGAGAGGTGAACTCACTCATCATAGATTCAGAGCTGGAAGGAGCTTTAAAGGCTTTGTAGGCCAACCCTCTTCCCATTTCAAAAGCAAGAAAACTGAGGCCCAGAGAAAATAAGTGACTTGTCTGTGTATATGTAGATATATGTCTATGTCTATATGCATATATGTGCATATGCACATGTGTGTATATAAAAGCTTGTGTGTATTACATGTGTGTATGCATGTAAATACACAGGACACAGGCAATTCATAAACTTTGTTTTGCTTAACTAAGCATATTTTTTACAGGGGTTTTGTTTTTCTTTCTCAATGGAGCAGAGAGAAGAATGAAGGAGACCGTGGATTTTCATTCATTGAAAAAAAGATTAAATAAGAAAAAAATTGTTTTAAGGGACATTTCTCTGAAAGAGAGAAACCTACACAATGTAAAAACAAGAAAAATCAATAAAATCTGTTTTAATGTTAAAAAACAAAGATTGCTCAGACACATACCTGAAATAAGTCAAAACTACAAGAGATATTTTTCCACTATAAAAAATGATGGATGTTGACTTCAGAAAAACATGGACAGAAGTGTATGAACTAAGGTTAAAAAAAAAAAGAAAGAGAGGATGTGGGGTCAAATGCTGCCTCTGAAACTACCTGTGTGACCTTAAGCAAGTCACATAATCTCTGTGGGCCTCAGTTTCCTAATCTGTAACATGAGGGCTGGACCAGAAACTTCTGAGGTCCCTTCCAGTCCTAAATCCAAGTCTATGAAATACTTGTTGAATCAAATCAAATCCTACCACCTCATTTTCCAAAGGAGGAAAGCAATGCCTACAGAGGCATATGACTTATCCAAGGTCACAAGGGCAGAACATGTAAAAGGTAGGATTTGAACTCACGAAGACTTGCCTGTAACAACAAAACCATAGATTTAGAAGGAAATTTAGAGGTTTTTAATCTAATTTCATCTAATCCCCTTATTTTACAGATTTAGGAAACAGGTCCAGAGAAGAGTCACATTGGCAATAAGAGACAGGGTTGCCATTCAAACCCACCCCCCAAAAAATATTTTTGAGGCCTCATTAGTGATTCTTTAAAGCAACTTCAATGAAGATGCTGATAAATCAATGGCACCCATACCAATAGGAGCACCAGCACACAGAGTCCCATAGGCCACAAACTTTCCTAGGTGCCTCATTTCTAATTGGCTCCCCTGGGCCTAGGATGGTGCTGTGAGATCTGGAGTAGAGAGTCTGACAACAACACTCCCCAGCTCTTTGTTTTCCTGGGGATGGAAATTTGGTAGGTGTTAATGCCCTGAGTTTGCTGCCCCATTTACTAAGCCCCATAGAAGTGAGTCCAGAGCACTCGGGAGCCTGGCTAGAATTCTACACCTCTGTATGGAGTTCCAGCTTTGGCTCTGGGATGACTCTTCTGAAGTGAGGGGGCCTGAGAAGCACTTAAGACATTTGACAAGAGTTTGGAAACGTGGCAGCCTGTGGGTTTCCTTTCTAAGAATCCATAGCCCCTGTCTTCCTCCTTCCAGACCATGGGGAAAGACTCTGAAGTTCACCTGGGCATGGTAAGACCTGAACGATTGTCTGGGTTCAGACATTCAGAAATTATATCCAGTAAATAAAAGTTGAGGGAATTAAAATGAGTCAAAGTAAACCACAGCTAGTGCTCGGGAAACCTTAAGGGACCACATAAAGGTTCGCTACAATGAGGAAGAGGAAGTGAATGGCTGACAATCATATCCCAATATCTAGAGAGGCAAATGATTAAAGAACATGAGAATTCAATCAATCAAAAGTAATCAATCAATCCTCTTGTTTTGATCATGACCTGGAGTTTCATTGAAACAGAAGACTCGAAGAAGGTAGGTGGCATAGTGGATAGAACACTGGCTCTGAAATCAGGAGGACCTTAGTTCCACTGCAGCCTCAAACGCTTCCTAGCTGTGTGACCCTGGGCAAGTTACTTAACCACAATTGCCTCCAAAAATAAGGAAGAAAGAAACAGAGGAGTCCCAGGTGAGGAAAGTCCCTCTACCAATGCAAGCTGGCACTCTGTTTGCTACTTGTAGTCTGGGAGAGATGCCCGGGGCACCAACAGGTTAAGAGACTTACAGTGCCCTGGGTCACACAGACAGCATGGGTCAGATGTAGGACTTGAACTCTCTCTGGTCTTCCTAACTCTGAGGGCAGCCCTTGATGCCTTTCTTCCTGTTATATCTTCTTATCTATCTCTTTAAAATATTTCATATTAAAAGAACAGCATATGGCACCAAATACAAGTACAGTAAGGTTGTGTGTTTAATGCCAATTTAATTTCATTTGATCTAACGAACATTGACTAGCGCTAAATGCTATGCATGATGGGAAAGAAGAATAAAGGAAGTAAGCCCTTCCCCCAAACTATATACATATTTTGTTATACAAGAGGCAGAAGGGTATGATAATAGTAGTTAGCATTTTATAGTGCTTTAACATGTGTGAAGCACTTATAAATATTTCATTTTATCCTCACATCATCATTATTATTATCCCCACTTTACAGATGGGGAAACTGAGGCAAGCAAAGGTTAAGTTACTTGTCTAGCCTCCAGCAGCACTCTATCCTTGGACCCACTAAATGCCCCAGTCATTTAGTGAAACCACCAAAGGGCTGGCCCTCAAGCAAGAAGACTCACCTGTGACAAATACTGGCAACTCCTCTCAGGGCCCCAGGAAACTTTCTAGTACTACCAATGACTGAGCAGTTGCTGACCTGCATTGGTGAAGAGAGGTTCCCTGATTCGGGAAGACTCTATACCAGGGAAGTGGCAGGTATGGACCAGTAATGACAGCGGGGATGATAATAATACTAGCATTTATGTATTGCTTCAGAATTTATACAGCACTTTACATAAAATCTCAATAGATCAAAACCTTACCTTTTATTTAATTAACACATATCATTTAGATATTAATCTTTGAAATTAAGAATTAAAACATTACCTCTAGTATCCCCCCCAAAAAATTCTGTCTCTCCCTTTGTTGTAAGAATCAGATGATATATAAAGTACTTTGTAAACCTTAAAATGCTATATAAATAAATGATAGCAGTAGTAGTAGGATTACTAATAAGAATTTGCTTAACACATTACTTTCCCCACCAAGGGTAAATAGTGAATTCCTTTTCAGGCTTGTATAGCTTACTACTAAGAAATTTAAAATACCCTAAAACCTAAACTGCTTGCATGTGCAGCTAGGTAGCACTACAGAGAATGGAGTGCTAGAAAGACTCATCTTCCTGAGTTCAAATCTGGCCACAGACACTTCCTAGCTGTGTGATCCTGGGCAAGTCCTTTAACCCCATTTGCCTCAGTTTCCCCATCCCCAAATGGGGTCAGCTATGACAGAAATAACTGAACAACAAACTGCCTCTATTTTCACAATCATTTCTAACTTTTCTTACCCCATTTTTTGTTCTTGTAATTAATCGAGGAGGTAATTTTTGGGTAATCAGTGAAATTAGCATGTCATCTTTTCAGTAGAGACCTTCATGAAACCAATTTAGCAAAATTATGTATTTTTCTAATTTGCAGATTAAGAAAGTCATGGAATGATCAATCTATGCCTCAGTTAAAAATTACATTGGAAGTTAACAAGAACTACATGTTACCTTCAAACAACAAGTCAACAGGCATTTATTAAGTGCTTACTGTATGCCAGGAACTATATTAAGCCATGCAGTATTACTTTAACTCTTATATTTACAAGTTTTTTTGACTTGAACCAGATTAGAATTCCTGGGTTAGCTGTCTGGATTGTGTTTATAGGTAGTGTGCCCAGCCAATTAATAAATTTGGGCCCTATTTAGTCCCAGCAATTGTCATTATCTCACCAGGTGAACTCGGAAAATTCTGATTCCCAAGTTTTCTTATTTGGAAAATGAGGCAGTTACACTGACTGCAATAATGTAAATGAACAGAACAAAGATAGATGTAAATAGCTTCCATGACCAATCTTGGTCCCCAGTACTAACTAAGCCAGAAAGTTAGCAAGGCCTGGGTTCAAGTGCTATATCTAACACATATTGACTGAGTGACCTTGGGCAAGTCACTGAAAATGTCACTATCCTAGGTAACAGAAAAGGAAACATCCCTTCCCTTGCCCCTCCACTCCTACCTTTTGCTGAAAAGCTCAGGTGGAGAAATGATGCTTATATAAAGAAAGACATGATCATTGTGTCAGCTTGTTTGGCTTAATTATGTTTTTCTTTGTTAAAAGAGAAGACACTGTACGCATCTGTGTGTGTGTACACACATGCACACCAGGCACTGTGGTAGGATCTAGGGGGCAAGGGGATGCAATGCTAACCTCTAGAAATAAATTATGTATAAACAAAGGGCATCAATAAAGATTATATGTAGCCCACCAATGTAAGGACTAATGATACCAGGTTATCAATCAGACTATGGAAATATGAAATTTGATTTTGCTTCTCCACAATTTCATATCTTCTGTACATAGTGGCTGGAACTGAAAAGGCAATGGAGTTAAGTGACTTGCCCAGGACCACACAGATAGAAAATGTCTGAGGTCAAATTTGAACTCACGTCCTTGACTCCAGGGCTAGTGCTTAATCTATTGCACCACCTAGCTGTCCCTAATGAAGATAACTTTTTAAAATAAATTCATTAAATGAGAGTATCAAATGAATTGATCTTTAAGGTCACATCTAACTGCACTCTAGGAAAAACCTAGTGTAATTTATTTTTAAAGACCATTTCCAGAAACTTAGGGAGCAATTATGTTCAGAGTGGAAATGAGCACTGGCATTGAAGACAGAGGGCTTGGGTTCAGATTAGATCTCTGATACTTACTACTGGAGCAAGTCACTTACTTAACTCACCTGAGCCTCGATTTCCTCATCTATAAAATGGGAGGGCTGAACTAGATGATACGGAAGGTCTCTCCCAGCTCCAGTTACTGTGGCCTTCTTTTCAAATTGGAGTGACTAAATTTTACTCACTGTTGTCTTTCCAGTCTGTTGTCTTTCTAGTCTTTTGTTTTACTTTCAACCATGCCTTCTTTTGTCCACCTGTCTTTCACTAAGAAACATTCAACCAAATACAGATATTTATCTTGTATTATATTACATTATACTATGTTAATGGATTATTGTTCTTTTCTAACTTATCCCTACCTGAAAATTGGCTACAATGCCCATTCCAATACAGCCCACCAATCCAAGGACTAATGACACCAGGTTAAAAATTGGACTACTGAAATAAGAAGTTTGATTTTGCTTCTCCACAATTTTATATCTTGTGTACATAGTGGCTGCACCTGAAAAAGAAAAACATTTATACTGTAAGATTTTTGTAAGAAGTTTTTTTTTTAATAAAAAGACATGAACACTTTTCTGACACAAACATTTTTGTGAATCTTGAAATCAATTTTTAGAATTGAGAAATATCTAAGGCTAGGTGGAAAAAACAAATCTTCAGATATCAGTACATAATGAGTTTAAAATGATCATCAAAAAAAACAATTTTACTTACAAAGTAGTTTTTCCCTCTCTCCTTAATATCCTGTCTACCTATTTAACATGGTAGCATGGTAGGGCCCCAAATTCAAAGCCTTTCAAACCTAGTTTGATTCCACTGTTTGTTCAGAACAAAATAATTTATCTAGGTACTAAGGCCTGAGACCAAAAGAATTTGTTCCTGAAGGACAGAGAGAAGGGAGAAGGTGCAAAGGGTCTCCTTTTCATTGCTCATTCTTTGTTCATTGCTCTCCTTTTGTCTACCTCCCAAACAAAGCACAGGACAAACATGCCCTCACAGACAGATGACTGAGCGGCCACCTGTCACTCAGCCAGTTACTTTTAAAGCACCCTCTATGTGCCAGAGGTTGAGGCTTAGGGGTGCTGGGACCCTGAAATAGTGATATGTGGTTCCTGACTAAATGAATTCGACCCAAGCCTTCTTTCAGCCAAAGTTTATTAAAAATCCACCATATTGACCAGATTCTTAAGGAATTTCAGCTTTGGCTAGACTCTTAAGTAATCTGAACATTTGTATCACAAATGCAAAAGGCCAGATTGAATCTGAGAACCTCAAAGGAGCCTGAGAAAAACACTGTGGGAGGGATCTAGGGTTGGCCAAGTAGTCTGGGGTGACCGGAGGAGGGAGTCTAGGGAGGATCCTGATTGGAGTGGCCAGTAGTCTAGAGTGACTGGAGGAGTGATCTAGGGAGGACCTTGATGAGAGTGGCCAGTAGGATGGTGTGACTAGAGGTCAGAGGCCAGGAACAAAGAGAAAAAGGACTATATAGGATCAAGAGTGGGAAGTAGCCTGAAGTAATTCAGAGGTAACAGATAATGAAGGCCTGGGCTAGGTTTAGGATAACAGAGGATTGGGCAGAGCAACAAGGAAAGGTCTGTAGCGGGGATTATAGCCTTAGATCAAGTGGGAAGATTCAAGGAGAGTTCAAGGGGGTTTCTAGAGCCTGAACCCCGTCACCAGGCACTGTGCTAAATGCTGGGGACATAAAAAAGAAACAGAAGACAGTCTCTGCCCTCAAGGAGTTCAAGTCAAATAGGAAAGGCAAGGAGCAAAGAACTAGGTACTAGCAAGTTGTATATACCAGGTAAATAGGAAATAATTGACAAAGAGAAGGCACTAGAATGAAGAGGAATGGGGAAAGGCTTCCTGTAGACAATGAGATTTTAGCTGGGCCTTGGAAGCCAAGGAAGCCAGAAGGCAGAGATGAGGAGGCATGGGGAAAATGCCCAGAGCCAGGAGATGTGCATGGGACAGCCAGTGTCACTGGATTAAAGAGGACATGTTGGGGAGTAGGGTGTAAGAACACAAAAAAGGAAAGAGGGGGCTAGGTTATGAAGGGCTTTGCACACCAAACAGAGCATTCCATACTTGATCCTGGAGGGGACAGGGGGCCACTGAAGTTTTTTGAGTGAGGAAATATGATCAAACCTGAATTTTAGGAAAATCATTTTAGTACCTGAACGGAGGGTGGATTGAAGTAGAGACTTGTGGCAGGCACACTCACCAAGCAGGCTATTCAAATAGTCTGAGTTTTTTTGTTCCTCCTTCCTTTGAGGTTTTGGGGGGTTTTTTTCTTCCAAAGAGGACCAATGACATCAGAGGGATTGGTTTTGATTTGATAGTGAATTTAAGTAAAGCAGAGCTGCGAAAATTAACAGCTTCAACTCTCTTTTCCGGAGTCCAATGGCAAAACAAAAGTCAATGACTGGTGAAGGCCAGGGATGCAGTGGATGACTCTGGCTTTTCTAAAGTAAGGTCTTTCCCAGGCCAAGACTTAGGGCTGGGTGAGAACTGACACAATAGATGGCTGTAATTTATCATCACAAAAATATCAGTCTGAGAGAGGAAGACCCCCAAAGTTCCAGGCCAGAATAGAAAACAACAGCTATTTACACTCATAATAAGCCATTGAAATCTAAACAAAAAGCACTGAAGGCTTGGGCAGGGGGCTACTACTGGCCATTCAATGAAAGCCTGAGTAATTTGGATTTAAAGGCATAGTCAAGTAACTCCACTTGAAACACTATGAATTGGTCCAGAGAATCACAATTCTCCATTAAAATCATTATTATCATAATTTTTAAGCCTGTTTTTGTGAGGTGAGAAGTACCAGTACCAGGATGGGGGCAGTGTCAGAAGACAAAAGGGGGAATATTCAGAAGATGTGAAATTGGTGTAGACTGGTGGGGGGAGGAACAGTGTGAAGTGAGGAGTCAAGGATTTACTTCTACCAAAAAAGGTTGAGTAAATGTTGATGTCCAATAATGAGGCATTGGCATATAGATCCAGAGTGGGAAGGGGCCTCAGAGGTCACCTAAAATCCAACCCCTTCATCTTACAGTTAAGGAAACTGAGGTAAAGGGAACCATGGGCAATGGCTTAATCTGTCCCCAAGTACAGAGGAGACAAGGTACAGAGCTGGAAGGGACCTCAGAGGCCATCTAACAGCCAACCCCCTCATTTTACAGATCATAAGATCTCAGAACCATAAGGCCCTTTGGTGGCCATACAGTCCAATACTTTCACATAGAAATGGAAGTCCCATTATGGTGTAGTGACCTGCTCAAGGTCACCAAAGGTAACTAAATGGCAGAACAAGGATTTGAACTCAGGTCTTTTGACTCCAATACTAGCCCTCTTTCTGAAGAGGTGCTGGGTGTCCTATGTAGTATATTTTGGGGTAACTTTAATTCAGCTTTGTATTAAGTTGTAAAAGCCACATTTCTTAACTGTTTCTCCGCTTCCCCCAGCTGTACTGTGTCTTTCCCTGCCCCAGCCTAGAGGTATTTCCTCTCAAACCATTAACTCTTCATTCAAGGTACTAACTCCTTTTGTCCTAGCAAACCAAACCCATCCACTTGCAAATCAAGATGGGAACATCTCACTAACCTGACCTCAAATCTGTGACGGCTAGTAGACCTTATGACGTTTCAGAGCTCAAACCACACCCCCTGCCCTTTCCCTTCTGTTGTTTGTCCCAGTGTATTATGGGTAAAACACATGCACAGTTGATGTCAAGGGTGCATGTCCCTTTAAGCATTGGCCACTCCCTGGCTCCTCCCAGGTTCCTCCTTAACTCCACCTTTGTACACCTCATTAGCTTAATGAACTTATGATTGACAGCTATATATCTTTAAGAATGCCCCTGGGGCCCTTAGAACTTCCACAGATGGCCCTTGGTAGCTCTTGCCTTTTCTGGCAGGTCAAGTAGGCATTCTAGTAGGCCATCTGCCCGCTGCAGAGCGTCACACTTCCAAACTTCTAAACTTTCTCTGACTCCCTCCTTGCCCCTTGCAAGCTTTTCCTAGCTAGGTTTCCTCACCCTACCCCTTTTTGTCCTGTAAATCAATAAACTTTTGTAAATCTACCAAAAGACAGCTGAGCCTGTAATTCTTTTCAGACGCGAACCCAGAAAGGATTTCTCATTAGAAATCCCCCCAAAACCTATCCCGCAACATTTCCACTGTATACATTTCTGTTCTATCTTTACACATCCTTAAAAAACCATAGATCTAGATCTGCAAGAGACCTTAGACACCATTTAGTTCAACTCCATTATTTTACAAATAAGGAAACTGAGAGATCCTGGATATAGCAATGAAGGAACTCTGAAGTTCCTCCTCTGAAGGCCAGCTAGTCTATTTTAGAGATAAAGAAACTGAGTCCTAGAGATTCGAACCCAGGTTCTTGATGCCAGTCAGATTTCTTTTCCCCACTGTCAAACATTGCCTCTAGGATCCCAATGTTAATAAAGTCCATCTACCCAAAGGCTGTTGGATATAATAATGCCTTAGTGCTCTAACCTTAGAAGGGCTGAGCTTGGGAAAGAAATATTTCCCTTCATCAAGGAAAGCATGTGGGAAAGAAGAAATGAGCCATAACCAGGCAACAGTTATGGTAACCATTTTAGAACTGAAATGAATTGTCAACACATAGTTAATCTGGTTGATTGGTGAACAAGTCAAGAAGAAGACTGCCCTGTCAGCTACATGGGATGCATGCTTTGAGAATGACAAAATGCAAAATTTTCCCATCTAGTGACCAAGTGGTTATCTTTCTGTTTATCCAGCAGAGGGCAGGAATTGTGATCAAACAACCAAAGACTAGGACTGAAAGAAGCTTTGAAATTCATAGGATCAAAGAAACTCAGAAGCAGAGACATAGATTTGCCCAGGTGAATAAAGTGCAGCTTAATTTTGCATTAGTAACAGCAATAATAATTATTATTAATTGCATTTATATAGTCCTTTAAGATTTGCAAAGTACTTTACGAATATCTCATTTTATTTGCACAATGATCCTGGGAGGTTGGACTTATTGTTATCCCCATTTTATTGATGAGGAAACTAAGGCTGAGAGAAGTTAAGGGATTTGCCCATGGTTACACAGCTTGTAAAGGTCTGAGGTAGCATTCAAACTCATGAATTCCTGATGCCAAATTCAATGTCTTACTTATCTTTCTTACAAGGGATCTCTCTTTTTTCTCAATTAGGGGGAAGTTGGAGATGAGAAGCTCTAGTGGTCAGAAAGAAAGAAAGGGAGGGAGGGAGAGATGAAGAGAAGGAGGAAAGAAGGAAGGAAAAAAGAAGAAGAGAGGAAGGAAAGGAGAAAGAATGAAAGGAAGGCAGGAAGAAGGAAGGAGAAATCTTTGAAACATTAAAATATATCAGAAATAACAGAAGGATATTCAAAAATATCTGGGGAGAATGAAAACTTCTCAGGCAGTTTTGGATTAACTTACTCCCCTTCTCCCCCCGCCCCAATACTGCTGTCAATCAGCAACAAGCCCTTTCTGATTTCCCACCTCTGTGGGCCTCTCCTCCTGGGCAGCAGGAGTCAGGGACAGCCCAAGCTCACTCCTCCTCCCTTGCTTTGGGACCCTTCCCCACTTTCCCTTGCTGTTGATCAGCATCCTTGTTCTTTGTAAGCCTATTTCCCAGCCACTGATAGTGGCAGGCTTCCCTGTGACTTGCCACTGGGGAAGATTTTAGCACCGAGACTCAAGTCTGCCTCTCAGCCAATGGGAGAGGAGACAGTGGGAGAAGGGGGCTTGACTGCATTAGGGTTTAAAAACCTGCTCCCTGCATATTGCCTTTTCTCTTCCCCATGATCAGTCATGGGGAAGACTGCCCTCTTCTCCCAGGGAAGAGAATAAACTATTTTTATCCTAAGAGATCTCCACATTTTTAATTAATTTTTTGGATGGGGTTTTTCATCCCAAACAAAAGGAAACATAGATGGCCAGTACAATTGAAAATAACACATTGGATTTATTACATACCTTAAAAAAAAGCTGTACATAATAGACCTTCAGAGATATACATACAGTCATCTGTTTTTTGTTTTGATGTGAACATAAAATTCTGCTCCTTCTTGTTTTTCTATTTACAAACAAATCAGAGGTTCTCATGGCTCTAATGCCAATCAGTCCAAGCCCTCATTTTAGATATAAGGCCACTGAAGAATGTAACTTCCCTAAGGTCACACTAGTAGTAAACAGGAGAGGCAAGAATTTACTCTACCCAGTGCTTTTTCCATTCATCACACACCAGTATTTTAAAAGTGAGGAGACAGATCTGGGAAAGGTGAGTGATTTGCCCAGAGTTACAAATCCAGTTATATCCAGACCAAGACTTGTTGTGCTGAACCAGTGATCCTTCCACTCTACTAGCCAAGCCTCTTTGGGAGCAGTTCCTTAAGTATCACTGGCTATGCCACAGATATGTGATAAATATTTCCATTTTTCAGGAAGTCAAGGGGCATGACATCATCAGGCCGGAGAGCTTGCCACCACAGGTCTCACTTCTTCTGAGCTCTATGAGTTACACTGACTAAAAAAAATTATATCCTGGAGGCTAACCTTCTTGGTGAGGACATTTTCCAAAATTAGCACGCATACAGTCAGTCAACTGTATTTGACACTTTTCCAGTTGGACAGAATGTGTCAAGGTTTGTGTTTATTTGAGAACCCAGCCCTTGAGAAGCCAGCACCTCTTCTGCCAGAAGCTTCCTTTGATGGGAAAGGGTCTGGCAGTATAATAGAAAAATCCCTGCTGCCTCTGGATGCCAGAGGACTTGGTTTCTAATCCTGCGTCTTTCACTTAATACTTGCATGACGTTAGTCTAATCACTTAATCTCCTGGGAATCTCAATTTCCTCATCTAATATCAACTTTCCAAAGACATTTAGGGGTATTACTCTTTAAAGAGCAAATTAATTTTAAACCTTTGCAAACCTTAAATCACTAGATAACTGTGAGTTTTTTCTTTTTAAAGGAACCCAGTGGCAAACTTCTATAGAGTTAGGAACTCTTCTTATTAATTATTTACCAATCCTTATAAATCTGTTTCCTAATTTTTGTAAAGGATAGCAAAACTCTATTTGCAAATGAAGTATTTTTTTTTAAATTTGGCCATAACCTGTAAATGAGGGGTCACTTCGACTGGGCTTGATACTTTTTCCAAAAAAATTTCAACTAGTTGTACCAGCAATGTGGCCACGTGTTTGTTTGACCATGTGTATTGGTCAGGGTTGTGTTTTACCTTCGTCTTCCCAGTGAGAGTAGGGTAGGAAGTTAGAGAATTGAATTGCTTGTTAATTGACAAAAATACAATTAGTTGGTTATGCTGAACTTACCAAGAAGCGCAGAAAAGTTGATCATGAATCCAAAGATACCACTCTCAGGAGGGGTTGTCCCTGTGTCACTACAAAAAGAAAATTAATATCACTGATGCTTTTTAATGGATCTTCCCAAGGACAAAGGCCCGGGTTCTTTTACAGAACGCTGTTTAGTTTACTCAGAGACTTAATTGATTGGCCAGCTCTGTTTCTTTCAGGTTCACCACTACTCACTAGAGAATCTAAAATTTGGCCGTGTTTCATTTAAACACATTTCCTTTTTGGTCCATGCACAGATTCACTTTTTCTTTTTTTCCCAAAAGCCTTTGGAAAGAATCGATATGTACAAAGTCCAAGTTCCATGACATGATAATGATTATCAGTTAATTTCCATAGCATAATAGTGATTATCATTGTCAACCACAACACTAACCATAATATTTTTTTTATAGTATCAGGCTAATTAAAAGTATTTTTTGAGCACCTGAGGCAGCTAGATGGTGCCATGAATAGAGTGCCTGTCCTCGAGGCAGGAAGACATCTGCCTGAGTTCAAATCTAGCCTCAGACACTTCCTAGCTGTATGACCCTGGGCAAGTCACTTAATCCTATTCGCCTCAGTTTTCTTATCTGTTAAATGAACTGAGAAGAAGATGGCAAACTGCTCCAATATCTCTGCCAAGAAAACCCCAAATGTGGTTATGAAATGTTGGATATGACTGAAATGACTGAACAACAAGTCCCTGTCCTCAAGGTCAGTTCTCCAACCTCTTTACCAAAGATGAAGGAGAAAAGACCAAAAAAGTCCCATTGGAAGATATAGAGGAAAGGTCTGAAAAATTGTAGACTATGTTATGCATTAATAAGAATTAAGTTAACTCTAAGCCGATACACAGCACATTTAATTAACTGCCTTGATGTTCAGAATTGAGTTTTCAATAAACCATTTACTAAATAGAAGTTCCATCTGTTCTTTTATTGAAAATACATTACTGTTCTGAGAAGGAGGACAAAAGGGGGGGCCCTCAGAGTGAAACCCTTGGACCAGCTGGGAGTGTTTCTACATTTACAAACAGTTTTGAAATACTTAAGTAATGAAAACCTGGTGACTTCTACAGGTCACACTTGAAAACCTTTGAAGATTTCACCTGAAACTTTCTCTTCAGCAAGGATCCAGAAGGCAAGAATTAAGCCCTTTGAATCCTTGGAACCTTTCATATTTGAAGTGCAATTCAAATAATTTCAAGTTTTTACTCACAGCACACACCTCAACTGTGTGCTAGCCTTCTAAAGCCTCCTGCAAATGACCAGAGAAGAAGTAGCTAATGATTTAAATTCCTAGCTGGCTTTCTTTTCTTAAAAGGATCCCTTTTCAAATACAAAAAAATACAATGTGGTTAACATCAAGTGCCCATATTTCATAGAAATTCATCAATGTGAAGGCTGAGCATTCTACTTTTGGATGTCTAGCCATCTTTTAAGGACCAATTAAAAAACACCTCTTTTATGAAGCTTTTCTTGTTTTGTTTTGTTTTTTGATCTTTTTGGATGGGGGAAGGCAGAGCAATTGGGGTTAAGTGACTTGCCCAAGGTCACACAGCTAGTAAGTGTTAAAAGTCTGAGGCCACATTTGAACTCAGGTCTTCCTGACTCCAGGGCCAGTGCTCTATTCACTGTAGCCACCTAGCTGCCCCCCACGAAATCTTTCTTAATAGCTGTCTGAATCCAGGGCCACATAGGTAGTATTTAGCAAGACTTGAACCCAAAATGTCCTGGTACCAAAGAGATGTTTTTGTGGTTCAGTCATTCCATCATGTTGTTCTTCATGACCCTGTGGACTGTAGCATGCCAGTACTGTCCATGGGGTTTTCTTTCTTCTTTTTTAATATTTTATTTTTCTCCCAATTACATGTAAAAACAATTTTTAACATTTGTTCTTTTCTTTTTAAGTTTTGAATCCCAAAATCTATCCCTCCCCTCCCCCTTTCTGAGATGGTAAGCAATCTGATATAGATTATACATGTAAAATCATGTAAAACATTTTCATGTTAGTCATGTTGTGCAAGAAGACTCCAACAAAAAGGAATAAGAGAAAGAAAGAGGACAGAAAGAAGGAAGGAAAAAAGGAGGAAGGGAGGGAGGGAGGAAGGAAGGAAAAAAGGAGGGAGAGAGGGAGGGAGGAAGGAAGGAAGGAAGAAAGGAAGGAAGGAAGGAAGGAAAGAAGGAAGGAACGAAGGAAGGAACGAAGGAAAGGAAAAGAAAAGAAAAAAGTTAAAATAACATGCTGTAATCTCTAAACAATATCACTTCACTTTTCATCAGTTCATATTAGTCTTCCCAGGTTTTTTCTGAAGCCACTCTGCTCATTATTTCTTATAGTATAACAGTATTCCATCACAATCATATGCCATAACTAATGTTCAGCCATTCCCCAACTTATGGGCATCCCCTCAATTTCCAATTCCTAGTCATCACAAAAAGAGCTGCTACAAATATTTTTTTACACATAAGGTTCTTTTCCCTTTTTAAAAAATCTCTGTGGGATACAGATCTATTAGTGGTACTCCTGGATCAAAGGGTATGTACAGTTTTATAGCCCTTTGGGTATAGTCTTCATAGAGTTTTCTTGGCAAAGATACTGAAGTGGTTTGCCACTTCCTTCTCCAAAAAATAATGACCATTAAATATGAGGTAGTCCACCTGATCTGCTGTTTGCTGTTCCCTAAAGATTATGGGATCTTTCTATCTGACTTGCAGCTGAAACCTGCTCTCCCATTAGCATGTGAGCTTCTTGAGAGAAGGGGACTGTCCTCCTTTTCTATCTGTATTCCTAGCAATAAGCAAAGTGCTTTGTATCTAGTAAGCAATTCATAAATGCTTTATTCTCTCATTCACTCAGAAACAGTTACCTCTCTATCTGTGAATTCTCTTAAAAATTTTGCCTATAGCCAATCCAACTTTCTGTTTTGTTTGGGTAACTCATGACTATCATTTGTGTTTTTGGTTTCTGTTCTATAAATATTATGTACTCATATTTATAAATGGGGGGAAAGGTTAGATAAGCTTTATCTAAACCTTGTCCTTCACCCAGGCACCTAGCACTGAGCTCTGGCCACATGAAGGGCTGCTAAATGTTTCCTGTTGTGAGTGAAGAAAGGAGTAGGTATCATGACTGAGAAGCAAGCAGCAGCTAGTACCTCAGAGCCCCCATCCCTTCTGGCTAGGACCATTAGGATCAGTCTAGAGGCAGCCAAAGGCATTTGGCTTCAAGGTAGTAAAATGTCTGTGATGAGTGACATCAGCTAGAGCAGCCAGTGCCACTTGTCCATCCATTAGAAGGAGCACATATCACTGTGTTATTGGGGAGGAGGAGGGAGGAGAGGAAAGAGAAGAAGGGGAAGGAATATTATTTGTAGATGGGGAGGGGAAGGAAAGCAGGGGAGGCCAGGAGGGAAGGGTCTCATTTGTGGTTGAGAAGCTGCTAGTAAGAAATTGTGGAGGTAGAAAGTAGACAAAGACTGGATTTTTCTACAGGTGTGGGTTTTATGTCCATCAAACACAAACCAAGAACTCCATAGCCTCAAAATGCAATTTCTGGGAAAATGTAGATTTTTAATTTCTTTTTTTTTCCCCAGTTTCCATATGGATGGAGGCTGGATGGTGGAGATAGCTAGCCTTGAAGTCACAAAGAGTGGGTTCCTGTGCCATCTCACATACAATGGTTTGTGTAACCTTAGCCAAGTCACTTAACTTCTTGGCAATTCTTTAAGACTGAAATAAGCAGAGCAGGTTGACCATCTACATTGGTAAATGGAATTTCCTCACTGGGCATTTCCTATACCAATGAAATTACAGGTCCCAGTTCCTACTGCGATGACTAAAGATAAGAATAGCTAATATTTATACAGCACTTACTATGTGCAAGAACTACATTAAGTGATTTACAATTATTCTAATTTGATCCTTCCAACAAGTCTAGGAGGGAAGTATTATTATCATCCCCACTTTACAGATGAGGAAACTGAATCAAGCAGATTAAGTGACTTGCCCAGAGTCACACAGCTATTAAGCATCTGAGGTTGGATTTAAACTCATGTCTTCCTGACTTGAGATCCAGCACTCTTCTCTACTTTACCACTTAGCTGCCCCAGAAAGGAGATACATAAAATATAAGTAACTTAGGGGGGAGACATTTCAAAATGAGGCCTGTAGCTCTTCTGTTTGGTCAACATCTTAATATATTCATGGGCCCCGGCACCTACTAGTACAAGGTACCATTCATGTCAAACTTGGTGACTTAGTAGAAAGAGCATTGGAATTACATATGTAGTGCCATACCAATCAATCTACCAAAAAATTATTTTATAGAGCTAGAAAAAATAGTAGCAAAATTCATCTGGAAGAACAAAAGGTCCAGAATTTCAAGGCAACTAATGAAAAGAAATGCTAGGGAAGGTGGCCTAGCCATACCAGATTTTAATCTGTACTACAAAGCAGCAGTCATCAGAACTTCTTGGTACTGGCTGAGGAATAGAGCAGTGAATCAATGAAATAGATTGGGTACACAAGACTCAGTAGCCAATGACTATAGTAATCCACTGTTTGATAAACCTAAAGACCCCAGTTTTTGGGATAAGAACACACTATTTGACAAAAACTGCTAGGAAAACTGAAACATAGTATGACAGAAACTGGGCATAGACTGATATCTAACACCATACACCAAAATAAAGTCAAAACGGGTGCATGATCTAGGAATAAAGGTTGATACTGTAAGCAATCTGGGAGAGCAAGGGATAGTTTACCAGTCAGATCTATAGAGCGGGGAAGACTTCATGATGAAACAAGAGTTAGAGAACATTGAAAAATGCAAAATGGATAATTTGGTTATATTAAATTGAAAAGCTTCTGTACAAACAAAGCCAATGTTACCAAGATTAAAAGGGAAGTGGAAAATTGGGAAAGAATTTTTACAACCAGTGTCTCTGATAAAGGCCTCATTTCTAAAATATACAAAGAATTGAGTCAAATTTATAAGAATACAAGCCACTCCCCAATTGATAAATGGTCAAAGGATATGAACAGGCAGTTTTCAGAAGATGAAATCAAATATATATATAAGCATATGAAAAAATGTTTCAAATCACTAGTGTTTAGAGAAATGCAAATTAAAACAACTCTGAGGTACTACCTCTCACTGGCCAGATTTGCTAAGATGACAAAACAGCAAAATGATAACTGCAGGAGAGGATGTGGAAAATTTGGAACACTAAAGCATTGTTGATGGAGCTGCAAACTGATCCAGCCTTTCGGGAGAGCAATCTGGAACTATGCCCAAAGGGCTATAAATAAGTGTATACCCTTTGACCCAGCAATACCACTTCTAGGGTTATAATCCAAAGAGATCAGAGAAGTGGGAAGAGGACCTGCATGTACAAAAATATTTAAAACAGCTCTTTTTGTGGTGGCAGAAAATTGGAAATCAAGGGGATGCCCATCAATTGGGGAATGGCTGAACAAGTTGTGGTATATGAATGTAATGGAATACTATTGTGCTATAAGAAATGAGGAGCAGATGGACTTCATAATAACTTGGAGAGACTTACATAAACTGATGCTGAATGAGAAGAGCAGAACCAGGAGAAATTTGTACACAATCACAGACACATCGTATGTGTGATGACTACCTTCAATAGACTGGGCTCCTCTCAGGAATACAAGGTTATAGGACAACTCCAAAAGACTCATGATTGAAGGAAATATCCACATCCAAAGAAGGAGATGCAGAGTCTGACTGCAGATTGAAACAAACTACTTGCTGTGTTTCTTTTTCTTGTTTTGTTTTTTTTCCTCTTTCCCACTGATCATTCCATCAGTTACAATCCTTCGTTACAACCTGACTAATGATTAATGTGAAGATATTTGTAGATCCTGTATCCGCGTGCATGCCACCATGATGGGGTGAGGAGAGGGAGGGGGAGAAAAATCTGAAGCTCAAGGGACTGTGGAACTGAATGTTGTAAACTAAAAGTAAACAAACCAATTTAATCAAAAAATAAAATAAAATAAAATAAAGAAAGGGCATTGGCACTATTGATTCGAGAAATGCAAATCAAAACAACTTTGAGGTACCACATCTCACCAGTCAGATTGGCTAAGATGACAAAAGAGGAAAATGACAAATGCTGGAGAGGATATGGGAAAATTGGAACACTAATGCATTGTTGGTGGAGTTGTGAATTGATACAACCATTCTGGAGAGCAATCTGGAACTATGCCCAAAGAGCTATAAATAATTGCATACCCTTTGACCCCGTAATACCACTGTTGGGATTATATCCCAAAGAGATCACAGAAGTGGGAAAAGGACCCATATGTACAAAAATATTTATTGCAGCTCTCTTTGTGGTTGCAAAAAACTGGAAATATAGGGGATGCCCATCAATTGGGGAATGGCTGAACAAGCTATGGTATATGAATGTAATGGAATACTATTGTGCTATAAGAAATGGGAAG
>CM053581.1:421098344-421146087 GCA_028627135.1 Pseudochirops cupreus
TCTAAACTGGGTATCTTGCCACACAGGAGAGTAGGAGGGATGGGGATGAGAGGTGGGATGATGGGGGGGGGGAGGGCAGGGTCGGGGGGAAGGTTGATGGAAGTACACACTTCTGTAAAGGGAGAGGGACAGGGACAGAGTAGAGAATAGAACAAGGGGGGTGGGATAGAAAGGAGGGATATATAATCAGTCTCTCACAATATGCCCACTGTGGAGAGGTTCTGCGTAATTACACATGTACAGCCTGTATTTAATTGCTTGTCCTTCCAGTGGGGGTGGATGACGAGGGAGGAAGGGAAAGAATCTAGAATTTAAAGTTTTATAATCAAATGTTAAAAAAAATATGTATATGTATACATATATATACATATATACATATATATATAATTATTATTATTAACTGCATCCAACTGGGAATTAAGATACACAGGCACTGTGGTTGGGAGATCCATCCTGCCCTACCAGAAAGTCAGAGGGGTGAGAGGGAGGACATAGGAGAGAGCAGATTGGGGGAGGGGTTATATAGTGGGATGGCTGTTTTGAGGTGTTGGGTAGGGGAAAGATGAGGAGAAAATTTGTAACTCAAAATCTTTCGGAAAAGAATGATGTTAACAAGAAAATTAACTAATTAAATAAAAAGAAATGTTAGCTCAAAATCAAGAAATTTAAAAACTAGAAAATGTGAGATACTTTATAACAATCCTGGAAAATAAGTTGAGGAGAAAGCCCTTAAAAATCAGGGCTTAAAAGATACCTGGACACTCAAGAAATCATAGATTAAAACTGGCCAAAACTATTAGGTCCAAAGAGCTGAGTAAAGATAGAAAGAATCTACTAATCATCTCCTGAAAGAAACCTCCAAAGGAAAATAATTCTGGAAATATTATAGCCACAATTCAGAATTCCCCATGTCACATAAAAAAATACTATAAGTATCCAGAAAGAAGCAGTTCAAGTACCAAAGAACTATGATGAGAATCATATAAGACATGGCAGCTTCTACCATAAACAAGAGGAGATCCTGAAATGAAGGAAGAGGTGGGAGGCAGAAGGCATATATGAACCTCTCTGTTATCTGAAATGGACAAAGGAAAGTTAAAAGTTACACACACACACACACACACACACATACACACACACACACACACACACAGAGTTCTGTGTATAAATACATCAAACTAACAAGAAAACAAGTGAGGATGGGGCAGGGGGAGTATTAAAAGGAAAGGTACCAGGAAAGCAATAGTAGCAAGAGAAACACATTTCCTAATCCTGAAGGAGGGGATTAAAAGAGGAAAAAAAAGAAAAGAGGTAGTATTTAAACCAGGAGGGAAGGGTGCCCATCAATTAAAGACTGAAACGTGGCATATAAATGTGATGAAATATTACTATGTTTGTAAGAAATAATGAAAGACATGACTGCAGAGAATCCTGGGTAGTATGAACTGATGCAGAATGAACTGAGTAGAACCAAGGGAACAGATAACACAAGGACAACACTGTACAGAAAAATAACTCTGAAAGACTTGAGAATTCTGATCAATGTAATGACCAACTACATCTCCAGAGAATTTATAATGAAATGTGTTATCTACATCCTGACAGAGATGGTGTCAGACAACTTGCGTTCAACTTCCATTTCTTTCATTTATTACAAGGGCTTCATTTTCCTCTCCATAAAATGAGGGAGGTTGCACTGAATTATCTTGAAAGGTTCTACCTCTTGGGGTCAAGAATATGTGTTGTTTAAAAATGCAAAGGGAAAGAAAAATCTAGCAGCTGCTTGAATCAAACAGGTAGTGACAGGGACAGAGGCAGAAGATTTGGTATCAGGGTGATCAACAAGCCCAAGGCAGGAAGGTTTAGGAATTCAGAAAGGTGAAAGTCCTAGGACTAAATCCAAATGTCAACAGACCTGATCCCAGGCTAAATTTACTCTTCTTCAGGAAGGCCTAAGGCTAGACCTGACCAGCTCTTTTGCTTTAATTCAGATAAGCAAAACTGTTACTAACATATTAAATTTAATATGCACTTTAAAAATCTATGTAACAGAAGTTCACAGCTTTATATACAATTCTCTATTTCCATTATTTGTATGTTGAAATGTGTATTTTCTGAATTTTTTAAGTTCATCATTAAAAAAAGAAACAAAGAGTTAAGTTCTTTGAAGACAGAAATGGCCTAGCCTGTGTATTTGTGTCCCAGTGTATGCAGGCTAAACATATAATAAAATGCATTTTCATTCAATCTTTCTTTCATTTATTCATTCATATGGTGGCTTTGAAAATAAGTATCAAAAACTACCTTCCCTATTGTCAGTTCTAAAGAAATGGAATGATCTGCTATTGAGAGAAACAGAAGATAATACGGTAAATAGAATATTAGAACTGGAGTCAAGAGAACTGGGCAACCCTGGGCAATCACTTAATTTCTCCTCAGGGTCAGTTTCCTCATCTGTAAAATGAAGAGGTTAGCCCAGAGGACCTCTAAGGTCCCTTCCACCTCTTGATCTAAATTTATGATCCTCAGACAAAGGCTAACTGTGGGGCTCACTTAACCTCTCAGCCTCAGGCATCTCTCCAAGTTGGAGATGGTGAGTGCCCCCATCAATGAAATCACAGGTCCTTAAAGGTAGTTAATATTCACCCAGGATGATGTATTACAGAATAGGCATCTCATTCTTTGTAAGACTGCCTCAGATAAACTAAGGAAGATGGTCTAAATCAAGACCTGGTCTCTGGCAAACTGCTAAGAAAGTCTCCCTAATGCATAAAGAGCTTCAGGAGCTAAGAGATCCCAGAGTCATTGCTATACATCTGCCTGGCACACAGGGTATTGTCTGTAACCCCCTCCTTGCTTCTCTCAGCTTTATCTACCTTAAATATTTATTGCCCTAATAGGGAGAAAAGACACAAAGGAGGGGAAGGCAGTAGATTTCATTAAAAAAAAAAACTAGAGAAATAAATCAAAATCTAGAGAGGGCAGTGGATTATAGGTCTAGGGCTGAAAAGAAGCTTACAAGTCACCCAGTTCAACTCACTTTACAGATGAGGAAACTGAGGCCCAGGGAGATAAGGCAACTTGGGGTTATAAATCTGGAACCAAAAGGGACCTCAGAAGCCATGTAGTCCAACACACTTTACAGATAAAGAAACTGAGACCCAGAGAGGGGAAATCATTTAGAGATGTAGATCTGGAAGCAAAAAAGGACCTCAGAGGTCATTTATTCTAACACATGAGGAAACTGAGGCCCAGAGAGTTAAAGTTATCTAAGGTCATAAAGCAGGAACCAAAATGGAACCTTGGAAGCCATCTAATCTAACCCACTTTACAGATGAGGAAAGTGAGGCCCAGGGAAATGAGGTGACTTAGGCTCATAAATCTGAAGCCAAAAGGGACTACAAAAGTCATTATTCCAGTCCCTTCAAAAGATAAGGAACTTGAGTCTTGGGGGGTGCTTTGCCATGCTCATGGTCACACAGGTAGAAGGATTTGAACCCAGGACATAGAATCATAGATCTAGAGCTGGAAGACAACTCAGAGACCATCTAAAAACATACCTAAGTCCAGAGAGACCTGGTTTATTTCCCTACAAAACAGTAGAGATCACTTATCCTAAGGTCAATTGGTGGCAATAGCATTTATCCTGTCTTTATCCACAGACAGCACTGTTACAGCAAACCCTAAAATAAAGCATTATATAAATAGGAAATGTTATTCACCTCTCTGAGCCTCAGTCTCTCCATCTGTCAAGGGAAGAAGTCAAATCTGATGCTCTCGACGGTCCCTGCCAGCTCTGGTTTTCTGACCCTGACTCAGATCCAAATCTTTTTTTTTTACATTGTCTGTATGTTTCCTCTCCTGTAAAATGAGGAATATGGACTGTATGACCTCTGAGGTTCCTTCCAGCTCTAAATCTATGATGAGACAACTTCTCCAAGTTTCGTTTTCTTTCTGTAGTTTCAAGACTGAAATATACTGCCCTTGCTTCAGTCATTATTACAGGCTGAGTGTCATGATAGGAAGGGAGGGGCAAACAAAAAAAGAATTAAAACCCTCTCCCTGTCCTCAAAGGGCTTGCACTCTAGTTAGGGAGAAGATGATAACAAGTATCTGAACAAAATGGTTCGGTTTTGTTTCGTTTTTAATCTGACCAAAGAAAGCATAAACTGCTAAAAATACAGAGGTGGCAGAGATTATTGTCAACTCAATCCAGACCTACTGGGTGCAGGGTACCTACTGTGTGCTGGCACCATGCAAGGTGCTGGGGACTCAAACAAAAACAAAACAATCCTGGCTCTCAAGGAGTCTACACAGATAAGCAACACAATGCAAAGCTATTTCAAGCAGGAGAGATAGCTCACAACTGGGGGCTTTGTACTTGAGTTTGACTTTGAAGGGAGCCAGGGATTCTAGGAGGAAGAGAGGACATTTCAGGTTTGGGGAACCATCTGTGAAAAAGCACAAGGAATGTCATGTACTGGGAACTTAAAAAGGACAATTTTGGATTCTGCATCCTACCTTCCTAAGGCTTCCTTCAAGGATCAGCTCAAATCCCACCTTGGGCAGGAGGCATTTACTACCCACAATCCAGCTCTCCCCCAACTTTCCCAGTGCCTTTTCCCTAAAGAGATTACCTTGGTCTACTCCATGTATCTCTCAATGTAGATAACCTCTCCATTCAAATGTGAGCTACTTGTGGGCAGGGACAGTTTTTTTTTTTACCTTCCTTAGCAGCTCTAACACTTCACACATAATTAATAAACACTTAGGAAATGCTTGTTGACTGATAGGAATATGAAATTACTGTAAACAGAAGGGGAAGCCAAGTTGATTTTGCATTTTATTCTAAAGGTAACTGGGAACCATTGAAGGAGCCATTGAGGTGAAGATGGTAAAAGGACGATTATAAAGGAAACTCAGAAGTCAATCAACCCTCTCATTTTACAGATGAAGAAACTGGGGTCCAAGGAAATGCAGTAGTTTCCCCCAAGGTCACATAGGGAGTAAGAGTCGGAAGCAGAATCTCTGTCTTCAAATCCAGGATCTCTGTCTTCAAAAGTAACTCTCCACTCGTATGGAGAGAGAGAAGAGAGAGAAAACCATAGAAGCAGGGAAATGAACATGAGTAGTAGGCCATTGCTGTCATCTAGGAAAGAAGTTATGAGGCTTTAGCTGAAAACTTGGGTAACAAGAGAAAGAAGGTGATACCCCCAACAGAAACAAGTAAGTTTAGGGCAGAGATGGTGTGGGGGAGTGGGACATTAATAACAGGCTCTCTTCTGGATAGCCTAAGTTTGGGAGGGACAGGAGCCTAGACTTCAAGGATATGGACTGGTGGGGTATCTACCTTTTTCTTTAAAAGCTCCAGGGAAGAACTTCAAAGCATAGATGCCACAACACTCATCATTCAGTTCTGACCAGTCAAAAATATTATGTTTTCCGCTATACTTCCACTTTATTCCACTCTCCTCTTTTCAAAAATAAACAAAACTCTTCAGTACCCTCAATGTTTTACTAGGATTTCTCCAGTTTAAGTGTAATTCCGGGGTTCTAGAGGAAATCCAGGAGCTTTTTACATCACCTACCCCAAATATCACGTTTTACAGATGAGGAAAATGAGATATAGAGAGGTGAAGAGACTTGTCCAAGATCACATAGACTTTCTGAACCACTATCATAGACTTAGAGTAGTTAGGAACTTTGCAGGTCACCTAGTCCAGTTCCCACATTTTACAGAAGAGGAAACTGAGGCTCAGGGAAATTAAAATGACTTGCCCCATAGATAGTGAGGCTGAAACAAGATCTGAAGCCAGTTCTTCTTTGCCCCTAAGAACAGCACTCTCTTTGGCTTTGGTCCTTTTTTTTTCCTACTTGCCTTACCCTTGCACAAACGCATATGCTCCCCGAAATAGACTGAGCCCTTCCTCACCTGATGTATGGAAGGAAGGGGTTGACATGTCCAAAGAGCACGGCGATCACATAGGAGATGATGAAGGCAGCGGAGGACCAGGTTACCAGGAGGAAGGGGACAAAGGCCATCCCTTTCAGGAAGCACAGCATCCTGCCGTCGAGAGCGGGCTAGGGGGCAGCAGGGCCTGGTACCAGAGGTGGTGCTGCGGTGCCCGTGACTCCCGCGGAGACTGGACATGTGCTGGGGCACGGCGGGTGGCAGCGGTAGAGGCAGCAGCAAAGGCAGCAGCAACAGCACCTTGGGGGCAGGCGGGGACAGGCAAGCCGACGCGCGGACGCGGAGAAGGAGCAGGAGAAGGAGGACAAGGAGGAGGAGGAGGAGAAGGAGGAGGAGGAGGAGGAGGAGGAGGAGGAGGAGGAGGAGGAGCAGGAGGCGCTGAGCTAGCCCCGGGGCAGTACTAGCCCTGGCGGGACGGGAAGAGAAGAAAGAGTGGAGCTAGGTGGCAGTGGATGGCACAGAGGGGCAGACAGACTGGCACGCTAGCAGGGTGAAGGCCGAATGGTCCAGAAGGGGGTGGGTAGGGAATAGTTGCGAAAGGGGGTGAAGTCACAAAGCGGTCGCCCCCAGCTGGGGGCGGGCCAACTTTGCACCGCCTCCTTCCAAATTCCCAGCCCCGGGACGCGCCGAGTTGGAAAACGGTTCCTTTCACTTTTGTTTCTCGCACTTGCTTGGGCTAGCCAGGACAGGGGTGGGGTCAGTGATTTCCACCCCCACCCCCCACCATGGGGGCAGAGTCAAGGTTACGGCCCCCTCCCCTAACTCTTGTAGCCCTAGGGACCCCAAGTCCAACCCCTGAAATTTCCTACCTGGGGTCCCGTCGGTCTTGCGCTGTGGATGCTAATAAGCTAAACTTTGACCTTCAAGGGTACTCACGCCCCGACGTGACCCCTGGCTCTGTTTGGTCCCCTCTTAAAACTCCTGTGAATTCAGAGGGTCTAGCCTTTGACTCTCGGGGCACCCCCACTCCACGCACACATCCAGACGAGCGCATCTTGGGGCCCCAGCTTCTGCTGCTGCGCCCCCTTGAGATCCCTTGTGGGTCGCATGCTCAGCCTTTGATGCCCATGGGTACCCCATCCCCATTCGCACACTCAGGCGGTAGCAACTTAAGGCCCCACATTCTGCACCTTCCTTGGACCTTCTCTGAGATCTCTTCTAGATCCTGAGGGCCTGGCCTTTGACCCTCAAGGGACCCGATGACAGCTACATGATTACCTCAGACCCTGCTGCCCCTCCACCTTGGCTCTCTCCTTAAGTCTTCTGTGGATCCTGAGGGTCTGGCCTTTGATTCTCAAGAGTTCACTCCACCCCCATCCCCTCAGGCTACCCTGGGCGCTGCCCACCAGGTAACTACAGGCTGTATGAGGCAAGTGGGGAGTGGGCCAGGTCAGTCTCCACACATCTTGGTAATCCTTCATCTGGGAGTCTGGATAAGGAATCTTGTTGACACTGGGACAAACAATTCACCTCTCAGAGTTATGCTTTCTCTCTAAGCTGAAGAATAGTTGTTGATGTCCATTGGTGCTTTGGAGTTTTTTCATTTTAATTGTAAATTGGATAAATGGTATTTTATTTTTTTCCAATTATATGTAAAGATAGTTTTCAACATTCATTTTTTTGTAAGATTTCCAGTTCAAATTTTTTCTCCCTCCCTCTCATGCCCCTCCCCAAGACGGTAAGCAATCTGATATAGGTTATACATGTGCAATCATGTAAACATATTTCCACATTAGTCACCTTGCAAAAGAAGAAACAGAATAAAAGGAAAAAAGCCACAAAAAAAAGTGAAAGTAGTCTGCATCTATCTGTTTTCAGACTCCATAGTTCTTTCTCTGGATGTGGAGAGCATTTTCCAGCTGGTGTTCATTATTGGAAGACAATTCTCTACACTTCTGAAATCACAGGTCAGAATCACACTCAAAATAAAATTAATAGGTTAATAGATTAGGATTTAGAAGGGACCTTAAAGGTCCTCTCCAAACCCTACACTGTCAAAGATAAGAAATTTGATATTTTTTAAATGTACTTCTATTCATTGATTTTTTTTTCCTAGTGCAGAAAAAGATTAGATTGTTTTTTCTGAATCCCATATAGAAGGCAGGACTCTTGAGTCCCTGTTAGGGCCCTCTGAAGACTGGCTTTGTAGTTAGTGTGGTATGGTGGGAAAAGCACAGCATTTCCAATCAGAGGACCTGGGTTCAAATCCTGTTTCTCCCATTCACTGTGTGATCTTGGACAAGTCATTGATACTCTACTTCATTTTAGACTAGATGACCTTTAACATCCTTTCCAGCTGAGTCATCTGTGTGATCTTAAGCAAATCATTGTTTGTATGTTTCACCTTCCTCATTTGTAAAATGAGGGATTTTGGTTACATATCTTCTAAGGTCCTTCCCTTCCAGTTCTAAGTCAATGCTCCTATGAACCCTGAGCTGAAATCATATTTTATTTGTCACGTTAATTTGTGGTGCCTCAATGATTCATGTTCACTACTAACAAAAACATTGACTGTATCTCTGGATAATTATTGCATACTCTAAACCTCATCTCTGCTTCTGGGAAAGTTGTTAAATCTTCGTTTGAGATTTACAAAATCTAACCAATGGCCACATGATGTCTCATGTCCATTAAATATACAAACCCAACTTCCCCAATGAACTCAAAAAGAGAAATTGGGGATCGAAAAACCTTTTTAAAAGAATATACATTTAATTCATTCAACAAGCATTTGTTAAATACCGAATATATGCCAGCAACTGGGGAGACAAAAGACAAGTATTTTTTTAAAATATACTTTATGAAAAGCTGTTTAAGTAAAGGTATCCTGTGACATTAAAAAAAAAAGTTAGTTGGTGATTTCAAGGAAGGCATCATTGAGTAAAATTAGTCCCAGACTAAGAGGGCTGGGGGAAGTAGTGGAGAAAGCTTTGGACTTGGAGTTGAGAAGCCCAGGGCAAATAAGAGGTGAAGCAGACAGTATGTGGAGTCTGAAGTCAGGAAGAATCATCTTCCCGAGTTCAAATGTGACCTCTGGCCCTTATTATCTGTGTGACCCTGGGCAAGTCATTTAATTCTGTTTGCCTCAGTTTCCTCATCTATAAAATGAGCTGGAGAAGGAAATGGCAAACCACTCCAGTATCTTTGTCAAGAAAACCCCTAATACGTGTTGGAGAATTAGAAACAACTGAACAACAACAAGTTTAAATACCACCTGAGACACTTGTTAACTCTGTGACGAACTGTGGGCAAGCCTAAGTTTCCCTCTGAGCCTGTTTCCTATTCTTTAAATTAAGTTATTAATAACATCTATCTTATAGGACTGTTGTAAGGATTAAAATGTAAATTTAGGAGGTCCATCCAGATAGATAAGATAGATAAAGAATGTCTTTTGCCTAGATTTCAACATAAATTTTAAATTCATTGTTTTTTCAATAACAAAAGTCAATTTTCTCTCTTTCCATCCCCTCCACCATTGCGAAAACAAATCACCAACACCAGGGTAGCTAATACGCATACTCAAGAAGAAAAATTCTCACATTGACCATGTCCAAAAATTATCTCGTTTTGTTTCCTCAATCTATCACCTCTTTGTCAGGAGGTGATAGCTTGTTTTGTCGTTGGTTTTCTGAAATTATTGTTGGTTGTTGGGTTGATCAGAGTTTTTCAAAGTTGTTTGTCTCTATGATATTATTAATATATAAATTGTTCTCCTGGTTCTGCTCACTTCACTCTGTGTCAGTTCATACAAGTCTTCTCAGATTTCACTGAAACCATCCCTTTTGTCATTTCTTATGGCACAACAGTATTTCATCCTATTTGTATACCATAATTTGTTCATTGATACCCCCAAAATATGGACACTCCACCTTAATTTCCATTTCTTTCCTATTACAAAAAGAGCTGCTATAAATATTTTTGCTCATGTCCTTTTTCTCTGTCTTTGTTCTCTGTGTTAAAGGCCTAGCTGTGATGTGGCTAGGTCAAAGGGTATGACACAGTTTAATAACTTTGGGGGTACCAAATTGCTTGCCCAATTCACAACTCAAGCAACAGTGCATTAATATATGCCTGTTTTCCCACAGTCCCTCCAACATTTGTCATTTTCCATTTTTTTCAGCTTTGCCAATCTGATAGGTATGAGGTTGTCTCTTGGTTGCTTTAATTTGCAATTCTTTAATTATTAGTGATTTGGAGTTTACATTTTATCATAAAAACAATAGAGAGCCGCTGGAATTTATTGAGGAGAGTAACACCTTCAGAACCACACAAGGGAAATCATTTTGTTAGCTGTGTGGAGGATAGCTAGGAGAGAGAAAAGACTTGAGACAGGGAGACTGATGGGAAGTCATTGAAATCATTCAGGCAGCAGTTGATAAGGGCTACTGAGGTGGTAGCTGTGTGAGAGAAGAGGCTCCAGATGTGGGAGATATTTTAAAAGTAAAAACAAATGGTGAGATTTGGCAACAGATTGCAAGTGTGGGGTCAGGCTAAGAGGAACTGAAGATAAAACAGAGGTTACAAAACTAAAAGAATGACAGACAGAAAGAGGGAAGTTTGGTAAAGGAAAAGACTTTGGGGGAAAGAAAATGAGTTGTGCTATGGACATGTTGAATTTGAGGTGCGTATGGAATGTTCAGTTTGAAATGTCTACTAGGCTGTTGCTAATTCAGGACTGAGGCTCAGGAGATAGCTTCTGCCTTATTACATTAAGAAGGGGATGACTAAGAATAGAGATCTCAAATTATGCAAAGATTTGTCAAAGAGATATAAGAATCTCAATGAGTCCCAAAGAAGGGACTTTCAATTACTGCAAATAAAGGAGTGGTTGGTTAGAACTCAAGGAGTTGATTTGGCTCATTGATGATTTTTGAAGGAACCCAAAGCACTATATAAATGTTAGTAAATATAAATACTCTATATTGGTCTTAAATACTGTTGCAGCCGCACATACCTTGCAGACCCAAGGGCCAGCCTTGGATTGCTCTCGGGAGGGATTGAGGAGACCAGAGACAGGAGAGGTTTGCAGCTTGTAGTTTATTCCAACATGGCCACTACCAATAAGCAAGCAAGCTACTATATTACTGTAAGTTAAGTATGATTCATGTGTGACCACCTCATGCACAGGGGGTGAAGGCCAATGAGGAGACTCCAAACCAGTGATGTCAGCAGCTGTCCGAGAAGTGAGTGGTTTCTTTCAAAACATCCTTGAGAACAACAACTTCACTGTGGGTCTTGGCACCTCCTTATCTCCAAGGAGTACACAGAGCAGTCTTGGGACTGAGAGGCCCAGAGACAGCTCTTAGATTCCTGTGAGAAAGAAAGTGCCTTTTCCTCATACTGACCCCTGCATCTCCCCCTTTCTGTTATGGATAGTGCCAGGTGAGTATCAACCTGAATCATTGCTAAGTTCTTATAAAGCAATTTAAACATTAAGCCAAATAGAGGTGGGCCATAAAGCAATAATATGTCCACTGCTATTGCTAATGCCAGCCAACTATGGGGCTGCAGCCACCATGGAGAAGTAGGGTCATCAAAACCATTTCAATATATCTTCCGCTGTTTTGTCTGGATTAAGGTCAGTTTGTGCTACTCGATTAATTTCATGGGCCAAATTCTACAAATCATCAATATCTGAAGTTATAGTACTGTTTAGGAACAAACCATTCAGGTGATTCCTAATTGTAGTCCAATTATACTTTGGAGTAGCATTGTCCCATTGCAAAGAGGTAACACATATCATCTGATACCGATAGTCACACAAGTATGGATACAAAGAAATAATACAATAATCAATACAGGCAAAATATGTAAAATCATAGACATCAAATTAAAAGGAAATAACTTAAACAATGTTAACAGTAATGTGTTGGCAATGTTCCTGGATCAATTTCAAAACAATGATGATTTTGGGTGTTTACTGATATAATTTGTAATATTTGAATCATACCAAGCCCCAAGAAGTCAGGCATGTACTTTGTCCCCAAAACATTAGAATCAGAGCTAATATATGGTAAAGGAGTTACATAACTATATGTATATACATAATCATATCTAAGTAACAGTTGAGTTTAAAAACTTTTAACTCGTAACCTAAAATACAATACTAATGGCTCTAATACATTGATCTTATACAAAAAGTCCTTATCTAATATCATGTAGTGTCTTAACAGCTATAGAAACATTTTATGAAAGTCCATTAACATGTTGTACAGTTACTTGTATTCTTCTAAGTAGAAAAATTGTAGACACAGTGGTTGAAATTATGGTGAGAGTACAATAATAGTAGGGCAGTGAGTCTAGGAACAAGGAATCTGACAAGGATAATAAGTCTAACAATAAGTTTGACAATAAAATAAGTGTGACAATAATAGGACTGTATCCCCCGCTTTTTTAAAAGAGCAGAAATTCCAGGCAGTGTATATCCCCCTGACAGATGACACTAAACATGAGTTAAAATTAGTTAGAAAAGGCAAAAAATATGCATTAAGAGCACAATTAATACAAGTAATATTCCATACGTAGGGATAAGTGCAGAAATAATTACATAGGTTTCAAGCTAACATTCTCTGCCAATTTATTTACAAATTGAATAGTTTATATTTCACCCAGTAAGGAAATAGCAGAAATGGTTGTTGATATTAAGAGGGAAGCTATGGCAATCAGTCCCATGATTAAAAGTCCAGAAATTACTTTTTTCTAAAGAGGATAGTACCACAAAGTAAAGGTAAATTAAACAGGTAATAGTCCATTGGAAGGTGGTATTATCTTGTGAAAATGCGAAATTCCAAGTCACTTCTTTTTGGGTTGTCTTTATGCAAGGGGTCTCCCGATCCTTTTTCTCTGAATTCTCGGTATCTGGAAGATGGGTCGTGGAATTCCATGCTTGTATTCCCACAGCAGCATCTGATAAAAGAAAATAAACAAAGCTTCTCCCCCCAATAGTTACTCAGTTCTTGTTTGGGGAATTCTCCACAGGGAGTGTGTACATTTTCAAACTGTGTTTCTGCTGGTGCATACCTATTTTTATTGATGCTTAAAAAATTTAAAGTATATAAGGCAGTAGTTAATTGCCTTTGTGGTGTATTGGTTTAAATTCCTCCTTTTTATTTTTGTAAATAGGTTTTACTTATATGAAAGCTGGGGGTAGGGGACAGAATGTCAAGTTTGAGTAATAACTATGTCAGTTTGCCTAGAATGAAAAAGACTAAGGTTAAAAGGGTGTAAGGGCCCTCCCAATTACCTGCAGGTGTTTTCCACATAACCTGCTTTTGTTTTTCATTGCTGTACCACCGTCCCATTTCGAGCTTATGTTTCTGATTCTCTCTGAGCTGTTTCATAGCCGGGGTCAGATCAGTTGCATCAAATTTCAGATAATTCAAAGTATACAATATTTTATCAATATGTAATTGCCTACTAGGTCCACCTCCCCCTTTCTGTTTTTGGAGATATTCCTTTATAGTGTGATTGGCCTGTTCAACCATCGCATGCCCAGTAGCTCCAGTCAAGAAAGTGGACATAGCAGAAGAAGTATAGGCTGGACCATTATCAGTTTTAATGGCTGCATATTAAATCTTACAGAATGACAACTTAGTCTCACACACTCATTCTCACAAAGATACATAAACAAAGCAGAGAGACACAGAAAATAACAGAATGGATCCAAAAGTTCATATAGAGTTTGTAGGAGATCTCCTGAAGAAATTAAACATTAGCTGGCTCTCCAGATAGTAACAAAAGCCAGGTAGGACTTACTTGATAATATTAGAGACATCTGCATCACACTGAAGTACTCAAGCCACTACTGGCACTTTCATTTCTGATGTTAAACATATCGTTAATATATTCCATAGAAAAAAGGCAGAGATTGGGAAATGCTGGAATCCCTATTCCATTAGTCTCTCACTCCTCTCTCTCCTGGCTGGTTCCCAAATTATCGAATAGGGGCAACATTCCAAGAATCCTTGGAAATGACTGTTAATGATAAATATTCCTTTTTCTTTCATTATACATAGGAGGACTTTCTCATATGTTTCTCAGCTAGACTGTTTAATCTCCTTCGATGACACTGTACATCCCTCTTGCTTTTTCTCTTGCCTCCAGTGCCCCTCCTCCTTACTACTGAGCTGTTCACGGTCTCTACCTTGCCCGGTATCATGTATGGCTAAAGTTGAGAGATCAGGATACAAAGATCTACAAACAGGTGGGGGTGGCTGAGGCCACTCTTCCTCTCTCTCCAGGGATGGATCCCTGCTTGGGCCGCTCTCACCAGACAGGGATGGACCTGTTTGAGCGTGGGCAGGAAAAGTTCTAACCTCCCTCTTCTCACCTCTAAAGGCATCCTTTACTAGGTGGTAAATTGTGAAGTCTATGCCATGGACTTCTCTAGGACAGGTCTTATCAAAAGATGTCAGTTGCTCCCCCAAGACCTTCCACTTAAGCTCATAACATCCTACTTCAGGGAGCCATGGTGAAACCTTATGGGCCAAGTCAATGAATTTCCTAATGTCCTTAAGCTTCACAGTTGCTCCTTGATTCTTTATGCACTTATAAATTGCCCTAACATAAGTTTCTCTATTCCCTAGCCTAAATGTGGTCATATTTTATCCTATAGTTACTCACTGTTCTCCGAGTCCTGCCAGCTCTGGAAACTGCACAATCAGACTCAGGAGTCCACTCCTGGATCCTCTCAAACCAGAGGGGTCGTACCCTGAGAGTCTCAGTCTCGGGGCACAGTGGCATGATCTGGGGCCCTTTTCCCCATCCCTGTTCGGGCACCAGTTGTTGCGGCCGCACCCACCTTGCAGAACCAAGGGCCAGCCTTGGATTGCTCTCGGGAGGGATTGGGGAGACCAGAGACAGGAGGGGTTTACAGTTTGTAGTTTATTCCAACATGGCCACTACCAATAAGCAAGCAAGTTAGTATATTACTATAAGTTAAGCATGATTCATGCGTGACCGCCTCGTGCACAGGGGGTGAAGGCCAATGAAGAGACTCCAAATCAGTGATGTCAGCAACTGTCCAACAAGTGAGTGGTTTCTTTCAAAACATCCTTGAGAACAACAACTTCACTGTGGGTCTTGGCACCTCCTTATCTCCAAGGAGTACACAGAGCAGCCTTGGGACTGAGAGGCCTAGAGGCAGCCCTTAGATTCCTGTGAGAAAGAAGATGCCTTTTACTCATACTCATATCCTGCAGAATACAATCAATATAGAATGCCAAAAATGATAAAAATGAATGATTTTCTATATAAGAAAATTTAAAAATGCATTCCATTGAATTGATATCACCTGACTGGTAGTAAGTTTAGTTTCATGTTTTAGATACATGATATTGTGTTTGTTATTATTGTGGTTCTTAAATTTTTTTTCTTATATTGTGATATTTGGGAAACTATTGAATCAGAAATGCTATTATAAAACTAATTTTTATTTTTTAATCTGGATGCTGTTAGATTATGAATTAAGCAGTTAAAAGAATATGATAAAAATGTTGAAAAACTGTTCAATATTTAATGGGGTACATATAAAATGTGTAATAATAATAATAATAACTTACTATTTTGGGGAAAAGTAGTAAAAATCTCTTTGAGTTATCATTTTCTGTGAGGTTCCTTGGAACTTTCTGTTCACACAGGGTCAGAGGATTTTATCAGCCCTGCTGATAGTGTGTAATAAAATTCTAAACTGCTGAAACGAGGACCAAGTCCCAGCTAAAATGGGGAAACTTACTGGTTAGCTGATAGTAAAGAGTGAGTGTTATCTGATAGATTATTTGAACATCACTTGTGAAAATTATGAAACCATATCTATTAATGAATAATAAAAGTTGTGTTTTTGAGCCAACTTAGTAACAATAGATCCTAGATTCACAGATTTCAATCTTGCCTTCAGCGTGAATAAGTGATAGAGATTGGAGGCTTGATATAGTCAGCATTATTCTGGCAGTTTTGAGTCAACTATCATGGATTCACTGTATATGTGAAACTCCAGAATGTGATTAGTCCTAATTTATTAAAGAAATGTTCTTATATTTGCTCATTTTTATGTAGCTTAATATATTTTTTAATATTTTATTTTTTCCTAATTACATTTAAAAACAATTTTAACATTTTTTTTTAATTTTGAGGTCCAAATTCTCTCCCTCACTCCTTTCCTTCCACCCTCATTGAGAAGGCAAGCAATTTGATATAGATTATACAGGTGCAGTCACACAAAACATTCCCATATTAGTCATGTTCTGAAAGAAAACAGAGACCAAACAAACAACACAAGCACAAAAAAAAAATAAAGTTAAAAAGTATACTTTGATCTGCATTCAGACTCCATCAGTTCTTTCTCTGGAAATGGATAGCTTTTTTCATCCTAAATCGTTTGAAATTCCCTTTCATCATTGTGTTACTGAGACAGCTATGTCACTCACAGCTGATCATCTTATAATCTTGCTGTTATTGTATGCAGTGTTCTCCTGGTTCTGCTCATTTCACTTTGCATCAGTTCATATAAGTTTTTCCAGATATTTCTGAGAGCATCCTGCTTGTCATTTCTTATAGCACACTACTATTCCATCACAATCATATACTGTGACTTTTTTTGACCATTCCCCAATTGATGGGCATCCCCTCAACTTCCAATGCTTTGCTACCACAAAAAGAGCTGCTATAAATATTTTTGTACATATAGGTGGTTTTCCCTTTAGTTTTTAAAAATTTCTTTGGTGGTATTGGTGGATCAAAGGGTATGCTCAGTTTTATAGCACTTTTTGGCACAGTTCCAAATTGTTCTCCAGAATGATTGAATCAGTTCACAACTGTGCCAACAGTGTATTAATATCTCAACATTCCCACATTACCTTCAACATTTGTTATTTTCTTTTCTGACATACTTGCCAATCTGGTAGGTGTGGGGTGGTTCCTCAAAATGTTTTTTAATTTGTATTTCTTTAATCAATAATGATTTAGAGCATTTTATATAACTATAGATAGTTTAGATTTTTTTATCTGAAAATTGCCTGTTCATATCCTTTGGCCATTTATCAATTGGGGAATGGTTCTTATTTCTATAAATTTGACTTAGTTTTCTATATATTGAGATATATATTTCTATATATTGAGATGTTTATATATATATATACACACACACACACACACACGCACACACACACACATACACACACACATATATATATAAATTGATAACTAAAGAAAGTGAAATAATTTTCCTATTTTGAAGTATCCGTCTGATCATTTTAAGGGACAGAAAGACTCATTTTCCAAGTTAAATACTCATGGATCCTTTTAAGATTCTTCCTTAAGCCTGTTGATGGCAGTGTCTGTATCAGGAAAGGGTAGAAAGAGTATGTGATATGTAAAAACTGAAATTCTCTAAGTTTGGGTGAATTATGGGTTCTTATTTTGAAGTTCTTCTTATAGCTGTGTTAATAGGATCAGAACCATAAGGCTTGAACTGGTTTTCACCACATGAAGTAATTATTGGAAAACCAAATTGAGGAGACTGTACTAAATTATAATGAGGCTTGTTACTGGCAGATTTTAGGAGAATTACATAGGAATCTCTGCAAATGATCAGAGAAGCAGATGTACTAGGAGAAGCCCTTTTCAGAGGTGCCCTGAAAATAAGACCTATTCTAGAATATCCAAAGAAAGATGTTTCTAGGGACAAGACAACCACCTGGGACATCTAGGACTCAAGATGATGACAAAATGGATATTGGGAGTGTTTTACCAGGTTATGAAGAGACTTGGTATATTATTTTATATTTATGATTATTATTGTAATGCTTTGGCTTTTTACTGAGTTTCCTTGGTTACCTTGGTGACATGTAAATCTCCCTTCTCAAATTAGTCCATGGTGAATTCTCTAAGCAGTTTGATCTGTAACCTGACTTAGTTTACCTATAGAGTCTGTTTAACAAGGTTTGTTTCTTTAGGGGATGTATGAGATCATGACTCTGCTTGTGCTCTTTCCTCCTTTTACCCAAGCCTTTTGATGCTCCTTAGGGTAGGCTATTATTCCATCTAGAAAGCCCTAATAAAGTTTTTAAATAAGTGATCCTGGGGGCTTAGAATCCCAGAATCAAAAGGGGGAGGGGCTACATTAAAAAATAGCACAAGTAATTCCATTTCGTCTTTACCTACCATTTTGTAAAGTTAAGTTCCAACTTCTTGTAAGTCACTTAATCATGGGAAAGTAACAAGACTACCACCTTCCTTATCTCAGTGTTTCCGAAATTCCTCCACCAATAAGAAACCAGGTATCTCAATCCCTGTAATCATATTTTTCCACTCTTTTCAATGATATAATAACTGTAGAAACCAATGTTTTGGGTCCTTTGTGCTACTGAGAACTGGGGTTTGTTTCTGCAGCTACATGAATTGCTAAAAAAAAAAAAATAAAACTGTTGCCTGGATGTGGCTACTCCACGTGTATCTTGATTGCACTGCTGGATTGCTGGATATATAATCTGTGAGTCATCTTCATAAAGATGACATCATTAAACCAATGGAACCTGATGAGGTCATTGAGAAAGAGTATAGAAGGAAAATAGAAGAGGGCCCAGGACAGAGCCTCGGAGGACCACAGTTAGGTTCCATGACATGGATGATGGAAACAGAGGAATGATCAGACATATAGGAGGAGAATCAGGAGAGAGTAGTGGCAAAAAACAAACAACCAAACAAAACCCGGCGGAGATAGCATAGTGGTCAATAGTGTCAGATACAAGGGAGAAGTCAGGAAGGATGAAGACTGAGGAAAAGACCGCCAGTTCTAGCAAATAACATAAAGCCAGTTTGTTTATAAAATCATGGGATTTAACCAGCACAGTGCTTGGCATATAGTAAACACTTAATAAACGTATGTTGTGTTCAGATTATTGGTGGAGCTTATGACCACTTATTTTGCTGAACTCTATGCTTATGGTGTTTTGTTTTTCTTACTTTCTTAATGTACAGGTTGGGTGGGAGGAGAGGAAGAGATGGGACAGAGAAAAGTCACTTAAAAAGAAAATAATATAGAAATTTTAAAGTAGAATATTTATGGAATGATTTGTTTTCTGGAGTATCAAAATTTAGATCTGGAAGAGACTTTCCAGCCTCCTCCTCTAATTTTAAAGATTAACTATCAGGAGGCAATGAGAGGTTAGTCCAAGGTCACACAAGGATTAAGTAGCAGGGCTAGTATTTGAATTGAGGTTCTCTAACACTGAATCTAATAATGTGTCTCTCCCATTACCAAATTGTAAAATATATAATAATTATGTATTTATAATTTATAGAGTTCCATTAATCTTACACCTAATAACAATATATATGTGTATATATATATATATATATATATATATATATATATAGCTTGCTTTACATAGAAGATGCATTTCTTAAAATTGTATGTGAATTCAAATTTTGTAAATGAAATTGCTTTTATTTACCATAAAATAACTCAGATTTTTCCATGTCTTTGGAACATAGTATAAGGAACAAAGCATTTATTAAGCACTTACTATGAGCTAAGTTCTAGAAATGCAAAAATAAGAAAATAAGACAGTTCCTAAATTATACTCTGAAGTGGGGAGAGGTAGTATCACAACTCAAGAGGTGGTTTGGAGATAGCTTAGAAGTGTCTATGGAAGTCTGGTTCTGGGCAGGATAAGTTCAAAGCTCAGCAATTAGAGCCCAGGATGACTCTATAGGGAGAACTCAAGATTCTGGTGGGAGGAAGATGAAGAAAATAGTTGAAGTGCAGGAGGCAATGGCCAGAATTTTATTTTATTTTTAAAATTAATTTGTTTGTTTACCTTTAGTTTACAACATTCAGTTCCACAGTCCCTTGAGTTTCAAATTTTCTCCGTTTCCCTCTCCTCTCCCCCCTCATGGTGACATGCACTCAAATATAGGATCTACGAATATCTTGACATTAATCATTAGTCAGGTTGTGAAGAAGGATTATAACCAATGGAATGATCAGTGAGAAAGAGGAAACAAAACAAAACAAGAAAAAGAAACAGAGCAAGTAGTTTGTTTCAATCTGCATTCAGACTCCACAGCTCTTTTTCTGGATGTGGATATCTCTTTCAATCGTGAGTCTTTTGGAGCTGTCTTATAACCTTACATTGCTGAGAGGAGCCCAGTCTATTGAAGTTAGTCATCACACATACAATGTGTCTGTGATTGTGTACAGATTTCTCCTGATTCTGCTCTTCTTGCTCACCATCAGTTTATATAAGTCTCTCCAGGTTATTATGAAGTCTGTGTGCTTGTCATTTCTTATAGCACAGTAGTATTCCATTACATTCATATACCACAACTTGTTCAGCCATTCCCCAATTGATGGGCATCCCCTTACTTTCCAATTCTTTGCCACCACAAAAAGAGCTGCTATAAATATTTTTGTACATATGGGTCTACCTCCGACTTCTCTGATGTCTTTGGGATATAACCCTAGAAGTGGTATTGCTGGGTCAAAGGGTGTGCACAGCCCTTTAGGCATAGTTCCAGATTGCTTTCCAGAATGGTTGGATCAGTTCACAACTCCACCAACAATACATTAGTGTTCCAATTTTTCCACATAATGGCCAGAAATTTATAAAGGTTTTTTCAATCATATAGCATTTCAGGCTTACAAAGCAACTCTTCCCAATTGTGGGAAATGGATTTAATAAATATTATCATCCCAATAATTGTATTACTTATCATTTGCATGACACTCTAAGGTTTACAAAGTGCTTTACATATATTATCTCATTTGATCCTGGAAGTCAGGGCTATTATTTTTTCCATTTTAGAGATGGAGAAAAGTGAGGGTCATGGAAGTAATAGAAAGGATAGAGAGCTGGCCATAGAACCAGGAAGACCTGAGTTCTACTTCTAACACATACAGGCTGTGTGACCTTAGGCAAGTTGCGTATCCTGTCTAGGTAACCCTCTAAGATTATAAATCACAGAGACGGTGCTGACCTGGAAGGGTAGCAGCTATGGCAATGAACTCACAGGTCCAGTCCCTATTTTAGGGTTGGAGGAAATTGAGGATCAGAGGAGAAGTTAAGCAATTTGCCTGGGATCACACAGCTAGTAAGTGCCAAGAGATGATTCTGAACCTTGAGGCTACTGACTCCAAGCAGGGTGTTCTTTCCATCTCACCAAGATGCCCTCATTCACTACTTCTTAGGAACTCAATGGCTCTCCATTGGATTTATTTCAGTTGGAATCCAGCCAAATTGAGCTACTTGCTGTTCCCTTGAACTTGGTGTTCTTTCTCACTCATGCCTGGAATATACAACTTCCTCATTCCACTTTTCCTCCTCTTCAGAATTCTTAGCTTCTTTAAAAGCTCAGAAGTCTTTCCTGATCCCCCAAATTATTAATTCTTCTTCCTCCCTCCAGTTTGTTCTTCATTCCTGTCTTTGCATTCCCTATAGTTGTCACAGTGCTCAGTACACAGTAGGTACTTAATAAACATTTACTGAATTGAATCCATGTTCTCATGGATATGGGTGCTCCTTTTAATGAAAAGATTCTTAAACTGGGGTCTGTAAACTTCTAAAAATCTTTTTTTTAATAATTATATTTCAACTAATTGGTCTCTGTTGTAATCCCATGAACTTTGTTCTATATACTTAAAAACCCAATTCTGAGAAGGGGTCTATAGGCTTCCCAAGACTTCTCAACATGATCAAAATGTTGAGACGCTGTTCATTCCTTTTCATCCAGTGCCACTATTTTTGTAAATACTCCATTCATAGAGGATCTACTCAGTATACTGAAGGACTTCCTCTAGCTTTCCTAGCATACCTTAGTTACCACTGACCCATTCCCACTGACCTATGATGTCACAACATTGCCAGGCTACCTACATTTCAAATTTTCTGGATGATAGTTTTTACATCATTTCGTATATAAATTATTCAACAACAAATAATTTCAGTGAGCATTTGTTAAACTCCTGCTATATTCTGGATATTTTGGATTCAAAGATAAAAAGTGGGAGAAAAATGCCTGCCCTCAATGTGCTTACATTATAGAGGGAGGGATGGTACAACATTTTTACATATAAATAAATAAATAGCCCTAAAAAGTGGAGGTGGAAAGGAGTCATCAAAGGATTCCTAAGAGATGGTACCCTGACTTGAACCTAGAAGGAAGCTAAGGATTCTGGGAGGGAGCGATAGGGAATTCAGTACAAGCATGGGAGATGACCTGGACAAAAGCATGGAGGTAAGGGAAGCAATACGGTATAGGAGCAAAGGGCTGGATTTAAATTAGGCAGACCTGGTTTCAAATACTGCCTCAGAGATTTAGTACCTGTGTGACCCTGGACAAGGGACAAGTCACTTAACTCTCTAAGCTTCAGTTTCCTCATCTGAAAAATGAGAGAATTGGATCCAGTGAGATCTATAGTCCCTTCTAACTCTAAATTTATAATCCTGTGATTTGTTGCTATTCAATTATGTCTGATTCTTCATGATCTCATTTGGAGTTTTCTTGGCAAAGATAATGGAGTGGCTTGCCATTTCCTTCTCCAGTTCATTTTACAGATGAGGAAACTGAGGCCAACAGGGTTAATTGACTTGCTCAGGGTCACACTGCTAGTAAGTGTCTGAGGCTGGATTTGAACTCAGGAAGTTGAATCTTCTGACTAGCATTGTATACACTATGGCACCATCTAGCTGCATCACAATTAATAATAGATCATTGAAATTTTGGAGAGAGGTTTCACTTGAATGATGAAGTTAGAAGCCAAATTGCAAAGTGCTGAAAACTGAGGAAAGGAGGAATAGGAAGTAGAAGACATTTGGCCAAGAAAGGGAGGAGAGACATTGGAGGAGGGCTTGAGAATGTTCATTATTGGTAAGACAACCTATTTATGCCAACCATGGATCCCTCCATTGTCTTGTGGGTCACTAGGAATTCAGAGTCTTCAGAAATTGTGGCATTCTATGATTCACAACTATATTGCATCATAGAAAACAATATTTCTAATATTGTGATATATCTGTGACCTCACCAAAGTAGGAGCTCCCTCCCACATTACAAATCACGTTGTTGTCCATATTTTCCTACAAATTTTCCACAAGGAAAATCCACCCGATGTATTGGAGGCCTTAGACTATAGGTCTAGAGCTGGAAAGGCCCTCAGTGACCTTCTACTACAACCCTCTCATTTTACAGATGAGGAAAGAAAAGCCAAGAATTAGACCTTGCAAGGCCACACAGATAGCAAATGGGAGATCTAGGATTAGAACTCAGGTCCTGGAATTAATTTCAAGTTCACTGATCTTTCCACTCTACTAGGATGTCTTCCTTTAAAGTCCTTGGCTTGCACATATATCAGTGGACAGACCCACAATTCCAACCATAGTGACCTTCCTTTTGCCAGTGTAGTTGATCCTTATCTTAGTTTTTCCACCACTCTTTCATGACAAACATACCTAACATTCTGTAGATCTTATATACGTAGAATTATCTGTAGCTTAGAGATAGAAATGACCCCAGAGGTCATGAGATACAACCTCCTCATTTATAGATGAGGAAACTGAGGTTTAGGGACATAAAGTCATTTGCCCAAGGTCACACAGGTAATAGATATCAGGGGCAGGTTTTGAACCCTGGTGCTTTGCCTCCAAAACCACCAGACCATACTACCTTTTATTTTGTCTTTGAAGTCTAGATTAGTTTCACATTTTGCACAATCCTATAGAGTTAACCTTTGTTAATTCTATATGTCATGGATGACTCATCCTACATTCCTTCCTTGACTCCCATTATACCTTGAGATACATTATTAAAAAAATTTTTTTAACTGTAATTTTTTTTGTTTAAATTGTAGACAAACATTTTTAGGAGAAGGAAACATGGTAATTAATAATACAGGAAGTTAATAAGGTAATTAATAAGGTAGGGGAACATGTTATAGGGCAGAAATCCAGAGACTGTCTAAAAAATAGATTCAGGGGTCTAGGGTTATATTGGGCAAGATCTTTCTGTTATTGGATTCAAAGCCCCAAGACTAAGGCTTCTCTCTGCCTCTTTTCTATAATTCAAGAACTTTAAAGTGGAAGGACCTTTATCCTTTAGAGACCTATGATTAGGTAAATAAACATCATCTGGATCTAACATTGACTGGCATGCTTACTCAAACCACATTATGCCTGATTATAGGCAATAAAAAAGTTTATAGATGAAGGAAAACTCTCCTTGCATTAGAGAGAAGGTAGAGATGACATTTAAACTCTTAAGTTCTAGCTTCCATGAGGGAGCCATAGGGAAAAATATGAACAGAAGATGGGTTGGGTTTTTTTTCACCCTTGAAGATTGCTATGGCAAGATGCCAAGAGAAGAACACTGATCTGGGTTCAAATACCATTTCTGCTGCTTAAAACCTGTATGATTACCACTTCACTGCTCTGAGTCTCAGGCTTCCTCATCTGTAAAATGAGAGTTTTTGAACTAGATGACATTGTGTGTTTCCTCTAGTTCTAAGTATGACCTAGGCAGAAGTGTCAAACTCCAGGTCCCTAGTGGCTAGCAAAATGCCCCAGGGGATCACAAACCAGATTAAAATGCAATTGTGAAGTGTTTAACAAAGTAAATGAAAATATAGTACAACACAGATGATGTTAATTTGTGATTTACCAAGTCAACATTCTGGGCAACAATGTATTGGATAGAATACTGACCCTGAAGTCAGGAGAACCTGAGTTCAAATCTGGCATTAGACACTTAGTGTGTGACCATGGACAAGTCACTTAATTTTGTTTGCCTCAATTTCCTTATCTGTAAAATGAGCTAGAGAAGAAGATGAGAAACTACTCCAGTATCTTTGCCAAGAAAACCCTAAATGGGAGTCACAAAGAGTCTGAAACAATTGAACAACAACAAAAATCAATATGTGGCCTTCATGGATCAATTTCTATTTGTTTGACACCACTGATGATCTAGGTCTGCAGTTCTTAACCCTGAGTCCCTGGACTTTTTTTTTTATAATTTTGAAACATTTCAATACATCTGGTTCCCTTTGTTATCCTAAATATTTTATTTTATGTATTTAAATCATGATTTTGAGAAGAGGTGCATGAGCTTTCCCAGCTTGCCATTGGGGTCCATGAAACATAAAAAAGGTTAGTTAAGGACCCCTGACCTAGGAGATCTAAAGGCTATAGAGAAACTAACTCTAAAGGGGGGAGGGTAGTATTATTAGACTAAGATAGAAACCTTTTTTGATCAAAAAAGCAAAATGGAAGTCTAAAAGAGAAGCAGTTAAGATATTTTGTTCAATTCAGTTAACATTTTAAGCTCCTGCCATGTGCCAGATATTGTGCTAAGTGTTAGGAACACAGAAAGAGGCAAAAGACAGTCCCTGCTCTCAAGGGGCTTACTGTCTAATGGGAGAGACAAAATGCAAACAAATATGCAGAAAGCAAGCTATGTACAGGATGAATGAGAGATAAGTAACTTATGGAAGGCACTGGAATTAAGGGGAGTTGGGAAGGTTTCCTGTTGGAGGTGGGATTTTAGTTCAGACTTAAAGGAAGCCAGGAGGGAGGTCAGTAGTTGAAGTAGTGGAAGGAGAGCATTCCAGACAAGGGACACAGTCAGAGAGAATCCCCAGAGCTGAAAGATGGAGTGTCTTGTTAGTGGAACATAAGGGTCAATGAACTCTTTTCTCTTTTTAAGGTTAATGATCAATTTCAGTATTCTTTGGTTTATTATACAAACCATTGGTCTATATACTTAGATCATGACTATATTATGGTAGGGAAGTAATTAGGAATCAAGGATAGTATTTTTGGTTGTTATTTATTTATTTATTTTAAATATTAATTCTTTAAAATTTTGAGTTGCAAATTCTCTTCTTCCCTCCAGTCCCTTTCACATCTATTGAGAAGATAAGTCACATGTTATCAGTTATACATGTGAAGTCATGTAAAACATTTTCATATTAGCCATGTTATTAAAAAATGGCAAGAAAAAAATTTTTTAAATATGTTTCAATTTGCACTCAGAGTTCATCAGGATGTGGATGGCATTTTTTGTCACCAGTCTTTTGGGATTCTCTAATCAAGAATTATCTCTACAAATTACCTAGTATTTTCACAGAGTAGTCTGTTATACTGAACGTTCCTACACTCCATCTTTCGTTTTTCATTTTTTTCTCACTCCTATTTTACTGATCTTCATTTCTACAACTAAGAAAGAAAGAATACAGTTAGGAAATCAGGGGATTTCCAACTGGGTCATATAATGACCAGCAAAAAGAAGAATTTAAGAATTATGTTGTGGTTATGTTTTATTTTTTCCTTTCCCATAGGCTTAGAGTTGACTATCAGTCTTAAAACAAGCTTGAGAATAAATGAATTCCAAACAAACTGGTTGATCTTGGAAATGAGGTGCTCTGATTTGCATTAATTAGCATTATCTGTTACCTCATGCTCAAATGGATTCTTCTAAAAGCCACCCATACTTCATGCTTCAAATGCCATAACTTATGGGAAAAATACTTCCATTTTCCCTAATGGATATGGTCAAAGCACATGAATAGCTTTTAGAAAAATGTAAATGAGAAATAACCATATGAAACTTCAAATGACTAATAGTAAGAGAAATTAAAACAACTCTGAGGCTTCATCTCAGATCTGGAAAATTGTTGTTTGTTGTCGTTCAGTCCTTTCAGCTATGTTTGATTCTTCTTGACCCCATTTCTTAGCAAAGATCCTGGAGCGGTTTGGCATTTCCTTCTCCAGCTCATTTTACAGATGAGGAAACTGAGGCAAACAGGGTTAAGTGACTTGACCGGGATCACATGTCTGAGGTCAAATTTAAACGCAGATCTTTCTGACTCCTGACTTCTTGCCTGACTCCAGGCTGGGCACTCTATCCATTGAGGCACCTAACTGTGCCACTAGAAAATTGGCAAAAGATGGAACAAAAAGAAATAGCCAATGTGGGAGGAACTTTGGGAAGATAGGCATACACTACTTCATACACCTTTGATAGAGTTGTGCCTTCCTGCTAGTCTCTTCCTTCTGTTGATTTTCTCCAATTTATCCTGTATCTATGTTGTTTGTGGTTGCTATTGTTGTTGTTTGTCCTTCCTTGACTGCCATGACTTGCAAGTGAATTGGATTTAAGTGAGGGAGGGCAACATGTTGTTTGCATGTTATCTTCCCCCATTAGGATGTGGGCTTCTTGAGAATAAGGTCTTATCTTATGGTGTTCCTTGTATCACTAGCTCTTACTACAGTGCCTGCAATATTTATTGTTATTATTGTTCAGTCATTTTCAGGTGGGTCCAATTCTTCATAGGTACTTAATAAACGCTAGTTGCCCGATTGTATCTGGTCTAACCGTATCTGGAAAGCAGAAAAGTCGCTCAATTGTTTATATTCTTTCACCTAGTGATCCCCCCTATCAGGCGTATTCCCTGTGGATATTAGTGACAGAGTATCTTCCCACTACAATTCATACTCAACAAAGCTGCCAATGGGATTTTCCTTTAGCATAGTTTTGATCATATCCCCCTTTTACTTAGTTCCAATGACTCCTTATTGACTTGAGTCAAATAAAAACTCCTCTGTTGGTTCTTTAAGTCTCTCACAATCTACCTCAATCATTCTTTCCATCCTCCTTGGACATTACTCTCTTTCTCTATTCTGGGCTCCAGCTAATCTAGCTGTCTGTTTTCCTTACACATGACTCTCTATCTCCTCCCCCCTGGTGTTTGCACTTGTGTCCATTTTTATTACTTCTTCACCTTTTTCTTTACAATACTATTATCAATAAGCTCTTTGAATACTCTGGGATATATTTTGAGATAACATATGTAATGTGCTTAGGAAGCCTTAGCTACATAAATCCTGGCTATTGTTTTTGTGCCAGGACCCGAATTCATTGTCAGCTTACCCAGTAAGCTCTCTTACTCCTCATGTGACCTGATAACCTTTCTGAATTTTTTTAAACTCATTACAACCTTCTATATGAAGCCTTTAATTGCTTAATTGCTAGCACCCTCCCTTCCTGTAAGGATTTTGTTCTAGAATCAATAGGGAGCCACCCAAGTTCATAGAGTAGGGGAATATCATGGGCAAGAACTATGCCTAACGAAAATCATTTTGGCAGCTATATTGAGGATGACTTGGAGTGGGGGAAATCCTGAAGTAGGGAACCCAATGTAGCTGAGAGGTGATAAGGTGATGACTTATGAAGGTAGACAGAAGGGTTTAGGAAATACCTTGTGTTTATATTTATTCTCTTTATATATATTCTGGACAAGTCACTTAACCTCAGTTTGCCTCAGTTCCTCATATGTAAAATGGAAACAATAACAGCTGGGTTGTTGTGAGGATTATATGAGATAATATTTGTAAAATTCTTAGCACAATGCCTGGCACATATGCTTTGTAAATGTTTATTCCATTCCTCCCTTTCCCTTTAGTGGATTCCAAATTCGACATGTGTCAACAGTATGACATGGTAGCCAAAGAAGTTGACATGTTCTTGGACTACATAAAGAGCAATATGGTGTCCAGGGGCTGATTATCCTATTGTAATCCACCTTGGTCAGATAACATCTATAGCTCTGTGTTCTGGATTCCACATTTAATGAAGGATAATAATAAACTGTAGTTTATCCAGTAGAGGGTGACCAGGAGATGAAAGGAAGGAAGGAAGGAAAGAAGGAAGGAAGGAAGGAAGGAAGGAAGGAAGAAAGGAAGGAAGGAAGGAAGGAATTTGGGTAATTAAAAGACATAGTTTTTGTCCAGAAATATTGGATTGACATACATATCTATGATTTGTCTCCCATCTTGTTACTCAGTCCTTTAAACCTCTGTAACAAAAATAGGAGCCCCAATATGTAAAAGATAGCATTGCATATGGTGCCACCTAGTTGTGAAATGTATAATTGTGTTATAGGACAAAAATCACTGTTAAAGTTGTCAAGACTGTACATGAAGTGTGAAATCTCTTTACAAAAATCTACAAAAAGGAATAGTTATTGACCTCTCTCAAAGGTAAGAAATTTGCTTTTACCTGGGGGCAGTTCATTCATTTCTCACAGTCTAGAGTATAGAACTGAGATTCAAAAAGATATTGTGGGCAAAGAGAAGCCAAGGACGTTCTAAGACATCAAGAAATAATTTAAAAAATCAAAAGAATGAAAAAATAGAAGAAAATGTAAAACATCTCATCAGAAAAACAACTGATCTGGGAGAACTGATCAAGGAGAAATAATATAAGAAAAGTCAGTAAAAATAAATTTTAAAAAGAATTTTGATACAATATTACAAGAAATTATTTTTTTAAATTGCCCTGAAGTTCTAGAACAAGAAGGCAATGGAGAAATAGACAAAAATCCACCAGTTACCACCTGGATGAGATGCCAAGAGGAAAACCTATAGAAATATCAAAGCCAAGTTTCAAAGTTCCCAGGTTAAGGAGAAAATATTGGAAGCAACATGAAAAAAACAATTTAAATGTCATGGAGCTACAATAAGGATTACATAAGACCCAGCAGCTACCATGTTGAAAGACTGCAGGTCTTGGAATACTATATTTCATAGAGCAAAAGAGCTGGGATTACAACAGTTAAGTATAATCCTGAATGGGGAAAAAAAAGGATATTTAATGAACTGAAAGACTTTCAGGCATTTGTGACAAAAACAGCAGAACTTAAGGGAAAATTCAACATATAATATCCAGGAGGAATATAATGCAAACACCAAAAATTAATTATAAAGGATTCAAAAAAGTCAAATTGTTTACTTCTTGTGCATGAAAATATCAGTACTCTTATGACTGTCATCAGTATTTGGGTAGTTTGAAAGAAAGGCTTGAGCTGAGCTGAGTGTAATGGGGTGCTTCTAAAAAAATAAAACTGCATAGGGAGAGATAAAAAAGAGTAATTATATCATAAAAATGAGGCATACAAGGAAAAATTGATACAGAGGAAGCTAGAAGGGAGAGGGTGTATAATGTTGGAAACCTCTTCTCATTGGAAATGGGTTAAAGAAGGAATGTCTGTGTGTGTGTGTGTGTGTGTGTGTGTGTGTATATATATATATACATACAGATATATATGTATATATATGTATATATACACACATATACACACACATATATACATATACATACATATATACCTATATATGATATATATGTATATGTATGCCTGTGTGTATATGTGTATATACATGTGTATACGTATGTATGTATGTATGAAAGCCTTCTAAATTCAGAGAGAAATGAGGGCAAGAAGATGGGGGTAGGGAGGAGATAAGGGAGGAGTGGGTAGGTTAAGGAATAGCAGGGTAAGGTAGCAGGTAGAAGTAAAGCAGAAGAGTGAAGCGGGATAGGAATAGGGTGAGAAGGACAGCGAGGAAAAATAGGAAGAAGGAAAATACACAAGTAATTATAGCTTAGAATTAGAATGGGATGAATTTACTCATAAAATGGAAACTGATGGTAGATTAAAAATTTGAATTCAACTATCTTTCAGGAAATGCAATAAAAATGAGAGATACACACAAAGATAAAATGAAGGGCTGGAGTAGAAATTTTTATGTAAAAAAAGCAGAGATAGTAATCATAATTTCAGACAAAGTTAAAGCTAAAATAGATTTAATCAAAAGAGAAAAATAGAGAAACTATACTGTGTCAGCAATATTATTTCATATTGTTTTAGACCATTTAAAATAACTAGACAGTATAACAGAGAGTATACCTGCCAAAACAGACACTGGAACTATATGAACATAAACATAAAACACTTTTTACACAAATAAAGTCAAATATAAATAATAGAATATTTATTGTTCATGGGTAGCTAAAGCCAATGTAATTAAAAAAAAAAAGAGAGAGAGAGAATTTTACCTATCTATTCAATGTCACCCGAATTAAATTACTAAAAAAATTTACCTTGCTGAGTTATAAAAAATAATGAGTTCTTCAGTTGGAAGAATAAAAGGTCAGGAATTTTTTTTTAAAGGTGAAAAAAGATGTAAAGGAAGCAAATTCAACAGTATCAGACCTTAAACAATATTATAAGGTGGAGGTGGAAAGTGGATATTTTCAATTATTTTAAATTGAAAATAGATATTTTCGATTATTTTAAATCGAAAATTTCTTGTGTAAATAAAACCTATGAGGCCAAGAGAAGACTGGGGATGAGTTCTCATATTGGTGAGATTTTCACAGATATTAAAGAAAGAAGCCGGAATTTTACTTATCCTGTTATTTCCAATGCAACCAGTAAGATAGTAATTCCTTTCATTTAAAACTCTATTTTTCCAATGACTCTGGAGGAGAGAGTGAGGGTGATGACTTTGCCTAGGTCTGCCTCTCTCAAATCCAATTCATGAACAAGTTAAGACATCACCCTCTGGATGTCATTGGTCCTCTGAGAGAATAAAGAACAAACACTTTCCAATAGAGTATAAAGCATATTTTGATTAGAGAAATTTCTATTGCAGTAGTTCTCAAACAATCAACTTATAAATCCATGCATTAAATCCTTACTAGGTGCTAGGCTAGACTCTGGGGGAACCATGTCAACAACAGAACAACATCCCTACTTTTGAGGGGTTTACATACTAATGAGGTGGGAGAAGACCATATATAACTACATATAAGATATATAGAGTAAATACAAGTTAACCTTAGGTGTGCATACGGTTAATAGTATTGCAAGCTTAATATAACTTGAGACGTCTAAGTTGAGACATTCTATACCACTGTCAGTACAACATTAGGGACACACCTAGTAAGAATTCAGAGCAAATCCTTGGAGAACCATTTTTTTTACTACTACTACTGATACTACTACTACTACTACTACTACTACTACTACTACTACTACTACTACCACCACCACCACCACCACTACCATTACCACCACCACCACCATTACTACTACTACTACTACTACTACCCAAGTTAGTGTTTTCATGCTTGTAATAAAAAAAAAAAGAATGGGAAGAAGGTGACATGAGGGGAGCTGCTAATCTGCATAGAGAAAGAGGACTCTTGCGTCGAGTTAAGTTACCTCCATCCCAATGGAAAGATCTCCTTTATTCTGTATTGTTTTGTATATATTTTCCTATGTAAACTTTTTCTGATTTCTCTTTTGCTGCCAATTTGGATAAATGGGTTTCTTGGCTAAGTGCTATGTATATTGAATGTGAAACCAGGATTTAGTGGAAAGAGAGTTGAACCTTGGATATAAAGCTTCAGATCTTCTTTCCCCCAATAATAAAGCAGTGATCAGATGTCAGATTAAACCTGAAAATCACATCCTCTAGCCTAACCAGATTTGGGGGAGCAGGTAGATATAATTCTAACCTGGTACCCCCTTTGTCTCTGAGGAGAACAGAGGAGTGGCCCAACTTCCTGCTTCCCCTCCTGGAATTAAAATCTCCCTCATAGAAATTGGGGAGAAGCTAGAGATGTCTGTTCTGTCTCCTCCATTTGAGACACAAGGACACTCCCAAGCTACATGGGGGAGACAGCTCTCACCACAGTAGGATCATAAATTCAGAGGTAGAAGAAACCAAATCCAGCTCTCTCATTTTACAAATAGGGAATGTAAGACAATTTAAATGACTTGCCCAGCTAGTGAATGTTTAAGGCAGGATTAGAATGCAAGTTATCCTGGGAGACAGCTATTGGATTGGAGTCAGCACTGGCCTTGGAATCACGAGGACTTGAGTTCAAATCCAGCCTCAGACACTTAATAGCTATGTGACCTGGGCAAGTCACTTAACCTTGATTATCTCAGAAAAAAACAAGTTATCCTGACTCCAACTAAGTCCTGTTTTTGTCTCGGTTGTATCTGGCTGAGTTTGGGATTTTCTTGGCAAAGATACTCAAAAATTTCAATATGAAAATTTTCCCTATGTAGTGGAAGCTTTGAGAAAACAGAAAGAAGAGGGGGTAAAGGAGACAGAGGAAGAGAGAGAAACAGCCAGGGACTGGGAGAGAGACAGACCAATACAGACAGAATGGAGCATGGGTCGGTGGGAGATGGGGGAGAGGAAAAGAGGGAGGTGCCTGGGCTTGGTCCCCATACATGCATCAATGCAAGGTGCCTACAGCAGCTGGTGGTATTGTGACCTATTGGAATCTCAGTCTTCAAACCCAAGCTTTCCTGGGAGACCAGGAGAGGTGACCTTTAAATAGACAGGTTGTTCATTTGTTCAGTTGGGTTTGACTCTTTGTAATCCTGTGGGCTTCTATCCTCCACCATCTCCCAAAGTTTGTCCAAGCTCATGTTCATTGCTTCTGTGACACTATCCATCACTAAATAGACAAATAGAGAGGTCTATGTGACTACTGCAGTTTTTTCTTTCTGAAATCCCCACCTCTGCTCTAGCACTTAAAAAAAAAATAACCCAATATAATGACCAAGAGTTACATCTACAAAATAAATATAAACTCTTTTCTTCTCTTTTGGAGGGAGGAAAGGATTTGTTATTTGAGGGGTTGAGGCCTTGTGTAGGAAGTGGTTTTTGAGGTAAACTAAAGAAAACCAGGGATTCCAGTCCTTCTCTGCCTTAATAAATGGTTTTTCTGAGATTTGGGGATTTTTGTTTTGGTTTGGTTTTTTCGGTTGAAAATTTCATTAACCTACTGATGATGAGTCTTTTTTACTTAGGCTGGTCCTCAAATAACAAATGCACTGTAACAGGGTCCATGATCAAAGCCTTTCCAGCTTGGCATACTGCCCTACCTCCTACCCCCAGCCCTTCAACTCATGATCCTATTTGAGCCAGGATAACTTCCAAACCCGATGAGACATTAGAGTAGAACTTCAATTAAGAACCAAGTATACAAGGGCAATTTTTGCCCCTAATTTCCTTTCCTGAAAATGTATAGGAGGGTATTAAATTTTTAAACAGTACTCTAGTAAATATGATAATGATCTCTCATTTGCCCATTATCCTTAGGAAATAAGTTCCCCACTAGTGAATTTTACAAGTTTTTCTTCTTTAAACACCAAAGTTTTGCTTGTTTTCATTTATTCAGTTTTATATAGAACTCTGATATGTTGGAGAATAAGCTTTGATTCTAGAGACAGAGGACCTTGGTAAAAATCCTGGCCTCAGTTTTCTCATCTGTAAAATGGAGGTGTTACACTACTTATGTAGACAAATGAATTGGGACTAGCAATGATTTTGATGTCTCATTTTGTGACTGCAGTGGTCCTATAGGTCTGCTTCTATTGACAGTGGCAAAGATGATTCAGGACTTCCCATCTTGACCAGATGAAATACGATTGAGCTGGTTTCTCTATCTTTAGCTAGTTCTCTGTCAGTTGAGTACTGGATTACTACAAGGAAATGGGCAAAAGTTTTAACTCTTAATCAACACACTTCAATGACAGTTAGAGGTATTTGTAGTAGCTGTTGGCAAGGTGACATCAGACATTTGAAAGATCATTTAAACCTCCAAGGAAAACAGGATTAGCTTTTTTGTTGTTCTTGTTATTCAGTTATTTCAATCTTGTGCAACTCTTCATGACTCCTTTTGGGGTTTTCTCAGCAAAAATACTGGAGTGGTTTGCTGTTTCCTTCTCCAGCTCATTTTACAGATGAGGAAACTGAGGCAAACAGGCTTAAGTGACTTGCCACAGGTCACAGAGCTAGTGAGTGCCAGAGGCCAAATTTGAACTCGGGAAGATGTTTTCCCAACTCCAAGCCTGGCATTTCAAGCCCAGTGTGCCATCTAGCTGCCCCAATGAAAATGAGATTAGTTACACTGAAGTAAAAAGGAAAAACTAATAGAAAACAAAAGTAAAAACTGACAAGCAAGAATTGACAAATCACTGTCAGAAAATAGCTTAATAAGTCCTCAGAAAAAGAGCCAAAGCCTTCAGATATACCTGGCAGTGAAACAAGTTGACGCAATTTTTTGAAGTTGGAGGAACAAGAAGATGACCAGTAAAACAAACAAATGAAACCAGCTGCTAATTGTTGATATGAAGAAAAATATGTTTGTTATGAACAAGGCAGTACGAATGCTAGAGTACTAGTCAAGGGAGAAAGGTAATTTTTATTAATAAAATTCACTTTTCAATTCAAGGCTTCGTCAGACCCTTGTCAAATGAACTCCAGGTGTGTCTGTAAGATCTTCATTGTGAAATATTCACCTCCTAAATGCTTGGGGAATTTTTTCCCTCCCAGTTGGCCTGAAAGTCATTTTCAGTGAGGGAGCAATGACTCTGTCTGATAAATAAATTGATATACTGACAAGCAGTGGTCTAGATTTATAAAAAATCCCACATTGGAGATGGAATATTCCAACATGAATATTCCAGCATGCCATATGTGACAAAAAATTCAATAATTTATTCAAGAGAGGGAATTGTTTCTACTTTGGTGGCCTAGAGGTTGTGACCCACAATTTAAGAAATGCTGAAGGTGTCATGAGTGAAAAAAGTTTAAGAAGCACTGGCATAGAACTCACCTGATTTGTACCCTGTTGAAAACAAAGGGTTCATAGGTGTGATGTGCCTATAATCTCTATGACTAGGGAGGCTGAGGCTGGTGAATCATCTTAACTGGAGGGTTCTATGCTGAAGTAGGCCCAAACCAATCAGATATCTACACCAAGTCTGGACCATTTTGATGAATACCCATAGAACTGACAGCCACTAAACTAAGGAAGAGATAAAAGGAGATCAAACTTTCCATGTGGATCAGTGGTTGGATCTTCAGATCAATGAATGACCACTGCACCTCCAGTCTAGGTGAGAGGGAAATATCTAGTCTCAAACAAAGAAAACCTATGATCTATTTTTCTAAAAATGAACTGTTCACCAAAGACATGCTTAATATTTAATGTGATATGTCATTTCATAATGAAGAATTTTAAAACAGGTGATGCAGTGGATAGAGCTCTGGGCCTGGAGTCAGAAAGCCTCATCATCCAGAGTTCAAATCCAGCCTTGGGACTTCTTAGCTGTGTGACCCTGGGTAAGTCACTTAACGCTGTTTGCCTCAGTTTCCTCATCTGTAAAATGAATTGGAGAAGGAAATGGCAAACCATTCCAGTATCTTTGCCAAGAAAACTCCAAATAGGTTTGACAAAGAGTTGTACACAACTGAAATGAATGAACAATAACAACAACAATCAAAATCTTGGGAACTAAATGCCAACTTATATGAAATAATGACAGCAAAAGGAAAACACTTTAAAGCATCTACTTTTTAAAAATTAAATTTATTTATTTATTTTAGTTTTCAGCATTCATTTTTATAATGAATTTTTATTCATTTCAGCATTCATTTTTATTTTGAGTTCTAAATTTCCCCCCTCCTTCCTGTTCCTCCTATCTTCCCCCCCAGATGGCATATAATCTGATAAAGGCTTTACATGTACAATCATATTAAACACATTTCCACATTAGTCATGTTGTAAAAGAAAAATCAGAACGAAAGGGGAAAAACTGTGAGAAAGAAAAAAGAGAAAATAGTACGCTTCATTCTGCATTCAGACTCCATAGTTCTTAAATCATTGCATTGCTAAGAAGAGCTAAATCTATCAAAGTTGGTCACTGCACAATGTTGCTGTTACTATGTACAATGTTCTTTTGGTTCTGCTCACTTCATTCTGAATCAGTTCATGCAAGTCTTTCCAAGTAAAACATCTACTTCTGCTTCATTGACTACATTGCCACAAAATGTGGCAAGTCCTCAAAGACACGGCAGTACCAGATCATCTTACTTGTCTACTGAGAAACCTGTATATGGGGCAAAGAGCAACTGAATTAGACATGGAATAACTGGTTGATTTAAGATTGAAAAAGGAGAATGGCAAGACTGTATTATTGTCACTTTGCTTTTATCTAACTTAGATGCAGAATATATCATGTGAAATGCCAGGCTGGATGAATCAAAAGCTGGACTAAAGGTTGCTGGGAGAAATATCAACAATCTCAATGCCACTCTGATGGCAGAAAGTGAGGAAGAATTAAGAAGCCTCTTAATGAGGGTGAAAGAGGAGAGAGGAAAAACTGACTTGAAGTTTAACATTAAAAAATTAAGATCGTGGCAACTGGTTCCATCACATCCTTGGCAAATAGGAGATGAAATGGAAGCAGTATCAGATTTTATATTCTTGGGCTCAAAGATCACTGAAGATGGCAACTTCGGCCACGAAATTAGAACATACTTGCTCCTCAGAAGGAAAACTATGGTGAACCTGAACTGCATAACTAAAAAACATCACCTTGCGGGCAAAGGTCAAAGCTATGGTTTTTCCAGTAGTAATGTATGGCTGTGAGAATTGGAATCTAAGGAAATCTGAGCACCTCAGATGCTTTTGAATTTGTGGTGCTGGAGAAGACTTTTGACAGTCCCTTGGACAGCAAGGAGGTCAAATCAGTCAATAATTTAAAAAAAATTAATTCATACTATTCACTGCCAGGTTAAATACTGAAGCTGAAACACTTAGGCCACATAATGACAAGACAAGACTTACTGGAAAAGTCCCTGATGTTGGGGAGGATTCAAGGTAAAAGGAGAAGGGGCCGGAAGAGGATGAGATAGACAGTATCATGGAACCAACAAACATGAACTTGCCTAGACTTCGAGAGATAGTGCAGGATAGAAGGGCCCGGCATGCCATGGTCCATGCAATCACAAAGAGTTGGGACACTGCTGAAGGAGTGAACCAAAAGCAAGAAGTGTGGTTTATAAAAAAAATTTTCAAGGTTGCAAAACTCTTTAAATACATTGTCTCATTTAGATTCTAGTAGGTGAACATTGCACTAAGACTTTTGGGACACGTTGTATATACAGCACTTTTCACGTTTTAAAGGTCTAGAAAACATTCTTACTGCAAGGCCCCAGTGAAACAATGTCTGCAAAGAGCTTTGTGAACTTTAAAACATAAACCCCACCTTTTAAACGGTTCAAATGAGACTATGTTTAAAATACTCTGCAACCTTGAAAATGTTTTTATAAGCTGGGGGAGAGGAGGGGAAGCTCGAATGAGACAATGTATTTAAAGGACTCTGCACCCTTGAAAGCGTTTATAACCTTTGCTTCTTGGCGGGGTGGGGTTCGAATGAGACAATGTATTTAAAGGTCCCTGCAACTTTAAAGCACTTAAAGGGCACACTTTTCTCTGGGTGGTTCCCACATGTGCGATCCTCCCTTCTCAGGGGTCGCCTCTTCTCAGCTCCGGTTGCTTGCGCCGCCCAGGAGCGCGGGGGTGGGAGGGGCCTGCGGTGGGCGGGGCCTGCGGGGACACCCATGCGCCTCGGAGGGCACCGCGTCCCTCCGCACACCAGGGGGCGCTGGCGTCCGAAGGTCGGAGCCTGCGCCGCGTTGGGAGCTGGTGCCGCCGTAGGCCCCACCCCCAGCCTCGCTCTGGCCCGGCGCGGGCGGGAGCGGGGCCGGGCCGGCAGCCTCCCGGAAGCGGCGGCGGCTGGCGCAGACCTGAAGCAGGGGGCGGTCGTGGCCAGGGCGGCCATGAGCTACGGCGGGGGCGGCGGCGATGCTGCTCAAGCTTCTGCAGAGGCAGACCTACACCTGCCTGTCGCACAGGTACGGCCTCTACCTGTGCTTCGGAGGCGTCGTCCTCATGATCGTCTCCGCCTTCCAGTTCGGAGAGGTGAGTCCGGGGGAGCCGCCGGGTCCTGCGGGAGGTGGGCTTTGCCACTCTTCACCCACCCACCCACGCGGGTGCCGCCTCTGCGGGGGTCCCCGCTGTCCTTCCCCGGCCCCCCACGTACTGCCTCTGCTGGGGGAGAGAGGAATCCCCGCTATCCCCCTCACGTGCTCGGGGATCCCGCACTTGCACCCTCTGTTGGGGCGGGGGGCCTTGATTTCCCTCCAAATGCCGCCTCTGCCGAGGCGTCCCAGCTTCCACCCACCTTCTGGTGTTGACCTCCGCTGCTTTTTTCCACAGGGTTCTGCTGTCCACCTTCGTGTATTATCTCTTGGGAGGGGTCTCCGCTAACCCCTTTCCCCTGTGCTCTTCCCTTTTTAAAGGGGGTGTTTGCTATCCTCTGGTGTTTTTACTTCTAGGGGGAAAAATCTCCACTAACCACCACTTAACACCCTTTCTGTTGTATGGGGGGGGAACTCTCTGCTAATACCCCCCACCTGCAGATTCATTTCTTCTCAGCCTTCCAAGGTGGAGACCCGTACCACTTTCTCTTCCGGCTCACCCCATCCCAGGAGCCTCCAGCTTCACCTCCCCAGCCCCGATCCTTTGGGGGAAGGCTCTGCTGGAGCCCTTGGGTTTGTAGAGAGAAGTAGGACCGGCACCCCCTCCCACACCCTGACATCTCCTAAATTGTCACTCCGACTCCATTCCACCTCCTTTCCCCCCATCATTACTATCATTTTAGGGAGGTGAGTTTGGAAAGGTGTGGCCCTTTCCATCTCTCTCTACTTGTTTTCTGAATTTCTCTCTCTTCACACCCTGAAAGGTTTGTGATCTCTGTCATCTTTCTTCTCCTTTCCCTCTCATAACCCTTTTTAGGGGGAGAGGGAAGTCGAAGTTTTAGTTCTAACTAAATTGCTAATTTAGTCTTTCATTTAAGACCTACTCCGTTCCCATTGCCTGCATCTTCACCTTCCCAAGGCATCCCGAGTGGTTCCAACCCCACTGCCTACTGTGATTCTCTCCTCCAAAACAAAACTATCTTTTTTATTTTTTTTTTGAGGTGAAAGAAATACTGGCTCAACCTTTCCCTTAGGAGAAAGGGAATCCTCCCTTCCCTCCTTTGGCCCATGTTTCCTAAATTTCTGTCTCCCTAATATACCCTGAAAGGTATATGTAAATGTTGCTCTAGCTCTTGGAAGACTAGGGACGCAGCTTGAAATGAATCTGCGTTGGGACAGCTAGGTGGTGGAGTGGATAGAGCCACAGCCTTGGAGTCAGGAACACCTGAGTTCAAATGCAGCCTCAGACACTAGCTGTGTGACCCTGGGCAAGTCACTTAACCCTGATTGCCTCACCAAAAAAGTAAATTAGTTGATTAATCTGCATTATTAACATTTCTGCCATCACTTAAACCTGGTTACCATCAACAAAACAGTAGATTAAGCCCTGATTTGTAGCATTTGTTGAGTTCCAAGAATTAACTGCTCACACAAAAATTTAATCAGCTCCAAGGGGATACAAATTGGATCCAGCATCCTCCTTTCCTGAAATTCAGAAGTCCCACCATTCCCATTATTCATTCCCCCTCACTGCCTTTGGAGGACAGTCCTTATCAGCCTTCTAGCGTGGAGAGGTGAACTCTTTGTTTTATGTAGCACCTCCTCATGGTGTCCTCAGTCCTCTGCCTTTCCTTTTATTTTTTATCCCTTTACTCCCCATTCCACTTTTTTTGATGGAGGGAGGATTTCATTGCTTAGTCATTTTGAAGAAATGATCCTTCACCACCACCACTACCCATTTTCCCAAATTTTCATCTGCCAAAGGTATTCCAAACCAGTTTAAACCTTGTCCATCTAACTAACCCTATGTTTGATGTATCTTGCTCTAGCTTTTGAGTTTGGAGAGGGGAGTCCCTTCCTGGGGCACTAAGTGCCTCTCAAACTCATTAATCTTAATCCCCTCCCCCAGCTCCCCTATGTACATACTCCCTTCCCTTGGTGGGGAGAGGAAGGTGTCTCAGTTCAGTTTGTAGAGAGGAGTTCTTGGTCCCAATACTCATAGCATCATGGATGTCCAGCTAAAAGGAATCTTTGAGATCATAATGTCCAATCTCACTTTGCAAATGAGGCAGCTGAGGCTCAGAGAACTGAATGTCACACAGTAGTAGGTGGAAGAGCTGGGATTTGAACCCAGGTCCTCTGACTCCACAAGGCAGCTAGGTAGCGCCACAGTGCTGGGATTGGATTCAGGAAGACTCCTCTTCCTAAGTTCAAATCTGGTCTCAGACATTTACTAACTGGACAAGTCACCTAACCCTGTTTGCCTTAGTTTCTTTACCTGTAAAATGAACTGGAAAGGAAGTGGCAGACCACTCCAATATCTTTGTCAAGAAAACCTCAAAAAAGGGTAACAGTTGAAATGACCAAACTCCACTTCCTCTGACTCCAAATCCATCACTCCATAGTTCCCAAATCTCCACCCCTGTAAGGTGTCCTGAGGCCCTTAAATGCTCACTTCAATTTTCTGCCTCCCTATTCCTTTTCTGGGGGAGAAGGGCAGTAAAGTGTGCTCTTCTCAGCTTTCCATCTTGGAGAAGATGAGATCAGCATTTCACCTGACCCTTGTCTCTACATCTTCCACCTGAGTTCCCCCAGGGTCCTTTCCCTGTTTACTGACTATACAGTATATACGTGTGTCTCTTTTTCTAAGTTCTAGTTCTCCAGTCTTAGCCTTTCTCTGTTCCTCCTTTTTTCATCCCCTGTTTGATCCAAGACACCTTGAATCCTGTTCCCTATCTAGACCTTTCAGCACCCAGGGTATTCATCTGTTAACTGCTTTTAACACCAAGGTTTTCAAGTCCTTTATCAGAAGTTCCTGCTTACTTCTAAAAGACCTTGTCCTTATCTTTGCTTTATTGCTAGAGTTTCTGCCAGTTTTTCCACCTCTCTTGGCCAGCCTTGTTCCTTTTCCCTGCTCTCCTTTCCCCCTTGCCCTTATTTGCCTTTCCTAATCTTCTTCTTTCCTCAGTCCCATGTCTGGAAACTTTTGACCTTTAAGCTTTTAGAAGGGTGTTTGTGCTTGAATTTTGAGGGTTTCAACCCCCCTGACAGGTTAAAGAATCCAGGGGACTTGGTACTTTCTAACCCTTTACCATCATTGCCAGGTTTTAGATTTTTGTACATGTTTCAAACAGATTCCTCAGCATAGGGCATCAGCTGGTCTATCTGTAGTTTTCCCTTTAGATTTGTATATCATCTCATGATCACAAGACCAGCTCAGGCTCCAGGACACATGACTTTATGAGGGCAGCTCCTTTGAACTTTTAGCACAAGGCATCTTGGGGTACAGCACAGGCAGTCAAAGAGAGAATAAAGAAATATTCTAGATTTAACATGGAGATCAGTTGTCTGAAATTCCTTAGAGTCAGTATATGGTTAATACTGCCTTTAGTTGAATTAGAAACTGTTAAGAGGGAATGTTTGAGCTGCACTTGGGGCTGTTCTTAATGGTAGCTTATAGCCTATTTAAAATGTCTTTGGGTGAAGAAATACATTAGTTGAGACACTTTCTTGTAGTTTCACTTAAAACTGAATCAGTATTTTTTTGGTATGATTTTTATTGAGGTAATAAAGAGTTGAATTACTAATAGAATATGTGTGTGTGTGTGTGTATATGTGTATACACACACACACAAGTGCCTTGAATTTTTGAGGGGTTCTTATCTAACTATATGGTTGTGAAATTTTTTTTAAAGTACTTTTCCAGAATAAACCTTTAAAATACTCTTCAGGGATAAACCTTAAAGTGTGAGTTATTAATGAGCACATGGTGTAGATGGTGCATTGTGCCCTCTGTTCTGTATACCATTTTGTACATAAGGCCCTTAGAATCCATGTTTTGACCCATCTAAGGTGTTTTAAGTTGTAAAAAACCATTAAGTTTTAAGTCTATTGTGTCTAGGTTCATTAATATATTTATGAATATGCCTGACACATAGGCACTTAAGAAATACTTATTGACTGATATATACTTCAAGGAACAATGATTTCATTGATGTGGGCTTTCTCCACTGATGCCAGTCTTACTGGTATAGTCCCTTTATGACTTGCATGGTTTCACAAGTTACTTGAGTCAGAAATGTAGTCCCTGGAGGCTACCTTCAGAGATAAGCATCTATGCATTTAGCTGTGTCAGCTTTCGGCAATGACAGTCCATTGGGTTTAATAGGACCAGAGAGAGGTTACATGGGACTGCTTACTAACTGTCCATCCTGATTCCCACCTTTAAGGCCCACCTCCTCCCTAAAACCTGCCTTAATTATAGAAGCTGCTGCTAAACCTGCTGGTTCACACTTACATAGTAAGTGCTTTAAGGTTTGCAGTGTTTTTTCCCAAGCATCATTTGACCCTCACAGGAATCTTCTGAGGTAGGTGTTATTATTGTCCTTATTTTGCTGTCCAGGAAGTTGAGGTCAGATGGCATGCCCAGGCTCACACGGTTAGTGTCCGAGGTGGCCTTCCAACCCAAGTCTAGCCTCAGTCCAGGGCTACTTCACAGGGCCTCTCTGGAGTAAACAGTAGACCAGTTGCAAAGGTGAGGTTCACTATATTATAAACAAGTCATACCTTGAGCTGCTGGAGTTGGCCCTTCTTGTTACACTACTTAAGTGCAGTTGAGAGAAACTCTGGTGAGATTCAAGACTATTAATGCATGCACTATGATCTGGAATTTTTGTTAATAAAAAATGGAAAAAAACAGACATCTAACAGAATCGAGAAATAATGGAGCCTAAAACAGTTCTGTCAGCCACTTCTAATTGCTGTTCTGTTCAGTTGTCTTCTCTTACCCATCTTTTGCCTCATCTGATGTATCAGCTCCACTTGGATAAATGTATAGTGACTAATGCATCACTTTACCAGCTTAACTAAAATTAATATTGTTTTCTTCCTCTGTGCTCTTTGCCTTCAAATGCTACTTTTTCTTCATTCCTCCATACTTCATTCCTTTTCACTTATTTCCTAGTGCCCCAGTGTAGGTCATCATTCCTTAATTCACTTCTCAGAACTTGCTAAGTAAGATGCTCTTTTTCTTTAAAAAAAAATTTATTCTGATTTTGAAAAATGCCAACAAATGTGAACATTTCTATTTACAAAGAACAGAAAAAAAAGATTGCATACGAAACCACACAATTTTTAAAATAGTGTTTTATTTTTTTCCAATTATATGTAAAACAATTTTAACATTCATTTTTTAATAAAATTTTGAGTTCCAAATTTTTTCCCTCCTTCCTCCCTAAGACAGTAAGCAATTTTGATAGAGGTTATGTAAAACCACAAATTTTTTTATATACAGCTTGTATTTTTTTATTTTTGGGGGGCAGTCAGGGTTAGGTGACTTGCTCAGGGTCACACAGCTATTAAGTGTCTGAGAACTGATTTGAACTCCAGATTCCAGGGCTGGTGCTCTATCCACTGTGCCACCTAGCTGCCCAGTATTTATTTTTTAGAAGCATGTAATTCATTTGTTGTGATTTGAACTTAGGGAGATGAGTCTTTCTGATTCCAGGCCTGGCCCTCTTTGCACTATGTACCACCTAGCTGCCCCCATAATATATGTTAATTTCAGAACCATCCTTTGTGTCTGAGGCTTCCTCTGAACTTCTTCTTATCCTCTTCTGTGCATTTTTAAAAAGTGCTTCAAAGATATTCCATTCTTTGTCTTTGTTTGGAGGGGTCATTCATTGTATCGTGACTCCTTCTATATAGTTCCCCCACATTCCTTCCCAAATCAAAACAAAACCAAAAAACCCAGTCCCTCCTAATAGTTGTAGTGAAGTATAACTAATCCACATGTTGGCTGTGTTCAAGAATGTGTACTTCATTTAGCACTAAGACCATCATCTCTGGCAGGAGGTGAGTAGCTTAATATTTACTGAATGCACATTATTTTTATTACCAAAACCAAATTCTCTCTTAAATTTATTTAGAAAAGTAATTGACTGAACCAGCATACCTAGAATAAACACTACACATTTTTCATTTGCAAATTAAAATTATGCAATCAACACAACTACTGCATGTAGCAAAATTTGCTGTGTGTTGGTACATATATAAATTTGCTGCCTGCCAGGTGCCCCCCCCACACGTACAACTCTGTAACACTAACAGGAACTGGTAGGGCTTTCATTATGTTCATTGCCCCATGTGGTCTGCAGTTCTAAAAGTCCTATAATCTGAACCCTGCACCTTAGTGAGGGTGAGCTGCTGTATCTGGATACCCTCAGGGAGTTGCTGTGAATCCATTTTTCATTTTGAGACAGTTTTTAATATTACCCTTGGTATGTGTTCCTCTTTAACATGAGCACATGTGTTTGTCAGCTTCCTTTTTTCCAGTGCCTCTCCCTTATCTCACCCCCTACCCCAGTTCAGGGTCCCTAGTCTTTTTGAAAGTTTTGTCTAAAAGCATACCACTGCCCAGTTCCTCTTCCTCTCCCACCCTCCCAGACTGCCTTGATTTACCTCAATTTATCCTGATCTTAGGTACTGTATTTTAATTTGCTCTCATATGTTGCATTGTAAGAGGTCTGGAGTAATTCCATTTCTGTAAATTCTTTGCTTCTTACAGGAGTGGGCAGAGTTGTGAACCTCTGTGAGTCTCAGTTTTCTTGTTCATAAAACAAAAGTAATGGGATAAGGAATCACCAAGACCTTTCCAAACTGTATGATCTTGAAATCAAGTTGTCTTGTTTTTTTGTTTTTTTTTTTTTAGAGGGAGCCTTCTGCTTTTTGTTGTCGGAGGTATATAAAACTATATAATACTTTTGGAAAATTCAAAATCTAGTTGTAGTTGTCATAGCCTAAAAGAGAGTTTTTTCTCCCATGGTGGAAAATGGGTTGGACTAGCCATGGACATTGACCACCGCCATTTCTTATGAAATGTAAATCATTGTAAACTGATCCCCCACAAGAAGACCAAAACAACCTAGAAACTAGTTTAGACAGCAGACATTTACCTCCTTCCTAAGTAGAGAAAGATAGCAGCCATAGGCAATAAAAATTTAGAATATAAGCCACTTTGTAAAGTTTAGAGAATTGTAGAAGACTCTGAGTAGTATTATCCTCCTAAAATTGTTTTTTTTTTTTAATGGAGAAATCAAATTTTCAGAAAGCTTGTGAATAGACCCAGTTAAGTCTGAAAATTCCAAGAACATTTAGAATGACATTGTAAAGAATTTTAAGGAGCAGCCAAAAAAAAAAAAGATGGCCAAGATATGTCTAGATATTGCTACCAACTTCACTCGGCCACTTTTATAGTCTAACTTGCCCGCCCAGTGTGCTGCATAAAGGAGATTTGGAGCTAAAGAAAGCAAAGAGGGAAATAAAGGGAGTTTTTCTTAGTTGGATATGAAATAATTTTGAGGATACTGAAAGATAGATGCTCCAGATATCTTCAAATGGCCAAAATATTGAAAACTTAGCAAAAATCAGAGACCTTATTTTTTTAAAAATATGATCTAGAGAAGAATACCCGTAACAACTGACCACTGTGCCAGTTTCCCCATCTGTTCTTTGATGGAGGTATGAGAAGGGCACAGGCAGGCTTTCATAGCAACAAGACTCTCCAGTGGAGCACATATTTGTAGTAGTTTAGTCTACTGAAAGTCCAAGAGAATCCAGGAGCCTTTGGGGCTTGTTGCTTCAGGAGAATAAATGTCTCTTTACAAGCTCTCCTCCAGCAAAGTATCTCCCAAGAGCATAGAAGAATTCTTTAAAGCAGTAACAACATACAGAATTTTGTTTAACCTTCTGATGATTACCAGTATTCAGTGCAGAATAAAATAAGGAGACATGCTTGCCAAAGGTGTTTGCCACTGTCCTGGAGGATGCTCAGTGTAGAGCCTAAGAAGGAGGCTTCCCTCCAGGTGGTGAGGCCCTTTGGGTGCTTCTGCCTCCGGGGACATTATGCAGGTTGTATCTAGTCTAACAACAGTGCAGAACCTCCGAAATGAGATGTGTAATTATTTGAGAGTTTAGCCTGATCATCCATGTAGGAAAAACCAAGTGGCCTGTTGTCCAGATTGAAAGGTGCCACCAGATGGACAGCCTGTGCAACTGGTTCCTCTGTATTCATCTCTTAGACAATGTAGATGAATAATGAACGGGGAATCAGGAGGAGGGGAATGGTGTCATTTGCTTCGTGGGACATGCCCAGTGTTTGTAATGACCCCAAGCTTCTACTCACTTCTTTAAAATTAAATTTTATGTTTATTTTTAGTTTACAACATTCATTTCCACAAGATTTTGAGTTACAAATTTTCTCACTCCCCACCACCCCAAAACAGTGATCCCACTGTATACCCCCTTTTCCCATCTGTTCTTTCCTATATCTTCTCCCATCCCCCCTCCGACTTTCCAGTAGGGCAAGATGGATCTCCATACCCCAGTGCCTGTATATCTTATTTCCCAGTTGTGTGTAAAAAATAATAATGATTTTTTTAAACATTTGATTTTAAAACTTTGAATTCCAGATTCTTTCCCTTCTTCCCTCATCACCCACCTTTACTGGGAAGATAAGCAATTCAATATAGGTTGTACATGTGTAGTTACACAAAACATTTCCATAGTGGGTATATTGTGAAAGACTGATTATATTTCACTCCATCCCTGCCTCTCAGTTGTTCTGTTCTCTGCCTTGACCTTGTCCCTTTTCAAAAGTGTGTGTTTCTAACTACCCTTCTCCCCACCCCCAATCTGCCCTACCTTCTATCATCCCTCCTCTTATCCCCTTCCCCCCTACTTTCCTGTAGGGTAAGATACCCAATTTAAGTGTGTATGTTATTCCCTCCTTAAGCCAAATTCAATGAGAGTAAGTTTGACCCATTCCCTTTTGCCTTCCTGTTCTTCCTCTCCATTGTAACAGTTTTCCCTTGTCTCTCATTATATTCCTCTCTCACCTCTTATTTTTATTTTTAAAATATCCTTTCCTGTTCAATTAATCCTTTGTCCTTTCTATGTATACCTGTATACATATATGCACATATAGCTTCCTATATAGACATATATATATATATATATGTATATACACACACACACACACACACACACACACACAAACACATTTATATTCCCTTCAACTATCCTGATA
>CM053581.1:421146587-421176289 GCA_028627135.1 Pseudochirops cupreus
TGAATGAGAGGAGACAGGGAGAGACAGAATGGGGTTAATCATCTCATATAGAAGAGGCAAGGGATAACTGTTACAATGGAAGGGAAGAACAGGAAGGCAAAAAGGGAATGGGTCAACCTTACTCTCATTGAATTTGGCTAAGGGAAGGAATGACATACACTCTAAATTGGGTTATCTTGCCCTACAGGAGAGTAGGGGGGATGGGGATGAGAGGTGGGATGATGGAGGGGAGGGCAGGTTGGGGGGAGGGTTGTTAGAAGCGCACACCTCTGTAAAGGGACAGGGACAAAGTAGAGAATAGAACAAGTGGAGGACGGGATAGAAAGGAGGGAAATATTGCCAATGTTACACAATATGTCCATTGTGGAGATGTTCTGCATAACTACACATGTACACCCTATATTGAATTACCTGTCTTTTAGTGGGGGTGGGTGACAAGAGAGGAAGGGAAAGAATCTAGAATTTAAAGTTCTAAAATCAGATGTTAGAAATATGTATATGTATATGTGTGTGTGTATGTGTATATATATATATATATATATATATATATATAAAATTATTATTTACATGCAGCTGGGATTTAAGATATACAGGCACTGGGATAGGGAGATCCATCTTGCCCTACCAGAACGTCAGAGGGGTGATGGGGGAGGACATAGGAGAGAGCAGATTGGGGAAAGGGTTATACAGTGAGATTGCTATTTTGGGGTGGTGGGTGGAAAGACAGGGAGAAAATTTGTAACTCAAAATCTTGTGGGAATCAGTGATGTAAACTAAAAAATAAGCAAAAGTTAATTTTAAAAAAAGAAATAATCTTTAAGAGCAAATACATAAAAATATCTTTTTACACCTCACTTTCACATCAACTTGTGATTTTTTTAAAATGCTGATTTTAAAATGAATATGAACTGCACTAAATCATTTAATTTCTTTGAGCTTTGGTTTCTTCAAGTCAACAAACATTTTATTAAGTGTCTGCTGTGTGCCAAGCATGGTGCTAAGAAACATGAGAATATAGTCCCTGCACTCAAGGAACTTAGATCCATAAGCAGATAGAAGTCTGGAATGCTGTAGTCCATTCTCCAACTGGCAGTCTAGTAATGACTAGTTTTTGGTTTCAATCATTAAACCAGTTTAAATCTATCTAACTGTCCTGTCTTCTCCAGCCCATGTCTTTTAATATTGTATACAAGGAAGGGTAGCATGAGACGCTAACATTAAGTGGTTTGCCTAAATTGAGTTAGGAGGTGTTCAGCCTTTCTCTGATTGGCCTGCCTAGCAGTCCTCTTATATGTTATTTGTGGTTAATTTAGTGTGACCTGTTCTTGAAGAAGTTATGCATTCAGTGTTCACAGCCTCCCATAATGACTTCTTCCCAACCATTCCTTTAATATTATGGCATAGAACTCTGCCAGAAATTGAAGGTAAGTTCACTGCCCTCTAACATTTGAAGGCTGCACCCTTTTTTCCATTTAAAAAAAGTCAGGGCAATATTTCTGCATCTCCCAGATTGATTCTAACACGCCTACTAACTTGAGAACTCTTGTGGGGAAGCAGTGTGCATGCAGGAGATTAAATACAAAATACTCAAGATTTTGTCACATGCTTTTCTGAGAAATAGGTATACTGTCCTAAGGACTTTCCCCTGATGTACCACTGGACCCTGAACAAAGAAGAATGATGTCTGTCTGGCATGACCTCTTTCTCAATTAACTCATGGTGACCCAGACTGTCTTCTGACCATTTCATTATCCATTTGATGTGGAAGGCCCTTGGACTGGGAATTGAGAAATCTGAGTTCTAGTCTTGGCACTTTCTCTTAAATTTTCCTGTATGGAAAATTTGTTTAACACCAGTTTCTTCCAGTAATGTTAAGTGATTATGAATCAAAGAATGCCCCAGTATTTGAAGATGTGAGACTGTTAGCAACTCAGAAGACAATACTGAATATATGCAGAATACAGCTTATCTCAAAGATGATTTACTTGCAAGAAGTGACATAAATGGTATCCAGGAAATATGGGTACAGAGAAGGAGGCGGATTGGTTATGTAGCAAGAGCAAGGCTTAACAGCTGGGTAGTCTGAGTGAGGGTGGTGCTGGCACCAAGGGATTGCAAAAAAGAAAAAACACACCTCAAAGAATGCCTCCAAGCCAAGGAAAGGATCCTCTGTGGAGAATTTATATGAGGGCATGGGCAAAAAATCTCCTAGCTTGAGAAGTGATGGAGGAGAGAGGATATCTGCATCTCATTGGAGAGTCCAGGTCCATTGGGCTATTTAAGTACTGAGTTACTGCAGCCCTTTTGTGTCTTTTGCGCTTGTCCTTTTTAATAAAGGAGGTAGTGAGAGCTCCCTTTGTAGCCACAATATGCTGTTTAATTTTTACCTTCATTTTCTTCCCTATCAGGATAATTCCAGTTTATATTGTCGAAATTTAATTCTTGAGGACCTCTCATGTCTTTTCATGTGGCCTCCATGTAGAATCTATGGACATGGAATATTTATAATTTTGCTGAATTAAATCTTGGAAAAGTAATTTTACTTCCTTGGGCCTGAATTTCCTTATCTGTAAAAATAAGTCTGGGGAAGGGGGAGGGGGAGTCGGGGAAGGACCACTATTAAATGCAAACCCATATTGAGTGCTTTCTGTGAGTTTGATTATCTGTTACAACCTGGGGATACCAAAAGGCTTGAAAATAAAATGCCTTAAGCTCACCATTAAATGATCTTTATCATTCTAGGGGGAACTGTACATTTTAAACTCATTTCTTATTTTATTCAATCTAATCTTGAGCACAACAGCTTAGACAGTCTTTTAATAAGACTGCTTGAGACTGAACTCAAGGACGTATCCTTTCTTTTTGTTTTGTTTTTTGTTTGTTTTTAACCACAAGTGTTTATTGATGGAGTGAAGAATGCAATTTTAGTGAAACAGTAAGGTACATCCATGGATTAAAACAGTTTGCTATACAGCCAAAGGGGGAAAATGCATCTTTTTTCCCCTTAAGAATAGTAATTATGTAAATCATGAAGCCAGTAAAGTACCTCTCTACGGATCACATTGGAGAGTTCCCCCCTGCAACTTAATAGTATTTTATTTTATTTTTGCTAATTACATGTAAAAAGTTTTCATCATTCAGTTTTATAAGATTTTGAGTTCCAGATTTTTTTTCTCCCTCCTCCCTTCCCGAGATGACAAGTGATCCTATATAGGCTATACATGGACAGTCATATTAAACATATTTCCACATTAGTCATACTGTGAAAGAAGAATCAGAACGAAAGGGAGAAACAGTGAGAAAGAAAAAGAGAGAGAACATAGTCTGCTTAGCTCTGCATTCAGACTCCATAGTTCTTTCTCTGGATGTGGATGGCATTTTCCATCATGAGTCCTTTGGAATTCTCTTAGATCATTGAGAGGAGCTAAGTCTGTCAAAGTTGATCTTTGCACAGTGTTGCCGTCACTTTGTACAATGTTCTCTTGGTTCTGCTTACTTCAGTCACCACCAGTGTATGTAAATCTTTCTAGGTTTTTCTGAACTTTGCCCATTCATCATTTCTTATAGCACAATAGTATTCTGTTACACTCATATACCGTAACTTAGTCAGCCATTCCCCAATTGATGGGCATCCAGTTCTTCCCTTTTATACAATTTCCATATTATATCATCTGAGCAGTAATCTAGGTTCATTCTCTCCTGAGAAAGTCATTGACAATTTGTATCTACACTGCCCAACCTGACCACCTCCTTCCCTCACCCCACTTTTCCAGCTAGCATTTTGATTCAGGATAGATCAGCAAAGGTACCTTCCCAAAGAATTTCATGTATACCTTAATTAGTCTTCTGATGCAAATAAGCAAGCAAGGAACCAGGAAAAAGTCTGTCCAGGGCAGATACAGAAATTAATCACCTCATACAACATTTAGCATGGCATAGCCTGATTCAGGATAGTCTCAGTTAAGCTGATGTTGGCAGGGAACTTGCTCTGGCTTTTTTCAAGGTCTACAAACCCACCTGAGGATGTGCGATTGGTGCCAGACCCCTCATTTCTGAAGAATCAGCTGTAGTAAATATGAGGAGCTAGGAAGCTAGTTAACCAGTAGGCTGATTTTGCAGTACATTCATCTCTTTGGACCTGTAATATGAGATAGCTATGAATTCCACCATAATTATTTGCAAATGTCAATTTTAAAGAGAATTTATGTGCAGAACTTCCAGATACTGAGGAAAATCTTAAAATCTCTTGATCTGGGGTAAGTTAGGCACTTCTTTAACACTAGTTTGTCTGCTTGGACGCTCGAAAGTGTAAGACACTCAAGTGTAGAAATATTGAAGTCTAAATCATGCTGTGGGTGTCAGTACCGAAGAGCTCAGAGGACACTAAGCCTGCCTCGCGTTCCAAGGAGCCATGCGAAATCTCACGTACATATTGCCACAGATGCCATCCCAGTAATACCTGCCCACAAATCAAGCATGCCTCCAGGCAGATGACCAATTCCTGAACTGTGCTGACAAGAATAATCATGCAGGTCAGAGATGAGAGTTAAGATGACGTAAGCCAGCAGACACAGAGGGCTTGACCCCTACCTCTCACCTTGACCATTCACTTTCAGGAAGGATGCCTCTATCCTGCAGTCTTTCAGCTACAACACAGTAAGTAAGGAGCCCAAGGATGTTCTTGTCCTTCAAGGAAAAGCTCCTGGGGAGACAGTGTCCTAGAGTCCCAGTTAAAAGTGGAAGGTGGTTAAAAACCAGCAAGCTGCCTCATGATCCTTCTAAGTCCTAACAAATCAGAGATATGAGAGTGTGATAGGCATAGCTTGGGAGAAGGAAGAGCAAGGGAGGGTGAGGCTCAGTAAGAAAGAACTTTGAAATTGAAGGATTGATTGTGCCATTACATACGTTCAGGTAGGGAAATTAAAGGAAGTCAAGGAGGTACGCTAACACCTGACTAGAAGATGTATATGGCTCTAGTCTCCATCCAGGGAAGGGGCTTTGCTGGCTCTTTTTCAAACTGATGGATTCAGAGCTGACAGCAGCTGTTGATAAATGGAGAACCATGGAGGGAGAAATGGAAGAGAGCAGGTGAGCCCACGTACCATTCATTCCTCAGTGCCCTGCTTCTAACACCAAGGCTGGCAGGTATGTGCTGACACAAACAGGGTTGGGCTTGTCATGCAACAGCAGCAGCAGTTGAGGAGACAAGGGGCTCTGAAGAGAGAGGGAGAAAAACTCAAGTTCCACTTCTTAAATACAAGACAGGAGCAATTTGATCCCGATCTATTAAGAAAGAAACCGGATGCTCATCTTCTGCTGTACATCCACCTTATCCAAAACCTTGACAAACTCTGAAAAGGATATGGCACTGTCCCCATCCCGGTCAGCTTCTTGGATAGTCCTGTCGGCAATGTTGCCCAGCTGCTCATCGGAAATATTCACTCCAACCATCATGCGTAGTACCTGCAACAGTTCATCTCGGGAAATCTTATCATCTTTATCCAAGTCATATAATTGAAAAGCAAAGCGTAGTTTATTGCTCCGACTGTTGAGTGGTTCTGGTCCATTCACATCTTTGCTTTTCTCATCATCTTTGATTGGTCGGAAGTGAGCCAGAATTCTCATGAATCCACGGAAGTTTACCTGGTCCTCTCCCTCAGTGAAGAAGGCATTGATAATCCGATCTCCCAGAGGGTTGATGGCCAGCTCTGGAATCTGCTGGAAGTCTTCCCGGCTGAGAGTACCATTTTCTCCTTTGTCCAGGCTGGTAAACCGGCTGTAGAGACGGGTGATTTGACTATGGGAAAAGCCAGTCTCCCTTTTTATCTCCTTGAATTCTTCATCTTGCAATAACGTGGAGGCCCGAGAACCCATCGCTGAGATGGACGAGCTCCTACCAAGGCAGGTACAGGGGCAGAGGTGGCGGCAGGCAGCAAGGAAGGAGGGAGGGAGAAGGAAAGAAGGGAAAGGCCCTTTCTCTTCCTTTCTCTCTCTCTCTCTTTCTCTCTCTCATCAGAGAATGAGTACTTTGTACTCCAGTGTTTCCTTTTTATGCCTTAGTTGCCAGGAAATTGGTCATCTCTTAGGACACTGCAATAGTAATTAGCTATTCTCTGTATAACTCTTATGTGATCTTTGTTCCATTTTACCTATACTTTAACTACATAGGTAGATTATAAAGCAGCCCCGCCTTCTCCTATGTGCAGAGTAAGCACTTAACAAATTCTTGTTAATTGATTTATTCTGCAACTCTTGTCTAGGTCCTTCTATAAATCCTCTATGGGAGTATACCCACTGGGTGAGAGATCTTCCTCTAGACCTGTGGTTCTTAACCTAGTATCCACGGAACCCCAAGGATATTTCTGGAGGTCCATGAACTTGGATGGGAAAAAGCAATTACATCTTTATTTTAATATAATTATTTTCCTATGTATTCTATTTTATGCATTTAAAACATGATTCTAAGTAAGGATCTATCCAAAGGCTTCACTCAAGGGGTTTGTGACCCAGGAGAGGTGAGAAAACCCCTGCTCTAGATTCTAATTCAGTATTTTAATGTGACAGTTAGAAATAAACACCATAAATGTATGAATTGTATTTTTCTAATTATTCAGAAATGGGCTAGAGAACCAGCTAATTTGGCATTTGTGATCATTTAGGAAAAAAAGGATTTCCACTATCTTTGAAAAAAAGATTCAGCTGAGAAATGAAAAAGCATTCATAGAATTTTAAATGGAGCATATTCAACTTTAAAAATTTTTAAGGGCTTTAGAAGAGTCTATATACATTCAGATAATTCTTTTGTTAATTTCTATTTTTCTCTCTTCATTAATGTTGGCCTCAAAGGCCTGCATACTTTCTTAGCCAAGGGTTTATGTCTTGCTTGTTTTTGCTCTTTTTTTGGAGGAGGGAATGCAGGGCAGTTGGGGTTAAGTGACTTGCCCAAGGTCACATGGCTAGTAACTATTAAGTGTCTGAGGCCAGATTTGAACTTTGGTCCTCCCGACTCCAGGGCTGGTGTTTTATTCACTGCGCTACATAGCCGCCCCAGTTTGCGGTACTTTAAATCAGTTGATCGTAAATTGAATAATTATAAATATATTGGACATCTTACTATTTAAATGAACTATATTATGATTTTTTTTATAAAGGGAAAGTTATCGTCTCCCATGTATCTTTTCTGTGTAAATGATTGACTTTTGGAGATTGTTGTATTTACAATATGTGAAAGCATAAACCAAATCTTAAGTCCCTTTCAGCTCTAAATTGATGGCCCCACGATACTAACCCTGTTGGTTAAAAACTTCAGCTCTTGCTGCTTCAGATAGATCTTTCCCCAATTTAACTTAGAGGTTTCACTGTTTTTGAAAATGTCTGTATTTGGTACTTTGCAAATGGAATTCTTCACTGCCCAGCAGATGCTTAAAGAAACATAGTCATGAGACTTATATAACTTGTTGTTTCATACTCTTTTTTTGAAGTTTTTGTTGTAATTCATGTAGAATATTTGATCTCCAATGTTGTATGGGCCTTTCTCCCTCAGACTCTGTTTGCCCATGCCCATCGATGTGGTCTATACCTGGGTCAATGGCACCGATGTTGAACTGCTTAAAGAACTGCGGCAGGTGAGAGAGCAGATGGAGGAAGAGCAGAAAGCAATGAGGTAAGAGTGGAGCCTCCTCCCCAAAATCCTCTTGTTGGCATCTGGAGAGAGTGAGCTTTAAGAGGGCCAGCACAAAATTATCTTAAGACAATGTTGTAAACACATCCATTCCCCACTCAGAGTTGTTGTGTTTAAAGAAGGAATCACTATTTGTTACTAGGATATAGATTTTTAGTTCTCTTCAATTAAACAATGGCTAATTTTTCTGACGTTGAAAGCAGTCAATTTTGAGCTACTTTAATTCTGCCAGATCCAATCTCTGGCCTCTCCAGGAGGCTATCTCCCTTTGGGGTGGGGGTTCATGTATTTTGAATACCATGTATTTATAATAGCATTATCTTGATCATGAAAAACTATTTTATAAGATATCACTACTCAGGTTTTTCAGATTTTATCTGAAAATTCTCACTTTTGCAAAATCTGAAGAGGAGAGCATTCATTTTCCTCAACTCTTCATCCGTGACACCTCCTTCATATTCCCTCCACCTATCCAATCCAATGCTAAGTCATATTGTTTCTGCCTTCAGAACATCTCCTCTGTCTCTCCTTTCAAATCCCATGGCCAGACAATCCCAGGTTCATTACCTCTTGCCTAGGCAGCTGCATTGGCTTCTGACTGGCTTCCTTGCTTCACATCTCTCCCCATGCCAGTCCATTTTCCACTCAGGTGCCAGAGTGACATTTCTCAGGCACAGGTCTGGCTATTGTTCTCTTCCTAGTCAGTAATTCCAGTGGTTCCTTATCACCTCCGGATCAAACACAGGCTCCTATTAGAGATTTCCAGCTCTTCATAACATGGTCCTTCCCTTCTTCATCTCCATCACCATTCCCAGCCTGGAGCTCTCTGCTCCCTAATCTGTCTCTTAGTTTCCCTGCCTTCATTTGAGACTCAGCTCAAGTCCCACCTTCTACAAGAGATAGGCATGGTCCCTGCCATCTACTAATGCTGTTCCCTTTCAGATTATTTTCATATATTCTGTTATATCTTGTATGCTTCTATATATATTATTGTGTCTTATTTTCCCAGTAGAATTTGCTCTTCCTGAGAGCAGGGGCTGTGCCTTTTTGTTGTTATCTAGTATTTGGTACAAAGTAAGTGCTTGATAAAAGCTTGCTAGCTAACTGACATAAGGGATGGTAGAATATCTTTTGTCATCATTAACTGCTCATAATTGGCTTATCAAACATTCTGTTTCTGTCCATACATCTCCTGATACCAACAGAACTTCCTCATCCATTTGTACGTATTTTATGGTGACCTTAATTTTATTGTTTTTGTTTAGAGAAATCCTTGGAAAGAACTCCACAGAACCCACAAAGAAAAGGTAAACTTATTAGTTTTCTCAGAATAAGAGTTGGAAAATGAAATTTTATTATATATTAGTTATGACTTGTGTGCATTGGTCAGTATGTATTAGAGCACACAAATGTTTCAAGCCCTGAAATCTCCTGCCATTTATGAAGCTGATACTTCTGGATTTGGTTATGTTGGTCTGGTGACATATTCTGGCCCCAGATTGAGGGTAAAACCATTGTTTGGGGAGGGAGGGACAGGTAGGAGTTGGGAAGAGTAAGTGAGTATTCTAGAGAGGCCAAGGAAACCTTTTGGGAATTGGGCCTTGCCATGATGATAAAGATGCAGCTTTGTTTACTCTGATATTGTGACTGTGGGCAGGGGATTGGTCTTTCTCAGCCTCAGACTCCACATCTGCAGAATGGAGCTAGCTTGCACACAGTTGCTGATAGTGATGCTGCATACATGGTTGTTGTCTTGTTGGCGTTTTTTTGTATTTTACAAGCCGTAGATGCTATAAGGATGTGAATTTAGTTTCTTCGACAACTTAGAGTGAATAAATGTGTAAGAATTATTTTTTAAATGTTAATTCATATGGGTAACTAGTTTTATTACTCTGGTGAAAATGACAGGAAGCTCTAACCTTAAAGTTGTCTTTATTTCCTTGAATCTCTATGTCCTTGATAAAAATGTTTGTCTGTTAAAACATCCTTTTCAAAGAATACAAATAAAAAATAGCAACATTTGACAGCATTACTCTAATTCTCATTATCAGATTGGTTTTTCAAGGCTCTTAATGGTCATGTTGGCCTTTCTTTCCAGTGAAAAGCAATTAGAATGTTTGCTAACGCACTGCATTAAAGTGCCCATGCTCATCCTGGACCCTGCCCTGCCCTCCAGTGTCAGTCTGAAGGAATTGCCATCCATTTATCCTTCTCTGCAGTCTGCTAGTGACATGTTCTTTGTGGCAAAACCCAAAAACCCATCAACTAATGTTTCAGTTGTCGTTTTTGACAGTCACAAGGAAGGTAAGCCCCATTTTATTGGTGTGAAAAAAGTCTAACAGTCATATGTATCAAAATACTTTACGTATTGAATCAATTGTAATGGAATTAATGCTGTAAGAATAGCAAAAAGAGACTAGTAAACAGGAAATTTAGAGAGTGATCAAAAAAACAACAACACAGTGCTTTCAGTCCTATCTCAGGGAGAGATAATTTAGTTGTCTTTATATAGGGATGGACCTTGACCTGGACCTATGATTTCACTGTTGTGGGGAGCCCCAAAGGTGCTTAATCATTGCTTGTTTCCTTCCCCATATAAGGAAACTTCCTTTACTAATGAAGGTCATGGCCTTCTCTGTAACTGAAGGGTTTTAGAGACTGGTCTAGAGCAGAGGTGTCAGCATTTATGATTTATTTAGGGTCACATGACCTGTATGTGTCAAAGCTGGTACCTGAGCCCAGTTCTTCTCACTTCTCAGGCAGTCTTCTCTCTGTGACACAATGTTGTACTTCATATGATACAGTATTACCTAAAACAGTCTGGCACAACACACGGGCTGAGGGCTGCTTGTGGCCTGCCAAAGGATTTTGGGTGGCTGGAGGAAAATGTAGGGTTGCCACTGCGCACACTCTGGTAATGGACCCAGTGCAGTACACTTTAACATTAGGAATGAAGAAAATGAGGGATTACTTAGGGATGAGGCTTAACTGAGTGATGGGTAAAAGGGGGAGAGAGACAAAGGATTCAGGGTGGAGAATAGAGGAAGACTGTTTCAAGAAAGTCAGAACTCTAAAATGTGGAACGTAGTCCGATGAGGGATAGTGAGCTGGGAGTGTGGAGGGAGGGATTTTGACCCCAGGGGAATTTCAGAGTTCTAAGTCACAGGGGTCCAAAGACAGCCATCAGGTCCCGATTTGTAGCTCTTCTACAACAGGTCTTCCCCCAGTTTACCCAGTTAAGTTCATCTTTAATCATTCTGGGTGGAACAAAGTTTGTCAAATAAAATCCTATTTTAAGTTTATCCGAGGAATTACACTTGAAAGAAATCTTATGTTTTCTATCAATACCAGTTTTTAAATTTAGAGTTTGCTTTAAATGAGATCACCTATTTAAGTTTTATCAGGAAATAAGGACAGTTCATGGTTAAGTTGGGATTTATTGGTTCCGTGAAGCAAACCTTGTTTTCTATTGATTTTGGGGGCACAGCTGACGTTGAAAGACCTTGAGCTTGTGAAGAGATAGAAGTAACTGTGCTTTTGTGACTAGGTTGAAGTATCCGTATGATGACAGCCAGGTGGGAAATTATTTTTCTTTTTGCTCCATTGTCCAATTACGTTTCTTTCTTTTTAATTAATGAATTTATTTATTTTTAGTTTTCAACATTCATTTCCACAAGATTTTGAGTTACACTTTTTTTCCCTGTCTTTCCCCTACCTCCCACCCCAAAATAGCAGGTCTACTGAATGCCCCTTTTCCCAATCTGTTCTCTTATGGAGAGAACAGATTATGGGTCCCACATGACCCTCCTAACTTTCTAGTAGGACATAATGGATTTCTGTACCACAGTAACTGTATTTCTTATTTCCCAGTTGCATGTGAAAAACAAATTTTTTTTTAAACATTTGTTCTTAAAACTTTGAGTTCCAGATTTTTTCCTTCTTCCCTCCTCACCCACCCCCACTGGGAAGATAAGCAATTCAATATAGGTTGTGCATGTATAGTTACACAGATCATTTCCATAGTAGTTATATTGTGAAAGACTAACTGTATTTCCCTCCATCCTATCCTGACCCCCACTTACTCTCTTTTCTCCTTTGACCCTATCCCTTTTCAAAAATGTTTGCTTCTAATTACCCTCTTCCCCAATTTGCCCTCCCTTCTATTATCCCCCCTACCTGTCATCCCCTATCCCCTATTTTCCTGTAGGATAAGATACCCAATTGAGTGTGTATTCCCTCCTTAAGCCAAATCCAATGACAGTGAAGTTGTCCCGTTCCCTTTCACCTTCCTGCTCTTCCCCTCCAATGCAACAGTTTTCTCTTGCCTCTTTTATATGAGATAATTTGCCCTAATCTATCTCTCCCTTTCTCCTTTTCCCAATAAATTCCTCTTTCACCTCTTAATTTTATTTTTTAGATATCATCCCTTCATATGCAACTTATCCTGTGCCTTCTATGTATACATGAACATACATATGCCCTCACATATATTCATATACACATACACCTTCCTATACACACATATATGTATGTATACACACACACACACACACACACACATATACACATATACACATATATATTCCCTTCAACTATCCTCATACTGACAAAAGTCTTATGAGTTACAATTATCATTTTTCCATGTAGGAATTTAATAGTTCAGCTCCTGAAGCAGCCAGGAGGTGGCGGCTGCACAACCGGACACCTCCACTGCTTCTTGTCCTGGGGACAGGGGCCATCCCCCCCTATTCCAACAGAGTTCCACACTGACCTTTTGCTTTGTCTTTGGCGTTTATGGGTTCAGAAGTCTGGAAACCACCACAGCTGCTGGTGATTCATTCTCCTGAAGTTTGCTACAGCCACTGATGGTCGGGGCCGCCCTGGGGCCGGAAACCACGTGGCTTGTGGGGACTGCGCTTGGCTCCCAGCTCAGTGTGATAGACCCTTCCTGTCCCTCTTCCAGGCTGCCTTCAGCAGGACATTTGTTTCTCTCTGTCACTTTGTGGATTCTGTAGCTCTAAAGTTTGTTTAGTCATTTTTTTACATGTATTGGAGGTGATTGGAGCTGGAGCCCACGCCAAGTTTGTGCTTCTACTCTGCCATCTTGGCTCCACCCCCTGGGATATTAAATATGCAATGTTGAATGATTCTGAATTATTGACTGTTGGAGCTCAAAGAGAACTTAGAAACAATTGTCTGAATTCAGCACTTTTAGTTAAACTTGTGGTTGCAAATTCTCAGATCAACCCACTCAGTCTGTCCCTTGATTCTAGCTGTTCTTTCCTTTAAATGTCTTGCATTTCTTCCTTGCTCTCCATTCCCACTGCTTCCCTAAGTGTCTATACCCTTGACTGCGTTATCCCTATAATCATCCCGCAGAGGATTTTCAGATCTTTTTTGGGGCCTGTGCTTTCTTGTTCTTAGGGATCTCAATGAGGAAGTCACCTCTACCAAAGCAGATGGACTTCTGCCTTAGAGAGAGGTGCTTGTGGCACTGAAATTAAGTAAATCCTGGCAGTGCAGCCAGTGATTGGGAGAAGTGGAATCTGAATCCCAAGTGTTCCTGACTGTGAGGCCAGCTCTATCCACCGGACCACACCATTGCTCATTTGTGACTCATCTTCCCAAACCTCCCTTCCTTTATTTGTCTCCTGCACCAGAATATATGAGTCTAGAAAAGAGAAGAAGCTTGGGGAAATAGGAAGTCTTCTGACTTTAGTCTTAGAGGACTTGGATTCAAATCCCATCTCTGCCATTTGCTACCTGTGTTACTACCGAGGACAAGTCACATCATCTGAGGGCTAGAGGTTAGCCTCCAAGGTTCCTCCAAGTGCTATGCCTGTGATTCCATGATTCCTCCCTGGGCCTCAGTTTCCAAATCTGTAAAATTAAGGAGAGTGAACTAGATGGCATTGAAGATGCCTCCCAGTTCTAAATCTATGATTCTTTGATCCCTATTGTCTGTTTATTGTCTCAAATCTAAACTGCTTTGTTTGGCTTCCAGAATGCTTCATCCTCTTCTAGTCCCATCTGAATTACCCAGTCTCCATTCTCCTACTTTTTCATCATTATTCTCCACTTTAGAGAGTGTGTGAGGATCCTTTGACCCATCCTTGGGCCAGTCAGTCCCTGGACTTCTCGGTGCCCTTGCAACCTCTTCGAGATTGATAGAGGGAGTTTCATCACCTTGAAGTTGTCTGTAACAATGAAACTACAGCAGTGGTCCCCTTGCCTCCTGGCCTGCCCCCTAATTCTCCACTCTGCCTTTATCTGAACCTCCCCCAAATACTTAAAATGCCCCCTAATTTCTCACTGCTGTAACTTTGCTGTTGTCCCTGCCTCTGTTTTGAAAGCCCTGCTCACATCCTGCTTCTTTGTAAGACTTGCTTGACATCTTCCTCCAGGCTTTCCTGAACTGCTCTGGCCCCAGCAGATGTCCCCAGGGTCTTAACTACTTACTCAGTCTGTTTTGTATTATCCCAAAATGACTTTATGTCTCTTTTTTTTTAACTGTCAAATAGGTTTTATTGGTACTAGCTATATTCTCAGTATTTGATGATAAAAATTTTAGGATCTTTTAGTTATGCAGTAACTGGCATAAATCTCTTTAATTTGAGCCTGCTTAATAGCCTTTGTAATCTCTTTCTGTTTTTTTTTCCCCTCCATATAAGCCTATTATGTCTCTTACATAAATGTGTCCGATGAATGGAGAAACAAACTGGAACAAAAGCTATACGTTCTTGTAATCTACAGATTTTCCACATGAGAGACATATTTCATGCAACTCCTTGTAGGGATTTTCCACTGGAACTGTCAGGTTTCCATTGCTGCCACCTGTTTATACTGGGAACAACTTTCCCAAAGAACTGTAACAATCTGAACCCCCAGTTAGCTTAGCCAATGCATGCCCTTCCCAAACCATGATTAGCTTCTCCTTCCTGAGTGCAAGACAGTCTACCAGGACTGCTGTGGCAGGCCTTCCCTCATTCCCTATTTTATATCTTAATTTTGTCTCCCCACCTTCCTTATCAGCCTTCTGAAACCAAAAATTGTTGTTATACACTTGTTTGGTATGTTCATCCAAGAGTGGATTCTCAGTACGTATCATAATTGTATTTTGTAGTTGAAGATGCCCAGGCTGGAATGTCCAAAGATGTCGGCAAACAGTCCGTGTGGAGGGGCTACCTGGTAGGTTACCTATGTTACTTACATGCAACAGCATCAGGGCTAACAGCCCTGAGACTTTGAGGAGCTCTTATCATTAATGTTCTCATCTCCCTGTTTGGCTAATATTAACCCAAATTATTTCTGGTATTGTGACTTTGAGGCTCATCCAAAGTTACATCTTTCTTCATTTTCTCATGGGTCACAAATGCGGCTCTGAGGTGTAAAAAACCAGAGAATTGGGTTGTATCCATTTTGTCTTCTTTCAGACAACAGACAAAGAAGTCCCTGGCCTGGTGCTCATGCGTGACTTGGCTTTCCTGAGTGGATTTCCACCAACATTCAAGGAAACCGATCAGCTAAGAGCAAAGCTACCTGAGAATCTGGCCTCCAAAATAACACTGGTAAGGATTTGAGGAGAGGGCAGTTGAATACAAGAGGAACCTGAGCCTCATTATGAAAGTAAAGAACACAGATGGACCCCAGTGCCCTTGGTGGATGGAATGTGGGTCCAGTTAAAGAAGGCAGGGATTTCGAGCCTTGGTCCCTTGGTCCTTGTGGTCACGACAGCTCTCCAGAACAGGGTTCAGAACCAAGAAAGATGCCAAATAAAGGTCTGGGAGCAGCCAGTGTGCTGTGCTCACATATGGGTGTGTGTTTGCACATGTGAGGGGATGGGGGCTTGGGGATTGTCACCAGGGCCTGCTCTGCTTCAGTCTTTCTTTATACACAGTTCTCTCCTACTGTGTGTTAAAAAATAGCAGATTGGAGAGGGGAAGAGGGTATGCTTGTAGAGGTAGGGGTCCTAAAAATGGCAACTGACAGTATTGGGGTAGACTCCTCCCCCCCCCACACACACACAAATGGAAATTGGCAGGACCCTGTACTTGTTTCTCTCTCAGGAGCTGGTTGTGTTACCTCAGTAACAAAAAATTCTGTGTTGAGCTCCTGCTGTGTACAGAACCCTGGTCTCAGGACTAGAGGAGATTCTGAGTTCAAATGAGATAAAGTGCTTTCCCTCAAGGGGCTTACAGTTTCATAATTTAGTGTTTACCTTTATGGAAAATGTATTAAAGAGAGTTGGAAAACCATGCTGAAAATCATCTGATGGGAAGGGCTGGAAAATACCTGCCTTAGGTCAGGGAAGACTTCAGGGAGGAGGTGACCTTTGTGGGGGAGGTGTTAGAGGGGTGGCCAGAAGAGCATTCATTTCAAGGACAGGGAACATCCTAGGTAGGAGAATGCTGAGCATAGATAGGAGAGAAGGGGCAGGGTGACAGGCATAGAAGGCAGCATGGTCTAAACCTGGCATCCTTTTGTTGGCAGCCATGTTTCACTGCTGGCTTTTCCAGAATCTGGAGTTGAGTAAAACCTCCATCTAGCTCTTTTTTTTTCTCTCATGAACTCTAAGCCAAGCCTTCCCCATTCTACACTTGTGGGATTGATGTTCTGAACCTGTCAGAGCCAAAGCTCAGAGACCAGGGATGGGCCAGTCTGAGAATTGCTGGAACCAGAGACTAGACAGACCTGCCAAGGTGGGGTAGGTGTGTCTCTTCTCTGAGAGTAATGGGCAGTCTAGAACAGGTGGGTGGAGCTGCTGGCAAGTTTGGTAGGGGTCAAGCAGCAGCTGGCCAGGCAAGGGCTCAGTGTGTCCTGGTGTGGGGATTGGGATTTGTAGCGAGCAAGGCAGGAGTCAGCGGCAGCACAGCAGAGGCCCAGTGATCACGTGTGCGTTCGATGGACGCTGAGCCATGGAGGGGAGCCGGAGAAGGGCTTGCTGAGAGCGCTCAAGGCACTTGTTTCAGAATTGTCTGTGAAGCAGGGCCTCATGGGGGTCTTCTTTTTCTTTGCATCAGTTGGACTGAGAGCTCTGAGCAGGACAAGCTGGCAGGGATGCCGGAACGGAGATGGTGGTCACACAGCTAAAGTGGTCTTTGGTTGGTTCTTTCTCGCTACTTCCAGTCCTTCCTTTCTGCCTTGTCACGATGAAGCACCTAAGCCTGCTGTGTGAGCACCACAGCCGTACTTACTAGACTCCAGATGAGGTGATCGCCATGCCTGTCATCACCTGTGAGAGTTTAAGGGCCGTCGCTCAGCTTTTTAGTAGCCTGCCCAGTGTTGTTTCACCCGCCAGTGTGGTGACGAGCCCAGGATCTACACGCTCCTCCCGATGAGCTAGAAGGACACGTCCCGTGTGAGCCGACAGGCCGCTGGAGGCCTCTGTGGCCGTGCCCGGACGTTTCTTCGGCTCGCCCGTCCCCATCTTGTGCCCAGGAATCATCAGGAGAATCCGTTCTCAGCTTTAAACAACCCCGTCAGAAACCTGAAGTCGGTTCTTTGTGAAATTGTATTCGCTGCTTTTGCTTTATTTGCAGTGCTCACGTCCCACTGGTTTAGTGACTAGGACTTTTCTCTAGAGTGAACCACATGTCAAGCTCACCAGGCTGTTGTTTATGGGGTTCACATCTATCCCCTTTTTTTATATAGACACAAGAACTGCCACTCTCCAAGCGCTTGCAACAGCCCCTGGCCTTTGTGATGCTTCAGAGATGAGAGATTGCGGCTCCCCGTGACAGCACCTGTTTCTCTCTGATTATGATTCATTTGGGCCTGGAGGTTTCCTTTCAGTTCATCTAAAGTGTCCACCTGCCCTCTTATCTCCCTCCTTACCTTGGGCTCTGATTGTCTCTTTCAGCCTATTCTATCCTTCCTAATTTTCAGGTTGTACTCTTTCAGAGAAAAGTCCGGCTCAGAGTCAGAATTCATCAGGCTTACTTCCCTGTGTCCATCAGCATGGCACTATCTCTCAAGCCCTTCATCTGTCTTCTGTCCTGCCCATCTTGGTCAGGGTGTAGCTGAGTCAGCCTCCACATTTTTGTCCTCCACATTTTTGGTAAACTGTGGCTTGCTTCCAACACTTTTCATAAAAACTCGTTCCTCTCTTTCCATCACATCTAGATTATTTGTGCTTCCCCCGCCTTCTTTAAAAAACATCCTCCCCCTAAAGATAGAGCCCATCCCGGCTGGCACCCAGCTTAAAGGCAGAGACTCCAGACTGTGGGTCCTGGCACTGCTCTTCCTCATCCTTGTCATATCGCTTTGGCCAAATAGCCGGTCACCTGTGTGAGGTTGCATATCCTCCCCCTGTGAAATAACAGCCTTGAGTTAGATATTTGTTCTTTTCGCAGTTGAAATGGGATAATTCTGGGATATATTTCACTTGGCAGCCACATTGATTTCTTTCTCAGTAGGATCATTGGGTATTGTATAAAATTCACAGTGTCCAGGATTAGGCTGTGCTGCTCAGTGGAGAGAGAGAGCTGACATGTCCCTTATGGACTTCTGGTTCTGATCTGCAAGGATTTATTATTGAGTAACCAGGAAATGTGGATATTTGTGTAAGCATATGATGGTGCTATTAAACCTGATCACAGGATTTCACATCTTAACAGACCCTAGCCATCCCCTTGTCCCGCCCTCTCATTTTACATATGAGAGATTTTCTGTGTTCATATTTAGAGATGTTCCTAGTAAATTCCCACAGTGGAGCTAAACTACCTCTTGGAGGGAGGGGGGAGCGGTTCTAGGACCATTTCACCTGATCCTTTTTTGTAGGTAATACCAGTAGATTTTTTTTTCAAATGTGTCTTGATATTATGCTGGTGGTGTCTCATATAGAAGCCTCTTGCTAAGTTCAGGGGAATCGGTCAACAAAGTTCTGGGCCCTGTGCCTGAATACTGGGGGTACAGAAAATCAGGAGAGAAGACAAGTGGCCCCTTCTCCTTGAGGAGCCGTGTGGGTGTATGTGGGTATATGTGTAGGGAACGGGGACTGCATCTCTGCTTTCTTCCCTTTGAGGCACTCCCTCCACCTGGGCAGGGTCCCCGGCACTTTCTCTTTCTCTGTCAGTCTGAGATCCTTGCCAAGAGCACCAAGAGGCACACCTGACTTTCCACAGTTTGGGTCAGAGGGGAGACTTGAACCCAGACTTTTGGCTCTCAGGCTGGTACTCTGTATGCTTTTCCCCCCCGTAACTTGGTGTTTTTGCGTAGATTTAAGTGGTGTCCACTATGTATAGAGTTACACTTGGTGCTGGGGATGAAGCAGAGGTTAGTTCTCAGGAAGCTTGGAGACTAGTGGGGAATGTGAAGGCCGCCCTGCTGTACTCTAGACTGAGACAAGAGAAGGAATGTGTAAGGGCTGCCAAGTACTGCTGAGGGTCAAGGGGAGGAGGCTGCTACGGACAGTAACAGCGGAGATCAGAGCTGCAGTGGCATTTCAGTTTAGGCGAATTTGAAGCAGAGATGAGAGTTGAGCTTGGGGAGTTGGCTGGGAGGTGGAAAGGTATATGGAACTCAGGCATGGGGGATAGTATGGACAAAGGCAGGGAGGTGGAAAAGGAAGTGAGAAGTGACCTCATTCAATTAACATGTCAGCAGTAGAGGAGAGTGATAAAAAAAACTCTTGAGGACTTGGACAGTGAAGCAGAGAAGAGAGGAAACATTGTTGGACAGGCCTGAGATTCAGGGAAAGGCTTTGATAAGATGTGGGAGGCCCTGAGCATGTTGTAGGCCCATGAAGCAGTCTGATAGACTGGAGCCCAGGGTCACAGGAGGGAGGAGCTGGGAGCAGGGGAGCAGTGCAGGGCTTGAAGGTCAGGTAAAGCTCTTCCTCTGATACTGGGAGATCTTGGGCAGGTGAGGATGCCGTGGAGGGAAGCAGAGGAGGCCCAGACTGGGCCCCTCCATCCCCAGGTAGCAGGCTGTGCCGTGTCATCTGTAAAACTGGCTGAAGAAGAGGGAGGATGAGGCAGCAAAGGAGGAAGGAGGTAACAATGGGGCACAAGGGCTGCCCTGGGCTATGAGAGCTTGGTCGCCAAGGTTAGACTGCACACTAACCGAGTCACTGCCGTAGAATTAATCAGATCTTCTCTTCTTTTAGTTAACGTTTCATTTAAATAATTTTTTTTTCTTCCCAACCTGGAATTTCATTGATCCAGAGTGGACGCTGTCCCACAGCTTCTGATCTCAGTGGTGCTTAAGCCAAGGGCACATAGCTTCCTGCCCACTCTGCGACACTGCCCTCTGACCTTTTTGAAATCTTCCATCCCAGGGTCCCAAAGGCTGGCACATGGTCCTTGTGATTCCCTGAATGCTTTTCTTGGGGGTCACTGGCTTCAGTGTCACTTTCTGCTGAACTTCCCATTACTCCACCTTAGCACCTAACTTGGGGCTCCTTAGAACACAGTCCCTTGTAAGAGTCCTTCCTGCCTTACTTTTTCCTTGTCCTTAAAATGAGAATAAATCTTTTTCCTTTTTTTTTTTTTGGAGATAGTGGGGTTAAGTCACATGTCACATAGCCATTAAGTGTCTGAGGCCAGATTTCAACTCAGGTTCTCCAGACTCAAGGGCCAGTGCTCTATCCACAGTGCTGCCTTGCTGCCCCCAAGAGATGAAATCTTAACCAGAGAAGTCAAGAACTTATCAGACTCTGTTCTTCATATTCATGGTCTATCCCCTCTGCTTGTATGGACAATTATATATGACTACCATAGGATATAAGATTTATCACTAGAAGGAACCCTAGATCATTTAATTTACCTTCTCCTCAGCGTTCTCATTGTATTGGAAATTGAGGTCAAGTGATATTATGGGCCTTATCCAAGGTTTTGCAGATAGTGGATAGCAAAGCACACCCCCTAATTAATTAACTAATTAATTAATTCTAAAGTCAGCATTTCTCATTACACCACCCCCTCCCCAATGGTTCTGTCCTCTGGTGCACAGATTACCAAGCATATTCTCCTGACAGTCCCTTTTAGGGTTTTGGGGAAATAAGATGCATCCCCATATTCCAGTCAGCAATGGCCTGGGGCTGGAGGGGAGGAGGAACCATGAACTGGACCTGTGATTACATTGGCATAGGGCAGAGGGGTCAGACACTTGACCTGGGCTGTGTGCAGTCCACAGCCCTCCCAAGCGTGGCCTGAACCTGATTAAAATGGATTTGGGAAATATTTAACAAAGTAAATGAGCATACAGTATGACACAAATAATATTTTTAAGTCAATGTGTGTTTCTTTTCAAGTTTGACTCCACTAGGGTTGGAACATTTGAGGAGAAAACTCCCATTAGCTATCCAGGTGTTCCATGCCCTGTGTCTTACATTGAGAAGTTAAATCCCTTGCCCAGGGACCCGCAGCCGGCAGGAGTCAGTGGCTGGCCTTGAACCCAGGTATTCCTGGCTTTAGGCCAGCATTCTCTGCCATGTCCTGCTGCCCTTCAGGAGATGAGATTAAACCTAGCTCCTTTACTGTTGCTTCAAGTTCCCTTTTTTTACTTCTTTTATGTGACTTGACTTTTTGTGGTTATGCGCATAGGGCTTCCAAAAGTCTTGGGGTACTTTTGGGTGGTTTTGTTCTTGGCCCCATTTCCTCTCATTTTCTTATAAAAATTAAGGATTTCTGGGCCCTGATACTCTTTATGTGTCATTTTGTTTTCCATAATAGCTACCTTTTTAGTTTTATGTGGCATTTTATTACCTCCTTAAATTCCCAGGTAGCCCCCATGAGATCAGGTTGGCAGTGCTCTTGCAAACAAACCTAGGCTGCCTGGGTCTCCTGTAACATCTTTGATTTCCTTGTTGTCTTGTGTAAAGAGCTAATGGACCAGAAGATTGCAACAGACTGTGTTGGGTCTTTGCTAGGTGATGTGAGTGGGGCAGAAGTGGCTGGCTCATCCCTCACATCTCACATTTGTTTTCTGGCTTGGTTTCCACAGAGCCTGATTGATCCATTGATTGGTGACCTCTTCCTCCTTCCCAAATTTTCCTCCATTTGTAGCTCTTCTTTTATTTCTCTTCCAACTTCTATTTATTGATTCAGGAAAATCTCTCCTCTTTTCATTTCATTTGTGAGTCCCTAAAATGACCTAATAATGGCTGATAAGAAAAGTAGGAATGCTATCAATATACCCGTAAAAGAAAAAGAAAAGCTGTGAATTTCGGGGTTTGGGGAGTGTTGGGGAACTAGCTATACTAAGCCTCCATTGTTCTCAGTTTTTTCCATCTGTGCCTGGTCTATCCTGTGGGGTATCATTTGGAATTTGTCCTCTTTTGGAGACCTTTACTTATACACACATGTCCACCTTCCATCCTTGGTATCTTTTGTGGTATTCATTTTGGCTGTGCCCTTGAAGACTGTGAGTCTTTGACTGAACCACACCATGCAGGTCATGTGGGGAGCCCTCCATGGAGCAGTCTGGCAGGGCCTTGGCCTTGCCTGCAGGCAGCCATGTGACACTTTGCTTTGTCATTCAGAAACCTGTTATTATTTGCACTCGGCACAATTCCCCAGGATTCCCTCTGGGAAGAGGGAAGGTCTGTGGCCACAGGGCCAGTGGCCTGATGGCATTCCAGCATTGGAATCTTGGGGGATCGTTCCCCCACAATTAATTGTATTGAGGAAATACACCAGAAATTTCACTTTGGAAAGTCTGAAGTGACTCTTTTTCTCTCTGGAAACTTTCTTATAATGTCATTCTGTTCCTTTGTAGCTGCAGTTGTATTCAGAAGCCAGTGTGGCCCTTCTGAAATTGAATAACCCCAAAGGTTTCCAGGAATTAAATAAGCAAGCTAAGAAGAACATGACCATCGAGGGAAAAGAGCTGACCCTTAGTCCTGCCTATTTGTTATGGGATCTCAGCGCCATCAGTCAGGTAAGTAATGGAAGGGGATTGTTAAAAGTTAGCAGTAACTAGAATCAAGAGATTAAAAAGAAAAATGAAGAATCCCCAGACTGTGGTGCATGATGCCCACCACAGTCAACTGAAAAATGATTGGATATTTCTGCTTCTCCAGGCTCCCGGGCTGCTCAGCCCTCTAATCTCAGCTTCAGTAGGGAACAGCAGGGACACCATGACTGGGGAAGAGTGCTGAGGAGAGGGCGGGGAGAAGGGAAGGGGCTGCTGGGGAGGGAGTTCCTCTGCCCTGTGCAGGCCCTGCCGTGTGCACTGAGGCATAGCATCACGCCCAGGCTGTGGTTTGTGGAAAGCTTCCTTTCTCAGTTCTACAGTGGAAGTGGCTCTGAGCTCATCTAACAGGTGGAATGGTTCTTGCAGTCTAAACAGGATGAGGATATTTCTGCCAGCCGTTTTGAAGATAACGAAGAACTGAGATATTCTTTGAGGTCCATAGAGAAGCATGCTCCTTGGGTGAGAAATATCTTCATCGTAACCAATGGGCAGATTCCTTCCTGGCTGAATCTTGATAACCCTCGGATAACTATAGTAACTCATCAGGTAAATGTTCTTCCACCAGGTGGTCAATCACCAAAGCATTTATTAAGTGTCTGTTGCATGTTAGGCATTGTCCTCAGAATACAAAAACAGAGCATAACTACACCCACTCACAGGAGCCCACCTATTTGCCATTTCCTTTTCGTATCTTATATTGTGCTACAAGGATTGTCTCGGTGACTTCAAATTACTGCCAAGTAGCCAGGCTTTACATTTAGATTCTACTATTGTTGCGGCTGCTTAACTCAGTAGTCTAAGGGCCAGCCTTAGGCTGTATTCTCAGGAGGGACTGAAGAGACCAGAGGCGAGAGAAGTGTACAGCAGCTGTCCTTTATTGTATTGTAGCATCCTCCTTAAATACCCTAGAGGTAACATGATTAGAGCATGATCTCCTCATACACTGGAGGAATGGGCCAATGGAGGACAGGCCGAGCCAGTCATCTCAGCTGCTTCTCATCAGGTGAGCAGTCTCGCAAAAGACTGCCCCGTAGGCTTAGCAACTGGGCTGTGACCTTCAGTACCACAGGTGCTTTTAGACTCACACTGATCCCTACAATTCCCCCTTTTTATTTTAGAAAGTGCCAAGTGAGTATCAGCTTGAATCATGGCTCAGCTATTACAAAAACATTAAACCAAACAAAGGAGAACCACAAAACAATAATATGCCTCAACTATGAGGTTTTAGCCATTAACACAAAATGTCCTATACTTATAACCACAATCCATTGCTGTTTGAATTAGCTGCTGATATTAAATCAGTTCTGGCTTGCTCTTCAAAGCCTTTTGACACATTGAGCTTGCACCATTTGGTTTTTACACAGTAGATATAGACATAGCAAGAGACTAACTGTATAATTCATATAAGTCACATTAAACACCCCTTGAGCTCCTGTTACATTATGTCCCCATATTTTTACTATACAACAAAACACCAAATACAAAGTTGAATCATTTTAAAAGGATATGAAGGACTTAACTAAATATAGTATTAACCATTTGTAAAAGAGGGTTATTAGCAGCTATACAAATTACCAGTCCATGGCAAATCTTACATTTGTATAAACACTGACGAAACAATTCAATGAAGGAATTCCTTTTTTGGCATTTCACATAACAGCTGAGATACAAAGAACATTACAACTGAGATACAAAGAGTGTTTCACTGGAAATTTCCCTAAGATACCCTTGTCAACAGAATTAGCCTATAATATGCACAACTGTTTAAAGATAGGACTCTTTGAAGAGGAATGGTAATTATCCTGAGCTTTTTTTCCCCAAACATGCTCAAGTGTAAAAGCTACATCCAACATTTGCTTGTGCTTTCTAGTCCCCAGGCTCAAGCACATGCTGCCATGTTCCCCAATGCTGTCCCAAGCTGTTATCACAATTGGTCCTATGGAAACCATGGCCTTCCATAGACCGTTCCAAGTTCAGTCTTTTGATGGACTCCACATTTGCATGGGAACAGAACATATTGTGTATAGTTTATGATATGCCATCAGTGGCCATCCACTGTAGCTTGACTAATGGAGCCAGCAGTGTGGTGGTTTGGCTATGTTGTTCCTCATGAACAGGTGGTGAGATGGCGAGTGTGGTGAAGACAGCAGCCACATCCCTTGCTGATTCATCTGCCGTGGTCTCCGCCTCTTTTTCCTTTTCTGCTGCTGGTTTAGAGATAACGAAGACACTCTTTGCAGGAACCCACTGTTGACCTTCATCTGTGGAGATACAAACATACCCTGGCCCCCACGTTATGAGGGAATAGGGGCCTTCCCGAGTACCCATGGGTGTCTTACACATTACTTTTTCACCACTGCCACCTCTTTGCCAGCACCCTAGCTTCATACTCGCCAGAGCTGGCGCATAGCAGGTGTGAGATCCTCAACAGTGTATAAACTATCCTGTTTATGTGGTCCTGTCTCACAGGGCCTGGGCCATCTCCCCCTTTTTGTTTTTAAGATATAACTCCATAAGGTTGGGGGCTAAGGTTGCTTGGGCAATAGGGTCAGCCATAACCATGTTTGTCAATAAGCAATCAGCCCTATTGTTGCCATCAAAAATGGGACCAAAGCCATCAATGTGAGATCGCATATGAAGAATGTAAATTGGGTGTGCACAAGTTCGAACAGTTTCTTGGGCTTGGAGGAAAAGCTCTGTGATATCAGTGGGATCCTTCTTTAGCATCGCTGTTAACTGTCCTCTCCATAAATAAAGATTTACTAGGTTTTTCTTAAGTAACATTTTTCTTTTTCAAAGTCAAACTTAAAAATCTCAGAAATCTTTTCAAATATTTTGAGAATCTAGCAAGTCCCAAAATAAACAAGTTCCCCTCTCAGACTCAATGACCCTGCCTCTAGAGACATTCTCCACAAGCTTCTGGCAGCCCCACAACATAGGAATAAATGAGAAGGACTTGAAGGAGGGGCTGGTGGTGATGCCCCTGCTTTGTCAAAATCCCATACATACAGGAGGAATGGTCTGAATGGACAGAATTAATCCAAATAAAGTTTTCACTTAATTGCCTCCTTTTCTACATACAGCAATCAACTAACAACTTTAGGTTTTATTGTCAAAACAGTAAAGTAACTTTGATAATAATTTCCATAAGTGATAGCCAAATGGTTTTAGATATAACTTCCTTTTTAACTATAGGTAAAGGTGTAAATACCTGGTTTTCTATAGGGCACATACACACATTACAAAACGCAAGTGACCTGTTTTTAAACAAATTCTACATCCTTTGATTCCAACAACATTCAACCTAAAATTTTGCTGATAAAACACTACTTCTGGCTTATAATGATTCCTCAATATTCACTACACTTGAATTTTACTGTAGTTAAGAAAAACCACAAGGACACCAATTTCATTTCCAAATCATGACTTGCAAAAGCTGCTAACAAAAAATTAGTCTTTTCTCCTCTCCTCACAGCCGTAGAGTCTTATTGTGGATTTAGAGATTGGAATGGAGAGGTTCGTTTGTTTATCTAAACAAGGTGTGGGCTTCAGGGTGCCTTAGGGCTTTACTAGTGGGATTCTTGTTAGATTTATTATGAACTTAAATTCCCTGTTATTTTTGCAGCACTTTCTCTCTTAATCTGCTAATTTTACCTTGTACTTCAGTGCTATGTTTATTCCTAAAAATTTCTTACAGAGTGAAATGCTCTCAACCCTCCACTTAAAGGGAGTGGAACTTCTGAAAAAATTCTCAGAGGCGCACCTTGTTCCACTTCCCCAAAACTGGGGAACTTGAAGCTCTCACCTTTCAAATGTTTCTTTACCAGATTTTAGCAAAATTCCAATTTGCCTAAATGCCAATTAGTATAATAAATTCTGACTTATCTTAGCACTAGGTTATGAATGATATTAATTCACTTTTTCATATTTCTCTTAAAATGACCGGAATAAGTTCAAATTGATACACAAGATTTTTTTTCTCTGATGGGTAAGGCAGAAAATGGTTAATTGCTTATTTGTTTACCTTTTCAATCTGAGGGAAAAATTCCCATAGTATTTCTTATCACCTTTTCCTTACTCCACTTGGCCAGGGTGGAATGAAGGGAAGGAGATTTTTAAACCTTTGAAAATCTCAGAACTTCTGTTCATACTTTTCTTTTTTTAATTTTTTTTAAATTTACTTATTTGCTTTTAATTTACAAGATTCAGTTCCACAATCACTTGAGTTTCAGATTTTCTCCCTTCTCTTCCCCCATGGTGGCGTGCAATCATGTATAGGATCTGCAAATACTTTCACGCTGTACAATATTTTGGTCATATAGAAGAGTTGTAACCAATGAGTGATCACTGGGAAAAGAAAAAAAAAAAGCAAAACCAGACATGAAAGAGAACGATAGCGTGTTTTGCTTCAGTCTCCATTTAAACTATAGTCTTTCTATATCTTTCTCTGAGTTTAGGTATCTCCTTCCATCCTGAGGCTTGTAGAGTTGTCTTTAGCTGTGCATTGTTGAGGATAGTCCAGTTTATCAAGGTTGGTCATCTCATGTACGATGTGTCTGTGATTGTGTACAGGTTTTGCCTGGTTCTGCTCTTCTCACTTAGCATCAGTCCATATAAGCCTCTCCAGGTAATTATGAAGTCCATCTCCTTCCCATTTCTTATAGCACAATAGTATTCCATTACATTCATATACCATAGCTTGTTCAGCCATTCCTCAATTGATGGGCATCCCCTATATTTCCAGTTTTTTGCAACCACAAAGAGAGCTGCAATAAATATTTTTGTACATATGGGACCTTTTCCCACTTCTGTAATCTCTTTGGGATATAATCCCAACAGTGGTATTGCTGGGTCAAAGGGTATGCAATTATTTATAGCCCTTTGGGCTGTTCATACTTTTCTTACAGAATGACAAATGACTCTCACACAGTCACTCACATAAAGACATAAACACAAAACAGACAGACAAAAACAACAGAATGGATCCAAAAGCTTCACATAGAATTCATAGGAGATCTCCTCAAAAAATTTAAAAGTTACTAGCTCTCCAGATAGTAATGGAAGCCAGGTGAAACTTTCTTGATAATATTAGGAACAGCTGTATCACACTAAAGTGTTCAAGCCACCTCTGGCACTTTCAGTTCTGATGCTAACCGTATCATTAATGTCCTCCACAGAAAAACAGCAGAAATTGGGAAATGCTGGAGATCTTCCTTCTCCCACTTCAACTGAAATTTTGAAATATATGCCGAGGTGACTCCCCCTACCCTGGCCACCTGGGTCTCATTTGGCAGAGATTCCCATTCAGGAGGCCACATCTGTGTGGGGAATACTGTCCTGTTGGCCCCTGTGTCAACCAGGCCAGAAAATACTCTCCCTCCTGATCTAAGGGTCATCATAGGCCTTGTTCAATTTGTTGCCTGAAGAAAGTTTCCTCCACGGATTTTATGGGGTAGTTGAGGAGCATGCCTTGAGCTATGGGAGCTCCTTTGTTGATGTAGGTGTAATCAGCATCTGTATTTAAGAGGAGGACGGTGTGGGGACCTCATGATATATTCTAACAATCAGAGTGGCCATAGAATGTGTGTCAGGGGAGCGATAATGAGAAAAGGGGGAAAAAATCTGTGAGAGAGGTTGAATTGGGACTGCACAGGCACTGTATGGGGGAAGGCTAAAGTAATCTAAATTCCGAAGTTGGAAAATTCAGATAGTTGCTGTGCTGCCAAGGCTGCATAATGACCCCTCCCCTTGGGCATCTGTGGTGCCTGTTTCTCTTGAGCAACAAATACCCAAGGTTGCAGGGCCCTTGAGGGGCCCCCAAACCCGTTTCCCTGGTTCTTTCTTGCTCTACATTCAGAACCCCAGTGTCCCATTTGGCCACATTTTGAGCATGGCTTAGTGGGTCTCCCTTGACTACCTTCTGGAGCTCTTCCCTACCTTCCGGGCCCTCCTTTAATCTGTATTTGCACTCCCTTATATGATATTCTGGTTTGCCTCACCTAAAACAATTTCCACCAACTTTCTTTGGAGTAGCCAGGAAAGAAAACATGAACTCTGCCTGATAAACTTGAGAGTTCATCTTATTGCATCCTTGAATCATTTCTTCTAAGGAAGTATCTTTTCAGAGCCCCATCACAGCCCTTTTATAATCAGCACTAGCATTCTCTCTCAACAGGATTTTTAACATTCTTTCAGTGCCTCCCACATCCCCCATAGCTCCAGCTACAGCTTCTTGCACTCGGGCAACAAAGTCAGTAAAAGGCTCATTTGGTTTTTGCCGTATTTGTGTAGAGCTTTTTTTGTCCTCTTTGGCCACAGGGTTCTTGCTCCAGGCATGGTGAGCACAATTATAGATATTTAAATAGGCCTCCTCTGTATAGCCCAATTGTTGGGCTGTATCTGCAGAAGGATCAGGGCCTGAAAACTGCTGAAGCACCAGTTGCATAGGTGCACCAGGTGCCAATTCAGCAGTGTGGAGGCAGCATTGCTCAATGTATTGCCCCATCAAAAAAACCTCTTGCCCTGTCTTAGAGTTTTTATCCTTATTACTCTGAGGGCCCTGAGACAACCAGGGTACTTACCCCTCTGGCTTCCTCCCGTCAAGGTCCCTCCCCGGCCTTCAGCCGCGGCTGGCTCTAACCCCCCTTCTCTCTCGGGTTAGAGAACTGTCCCCCACAGAACGACCACAGCCTTGGGCAAGGCGGCTCATTAACTTTTATTACAAGTGATTACAATTGTGCAAGCTTAAGCGGCCCTACTCTGTCTGCCTTGCCCGTTTCGGTCTTCCCCCGGATCTTCTCCCGGGCCGAATTCCTGACCGAATCCTCCTCCGAATCCTCCTCCCCTCACTCCTGATATCTCCCTTCCATATTCCGTCCCCTTTTGGGGGGTCACCGTCCAGTGGACCTATCATGTACAGCCCCGAAGCTAGGGAGGCATCTCTCGTCATCATGCCTATCACACCCACTGCCTTGTGTGCCAAGCCCAACTCTTATGGCTGGAAACTTGCCACATCAGCGGTTTCAAGACATGCGAGGGCCTCTACTCAGGCCCCAGGCTGCCACGTTAGCGCCCCCAGACTTGTGACCAGGTAGATGCAATGGAA
>CM053581.1:421176789-421194908 GCA_028627135.1 Pseudochirops cupreus
AATAAAACTCTATAATCAAATGTTAAAAACATATGTGTGTGTGCGCATATATATATATATATATATATATATAGTTATTACTATTATTATTATTAACTACATCCAACTGGGAATCAAGATACACAGGCACTGTAGTAGGGAGATCCATCCTGCCCTACCAGAAAGTCAGAGGGGCGAGGGGGAGGACATAGGAGAGAGCTGACTGGGGGAGGGGTTATACAGTGGGATGGCTGTTTTGAGGTGTTGGGTAGGGGAAAGATGGGGAGAAAATTTGTAACTCAAAATCTCGTGGAAATGAATGATGTAAACAAGAAAATAAATAAATTAATTAAAAAAAAGAAAAAGAAAAAATATCAAATTCAACAGAGAAACATGTGAGAAGAGGGAGGGCTAAAGAAGAAGTGGACACAGGGAATTAGTCATAATAAAAATAAGCTCCATCACTGGAGAGTGGACTGTGAAAGGGAGGTAAAGGGAAAGAAAAGGCAAAAACCTGTGATCTGGGTCTGAATAAGGTAAAGATTAGGGGAGCAGTAGAATAGAAGGTCACTCACTAAGACTAAACACCCTCTCTGTCTCACAACCTTCTTCATAAAGGAAGTAATAAGAAAGGAAAGAGTCTAAAAGGAAAGAATAGAGGAGAGTATATAATAAACAATCACCATAATAAAGAATGGGATGAATTCACTTATAAAATGAAAAAAGTTAGCAGAATGGGTCTAGAAGGCAGAATCCATCAATAAGCTATTTACAAGAAACACTTCAGATTAGAGGCTGGAACAGAATTCATTATGCCTCAGGTGACTTCAAAACAGCAGGAATGGCAATCATGATCTCAGACAAGGCAATAGTAAAAGAGACATGATTAAAAGAGATAAACAGAGAAATTATGTTATGCATAAAAGGCACTAATGACAACGAATTAATAATTAGTGATCACTACATGAGAAGAGAAAATAATTTACATATTTCACAGCTGAGCATGGATCCTTTACAAAAATGACTGTGTATCAGAGCATAAAAATCTCACAAATGCAAGAGAATAAGAAAAATTAACTACATCCTTTATCAACCACAATGTAATAAAAATTACACTTAATAAAGGGTCTTTGAAGAAAGCATAAAAATTAACTGGAGATATAAAATTTTATTATATTATACTGAACTTATGAATAGATCAATAGATATAATATAAGATTTCCACAAAATACCACACTCATTTCTGCTAAAAATATTAGAAAGCATTGAACCTTTCCTTAATATAGTCTATGGCATATAGAAAAAAAAAGTTAGAAAATTTCATTTAAAAAAATGACAAAAGATAAACATACCAAAACTTTTGAAATGCAGCCAAAGAAGTCCTGAGGGAGAAAATTTATATCTCTAAACACTTTAATCAACAAAAGAGAAAGAAAAGATCAATGAATTTAGCATGCAGCTAAAAAAAATCTACTCCCCCCAATTTAAAACCCAATTAAAACACCAAAACAGAAATGCTGAAAATAAAAGAAATCAAGATTGAGAGCAAAAAACCGAAACCAGTAAAACTGATAAAATATTAGCTAGTCAGAGAAAAAAAGAGGAAAACCAAATAACAAATATTAAAAAGGAAAAAAGGAAAAACTAAAAAGGTGAAGAAATATAGGAAATTTTTAGAAATTATTTTGCTCCAAATACTGACAATTGAAATGAAATGGATTAGTGTCTACAAAAATATTAAGTGCCCCAAAATATTAAATGTTAAAAGGAGAAAAAGATAGAACTTAAATGACACAAGTTCAGAAAAATAAACTAAATAAGTTATAAATGAGCTCCTAAAGGAGGAAAAAAAACAAAATAAAATCCAGGACCAGATGGATTTAAAATTGAATTTGATCAAATGTTCAAAGAACAATGAATTCCAATATTACAGCAACTGTATGCAAAAATAGGAAAAGAAGGGATCCTACCAAATTCCTGCTATGATACAAATATGTTCTTGATACCTAAACCAAAAAGAGAAAAATCAGAGAAAGAAAACTATCGACCAATGGCTAATGAATATTAGCACAAATATTTTAAAAGCAGCTACATCAACAAATCAAAAAGATTATACATTATGACCATGTAAGATTTATATACCAGGAATGCAAAGTTGATTCAATAATAGGAAAACTATGAACTTAATAGACCATATTAAATAACAAAATTACATATGAATAGATGTAGAAAAAGCTCGACAACATACAACACCTATTTCTGATAAAAACACTAAACAGCAAAGGAATAAATGGAACTTTCCATATTACAACATGTAATATCCATCTAAAACCAAGACCAGGCTAGCTTTATATGTAATGGAAATAAACTAGAGGTCTCTCCAGTAAGATCAGAAGTAAAGTAAGGATGCCTATTATCACCTTATTCTTTAAACATTACTACTAGAGATATTGGTTATAGCAATAAGACAAGGAAAAGGAATCGAAGGAATAAGCATAGACAAAAAGTAAACAAAATTAGCACTTTTGCAAATGATGAGATGGTCTACACAAAGAATTCCATAGCCAACTAAAAAATTAATTAAAACCATTGGTAACTTCAGCAATAACCAAGATACAAAATAACCCCGCCCCCCTTTAGTCCATCAGCCTTTCTGTGTACTACCAACAAAACCAAGCATGAAGAGATTTTAAAAAATTCCATTCACAACAACTAAAAGATGTATAAAACAAATTTATGCATGTACCTGCCAAATGATACATAAGTACTATATGAATACAACTATAAAACATTCCTTACAGAATCTAAGACAGGTAGTATTATCTTGTGATAATACTACCTATATAATTTATTTAATGGTATACTAATAAAAAATTTTAAAGTACATTAGGAAGGTAGGGAAAAACCAACAATAATAAAACTTATTTTAAAAGAATAAGGTTAAGATTCTCAAGAGAAATAATGGGGAAAAAAAACAAAAGGAGGAAGGAAGAAGGTCTATCAGTACCAGACTTCAAAACTATTTGGTACTGGCCAAAAATGAGAAAAGTCAATGAACACAACAGATTAGTTACATAACAGAGAAACAAATGAACATAGTAATGATGCTTAACAAAGCCAGAGGCTACAACTATGGGGTACGGATTCCACTCAATCAAAAAAATGCCTGGAAATCCAAAAGGTAATCTGGGAGAAAATTAGATTTGGAATAACACCTCACATTTTATATCACAGTAAATTCCAAAAGAATACATAACCACATATATGAAAGGCCACATTATAAACAAATTAGAGGATCAAGAAAGAAAGTACCTTTCTCACAACTCTGAAAAAACGAAAAGTTTGTGACCAGACAATGATTATTTTGATAACACGAAAGTGAAAACTTTTTGCATAAACAAAAGCAATGCAGCTAAAATTAAAAGGGAAAGAGTAAAGCACTTAACACATCATTCATTTCAGCAAGCAATTTATTAAGCACCTACTACATGCCAGAAACTGTGCTAAGTATTTTACAAATATATCATCTCATTTGATCCTTACAACAACCCTGTGAGGTAGATATTATTATTATTATCTCTATTTTACAGTTGAGGAAACTGTGGCAAATCATTTGCTCAGGGTCACAGCCAAGTTTCTGAAGGTAAAATTGAACTCGGGTCTTCCTGACTCCAGGCCCACTGCTCTATCCAAGATAAATGAGGAATTAATTCGAATATATAACAATGTCAGCTATTCTCCCAAGATAAATGATCAAAGGAACTGATCAGAGAAATCTAAGCTATCGACAGACATATGGGAAAAAAGAAGCTCCAAATCACTAAATAATTAGAGATATGCAAATCAAAACAACTCTGAGGTCCCACTTCAATACCCATCAGATTGGGCAAAGATGACAAAGTCCCCAAAATCTCAGCTGTAAAAAGAAAAACACCACTAAGCCTATACCCCAATGATATCCAAAAAAAAGAGGGAAAAACCGTATGCATAAAATTTCTTATAGCACCTTTTTTTTGTCGCAGCAAAGAACTGGGAACAAAGAGGGTGCTCGTCAAGTAAGGAACAGCTATGTAACTGGTCTAGAAAAGGAATGGAATATGACGGATAAAATGACAAAAGGGAATGCTGGGAACACTTTTTTGAAGTACAAAGAGTTAAGGGAACTGAGTCAGAAGAACAGTTTGTACAATAAACAACAACACTGTAAAGAAAAAAGGTTTAGAATTTGGACCCTGACCAATACATCTAGACTCTAGAGCAGTGGTTCTCAACCTTCCTAATGCCGCAACCCTTTAATACAGTTCCTCATGTTGTGGTGATCCCCACCCATAAAATTATTTTCATTGCTACTTCATAACTGTAATTTTGCTGCTGTTATGAATCGTAATGTAAATATCTGACATGCAGGATGTATTTTCATTGCTACAAATTGAACATAACCCACAGGTTGAGAACCGCTGCTCTAGAGACTGGATGCCAAAGTCTGCTCCCCATATCTTAACAGGGTAGCAGCAGACCCAATGTGGAAAATATTATCCTTCTATTTTGGGGCATGGCAAACCTATATTTGTTTTGACTGTGCTTATTTGTTAAAAGGACTGAATGCTTCTTTCAGGGTGAAGGTGGGAGTTAAAAAAAATACATGTTCATGACAACTTTGGATTTTGTGATATTGTGCAAAGAGAATTGAACAAGCATAGATCATAGACCAAAAAAGGAATCTGTGCCCCTTCAGTTACACAAATAAGCAACCAAGGTTCCAAACAGTATTACTACTCTTTCTCCCATGCACGTGGCCATGTGAAGCAAATACAGGAAAAATATCAGTATTTCCCAAATTAACATATTGACTTAATGTGATACTCAAGTACCACTGGTTTAAAATCAGGTAAAATCCTACCAAAATTCATAGGGAAGAACAAGGAGAGATGATCAAGAGAAGAAGCTCTAGGAAAAAGATCTGATGGAAAGAGTGAAGAAATGTTTATTATACAAATGGAGCAACTAAGCTTAACATAGAACTGAGATTACTGAAATTGTCTGACAGCACATTAAAAAAAAACAGATAAAAGTAAATCAATGGAAGAGAACAGAGAATCTAAAAACAGAATCAAATGTATATAGAAATTAACATTGGGTTTATCAAAGATTAAAACAACAAAGCTAGAAAAAACAAATAAAAACTTGTATGTGTTTGAACTATATGGGGAAAAATGGGTACAAATCTATAATTCCTAGCATATGCTACTCTGAACTCTACTTGGATCAGTGAACTAAGAGATTTTAAAGTTATTTCTAAAATAACTGAAATTTAAAATTTTTAAAAAATTTCTAAAATGGAAGTATATTCATCTTATTTGTGGAGAAAAAATGTTTATCATATAAATGGAATCAACCAATGGTGACAAAATCAACAGGTTAGATTTCTATAAAGATAAAAAGATAAACAAAAACCTATGTCTTCCCAAAAAAAGAAAAGATTAGGAGAAAACATCTGTGGTAAGTACATCTGATCAAAATTTGACATTCAGAATGTATAATAAACTGGTACATATTTCTGAGAGTCACAATCATTACCCAACAGTAAGATAGTCAAGGGTCATAACTGACAATCTCTGAAGGAGAAAATACAAATTTTTAACGACTACCTGAAAAATTGCTCAAAATCTCAAATTAAGAAAAATGATTTTGAAATGACTTTAAAATAGCACCTTGTTCCCAAAATGGCAAAAATAACTAAAAATTCATATTAATGAGGCCACAGGAAAATATATAATTACACTGTTCTTTGACTGGGAGTTTATGGAGAACAATCTGGCAAACTCGTGATCAAGACATAAGGTGTAGGATGACGGAGTGGCTTTAGGGCTGGTTTTGGAGGAAGGAAGGCTCGAGTTCCAGTGTAGCCTCTAACAAATACCAGCTATGAGACTCCGGTCAAGTCCCTTACGCTCTTGGTGCATCAGACAGCTAAGGTGCTCAGTTACAGAGGGGCTGCTGATTTGTAATGCTGAGGAGAGTCTCCAGAATAGGAATTCCCTACATGGCTGGAATCCCAAGTGCAGACTCTACAGCTCCCCAACAACTGCTGCTGATCAACCACCATTCTCATACATGGCCACTCGGTGTTACCTTTTACTTTTCTAGCACACATGTCATTTACAAAGCCATGGGCTGTCACTCCTTCCCACGGATGGAAGAAGAACATGAGGTTATGAGAGACAGGTGAAAAAATGTGTTCTGTGTCACACAGCAAGCCACAAGGCAGAGAGAGACAGGCAATAACATGAGTCACAAGCACGTGTTTTCATAATGCCATTGTTGAGACTACATCCTGGAGACATTAATAAAATAAAAACACCTACTGGTCTAAAAGTAGTCTTTGTTGTTTTATGATAGTAGAAATCAAAAATAATAAATAACTGGATGAATAAAAGACAATCAGATATATGAAAGGCATTTCATGATTTAAAGTACTTCTTCTGTGAATCTCTCTGTAACACAAATAATTGCCCTCTCTCTCAGTTCCCCTTGCCCCCATCAAATCCATTTTGATATTTAAATGTTTGGATACTGGGCTCTTGGCAAGCGATATTCCATCTATATAGATATCCATTTTTATCCAAAATAAATAACTTAAAACACTTAGCAAGTCTTAATAATTTTATTTCACTTCTCTAAGATGTTCCAATGCATAGTCAATGATCATCTCTGCATGGGTGAACTGTCACATTACTGATAAACTTGGTGGATGACATATTTTTACTTCTGGTCATGTTTTCCCCTTACTTTTGGATACTTTTTGGCCATCTTCCCCTCTCTGTTATTTCTGTGAAATGAAGAAGCATAAGCAAAGCAACTGAAATATTAACCAAAACAAAGCTAATGTGGGATGTAATGTCATGGGAAAAAGGAAACACAAGGCAACCTGGAGTCAGACAGAACTGGTTTTGGACCATATATGGCATGGCATGGCACGCTATCATGTATGGCCTGGGCTGTACACTACAGAAATGATTACAAGAACTCTAGCCAAGGAAACCACTATTTGCTGGGTTTAAATTATGGTTGTGGGAAATGCTGTCCTAGGAAATTCTCTTACCAGGTTAGGGTCGTAGTATGCTTCCTGGGTTGGAGGGATGTTGTTTATCTGAGTGACGTTAGTAGGGAGCATTTTAGAACAATTTATTAACATGTGCTCCAGACCTGTTAAATCCTAACATAAGAAAACAAGAAGAACAAACAAGTTATAAGCATTTCAGGAACTAGTGGCATTTGCTTTTTTTTAAAATGCTATTCAGCGATAGAGTGAAATATCCAAAAATATATAAATTAACATGTTTAAGGTAGACCTTAAAAAAAGAAAAACATTAAGAAACCCACTAAAAATAGAAAAAGGCATCTTGTGGAGTACACAGAGCTGGCCTGAGAGGCAACTTCTTAAGATTACAAATTGCAAAGCAATTGCTGATGTGCATTGGTTGAAGGCAGCTCTCCTGGAAGAAGTTCCTTATCCCAGGGAAATCAAAGGTCTGATCTCTGGTCTCCTCCTCCCAAGGCCAAAGTGGAGTAAAGCAAAGCGAATATTCCATATAAATCCAAGCATTCCTCCAAATGAATGGGATTTCAAACATGACTGTAAAGGTAAAAGAAGAGGCATGCCCTTCATGGCTTTGGGGGGCATGGCCTTTCTCTTTCAGTTCTTGTGGTCAGATCTCCCATAGCTCTTCAACTCAATTCACCTCCCATTCCTCTCCATTCTAAGAAAAAGATGGAGGAGAGAACACTGACCCTGCAAAGGCCTTGGTTCAAATCAGGCACTGTGTGACTTGGGGCAAGTCCTTTCATATTCCTGGGCCTCAGCTGATTCATTTGTAAAAGGAGGTTGGACTAGATGGCCTCACAGATCACATTCAACTTTGATCTATGGATCCCTTCCTGGAACAGTGCAAAGCTTGAAAGGGCAAGCCACAGAGCCCCAAGGCCTTCCCCTCATGAAAAGGGAAATGGAAAATCATTTTAATGCATTTTTAGTATGGTCTTTTCCAGGTGCTGTGACTCAAAAAATCTGTCCTGCTAAAGATCCAAACAGAAAAATACAAACTTTATATAAGAGCTAGTCTTAACTCAGGCTATATTCTAATTTGGGTTTAAAAAACAAAGACAATGGCAAGTACTTTTTTCTAACTAATCTGTATCATTTTTTGTTTGGGTCACAATGAAATTTTAATCTACTGGGGGAACAAGAGCAAAATCTTAAAAATTCAAGGTGTCATTTTGCAGAGTAACCACTGCAATCCCTCCCAGGTCTAAATCTATAATCTCATTGTATAAAATATTAAATGTATTTTTTTAAAACATTGCCTATAACTGTTTTAAAGTAGGGCACAAAGGTTCATGTTCTTCCCTTCCTAGCAACCATCCCCAGAAGACAACCACCCTCAATAGTGACATCTCTAGTGAGTACCTGCAAGCTTAAAGGCAAGTCATGAATCCTAGTAGCTAATGTCCGAATCTCCCTGTCCGACAAGATGCCAGACTGGTCAGTATCAACTTCATCGAAAACCTGAGCAATGTTCAGCGGCTGTAACGCACTCATGAGATAGTAGAAGTATGAAAAGGCAAACTGCATGTCTTCAGAATGGCGCACTTTGTGTACAGAAGTCTTGTCAAATTCTTCAGGAAACCTAGTCCAATATAATACAGGAACGTCAGAGCTGGCTACATCCAGAATATCAGTGTGCCATAAAACAGAGAGGGACAGGCTAGTATAGCATAGGCAATGGCTCCGATAACATAAAGGGAGGAACAATTGCCTCCTATACGATCCTGAAGAGTGAGGCTAGCCTGGATCATAGCTGAGAAAATCAACTCACTCCTTTCATTAGAGGACTATGGCTATGAAATAACACACATACTGTCAGCCACAGGTGACATGTTGGTTGGTTTTTGCTCAATGGCTTTTCCTCCAACTCTCTTTTAAAATATTTATTATATTATTGTTTACGTGACTGCACATGTATAACCTATATCAGACTGCTTGCTGTCTCAGAGAGAGGTGAGTGGAGAGATGAAAGGACAGAATTTGGAACTCAAAACTTTTAAACTGTTAAAAATTGTTTTTGTATGTAATTGAGGAGAAAAGAAAAAAATACATTAAAATATTTATTATGAGATAGCTCACTTGGTAGATGTAAGGAGGAGGGTGGAAGAGAAGAATATATCTGGAATTGATATAAAAATCATGTGTCCATTTTTTTTAAAGTGAAAAAAAATCCAAATAGAGATGACTTTTGTTTTGGTTTAAATGACTAGTTTAACACATCATCAAACCCTGCTGCTACAAAGCCTAAATATTGGACATTTAAGTCTAGAAACAGGCACTTTTACTCACATATCCTGCAGTTCTTGCATAACGATGCGGTCAATCATATGAGGCATATGGGCAGGGACTTTCCGAGATGTAAATCCAAACTTGCTGTTTAGAATTTTATTGACGTATCGGAGAGAATCCGCAAATGTATCTCTGAGGTGTCTTCCAACATACTTGCTCTCTGTGAAATATGACAACTGCTTCTTTAATGATTCTTCTTCCTAAGAAGTCCATAAGAAATAGAGAGGACTGTAAAATGAAAATGACTGAAAAGGAGAGAACTGAGCAATCTTTTATGAAAAGGAGTAATGATGATGAGTGAAGGAAAAACCCAGCATTCTAAGTTTCAGATAAAATGGCTTTGATGACTGTCTAAGGTTGCCTGGGCAGCAGGAACTGCAGAGTCTAGTTTTAGAAAGTGCTTTCCTGGAACAACTGCATTTGCCAATGTTATTACGGACTGGTACACATTTTGTTTTTCTGCTGATGCTGAAAGCTGTGTCTGTCCATACCCTGAAGAACACACAGAATCAGACGTCAATAGGGACAAGTTAAGAATTGTGTAGCTATAAAGAAGGATAGTTCCTAGAAGCTTAAATGCAGAGAAAGAAGACTTCAACACTGAGGTTTCTTGCCTTGGCAAATACAAAATGGGAGGGGCCAAACTTACCACAAATATGGAGGATGACATGGGGACCATAATCTCATTTCATTTGAATAAGTTAGCAATTAGGACAATTAAAAGAGTCCAAGATTGAAATGAATGACAAGGAATGCTGTAAAAATCCCAGTATTCTTGCTAGAGGCTGTCCAACTGGGAGAAACCATAGAATCCCGCCATATTAGTGCTAGAAGGGGCTTCAGAGATCATTTAGTCTGCAACCCTAATTCAGCAAAAGAAACTAAGGCCTTACGAAGATTAAATGACTTGCTTAGGGGCACAGAGCTGGTCAGGGACATCCTCTGATGCTCTGTCAAGTGCTCCACCCACTGCACTGCAGCATCCCTCCTTTTGCCGCTCGATAGAACCATTACCCCAATCCTGTCTTCCTCTGACACTGCTGTGCCCCTTCCCAATTTTTTATGAGAGGGAGGCAGGAAGGTAGTGAGGGTGGGGCAATGAATAGAGAAGTACTTTTGGAATCAAGATGATCTGGGCTCACAAACTGCCACTACTGTGTATGGGCTCCATGATCCTGAGCAACTCACTCAGCCTGTCAATGCACCAAACAACATGCCCTGGGACTACCAAGCTAAGAGCAGTCCCCAACATCCCCTTGGGGGGAGTTTTCTCCCTAGGAATCGCCTAGAAGGAGATTCTAAGTCCCAACAAAAGAAACATGACCTGGCTGAGTCCATCCACTAATAAGCCTTCATTTTCTCTCCTACCATGTCCTTTCCTGCATTTCCTCCTCCTCTGAAGTCCCCTCCCTTCCTTTGGGAGACAGCTCAAGCTCCATCTTCTACATGAAGCACCCCATGATGAATGACCCTGAGGAGTAAATGTAAAATGATCTTTTTTTTTTCCTGCTAAACAAGACAGGGTGATGCTGAATGGGACTTACCTCAAGAAGATCTTGGAAATACTTCCTTTTTTCCCAAGGCAAGAAGCCTGAATAGCTCCCAGCATATTCTTGAAGTTTTCTTCCAGGTCTTACTCCTCCATTGTCAAAATCATGGTCAGCAGCATGTCTGTCAATTGGCCCTGCTTCTCTGTATTCCTTGGCTTTCTCTGACAGTTCCTTTCCCTGGGCCATTCGGTCTTGGGTGGGGACAATAGTCGTTCCTCTGAAGCCAATGCCATCTCCAACTTTCTGAGTTGCAAAAGCAGCCTTTGTCCAGTCCTGAGGTAAAGAGTGATCCTGATGCCTCTCGCCCACCTTGACCGTCCTGCCAGCACCTTCGGCTGGAAAGTTCACTCTCTTCGTGCCATTGGTATCTCCTGGGTTTTCTTTGGGGAGGTCAGTGTGATGCTCACTTTTCACAGGGTCTTGCAGACTGTTGTCTTTTTTCCTTTTTACAATCTGGTTAGCTTTTACTTTGATGACTTGTGCGCCTTTCAGAAATGGTCTCAGCAGAGCAGACTTGGACAGGTTGTATCCCTTCAGAGTAATGTCGCCCCCCTCCAGCTTCACATCCAACTTCTTCAGACTCAGTTGAACTTCTTTTGGAAGTTCAGAAATATTCACAATGGGTATTTTTATAGTTTCCTGAAAGCCAGCTGCATGTTTCTGGTACTTTGGAAAACGTTTTTCTTCTGGAACATCTTCAAATAGGATTTCGGCCTCTGGCAGAGGTGTGGTGGGGCTAGCCGAACTGGAATGAGGCTTCTGGGTGGTGACATTAGATTTTGGCTCCTTCCTAGTGTCCACCTCTACTGTGATCTGCATTTTAAACTCTTGGTTGTTTTTATTTTGAAATGTGAGGTTGAAATGTATGACAGTGGCATTCATGCCACTGTGCAATATGAGGTGGATCGTCTGCCACTTGTTGGCAACAGATGCATGGCGGATGACTGGACTGTCGCTGTAGGCGCCCTCAATTCCTCTTTTGGCAATCTCTGCAAAGCTGAAATAGGGGAGACATTCTCCCTTGGGGATAATGTAGTGCGTCTGGTTAGGGATGAGAGTCACCTTGTATAATTCATCAAAATGATCTAGAAAAAATACCATAACACTTGAATTGTTTTGCAGTGGGAAGTTCAGCCCTGGGAGTTCCCCGCACCAATGAAATCACAGACCTGGTATTAAAAAAGGGAGCAGGGGTAGAACTTTTTCTTTTTTTCTCTTTACTTCTCACTGCTAGCCCACAGGCAAGTTTCAAACACTGGACCATGTGCATACACACTTGAGACTGACTCTGCCACCTCCAACAGTGCTACCTGCAATCCTTCCTTTGCACCTCAGCCCTTAAGACTCTAATCTTCATCTACCCCCAACTAGAAGTGATTCCTTTCCAATCCCTCTCAAGAATTCTTTGTGCCTTTTTTTTGTGATGGCTCCCTCCAATGTACTCAGAACATTCTGATTTGTCACTGTGTGTGTGTGTGTGTGTGTGTGTGTGTGTGTGTGTGTGTGTGTGTGTATGCACATTTTTTACCATGCAAGTCTAAGCTCCCTGGAGATAGGCAAAGTACCAGTTTCCACTTCTGTACCCCAGTAACCAATGCCTTGAACACAGCAGGTACTTAATGAACATCTAGCATTACACAGAACCCAAGGAGATAAGACACTATGCCAATATATTCCAATAACTAATTTCACCTTTCTATCTATTTTTAATGCAACACATTCAAGCCAAATTATAGACCTATCAGTGTGACCCCATCCTGAAACTTCATCATTGTTTCTCTATATGTGTATCAATCTTGTTTTCAATATTTTTGAAAGCTAAGGTACACTAAAGTAACCACATGCCAGTAAGAGCAGGAAAAGAAACTTGTTCGGTTTCTACCTTATTCAAAAGAACCATGTCCTTTCAGTCCCAACTTAGAAATGTACCACAGTTTGGTTCTAAGCCAAAATGTAATTTTACAGAGAAGAATTCCCTTTTAAAAAAAAACCCATGCTTTTTGACAACGTGTTCATCCCTTCTGTCAGCAGGTCACGTACCTTGCCCACAGTCGCCAGCATCAAACCCACAAGATAACACATTGCACGCCTGATCACAGAACTTATCAGCAAGCCAAGAATTGGCACATCCCTGGTTACAGTAGGAGATACCGCTTATTCCACCACCAAAATGCCAGGGTGGCCCAACTGCCCCGCCACTGTGGCCACCTCCTGGAGCAACGTATCGATTGCTGCCGCTGTTACCTGAAAAAGAAGAGACTGATTCTCACCACACTGTTTTGAAAATGTAATGAATTTATTTCTGTTCTCAGAAGTGACTTCCTATCTGCTGCGCATACCTAAAACTCATCTCCCACCTCTGTCTTTGCACTTGCTGGTCCCCATGCCTAGAATGCACTCCCTGCTTATCTCTACGTCACAGAATCCCTGTTTTCCTTCCAGATTTAACTTCAACCCCACCTTCTACAAAGGCTTTCCCTATTTGCCACAACTCTAGAGGTCTCTCTCCCTAGGTAGCCTGTATTTACTCCTTTTAACTTCATTCCACATTCACTTATTAGCTACATGTACTTCTTCTCTCTTTCAATAAAATGAAAGATCCCTGAAAAGAGGCACTGTTTCATTATTTGACCTTGTGTCCCCAGGTCTAACCCAGCACAAGGTCTAGGACACAGTGAGTGCTTAATAAGTGCAGACTGGGCCATGAGTATACACATACCCCTTGGGGACAGGTTCTAGTTCAGACTCAGGTGGGTCCTAGGGGTGTGACTATAGGCAGATCCCTCTGCAGGCTGAGGTATCTCATCTGTAAAGAGGGTATAACTTAACTCCTACACTCCCTCATCTCACCAGGCTGTTGTGAGCAAAGTGCTTTGTGGTGATTGTTCAGGACTGAGCATCTTTTGGTTGTTTAGTCTTTTCAGTCACAACCCCATCTGGGGTTTTCTTGGCAAAGATCCTGGAGTGTCTGCCATTTTCTTCTCCAGCTCATTTTACAGATGAGGAAACAGAAGCAAACAGGTTCAAGTGACTTGGCCAGGGTCACACAGGTAGGAAGTGTCTGAGGCCAGATTTGAACTTAGGATGATAAGTCTTCCTGTCTCCAAGTCAGGCACTCTATCCACTGCACCATTCAGCTGTGCTTTGCAGACCTTAAAGCCATTACATTCTTTCAGAAATCAACAGCAGCAACTAACGCTCAGAAGCTGAGCAGATTTACTCTTTTTAAATAAGCAAAAAGATTTTTCAGGCTCCAAAGTAACACCGAGAAAATGCCTTCTCAGTAAAAGATAAGACTAAAGCTCAGAACGGAGCTTGGAATAACTGTCCAAGCTCTCATGTTGTCTGCTTTACAACTGTAACAAGGAGCATCCCCTCACTGTGTCTGTACCCATTCTTACCGACGCAATCTCCTCCATCCCAGTCACATGCTGAATTGTTACAGGCCTTATCACAGTACCCATCTTTAATCCAGGAGCCAGGGCAGCCTTCAGCACAGTTGGGAACAGGCCAGGTCAAATAAACCTACAGGAAAATAAGAAAAGTTTTTAGCTTCTAGTATCTCTACCAACAGGTCAGGCCTCCAAAAAACTATCCATTGGACACTTGAAAAGGATCAAGTGCTAGATCCTGTCGAATCTCAACCACCCAAAGGCTGAACAGCTGACAAATTTTGCTTCCAAATTCATTAACAGCAACTAGAGAATTTGGCTGAGCTCCTTGTTCTGTTGATCGCCTTCCCTCCTTCCCTTCTTTCTCTCCCCCTCTCCTTTTTCCATCTCTCTCTATTCCTGTGATGCCTCTTCCCCCTCCCCCACTTACCCTATTTAATTACTCTGCCTGTAGCCAGCATTTCAGGAGAACAGCTTCTTGAAATCTAAACATCTAATAGCCAGCCCTGAATCTAGAAAAACTGAGGTCAGCTTTGTTTCTGCCAGGGCTTTGTATCACTCAGAAAGGAGTTATCTCCTATAAGTGAAGTGTCCTTGTAAGGGAAACAGACTGACTGCTAGCTCCTCCTCAAGTGCAGAATTCTACCTGCTGAAAGGGAGCCTGCTATATGCCCTGGCCACAAGCATCCCTGCCCTGGCACACCCCTGGCCCCAGGGGATCCCAGTCTCAGGGCATCCCTGCTCGGGCTCATCCAGACCTCATTCCACCTCTGATAGCTCCAGTTTCCTCACATTAAACTTCAGTCTGTCTGCCTGTAACTGCACCTCACTGGTGCCCTCTAGGGGCCTACAGAGTAAGACTAGATCATCCTCTTCCATAGGACAATGCTTCAGAGGCAAGACAGTCACCATGACTTCCCTGGCTCGCCCTAGGATGTAGGGTCTGGGGGTTCAGGTCTTAAATCCCAGATCATAACTAATTTTTGTGAGTCCCTGGACCCAAAGGAAATTTGTAGCCCTTCCTTCTCTCTCATTTCTGTTCTGGAAACTTCAAAGGTTTCCTTCCAAATGGCATAACAGATCTCAGTAGGCAAGCTGGACAGTGCTAGCCTCTCTGGACTCATATGTCCTCATTTATAAAAGCAGTGGCAGGGGTCTGTGTTTCTAAGTACCACTAGCTCTGACACTCTGTGGACAGATGAATGCCTAATACCCAACAGCCAATGCAGGCTTAAGCTCCATAAAGTGCCTAAAGATCACACTTGAATTACAAGAGGCCTTGTAATGACAAGATGGCCTTAGGTCAAGGTATTCACTCTGGACCAGTGGGACTGCATCTCAACCAAGAACGAGTACAAGTAATAATCTAATTCCATTCGATTCCTTTTAAATGCCCTAGAGAGAAAAGCCTCATTAAAAATTATACCTTTTTTCCTTGAAATATTTAGACTGTTCTAGAAAGTCTGTATGTACAATCCTCTTTTACAGTGGGTAAACACTTAGATGAAAGCTCAATATCAACCCCTTCAATCTTAATATTCTATCAGAAATTTGAACAGAAATTTTTACAATAGCTAGGGAATTGTGATATTTTTCCAATTTTAAAGGTCCTATGTGGTACTGAGCTATTGCTCAATAACAATAAATTTGCTTATATACATGATAGCTATTGGAATAACTGGAAGACATGAAAATATTTTTAAAAATAGAAACCTATACAATTGAAAGTAATTGCTTTAGGGTGAGAGAAGAATGTACTGGGAGAAAGGGAAAGAGAGAGGTAGAATGGGGTAAATTATCTCACATAAAAGAGACAAGAAAAAGACTTTTACAGTGGATGGGGGGGAAGTAAGGGGGAATGAATGAAACTTCTCTTATCAGAATTGACTCAAAGAGAGAATAATATACACACTCAATTGGGTATAGACATCTATCTTACCCTATAGTAAAGTAGGAGGGGAAAGTGATAAGGGAAGGTGGGGGAGGGGAGTGATAGAAGGGAGGGCAGATTGGAAAAGTGGGTAGTTAGAAGCAAAACATTTTGGAGGAGGGACAGGGTGCAAGAAGAAAGAGAATGGAATAAACAGGTGAGGAAATAAGATGGAGGGAAATACAGTTAGCAATGGTAACTGTGAAAAAAATTTTGAAGCAAGTTTCTCTGATAAAGGCCTCATTTCTCAAACACGTAGGGAACTGAATCAGATTTATAAAAATAAGAACCATTACCTGATTGATAAATGATCAAAAGATGTGAACAGTTTTCATGCAGGGTAATCAAAGCTGTCTATAGTCATATGAAAAAATGTTCTAATTTACTAGTGATTGAAAAAATGTAAATTAAAACAATTCTGAGGCAGGACCTCATACTATTAGATTGGCTAATAAGACAGAAAAGGAAAAATTAAAAATGGTGGAGGGGATGTGTGAAAAATGAGACATTAATGCACTGTTGGTAGAGTTGTGAACTGATTCAACCATTCTTTAAAGCAATTTGAACTATGCCCAAAGGGCCATAAAACCATACATACCCTTTGACCTAGCAATACTCCTGCTAGGTCTGTATCCCAAAAGACATAAAAAACAAAAAGGAAAAGGACCTATATGTACAAAAATATTTAAAGTGGCTCTTTTCTGGTGGCAAAGAACTGGAAATTGAGGAGATATCCATCAGTTGGGGAATGGCTGAACAAATTGTCGTATGTATTTACAATGGAATATTACTGTGCTATAAGAAATGATATGCAGGATGCTCTCAGAAAAACCTGTAAAGACTTACATGAGCCGATACAAAGTGAAATGTACTGTGTAAAAAATAATAGCAATATTGCAAGATGATCAGCTGTGAATGACTTAGCTACTCTCAGCAATACAATGATCCAAGACAAGTCTGAAAACTTATGATGAAAAATGCTATCGATCCCCAGAGAAAGAACTGATGGTATCGGAATACAGACTGAAGCATACTTTTAAAACTTTACTTTTCTTGAGGTTTTTTTTTTGTCTAGGTTTTCTTTCACAACACATCTATTATGGAGATGTTTCGCATGACTATACATGTGTAACCTATATCAAACTGCTTGCCTTTTCAATACGGGAGTGGAGGGTGGAGAAGGAGGGAGTAAATTTGAAACTCAAGAGTTTTAGAAACAAAAGTTAAAAACTGCTTCCACATCTAACTGAGAAAAACAAATACTAAATTAAAATATAAATACAATAAAACTATGGGACTTGTAGGATTGTTCAACTGGTTTGGTCGGTTTTTATCACAGAAGCCAGTTGCTGGTCAGGATTTACGACAGACTCTATACGGAGCTTGTATTTTTTTTAATGAATAAACATGCAATTTCACAATGGTATCAGGAAATAGAATATAAAGCAATCTCACTTTGGTGGGAAAAAAAGAGTCACTGCTCTAAATGGAATGGCAGCTCTCTGGACAGAATGGACTTGGAGGATCAGGACAAGAATGGATGTAAAAAACAAACTATGGGGGCGGAGCCAAGATGGCGGCGTAGCAGCAGCAACATATCGCAGCTCTCACATAGCCACCCCAAAATGCCCATAAAACAGGACTCTAAACCAATCCTAGAACTCCAAAACGCACACAAAGATACTTCCCACTAAAGTCAGCTCGGCTACGAGGAACCATATCAGCACTGTGAACCGAAACCAGCCTGCCCTGAAGCCGCGGCTGTGCCCTGGGGGCAACTGGATGGGAGGAGTGGAGGAGCCTCTCAGGTGAGCAGATTAGCAGCAGCTGCGAGTGGGATTTGCGAAAGGGGGAGATAAGCAGTCGGGCCAGAA
>CM053581.1:421195408-421232587 GCA_028627135.1 Pseudochirops cupreus
AGTGCCTGTGTATCTTGATTCCCAGTTGGATGTAGTTAATAATAATAATAGTAATAACTATATATATATATATATATATATATATGCGCACACACACATATGTTTTTAACATTTGATTATAGAGTTTTATTTTTTTAATTAAAACTTTTATTTATTTTAGTTTACATCATTCATTTCCACAAAATTTTGAGTTACAAATTTTTTCCCCATCTTTCCCCTACCCACCGCCCCAAAACAGCCATCCCACTGTATAACCCCTCCCCTAATCAGCTCTCTCCTATGTCCTCCCCCTCGCCCCTCTGACTTTCTGGTAGGGCAGGATGGGTCTCCTACCACAGTGCCTGTGTATCTCAAGTTCCAGTTGGATGTAGTTAACGATAATAATAATAATAATAATAATAGTGCATATATATATACATATATATTTTTAACATTTGATTATAGAGTTTTAAATTCTACATCCTTTCCCTTCCTCCCTCGTCACCCACCCCCACTGAAAGGACAAGCAGTTAAATACAGGCTGTACATGTGTAATTACACAGAACCTCTCCACAGTGGGCATATTGTGAGAGACTGATTATATGTCCCTCCTTCCTATCCTGCCCCTCCCCCCCCATTCTGTTCTCAATCCTGTTCCTGTCCCTTTACAGAAGCGTGTGCTTCCATCAACCCTCCCCCTCACCCTGCCCTCCCCTCCGTCATCCCACCTCTCATCCCCTTCCCCCCTACTCTCCTGTGTGGCAAGATACCCAGTTTAGAGTTGAATTTGATATTTTTATCCACTACAGTGTATATGTTTTCAATTTTCTTTTGTCTTTTTCTTTTGTACCATTGACTTGGCAAATAGTTAAGTTCCTCTCTCTTTCTCCTTTAGTGTATTCTTTTCTACCTCTTTTTTCTTTACTTTATATCATTAAAACTGAACAGAATTACCCATTGGGCCTCCATTTGTCTTATTTCACTCCCTCTGTGACCCTTGAAGTCAAGAGGGTTCTAAGGGGACACTTGTTTCTTCTTCCTCTATTAGATTATAAAAACGTATCGTATAGGTCCTTCAATTGCTGGATTTACCTTCTGGGTTCTCTTGATTTTTGTATTTCAAAGTTTATATTCAGCTCTCATCTTTTCATCAGATTGCATTTCTTCTTTCATTAAGAGTACATTTCTGTGCTTACACATTTATACTCAGTTTTACTAAGTAAATTATTATTGATTAAAAGCTTTTTATCATTTGTCTTTTGTAATAGCATATTTCAAGCTCTCCCATCCCTTAAAATTATAGCTGCTAAGTCTTGTTTAATCCTGATTGTAGTCCCCTGGTACTCAAACTCTCACAATATGGCTTCTATTATATTTTTTCTTTAATTTAGAAACTGAATTTTGTCTATGCTGTTCTTGGGAATTTTAATTTTAAGATTTCTTTAAGGAAGTGACTACTGTATTCTTTCTATTTTCACTTTGTCCTGTGATTATACTAGGTATAGACAGTTTTCGTTTATGATTTCTTAGAATGTTATATACAGAACTTTTGGGGGTGGGGAAGAAGTGGAAGCAGGATAGAAAGTGATCATGGCTTTCTGGTGGTTCTGTGATTCTTAGATTATCTATCTCCTTGGCCCCTTTTCTAGGTCAGTTGTTTTGGAGAGGAACTATCTTCCATTTTCTTTTATTTTTAAAAAAAAGTTTGTTTTAATATTTCTTCTTGTTTCATGGAATCATTTGTTTCTGCTTCGTCCATTCTAATGGATCTAAGGGAGTCTTATTACTTGAGTAAGATTTTGTATGTTCTTTACTAAGCTCTTGATTCTGCTTTCAGTTTTTTGCTCTGGATCTCTCATTTTACTTAAAATATTTTGATTTTGTTCATCTCTTCCAGGAATTCTCATAGACTTTGTGGATAAGCCATACCCCATTTGAGACTGTGCTTGTATTCACTGTGGGATTAACTGTCTTTTTCTAAGCTTATGCCCTTAAGATCCCTGGATGTACACTGTTTCTTTCTCATTGATGCCTTCATATTTCATTTATTCATATTCCAAACCTTTTTGTCAAATTCAAGGTCCATCTGCTGCTGCCTTCTTAGATGGGATGGTGGGTCCCTGTTTGGTCTCTATTTGTATTATCTAGGCTTCTGTCACTGATCCTCCCCTCTGCTAGTTTCTGTTAGGTACAGACTGTTGGCAGCTCCCAGGTTCCCCTGTATCCCCTGGGTGCTGAGTGCTGAGCTAGGTCTCAAGTCTGTCAGGGGCAGCTCAGGTCAGTAGCTGTAAACCCTTAGAGCACCTTAGGCCTCCAAACTGATAGCTGACTCTTCTGGAGCTTGACAGACTTCTTGGCTAGCACCTCTGACTTTTTGGATGCATGTGTTTGAGCTGGAAGGCCTCCAAGGCACCTTAATGCCTATAACCTTCTGGATGCTCTCTTACCAATTTAAGGTACTTTCTGTAAGTTTTCTTTGTTCCTAATCATTATTCTTTCTGGTACTCTTTTGTTTATCTTTTCTGGAGTATATTGGTGTGAATTGGGCTGCAAGTATTTCCCCCCCGCACACTTAATAGTATTTTTTTCCCCAATTACACATAGTTTTCAGCATTCACTTTTAAAAGATTTTGAGTTCCAAATTTTTTTCTCCCTCTCCTCCCCAAGATGGTATGCAATCTGATATAGGATATACACATATTAGGGTATACGCATATTAACATTAGTCATATTCTGAAAGAAAAATCAAAACAAAAGGGAAAAACCACAAGAAAGAAAATACCAAAAAAGAAGAAAAAATAATATACTTCATTCTGCAATTCAGACTCCATGGTTCTTTCTCTGGATGTGGATAACATTTTCCATCATGAATCTTTTCGAATTGTCTTAGATCATTGCATTGCTCAGAAGAGCTAAGTCTAACCAAGTCGGTCATTGCACAGGGTTGCTATTACTGTGTACAGTGTCCTCCTAGTTCTACTCACTTCATTCAGCATCAGTTCATATAAGTCTTTCCAGGTTTTTCTGAAATCTGCCTGCTCAGCATTTCTTATGGAACAAAAGTATTCCATTACATTCACATACCACAGCTTGTTCAGCCATTCCAAACTTATGGACATCTCCTCCATTTCCAGTTCTTGGCCACCACAGAAAGAACTGCTATAAATATTTCTGTACATGCATGTGGGTCATTTTCCCTTTTTTATATCCTCTTTGGAATACAGACTAGTAGGGGTACTGCTGGATCAAAGTTTTTGATCCAGCTGCACAGTTTTGCAGTCCTTTGGACATAGTTCCAAAATGTTCTCCAGAATGGTTGGATCAGTTCACAACTTCAGTTTGTTTTTTAAAAACATATTCAAAGCCCATAGTGCTATATTTGATACTTAGGGTAAACATTGACCTGGCCATTCTTGCCCTTTAAAACAAAAAAAATGTACAGTCTCATGAAGATTTTTAGTATTGAACGAGACTGTTAAAGTCATGTATTCCACCTTCTTATTTTGGCTCTAGGAGCAAATTAGAAAAAAACAAGAAGAAACATATTTGGCTTGGCTTTCATGTGGTAGCCACTTAATACATTTTGTTGACTTAAGTTGATGAGAAGGGAATGTGTGTGTGTGCATCTATCCATCCATATATATCTATCTCCACATTTACTTACTAGTGCATTCCTCTTCTACAGCTTCACACAGTCTGAGTTGGAAGGGATAACTAACCACAGGAACTATCCTGTCCAAATGTTCTAGGAGGAGAATCCTCTTGACTGCCTCCCCAACAAGGGCTTCTCTAGCTTTTGCTTGAAGACCTCAAGGGAGGGGGAGCCCAGGACTGTCTGGGGCAGCCTAATCCACTGTTGATCAACTCTTACCATAAGGAGGAGGTTTTCCTTGCCTCGATCCTAAGTCTGTCGCTGGGCAACTTCCACCCCTCCTGCTTCTCTCGCCTGTGGCCAAGGCAAGCAAGTCTAATTGTTCTTCCACCTGACAGCCCTTCAAGACAGATAGCACATTCCCCTAAGTTCTCCCTTTCTCAAAGGAAATGCCCATGGGCTAGTCCTCAGATCTTTATGTAGCTCAATTGCCATCCTTCCTCATCCTGTTCCTCCTCTTGTGAGTGCTGTCCTGCTGGTCATGGGCTTTTGAAAGCTGAGCGCCATGCTGCCGAGGGCAAAGAGATGGTTGCCTTTCTGCTTCCAGATGCTCTGCCTCTTCTAAGAGCCTCTTAGGTTCTTCTCCTTTGTGGCACTCTTGGCTCATGTTGAGCTTGGGGCCCACCAGAATTCTCGGGCTTTTGTCAGATGAATTACCTTTCCCATTTTGGACTTGTGAATTTCTTTTTTTGAATGTTTGTAAACCTCCATTGAATTCTATCTCATTAGATTTAAACCAAGAGTCTAGCCTCTTGATATCTTTTTTGCCCCTTGCTTTGTCTTCTAGCATGTTAGCCCTCCCTCCTGGCTTTGGTCACTTGCCGGTTTGGTCAACATGCCATTTATCCACTTAACCAAGCTGTTAATAGCATGGGGCCCATCACAGCTGTATAAGGCATTCTATACATGATCCACTAACAGCTACTTCTTGGTTCCCATTCTTTACCCAGACATCTAGCTGACATCCCTCATCTCCTTCACAAGGCTACACAGACTTGTTATCTGTTGGAAGATCCTCAGGTCTGTAACTTCATCTGTTTGAATGTTCTCTCCAGAATGCAGATTATAACTCATCTATTCCTGCCCATTCGGTGTTTCCTTTGTCCCTGTCCTAGGATCGTAGATCTAGAGCTGGAAGGGACCAACCCCTTCATTGTTGAGGAAACTGAGACCCAGGGAAGTTACTTGATTTGCTCAAGGTTACACATGAGATAAGTAGAAGAGCTAGGGTTTGAACCCAGGTCCTCTGAGTTCAGATATAGTGCTCTTTCCACCACACCCCAATATTCTCCTGGAAGTACTGGGGCTCTTTCTCACTGTCTCTGGATGTCATGAAATTACCAGTAGAACCAAACTCTAGACTCCTCGCCTAGGTTTCCCTTGTTCTTACCACATGGCTAGCCCATTGTATTTGCTCAGTTCTTTTGGGAAGATGCTCATGTTACATCCTCATACCCACATGCACCTTGGCATTGTCTTCTTGAATGTGATATTCTTTTAATGTTATCTTTTTATTGATATCTTTTGTTTTTATATCATCTGTGTTTTCCATGGTACTCTCCCCTCATTCTGACCTTCTTTCAATTATTTAGTCAAGAATCTTGGCATTAAAAGACTGGAGCTTTTTTTTCTAGGAGAAATTTTAAGTTATTAAAGAAGCTTTGAAATTTTCAGAAGACAGGTCAGTTAGCCTACTCTTCTGTTTAATTCTGGGCCTAACTCATTTTCCCTTTGTAGTGTGTGTGTGTGTGTGTGTGTGTGTGTGTGTGTGTGTGTGTAAAACCATTTATGCTTTTGTCCAAATGGTTTTTAAAAAATGGTAAATATCACAGAGCCAATGATAGATGCCTAAAAAGGCAAGACACACACGCACACACACCACACACACTGACAAGTTCTCTGTTGATAGTTCATCTAACTGCATGTCATAACCTCGACGACAAATATTCTTTTTTATTTAATCTCAGTTGAATTAGGTATCAAGGAATGTTACATGCTCCCTGACTTTTTCTCCCCTCTTCCTTTTTGTTCATCTTCCCTCCCTCCCCTAGTATGAGTGGCAAGGGCAGAGGCAGTAGGCCTGCTTGGCTTTTTTTTTTTGGCTTTCAGAACTGATTTAAAGCGTAGGGTTGCTAGTCTGTACTTCAGAAGCAAGTTAGAAATAGATGTTAACACCCTCTAAAACTTGAGTTGGAGTTCAGTGCCAAATGCCTCATGAATGGGATAAGGGAGGGAACTTTATGGGACAACCGGGTGCAAAGGAACAGATTCCGCGACCCTGGCAACTGGAAAATCTTTCCCAGTAGTTTTCTTTTTTTCCTTTCAGAAAGACTGTAAACACTTTATGTAAAAGAATTCATAGTAGTCAGTGGAAGGCTTGAGGAAGGTCAGGAAGTGTCAAAAGAATTAGAGGAATCTGCTAGGGGACTTGGGGCAGTAAAAAGTACCCCAGGTCTGTCCATTCAGATCCTGCCTCCTGATGCTCACAGTCTGGGTGACCTTTGGAAAGTCAGGCCTACTCACCAGATCCCTCATTCTTCCCATCTGAACGACAAGGGACTGGGCCAGATGTCCCTAAAGGTGCCTTCCAACTGTAGCTCTATATTTTTATGATCTCCTCATCTCTTAAGGTTAATTTCTGCTCCAGATCCTAAAAATCTTATGCAAAGCTGACAGATAAGATTGATGGCTAAGGAAAGGAGAAAAGTTAGAGGCTACTTTTCCCCTCTTTTGCCATCTTTGATAATTTGCCACAGAGTGAAACCTCAGACTTAGTTTGATTTGCACTTCCCTTAGTAGTTGCCATCTAGAGTATTCTTTCATATAGACATTAATAGTGTGCAATTGTTCTTTTGACCATTTATCTGTTGGGGTATGGCATTCAGTCTTAGGTCTGCCCATATTTACCTTTATCAGATCTTTATCAGAGGTATTTGATGCTGAAAATTTCTCCACCAATTAACTGATTCAAAAGGAAGCTTCTTAAACCATATTTATAACCTGAATATTGTGTTCAGAATGCTTTGCTCTGTAAAGGGGAGATCTAAAGTTTGAATAAAACCAATCTTGCTTTTTTTTTTTTTGATGGAGGGGTGTGAAGTGAAACCAAATCCATAAGTTCCCCAGGGCTTCATACAGTATTACTTCCGGGAGGCTTGAGGAAGGGGATGTCATCACTAGACAGGCATATTCCCAGAGGAGGTTACATTGGAGCTGAGCTTTAAAAAGATGGTGGAGGATTCCACTGGGAGAGATTGGGCAGGGGAATGGGTTATTCTAGCTGTACAAGTGGGGAGGTATGGGGCATATTATGGAGGCGATGGTCATTTTTGCAGGAGGGTGGATGGTATAGGGGAGAGGAATACAAGATAAGGCTGGAAAGGCAGGAAGACCATAGTGGGCCTCAAATACCCATCAGAAAAGGACCAACAAGCTCAGTATTTTGACTTTGTACTCCAGCACCTAGTACTATGCTTCACACACAGGCAATTAATAAGTATTGGTTGAATGAAAGAATAATTAGGAAATTCAAATAATACTTTCATTTATTAATAGCTACTCTAAGGTACAAAATATCTGCTTTGGGAATAATTAGAAACATTGTCTTTGTTCTTTCCTACTACAAACATTAACTTTGGTCCTTAGTTGTCCTATGTAGCTAATACTTCAGTTGAGAGAGCTAGGAAACAGTGGACAGAGTGTTGGAACAGGAGTCAGGAAGACCTGAGTTCAACCCCAAATTCGAGACACTTAATAGCTGTGTGACCCTGGGCAAGTCACTCTTCCTGCGTTGGTTTCCTCATCTCTAAAATGAGGACAATACAGCCCCTACCTTCCAGGGTTGTTGTGAGGATCAAATGAGATAATATTTACAAAGCACTTTGCAAACCTTAAAATGCTCTATAAATGTTGTTTTATTATGTGTTCAGACACGCTTATGCCTTCTCACAGATCCTGGAAGCTCTCCATAACACCATTCATTGTATTGCATTTAGTACAAGACAGCTTAATTTCAGGCCCGGTTGAAAGCAGAAGTGTCGCTAAAAGACTGTTAGTCACTTCTGCTACCATTATCCAAAAAAATATAGTCCTTGTGAACATAATTCTACCCCTGGTGCTATTCAGCAAGCCACTAGACTTTTCTAGAATCTTAATGAAACCCTGAGCTGTAGGCAAAGAACAGGTACACAGGTTACTTAGAGAGTCCGGTTTTGTCTGGTTGAATGCTTTATCTAATTGAGGCTTCTGTTTTCCATCATTTTCCCACCCTCTTTCACTCTAAAAGACATCTAGATTACAGGTTATTCTGTGTCTCCTGGCTCCAGAATTAGGATCAATGATGGGTGAAAATTAGAAGGAAGCAAATTTGACTCAGGATGGAATGGATTGACTTGATCCCTGCCCTTAGCAATCTTAAAGAGGGCTGGAGTACCACTTATTAGGAATATTTTGCCAGATGGGGGTTAAATCAGCTCAACCCCTCAGAACCTTTTCTCTGCCAAGACTAGATGGACTCTCTCAGCCCGGCTCACTGAGAAAACAAGACTCTTTCTGGCAGGTCATCAAGACCTTTTCTGGCAGGTCATCTTGACCATGGATCCAGGCCCAGCAGACTTCCCAAGAGCCTGCCCAAATGTGCTCCGTCCTCCATAGATTCTCTGGCCACACATCCCTTTAACTGATCTCTTTCCCCAGCTCATCAAGCCCAATTCAACATCAACTGGGCCTTTTTTTTCTGCCCTTGAGTAATCTATATATTTCCCTCTTTGTCCTTCCTCACATGGAATTTTAGAGGTCATCTAGTCTAGCTCACCAAAAAAAGTAATACCTTTTTTTAATTACATCACATTAATTTCTGAATATATCCCTTCACCTTCCTTTTCCCTGCCTAACACACCACCTTTTCTAACAAAGAGTAAAGAAGGAAAGGGAGAAAAAAGGAAGTTTAGCAAAACCAATAAAAAATGTGAACTCTGTCTGACAGTATTTGCAGTATTCCATACCTGTAGTATCTTACCTCTACAAAGAAGAGAGAGCTTTCTTATCTCTTTTTCAAAACCAAGCCCTGTCATTTTAATTAAAGAGAATTCAAATTCATTTTCTAATTCTTTCCATTTATGTACATGTAGTGATTGCATATGGTATTTCCTGGTTCTGCTTACTGAATTTACTTTGTAATCAGTGCAAATCACTCTCTATGAGTTTCTGAATTCTTCATAGTCATCATTTCTTATGGCACAGTAACATCCCATTGTATTCGTGTGTTGTGGAGCCAGTCCCCAGTCTGTGGGCCCCTACATTGTGATTAATTCTTTGCTACCACAAAGAAGTACTGCTGTTCTGTATATTTTTAAATTGATCGGGCCTTCCTTTTTTATCATTGACCCTTTGGGGGCCTATGCCTTCCAGTGGATCAAAGGGCATCGACGAGTTAGTCACTTTCTTAGCATGACTCCATATTGATTCCCCCAGTGGATAGAAGTCACAGCTCAACCAGCAGTGCCTCATGTCTGTCTTTACTCCGCCGTTTCAACAGTGACTTCCCTTATCTGTCACCTTCGTCAGTTTGCTATACTAGCTGCATTGATTTTGTTTGCACCAAAGATTTTCATCCTCATGTAATCATAATCATGTGCTTTAATGGTTTGGGGTTGGTTTTTTTTTTCTTTTAGTTAAAAATGAATGCTCCACCTAGGCAGAGTCACCTGCTTCTTATTCTGTTCTACTAAATTGTTTATGTGCAGGTCACATGCTTATATGTATATGGATATATTGGACTAAATCTAATTTTTGCCAAGCTTTTAGTTTTTTCGCCCCACGTAGTTTATGTTCTTAGGTTTTTCCTGTTTTAGGTTATTAGATTGTTTTTGATTCTCAGGTTGCTTTTTTTGTACTTGAATCTTTAACACTCAACATTAGCACAGTGATTGGCTCACAGGCATTTAATATATGCTAGATTAGGATACTCTTGTTCTACCTATCTCCTTTTCTATTTTCAACCAGTACTAAATAGTTTTAATGGTTATCACTCCATAATTTGAAGTCTGAAAGTAATATTCTGCCTTGATTTCCTTTTTTGTCATTATTTTCCTTGGTATACTAGACTTTGTTCCCCTAAATGAAACTTTAAATTATTTTATCTGGTTACAAAACCCTCTTATTGGTTATGCATGTAAATACATATGTATTTATTTATAAATTATTTTACATGGTGTCATCATTTTAATTACATTGACAAAACCCAACCACAAGCAGTGAATGCTCTTCAGTTTTTGTCATTTGTTATTTCTGTAAATAGTACCTTGTAATTATATCTGTGTTGATTTTGAGTCTGTCTCGGTAGATTGCTTACCCAGATGGTTTTTGCATTTCTTTGCAATTCTTTTGAATGTAGTTTTTATTTTTTATGATTTCCTCTTACATTTTGTTATTGCTATATAGGAATGATCATGACTTTTGTCACTTTCTTTTGTTTGCTGCCATTTTACTGAAACCATTTCTTAGTTTCTTTTCTGATACTCTGATTTCATCTGTATTTAACCCCCTTCATTTTTTTCCAACCAAAATTTATTTTCTCTCCTTAAACTTTTCCACCTTCATGGGGGGAAAAAAAGGAAAAAGAAACCCTTCTTGCAACAAAAGTCATGTGCCTTGTAAAACAAATCAAGTTTCTATACTGCCTAGGTCCAAAAAGTTTGCTTCGTTATTCATATTGAATCCTTCACCCCTCTGTCGATGGGAGGGTAGGACACTTCCCCTGAGAGGGGAGGGGGAGTAAAAGTAATGCTGTCTAATAAACGATGGCCATTAAGATCTTTTTTAATGATGTATAGAAGAGATGAGAGGGAGGCAGAGACAAGCAGAGCAGTTTTAAAAGTGGGTGAAATTTATGTACTTTTAAAGAAAGCACATGCTATGAAATGGCCACTTATGCTGTCACATAAAATACTTTTTGTTCCTCTGTGCATAGCAGTGATGCTTGAGGTTGTTAAAGTTCAGAATAAGAAGATAATTTGTAAAGAATATAAGCTCCTTGTGCATGGCAATTGTTTCCTTTGATGTACTTGTATCTCCTGTGTCTGGCACACAGTAGGTGCTTAATCAGTGCTTGTTGGTTATCTTGGAGTAGAACTTCTTGTGAGGAAATCCCTTCTACCAATACAGACCAGCAACTATTCTGCAGTTTATGTAGCTTACTGTCTGTGGCAATGAGGAGTTACATGACTTGTTGAGGGTCACACAGCCAGCATATGAGACATAGGACCTGAATTCAGGTCTTCATGACTTAGAGGCAAGCTCCTATCAACCATATCATGTTCCTTTTCCTTGGACAATCATGGCCTTCAAAATTTCCAGCATAACATTTACATTGAATTATATAATCCTTCAGAGATGAGATTTTAATACAGTCCTACTGTAATTCAAATTTGAAATAGAAAGTTTATTTTAAAAATATCTGTTTAGTGCATGAGGAACAGGTTTATTCATTATTAGCATAAATAGATTTTCCTCTAAAACTGTCAGGAAGACTGCACCTATTTATAATTGATTAGAGTTAGAGTTGAGGTGCAGAAAATATTTATAAATATTTTTATTTATAGGGCTTTATAAATTCCCTTGAATGCATCAAGAACCAAGACCAGTTTTGCTTTGTGATAGAACAGGATACTCTTTCTGTTGATTGCACCCATTAAGAGGAGAAGGTTTTATAACGTGTGTGTTTAACATCTGATATGTCTTATATTTTCTCGCAGCCACCTGTGACTAAAAATCTAGTAACCAACTGTAAACCAGTAACTGATAAAATCCATAAAGCATATAAAGACAAAAACAAATATAGGTATGTAATTTGTGTGGTGGTGTTGTTGAACACTTAAGCATGATGGGGTCAGTCATTTTTCATTCTTTTTAAAGTGTCCTCTTGTTGACTAAGCATTTTTATTTGACCAAAAAATTTTCTAATACTATGTACTTACTGTTATTTTAGCAAAGTAACTATATTTATATTAAATCTGTGTTTTCTCCCTTTCATTATGTCTTGGTAATAATTAGGTTTGAAATCATGGGAGAAGAGGAAATTGCTTTCAAAATGATTCGCACCAATGTTTCTCATGTGGTTGGTCAATTAGATGACATAAGGAAAAATCCCAGGTACTCATTTCTTAATTTGCACATTAAAATTTAAATGGTCTTTTCTTCTTTTATTAGCAAAAAAAATATTGAGAATAAACTTAGTAACTACTAATTAGCAAAAGGAAACCTTCAATTAAAAGTTAAAATGATCATTCTACCAGAAGGTATCCAAGGGTATTTGTAATTGGTTGTAAAACATGCATACTAATCTTACTTTATTTCGTATATCATCTTTGTTTGGCCTTTCCCTCAGTCATGAATGTACAATATATGGCTTATTTCTAGGGGTGTAATGCCAAGCAAAGGCAACTTCCAAGGTTCAGAATACCAGCATAGCAAACTCCCATTTATTCAGTGACAGATTAAGGCAAAACATTCACAGAACAGAGAAAATCAAAATACAGTGTAACTCATTCCTTTAGCAAGTAAGTTCTCAATTCAATCCAAGTACTACTCCACCCCTGGACAGTACATTCATTTAGTCAGTCAAAGTCTGTCTCCTCAAATGGAGATTAGTTTCCAGTCATAAACAAAGTACGTTCATTTGGTCAGTCAAAGAGCACAAAAAGTCAAGTTGCCCACCCCTAGATCACAACTGAATTACAATACCATCCATCAATGCCAAGCACTTTCTCAAAAGGGGCAGGAGAACACAAAAGGCCATCTACCCTTAAGCTACAACAAGGTTAAGATATCATCATAGCATTGAAAACCCAAGGAAAGGTCCTTCTTTCATCTTGACACAAGGCAAGTTCTCAGCATTCTCTGTTCCTGGGGAGACAAAGCTTAACAAAGCCACAATATGCATTGCCAGTGCCATTAATTCACCCTCTGCCTGCAGAACAGTCCCAGAACCCCTGAAAACATCAGTAAAGTCCTCTTCCAGGATTTCTGTAAACATACAACAAGAAAATCCGCCTTCAGGGCTTCTGAACCAACAGCAAGTTTCCAGGACCTCTATAACAGCAACACTGTCCTTCACCAGCAGACAAATCTGGCAAAACAACATCAAAACAGACAGACAAAATACCGGCCTCACAGCCATGCCTCCTCAGTTCTCGGCAGCTCCAGGTGGCAGTTCTCAAAAGTCCTGGGCAGCTCCAACTGGCCCTCAGCAGCCTTTCTCTCAGCAACTCTGGCCCCAGCAATTCTCTCTGCCTTCACAATACTGCACCCCAAAAGTCCTTCTGGCCTCCTCTGCTTGGGCCTTCTCTCTACTTGGGCTTCTTTCTAAATCCACAGCACCAGCTCCTCCCAGTTCAGCCCTCTGTCTTCACGTTAACAGGTCCATCCCCCAAGTGAGATTCACAAGCTTTCGGTTTTAACACACTCAGCCCAAAAACCAAGGCAATACAGGGGGATCTTTAAATCCCATTACCATTACAAGGGGATATTTTTCTTTGCTATTACATCTAAAATGGTTGCGAATGGTTTTGTACAGATCAAAATTAACTCCTCTAATTTCTACTTGAGATTGGTCTTGACTTTCATTTTAAAATGTGTTGTAACTTAATTATTTTCTAAATGTTCAATCCATGATTGAGAGGAAAGTATTACCTATAATGTAGCACTTACATCAGATCCACAACTTCTTTAACAGACTTTTCAGTGAATTATATTAGATACAACATTCATGTGGAGATTCAGCAAGTAGTTTAAGATGCAGCCCCAAACTTCTATTATAAGGTCCCAGCTAGAGACTTTAGGAGGCCTAAAAGGGATAGGTCATTCCATAGTGGTAAATGAGATGGGCGAAGGAGGGGGAAGAGAAGATGTGGAGAAAGGGGATGAGGGAAGAGAACAAAACTTGGAGAGACAATTACATTTAGGTTCGAGGTGGAAGGAAAAGAGCTGTTCAGCGGGTATGCGGTACTACTCACAGAGAGAAAGAGACAAGTCGTGGCAGTGCCTTGTATGTGTCCATGACTTGATGTGGAAAGTTCAGAATCTTCCTGCCATATGTATGAGTGTCCTGAGAATTGTCCAAGCTGATATCTCTCCACTATGCACTTCTTTCATTTTTTTCTCCTCTTGGAGATAATCAGGGTTAAGTGACTTCCCAGGGTCACATAGCTAAGTGTCTGAGGCCAGATTTGAACTTAGGTCATCCTGGCTCCAGGGCCAGTGCTATATCCACTGTGCCACCTAGCTGCATCCACTACTTGCTTCTTATGATTTATGTGGAGACAGATAACATCAAGAGGAACCTATAAAATGTTGTTTAGGGATTATGGAGAGTTAGATGAAAAACTGGACTTTTAGTGCAGAATCTAAATAGCTATCAATCTAACTAACTTGAAGGTAGGAGCTTCAGAAAAGAAAGACAGAGACATATGAAAAATACACAGAAGATTAGGAAGGTAAAAATCAAAGAGAAGAGTATTTAGATTTCTGGTTCAGATACTGGAGACAATCAAACATTCATTACATGCATACTTCATGGCAGACACAGTGGTTGGTACTGGAGAGACATGAATGGAACAACCCCTCCTCACCAAGAGCTTGCTTATAATGGGGACTTGGGGTTGGGAGGTCAAGGATTCACATAAATATATTTTTTATATTTTTAAAATTAATTTTAGTTTACCTCATCCATTTCCACAAGATTTTGAGTTACAAATTTTCTCCCCATCTTTCCCCTACCCACCACCCCAAAACAGCCATCCCACTGTATAACTCCTCTCCCAATCTATTCTCTCCTATGTCCTCCCCCATTACCCCTCTGACTTTCCAGTAGGGCAGGATGGATCTCCCTACCACAATGCCTGATTCACATAAATATTAAGTGAATGAATACATAGTCATTAGCGAGAGAGGACACTAGTGGTTTAGGGGATTGGGAAGGCTTCGTATAGAAGGTGGTGCTTGGGCTTCATCTGAGAGAAAGTAAAGATTCTATGAAAGAGTTGAGCCAGAAATACGTTGTAGACATCTGGACCTTCCATGCAAAAGCATGGAAATGGGAGCAAACAGAGAATGCCAGTTTGACTGGATTTCACACTATTAAGAGTCATCTTTAGTGAGCCCAGAAAGATAGTTTCTGGCTGGGTTGTAAATGCCTCATTCCTTTGTTCCACAAGCAGTCCTGGCCCCTAGTTAAGTCACTTAACGGTAACATAAATTATATGCAGTACTGATTAACAATTCACAGTGCCAGAAGAAAGTAGTCATAGGCAGGCAGGCGCACACCAAAACAAATAAAACCAAACATAAAATAAACATCAAGAGTACCTGGCATTAATAAGTGTGTCCTCAGAACTGAACCCATTGGGTATTGTTGGGACTCCCAAGTCAGAAAATTCTCTTTGAAGAAAAATTGAGAAGAAAAGAGCAAACTCCAACTCACCCCATGATTCTGTTAGACCTTTGAGCAATTGAAATACCTGAGAAGTAATGTGAAAGTATTTGCAGATCCTATACATGATTGCACGCCACCATGGGGGGGGGGGGGAAGGAAGGGGAGAAAATCTGAAACTCAAGTGATTGTGGAACTGAATCTTGTAAATTAAAAGTAAATGAGTAAATTAAAAAAAATTTAAAAAAAAAGAAAAAAAAAAAATACCTGAGAAGTGAAACACATGCTTCAGAATATATTTTCTTATCCTGAGTCAGCCAGTCCTGTGTTTAAAAATTATTGTGTAAGTCCTGGAGAAAAGCATCATCCCCAAATTTTAAAGCACTTGTTTCAATCCATAGTGAGTTACCATGGTTATGGCTAGAAGCCATTATGCCATGTTTTGTTTGCCTGTTTGTTCTCCTTCCCTCAGATTCTGAATTCACATTAAGTTGGTAAGCAAGAACTGCTTACCTTTGCTTAAGATAAGTAGTAGTTTAAAATGACTAGTCAGACTACTGTAGGTACAACCCGTAAAAGGGTAGTGATAAACCAGGATTGGAGCATATCTAGTAATGACTGAGACATATGTTTGCTTAATGTTCTTTACCCATAACTTGTTTTGAATAATTTAAAAAGTTTTCAGCAGTCAAGCATTAAAATGCAGTTTGGGAAGAGAGAAAGAAGCAAAAGAGAAGGCCAGTCTATCATACAAATATTAGGAAGAGGGATGGTAATAATCCCCTTGGCCTCAGATAAATATATTCAAATGTACGGAATGCAGGTAGTAAATCAAATGAACCAGAAATCTTCCTACAGAGCAGATACCTCATAGGTATCACAGTGAGTTGGGAAGATGGAATTCTTGATTAGAATATGAACCAGGAAGAATATACTTGTTAAAAAAGAACTGATTTGAGGGAAGAGCCAGTGTCATTACTGTGTTCTTATAGATAGGAGAGATGTCACCTATGCGAAAATACAAGAGCAAAGATGGGGGTGGGGACCATGCTCAGGAATATTCAGGTTAGGAGCAATAGAAGGGGGACCAGACCAGGTAGGAGTATATTGAAGAGAGCTGGCCAAAAGGAGAAAAATGGATGCTAAGTTCGGGAAACTTCACAAATCTGGCATAGAGGTGTGCTAGCAGTCAGCCAATTTATTAAGTGTTTGATGATGGAGTATTTTGTTTAAGCAACAGCAAGAGGGCTAGTGTTGCTAGATCATGGAGTAAGGCAGGGTGGGTTATAAGGTGTAAGAAGACTAAAAAGGTAATGGAGTGGGGCAGGTTAGGAAGACCTTTGAATTCCAGAGCATTTTTCTGTTTGATTCTGGGAGTTCTAGGGAGCTAGGGAAGTTTTTGGGGGAGGGAAGGTGACATAGGGTTGCAAACCCTTACCCAGGTATTTCCTTGAGTGTTATGTCTGCTAAAAAGAGAACAGCTGATAAATTCTCGACTTGCCTTATTGATCATTTTATTCATCAAAAGAGGGGAAGAGATCATTAGAACTCTTAATCTGAATCTGATTCTGATTAACAGGGAGATTACCAGGTCAAAACATTGAGAACCTTGGGAGAAAATTGCCCCTTCCTCTTAAAGTTCATACTAGGTACAGGGGTGGATAGGCTTAAACTGATATCCACTCTATATTTAGAGAGAATGGATTTCAAAGAATTTGAGCAAAAGGACAAATATAATCCTTGACTGAAAATTCTTTAGGGGAAATTAGGGAGGGGATGTGACGATGCTTACATTTCCATTGAGTAACCAAGAGAAGAGCTGATTAAAATATAAATAATGTGGATGTACCTTTAACTCATCAATTAATACAGATTTTAAAAAAACCTGCAGGAAATGGAAGCAAGGTTAAGTAATTGATGGATACAAAGTGGTAACACAGCCCTCTGAGAAGAGTGTCAGAGTCGTCAAAGTTGCAAGTCTCCTCAAGCTGGTGAACAGCTAAGGACAACCAGAATGTCTTTTTTAGCTATTTTGAGAGAAAGAAATGAATGGAACAATTAGAATACTGAGGTGAGGGAAAGGCAGAACTACTCGAATCTATTTTTTGCTTCTTGCATTTTAATTATATTTTCATTTTATGTCTTCCTGATGTGCCAAGCAGGCTGTATTCTTAGAAAAGCCATCAGTCATGTCTGTCATGTAGTAATATAATAATGTAGAAGCTTTTGGTGACTGTTAAGGCATATTGCAAAAACATAGTTCAATGTTATTATTAACTTTATCAGTGTGTAATGTATATGTCTAGTTGTTGAATTCTCAAAGACAATTCGTTTTCATTTTCCCTGTGCTGGTAATCTAGCTTTTCTAAAACTCTTCAGAAGAGCCAGGGAATTCTTTCCCTATCAGGCTCCTTAATCATCCATCAGGCTAATGCTATGGAGTCAGTGAAGGCCATCTCCTTTTCCCACTGAGAGGATATTCTTTATTTGCCTAAAATTGTTGCAGCCGCAAGATATCAGACTCTTTTCTCGATATTGCCCCCACTTTAACCACAAATTCATTCTGATGCAGGCCAGCTAATTGATGCCAAATGTCTGCACCAGGCCAAATTCAGATCAAGTCCAGTTAGTCAGGCTTGGGATTAAAATCCAATTAAGTGCTCAGGGCCCATAAAATGAAATAAAAATTGCTTTTACTTGTAGCAAAAGAAGTAAAGGGGATATAATTACTAAAAAAAATAATACTGCTGTCTTCCACCTCCACATTAACAAGGCAACAATGCTGGATCAAATTGTCCTATGGGACAATGGGAAGGAGTGCTACCATCGCTCCCTTAGGACTTTTTATATTGCTGTTCCCCTAGACCTACTAAATCCTAAGGTTGGCATCCTTAAAGGGAAACCATTATAACTTACATAAAATAAATACTATTCTTTCTACATGACCCCAACCAAATTGTAAAAGATTAAGGTATGTTCTGGTTGATAAACTGTATCTGTGTTCTGAGAACTGTCTTCATTAGATTTGGGAAGGTTTATCACTGGGTAGGATACAGCTATTCTTAAAGACCATCTATTAAGTTCTAGACAGGATGGGAACATTGTTTGTTGATGACATTGCTTATCTGTAACATCTCTCTTAAAAAATTTTAAGAAACTTTAAGCTTGGATCTCTTGCTCTGTTTTAAGAAATGATGTTGTCCATTCAAGAAGACACAAGTCATTTTTTTTTATTTTTAAAAATTTATTTACTTTTAGTTTACAACATTCAGTTCCACAATCCCTTGAGTTCCAAATTTTCTCCCTCTTCCTCTCCTCCCCCATCCCACCCATGGTGGCATGCAATCCAATATAGGTTCTACAAATACCTTCACATTAAACATTAGTCAAGTTGTAAAGAAGAATTTTAACCAATGGAGCAAACAATGAGAAAGAAGGAAAGAAATGAAACAACACAAAAGAGAGCTAGTAGTTTGCTTCAATCGGCATTGAGATTCTGTAGTTCTTTCTCTGGATGTGGATATCCATTTTCATCATGAGTCTTTTAGGGTTGTTTTATGACCTTACATTGCTGAGAGGAGCCCAGTCTATCCAAGTTAGTTGTCGCACATACAATGTGTCTGTAATTGTATACAAAGTTCTCCTGGTTCTGCTCCCCTCACTCAGCGTGAGTTTATATAAGTCTCTCCATGTTATTATGAAGTCCATCTGCTCCTTATTTCTTATAGCACAATAATATTCCATTACATTCATATAGCACAACTTGTTTAGCCATTCCCTAATTGATGGGCATCCCCTTGATATCCAATTCTTTGCCACCACAAAAAGAGCTGCTATAAATGTTTTTGTACATATGGGTCCTCTTCCCACTTGTATAATCTCTTTGGGATACAGCCCTAGAAGTGGTATTGCTGGGTCAAAGGGTGTGCATTTTTTTATAGCCCTTTAAGCATAGTTCCAGATTGCTCTCTAGAATGGTTGTATAAGTTCACAACTCCACCAACAATGCATTAGTGTTCCAGTTTTTCCACATCCTCTTCAGCATTTATCATTTTCCTCTTTTGTCATCTTAGCCAATCTGACCGGTGAGATGTGGCACCTCAGAGTTGTTTTGATTTGCATTTCTCTAATCAATAGTGATTTAGAGCATTTTTTCATATGCTTATCGATATCTTTAATTTCTTCCTCTGAAAACTGCCTGTTTTATTCCTTTGACCATTTATGAATTGGGGAATAGACACAAGTCATTTTTTACATGGATTATTTCTTGGGAAAAGATTCATCAATGGCTAGTTTGATTCCTTTGCACTGATTCTTATTCGTTTCCATTTCAGAATGTGATAGATTGAGTCTTTTCTTCAAATTTTGAAGGTATAACCTATAAATGACAGCAGATGCTTGTTCTTTCAGAAAATTTGTTTGCCTGAATGACAACATTGATCACAATCATAAGGATGCACAGACAGTAAAAGCAGTGCTCAGAGATTTTTATGAGTCCATGTTTCCCCAGCCATCCCAGTTTGAACTGCCACGAGAATATCGGAACCGTTTCCTTCATATGAATGAGCTCCAGGAATGGTAAGTTCTTAGGTCATATAGTGATCATACAATTAGTCAGCAATGATCAAAGAGTGTATAGCATTGCTTTTCCTTCTTAGAATATTCATTTGTGCTAAAAAAAAAAAAGGCCACATACCTCTACAAAATAAAGACATTTTAGTATCATAAAAAGCAAGGAGTTTCAGAAAAGAAAAACCAGTGTAGATTACAAATGTCCAAAAAATTAAGAAGATTAAAGTTAAGGAGAAGGGTATTTAACTTTCTGTATCTGGGATTAAGATATAGAAATGAGAATACACTAGAAATTTCCCAGTTATCTAAGAAGCAGTGATGCCCATTCTCTCTGATAGTATTTGATACAATTCTAGAAATGCTAGCAATAGAACTAAGATAAAAGAAAGAATTGCAAGGTGTAAAGATAAGCAAAGAAGAGATAGAACTATCCTCCCTTTTTAAAGCAGCTATTAGAGAAGAATCTTTCTATTCAAAGCATACTTAGATAAATTCAGTTACAGAGAATTTCTTAAAGAATAAAAAACAAAATGAAAAAGATATTTATTAATTTACCTTTGGAACACATATTTATAGAGTGCCTATCATATGCCCAGCATTCCAGGTGCCATGCAGGATCCAAAGAAGTAGAGGTTGTGCCATCAAGGGTGGTATGGTGTAGGTGTGAGAGTCAGTCCTGAAAGGGCAGGGCAATGAAGCATAGCATTAGTGCCTCCACAGGCTAATGGCCAGAGCTCTGGACTAGGTTTTGCAGCCAGCTGACCCTGCCCTTGGGAGAAGCTCCAGCCTCTTGGTCTCAGTCTCCTCATCTGTAAAGTGAAGGGGGGGGTGGACCAATAGATTGCCAAATTATTTTCCAGCATTTGAGAGCTGTTTGAGCTGAAAGGAGGGTAGGGAGCCATATCAGTAAGGATATTGAGATGGAAAGGAGGAAAGTTTTTCAGGGATAGTAAGAGGGAGAGAAAGTGTGTGTTGGTGTGCATGGTGTGCATGATAGCTAAGATGGATGGATGGTTAGATGGCCAGATTTGAGCCAGTGAACAGTAGTGGAAGATGAGGTTAAAAAAGAGTAAATTGGGGTCCAATTGTGGAGGACTTGGAATGCCAGCCTAAAGAATTTAGACTTTTTCCCATTTACAAATGAAATACTATATGTAAAGAAAGCACTTTATAAACCTTGAAGTGTTCTATAGGTGTTAGCAGTTCCTGTACTTTAGGGAATCATTCAGATTGGGGATATTACTCCACTGCCCATGAACCAAAGTGTTACTTTAGGAAGATTAATCTCGTCAGTGACTCTCGGCAAGATGGATTAAAGGGAAGAAGCAAGAGACAGAAAGTTAGTGAAATAATCCAAATGGGAGATGATTAATACTTAGGCTAGAGCAGTAGCATTGGGCATAGAAAGGAGGGTGGGTGACAGAGAAGAGAATTTATGTGTCTTTTTGACTGGCCATATTTGGGACTGAGAAAAAAAGGAAAGGTAAAGAATAACAGATTTCAAGTCTGAGTGACAGAAATCAGGAATGTTGAGTATGGGAAGGGAGCCCAGACATGAAAAGAATGTATTGGATTTATTGTGGATTTTTTTAAATACATGCAGTATGAAATAGAGAGTTACAGTTTCATGTGTGGTCTCCTTTGGAGTCTGCCTTGTACGTGGAAATGCTCATTGTGTGTGTGTGTGTGTGTGTGTGTGTGTGTGTGTGTGTGTGTGTGTATGTTAAGTTCATAATAAGATGAGATATGATGAAGGTAGATGGGGAGCAAATTTGGGAGGGAAAATGTTACATTTCACTTTAGGTTAGTGCTATCTGCACAGAGATAAGAAGGGAAGCTAAGAGCATCAGTCAGTGAGTTGTGAGAAGGCCAAAGGCAGTGACCTTGAGCCAGGAGAGGAGGAAGAGGAGCCAGCAAAACACAGACTTTGCTTAGAGCATCTCATCACTGAGGAGGGAAAAGTGCAGATTAGGAGGATTGGTGAGTTGATTCCCACATCTCCCCCATTCCAGCTTTTTCACTTGTCTTGCCAGTGACATTCTAAAAGACAAGCTGCTGTGTGGTCTACATCCAAATATTTTCCTTCTTAATAGGAAAGGAAGTTGTTTGTCGGTCGTGGTACTTCTTCCCCCACCCCCTCTCCAATCATTCCTTTCTTCCTTCCTGAAATTTAAAGAATTGGCTTAAGAGCATTTTTGCTTCTCCTCCATCCAGGGAAGGGGGAGCCATGAGATGCTTTCCAGCCTTCCTCTCCAACAAAGTATTGCTAACTGTTGATAGGCCTTTTCATTTTGGTGTGTGCCTTCCACACAAGAGAAATACAATGGTATATTGGTAAAAATGAAAATACAAGTTTTGTAGAAAACCTTATTGAGGTCAGACTTGAGAGCCTCAAATACTTAAAGTTTTTCCCTTGAGTGATTCTTTTCAGAAAGGGAAAATAGAAGTATGTGACACTGAGAAAAGAAAAACCAAACCTTAATGTTTGCTTTGTGAGATTGTCTTTAAGTTTTGAAAAAGATCTTTGAAAGAAGGTGGTGCAAATAATACTTTCAATTTTGAAGTCATTATGGACTTAATGGTGGCAGGATTGCACAGTAAGTAGCATGCTAGCTGGACTTAGCATCAAGAAAATCTAAGATCAGATTATAGCTCTGACACTCTGTGCCCCTAGACAAGTTACTGACTTTCTGCACACCTCACGCTACTTACTCCCAGGACTGTTCAATGACAATGCCGTCTGCATTGGTGGAGGGCATTTCCACACTGGAAGTTCCCCAGACTAGTGAAACCACAACATCCTTCCCACATTCATTTGTTGTATGTAAAAAATAACTATTTGACTTCCACCTAAATATTGGCAAGGATAAGCATATGTAAAGTGCCTATTTGTTTTCTTCTTTCTCTTTGCAGGAGGGCATATAGAGATAAATTAAAATTTTGGACCCATTGTGTACTTGTAACATTGATCATGTTTACCGTATTCTCATTTTTTGCTGAGCAGGTAAGTTTTGTGAACTTCAGCTAAATACCAGGCCCTATTTATTGGTACACTGACATCTGATAATTCTAAGAAAACTATATAAACTTGTAACCTATCATGTCTTAAAACTCTGACAGCACTTGAGATTTGTGATATCCAGATATCACCAAACAGTGTACCACTTTGACTTAATTAGCCTTAGACCTTACTGCCTGTAATCTTTTTGACCTGAAGAGTCAATGGATGACCTTTTGTGACTCAGACAATAACCCTATAAACATTCTCCAATAGGAGGACTGCCGCAGCCTTCCTGATTCCGATGCCACATCTGCACAATTCTTGGAGATACTTGATCATTTTTTCTTCAGTGTTTCAATAGCTCTGTTTCTCTAGCTAGTTTTCATGTCATCTGATGCCATTATGTTTTGTAAAACTTATGTGTACGTAATGCAGCATTTATGTAGAAATTTAGGTGCATGTGTGTATTTGTCTAAATCGATGATTATTCCTTCACTATAGATAATAAAAGTGCTCCAGAGCTTTTAAGCAGATGACCATCTCTTAGGTATTTTTAGACGTAGAAATGCAATACATTTATTGTGTAAATATGGCTATCATCTTCTTTAAAAAGAGTGTGCCTCCTAACACAGAGGCTCTACAGGGGCTCTAGGTCCTTGAAGAAATTATGCTTTGTCAGTCGATTTGTATTAATTTAGAACACCCATCCAGAGTCCCCGTGTTGCACTTCTTTAAATTTCTTAGTGCAGAGCAGATGTGGGGCAAGCTTCTGGAAATTCTGCATGCTGATGAATATTTTCTCAGAGTTGGCAGGCTTAAAAATATAGAGAGTTGGCTTGCTGAGTTTGATGGGCAATCAGTGCTGCCATGTCTACTGTCACTTGGTGTATTTTAATCTCTCTTATGGACAATTAAGAGCCATATTCTGCCTTCCTTTCTTCCACTGTTTAGCTAATTGTACTCAAACGGAAGATTTTTCCCAGAAGAAGGATCCATAAGGAAGTTGGTACTGAACGGATTGGGGTGTAGGAGGTGGAAAGAGCCTGCCTCTGTGTTCACTCTATGACAACAGCATCTTTGTGATGTGATGCCTCAAGATCCAAGCCTCAAGAGATAAAGAGAAACATCCCCAAAGATGACAAGTTGTGGGCATGAAGTATAGCCCCCAGACCAGCCATGCTGTTTAACAGACACACTGAAAAGTTATAGGTGCATTGGGCAGCCCTCGGCTGGAATTGTACTTTGGAAGCATTAGCTCATGGTCATGTTATCCTTTTTATAAAAAGGGTTACTGAAAGAGAGACAGCTGCCTTTATTGCAGTGGACATGGCCAAGTAAATTTAATACTTGAATCCTAGACCAGTGTGGGAGCAGTGACTAAGAGGCCTCACTCAGCCTTTGCATTCCAGAGCATTCTGCCATTCTCTTGCTTGGGTGCTTTTTTAATTTTCCATTTTTTAAATAAGTAGCAACTAAGTTAACTTTTTTAGATGTTGTTGTGTCTGAACTGTGATGCCAAAATAAATTGGTGAATGTATAATTTCGACACAGCCTCATATTGGGAGGATCAGAAAATTTTGGATTTGAAGAATGTTAATGGATTTGGCTATGGAAGACGTCAGGAACTGATGTTTGAAATACCTTGGTTTGGGTTAACTTGACCCCCTAGGAACACAAAGATTATGTTTGGAGGCCTTTGCACAGAGGGCTACTGATCAAGCGTACTTGTGTTTTGGAAACATTGTAAAATACAAACAGAAGTGCCTCATTGTAGAAATTAATGATACTGTACCTGGCCCACCGTCACATTGATGGTTCCTTTAATACAATAGCAGGTGGTGCCAGGGGCTGCCTCTCGAGAGGTCTTTTTAAGTTTGGGCAGCGTAACTCTGCGTCATACTGCATTAGGGTACTGACTGAGCTACAGAAGGTGGAGAAGAAAGGAAGTCTTTTCAAGTCGACATTTCTGGCGTATTTTAAATCACAGTTACAGCAGTATTCTTTCAAAAATCACAGTAATCATTTTGTAGTAACTGTAAGATTTGGAATTTGGGTTGTACAGAATGTTTTTGTGCTGTTGCTGTGTGTTTGAAAAGGCTCACTGAAAAAACTCACTTGTTTGATGCTTTTCTCCCCCCTTACATTTTTAACAAAACTTCATAAAGTTTTTCTCGAATGGTTCATTGTTTGCCGCTGAATGTTCATCAGTCTTTAAACAAGGGTGTGCGTCAGAAGACCAGCAGGCGCTGGTCGGGGTGGGAGGGAGGACGGTTCTACTCGGAAGAGAAATGCTGTCCAAGGTTTCTGCAGGGAGAATGGTTTTCATTTACATACTTTCACGTATTTACTTTCAGGCTTTTTGTCAATTAGCGCATGTGTGTGTTTTATATACATGTGTGTATTGTATATGTGTATATATGTATTGTATACATGTTACACACGCCCACATATATATATATATGTTTGTAGTTTAGGTCCTAGCTTTTATTTTTTACTTAATATTTTTCACATTCATTGTTTTATGCTCCCTCCTTCCAGTCTCCCATTGAGAAGGCAAGCAATATGATACCCTTTATATGTGTGAGGTCACACTGTACATAATGCCAAATCAGCCATGTCAGCAAGTATATTTTCTTAAATGCATTTAATTATTTATTTTTAGCTCTCAGCATTCACTTTTATAAGATTTGGAGTTCTGAATTTTCTCCCCTCCCCAAGAAGGTATGCAGTCTGATATAGCTATACATGTGCAATCATATTAAACATATTTCCACATTAGTCATGTGGTCAAAGAAGAATCAGAACAAAAGGGAAAAACCACAAGAAAGAAAAAAGAGAGAAGACATAGTGTGCTTCGATCTGCATTCAGACTCTGTAATTCTTTTTCTGGGTGTGGATAGCATTTTCCATCATCAGCAAGTATATCTTAAGTGTACTTCCTGTTCTCCAGATACTGTGCTAGACTATGGAAATACAAGGACAAGAATGAAACATCCCTATTGGTAAGTGTTTATTAATATTCTAAATAAGTAACTTAGCAAAAACATTAACCACCCTCCCCCCCCATTTTATAGATCTGGAAACGGACCCTTAGCTTTGAAGCGTCTTACTCAAGGTTAAACATCTGGTAAATGAAAGAACTAGTATTTGAACTCCAGTTTCTTTAATTCAATGCCCTTTCTACTATAGAAGGCCTCTCTAGTCTTATGTATAAGTAGGGATTTTAGAATATACTTGGTATAATGGTAATAATAAATTATAATAATTTGGTGTTGGAGAATGCAGCGAGAAGAGGGCGCTGACTCAGGGATGGGTGTCTGAACTAGAAGTTGTCAGCATTTTCTTTCTTTTTTTCCCCTTAATGGTATTTTTTCCCCCCGATTACATGTAAAGATAGTTTTCAACTTCAGCTTAAAATTTTGAGTTCCAAATTTTTCTCTCTCCCTCCCCTCCCCCCTCCCCAAGAAAACAAGCAACCTGATATATATTATACATGTACACTCATGTTAAACATATTTCCACCATAATCATGTTGTGAAAGAAGAATCAGAACAAAAGGGAAAAACCACTAGAAAGAAAAAAGAGTGAAAATAGTATGCTTCAATCTGCCTTGACTCCATGGTTCTTTCTCGGGATATGGTTAGCATTTTCCATCACAAGTCTTTTAGAATTGTCTTGGATCATGGTATTGCTGAAAAGAGCTAAGTCTGTTATAGTTAATCATTGTACATTGGTGCTGTTACTATGTACAATATTCTCCTGGTCCTGCTCACTTTACTTAGCATCAGTTCATGTAAGTCTTTCCATGGTTTTCCCAAAGTCCACCTGCTCATTTCTTACAGCACAGTAGTATTATATTACATTCATATGCCACAATTTGTTCAGTCATTGCCCAGTTGATGGGCATCCCCTCAATTCCGATTCTTGGCCACCACAAAAAGAGCTGCTTGCTATATTTATTTTTGCGCCTGTGGGTCTTTTTCCCATTTTTAATGATCTTTTGGGGATACAGACCTAGTAGTGGTTATTTCAGCATTTTCTTTCACTTTTGCAGAGGGAAAGGGTGAGGGGAGGGTGAGGGGGATTTGGTTTGGTTTTCTACCACACCACTCCCAATATCCCTCTTAACCTCTTAAACTTTTGAGCATGCTTAGGGTTTTAGAATTGGAAGTTCTTCATGTAGATACACTTGCTTGACTCTTTGAAATAGATCTACTGAATTAGGACATTTGCATGTCAAGATAAATGTCATTTTTATTCAGAATTCATATTAATCGAACCAGGACCAAACTGGTTTTACTTTGTACCAACTGTATTTGAAGAAAGGCTTAACTATACCAGTTACTGTTAGAGCAAGATTGCAAAGGAAAAATAAATGCCTACATCAAAGCACTAAACACTGATTCCCAGAACCAGGAAGCTTTACCCAGTAGCACTTGGCTAGTTAAGTTATAATTATAAATGTTCAAATGGCATTTCTTTTAGCCTTTATAGTTTAAACATTCCATTAATTAAGATGGCCCCCAGAAACTCCAGATTGTCAAAGAAATTTTACTTCATACATATGCACAAAACCACTATGTACATTATGTCCTTTGTGTTTGAAAACAATGTTTCTGACTCTTATCTAGATGTGTCCCTAAAAGACAGATCGTTTGGTCCTTGTCATCATCCAGACTTGCCTTGCTCTCTGCTATGCCCTTTCTACATTAAAGGCTAATGGACCCTTATTAAAATGGAGCCACGCCATGTATTTAAATTCCTCTGTGCCAGATGGAGGCATAATCTGGGGCAATTCCCGCACCATTTGTCAGTGCTGCTGATGAATGCCATTATCTCTCTCATCTTGAGTGGTGATTCATTACACTGCCCTTGGTTACTCGTGGCATGTTGCCCAGGCATCCAGCCTGTTGCAAAAAGCATTATTTCTGTGCTTCTCTTCTGGCTGCCCTGTGCAGCCATCTGTGACATTCTGGCCTGGTCATAAATGCCAGTCCTAGGATCATAAATAAAGTGGCACTGCCAGCTGCTCTCCAGGCTTTTAGTTGGGTGTTTGCTCTGCAGTTGATGCTACCGTGCTTGATAGCTTTCAGGAAGACAGAATGAGCAAGGTCTTTTACAATTTTATGCTCTATCAGTAAACAGTTTTATTGGGGTATCTCTTTCCCACAGGCAGCTGCATAGCATGTGGATAGAGTGCCAGACCTGTAGTGAGACTCCACTTCAAATCCTGCCTCTAGCTAAGCTGGGTGATCTAGGCAAATTGATTTGCCTCTGCCTCAGTTTCCTCATTTGTAAATAGGGATAATAATAGCCCCTCTTCCCAGGGTTCTTGAGGAAAAAATGAGATAATTTTTCTAAAGTGCTTTGCACACTTTAAAGCATTCTATAAATGATAGCTATTAGTATTGTTGTGAGTACTTGGGGGAGTTGGGTCTCAGCAAAGTAGTCAATTATTTAACTGTTATCTCCAAGCACTTTTAAGTTGGAGGAGTAAAGCTCTCCTCCAGGATAGTCCCATGAATTTGGAGGTGTTTGGGGAGAAGAGGGAAGACTGAACCAAGTTCTAAATCCTCAAAAGGTAGGAGAATCTCACCAAGGATGACAGAAATGAGGATTCAGCTCCTGGGCTAGTGAGTGGTAAGAGCTCTCCTCATCTAGCCCAACCCAAACCCAGTCTATGAAGATTCATATGCCAAATATCTTCCTGCTCTACTCTTGAGCTCTGAGGGAGCATATACTTTCCCCACCTCTTTCCTCTAGCTAGAAAGGATGTGTTGATCACCTGATGGCTCCACACAGTGTCTCTGTTCTTGGCTCCTGGAAGGCAGAGGGTGTCTTGCTTCTTGGGTGCTTATGTCTGTCACATAGAAATCCATAACGTATCCCACTTGGTTCATTCATTCATCTGGCCAAAGTGGTTGAGCTAGATATTATGAATGTGAAAGGAGAGGCCTCTGAGTGACAACTGCAGAGGGAGCATCTACAAAGAAACATGGAGTAGGCCCATCCCTTCTATCTAGATATAGACTGGGATTGGGAGTGATGGAGAAGTGAGAGAGAGCACAGATGGACCAGAGGTGCAGTACCTTCCAAAGAGAGGCACATTTTTCTTCAATGCAAAATTTGGGGAAAAAAATCAAGAGCAAAGGGGAATGTATTAATGACAGAGAGGAGATGCCAAAGTCACACTAAAGAGGGAGGGCCAAAGAAGAAGAGGAAAGAGTCTCAGAAGAGATTGTACCAAAAGAGATATCCAGGAAGGACATTTTCATTGGAGGAACTGGCAACCAAATCAAAAGGATTCGACCCTTAACACATTTGATAGAGCCTTTGGAGCAGCAGTTCTCAACCTGTGGGTTATGTTCAATTTGTAATAATGAAAATACATCCTGCATATCAGATATTTACATTATGATTCATAACAGTAGCAAAATTACAGTTATGAAGTAGCAACGAAAATAATTTTATGGTTGGGGGTCACCACAACATGAGGAGCTGTATTAAAGGGTTGCAGCATTAGGAAGGTTGAGAACCACTGCTTTGGAGGGTTTATGGAAAGCATGGGTGAGAATTATAAAAGATGAGAAGACAGTTGGGTTGTAGTCTGCAGCAGAGAAAAGATGAGTACCAATCAAATTACAAGTCTTCTCAAAGGGAAGCAGAATACTGTCAAGTTCTTCCTTTCACAGATGTTCCCCTGAGATGGTGCCAGGTTTAATGTGATAGTCCTTGGTTTCAGTGAGCCCACAGGAACTGAGCGTTTATTGAGTGCCCGCTAGTACCTGGTGTCCTAATGCATCTTTATTTATGACAAAACTTTGAGATGAATTATACAAAATTGAATCAATAAGGTGAATTTAAGTGTAGCATCGAAATACAGAATTCTCATCTGGTTCATTTGGTTTCCATTTAGTTTGAAATTGAGAACTGCTGAACCAACTGCCCAATTCAGATCTAAAACCTTCAGATTCTCATCTTACTGTCATATCTGGCCCAAAAAAATAATAGTATTGAAAAAATAAAATGAACAAAATAAATAACATTGAAAAAATAAAATGAACTTCAGTACTAAGCTCAGCACTGAGGTTAGAAAAAGCAAGATGGTCACTACCCTCAAGGAGTTTACATTTTTTTTTGAGGGTGGAAGGCAGGGAAATTGGTGTAAGTGACTTGCCCAAGGTCACATGGCTAGTAAGTGTTAAGTATCTGAGGCCAGATTTGAACTCAGGTACTCCTGACTCCAGGGCTGGTGCTCTATTCACTGCACCACCTAGCCACCCCAAGGAGTTTACATTCTAATAGTTGAAGATAATATATAGTAGAGTGGCAACAAAGTTGGGGTGTTGTGGTCTGAGAAGTCACTGATGATATGGGGAGCCATAGGGCAGTTGGTTGACAATAGACTTTATATAATACTATAAGGTGTGTGGGATACAGAGATCCCTAAATCAATTACTCAGAGACGTCTCAAGGTGCAAATAGAGAAAGGTCTCTTTATTAGAGAAGCGGGCAGTCCAAGCACTGAAAAATGTCCAGAGGGGGAAGACCGTTGGACAAAGGCAGAAGGGTTATTTATGCTAGCCAGGGGAGTAGGGGTAGAGTTTGGGAGGGGATAGAGCTTAAAGGGACATGCACTTTCTATATTAACTGTGCAGACGCATTGCCCATAATTCACTGGGAGAAATTTGAGGGGCGTTAGAGGGGAGGTGTGGTTTTTGCCTTGACACATCACTAGGTAACTTCTGGTCAAGGATGAGTGACATAGGTCCACTATGGCTTATTGGGAGGACAGGCTTGGTTGTTTCAAGAGATTCCAAGTCTGGAAGCTAGACTGATTAGAGATTCAGGAGATCCCATCTTGGGAGGGAGTCATCTCTTTGATAGTGTCGTTCAGGGTTTCTAGGTGCAGCTGGCCACTAAAGACAAAGGAGATCTCTAAACTAAGCATTTGTTGATTAAATGCTAGGACGATGTGTTCATGGCAAACTATCTAGGCAGGCTGGTAGCTCAGGAAAAAGACTTTTAGGCTGGGGGCAGGGGAGAGGCAGAGTTAATGCCTTTATGGCTGAAGGAAAGTGTGACTTTTGCAGCTTAATTGCACAGGCTTGTTACAGAGTGATGTTACATATATAGGTACCTGAACACAAGTGAGATTTACAAACTGAGGTTACAGAAAAAGCATCCCAGATCTTATCATTCCCCCGCCTTAATGGATAAGACACAGATTCATTTGGGGACAAGGGGACAAAGGTCTCAGCTTCCTGAGCTGCTTTGTGCTGAGAAAGGTTGTAGAGCTGTCCCTGCCTCACGTCAGTCAAGGGGACAGGGCGGAGTGCTGCGGCCAATGTCTACAACTTGGCAGACACCAGATCCAAAGGTGTTGGGTAATTACTTCAGGCAGTGATTGGTATTCAGCCTGGGCCATCATCTGCAAGTGGAGGGTTACTGAGCCTAGAAGATACAAATCTAGCAAACACAGTAAACAAACAAGAGCCTAAAAAAGTAGGAGAAAAATGACCAGAAGTAGAGTGAGCATGGGCTAGTATAATCCATTACTCAGACTATTTAACTGTCCTTTCTATTTCTACATGCTACATAGACTAGGTACCTCATAAGATATTCTTCACTAACATAACTGTAGACCTTAAACAAAAGAGGTTTCTGACTTAAACCTCACAACTGAATAGCAGGCATACATCCTTGTTTCACAAAGCTTGTCTATACTCTAATTGGAAGAAAGAGATACTTCAGAAATTGAATCTCTTACATATACACTGAGTTACAAATGTTAACTTTTGCTTAGTTCATGGAATAACTACAAATTCATATTGGAATAGCAAACACTTTTCTGCTTTACAACTCGTTACATCAATTTAGCAATACTCAATTGCAAACTCTGTAAACCTTCAGAAACCGTCACAATAAGACTTTCAAAACATCTTTTCTAACAGTAAGGGAGATGAAAGCAACATAATGAGAACACAAAACAAAAAGCTAAAGCTATAGCAGTTCCTGTGCAGGTCTGGATTCTTGGAGAAGCTGGAGATGCCATCTGCATCTGATGTTGTCTTTTCCAGGTCCCTTGCCTCAGATGTTCACTCAGGAGCAGGGATATTCACAAGCTGGTCAGGCCTGACAGGGGCTTACAGAGACATGATTTAGTACCAAAGGCACATAGAAATGGTTCAGTTTCCCAGCCATGCAAGGCTAGGTTTACACAGAGTCACAAGAAGTTTAGTTTTCTAGCCACACAGGGCTAGGCACAAACATTACAATAAAGTTTCACAAACAGTTACAACATTGCGTCAAAAATCCAAACTTTCGTTCTTATTACCAAACATGCTCAAGTTTTGAGTTTCCATAATAGCGAAATTTTTGAAAACCAATCTTATACACCTATATAGTTTTTAGAAGAATCAATATGATCTTGTTGCTTTCCTCAAAATTTTAGAATCAAGTTACAAATCTTTCCTGCTTTCTAAAATACTTCCTCACATACTCTCAACATACTTAAACCTTTCTGAAACTGATATCAACTACCGGAGACAGGAGGGACTTGGATAAACCCTCATTTGTCCCCAAACCTTCCTATCTGTCTTTCACCTTTCCCAACAAACCTATATCTGTCTTTCCAAATCCCTCAAAACCATTATCCAGGTTATTCGGCTTTCCTTTACATTTGTTAACCTCAAAACAAGATGGTTCATATCTTTTACTGACTACTTGCTCTGATCATAGAAACTTGCTATAGAAGGAATAAAACAGGGACATATGACATTCCAAATAAGATAGGATAAAACATCCTTAGCTTTGTTTAAATTCAGGTAAAGTCACAGATATCCATCCATGCAGTATTGGTACCACCTCATAGCTAGACTCAGGAATAGGTGGGAAACATTCCTTTTCAAATGAACACTGTGGGTAAACTGAGCCAGAAGGGGTCCCATCCCAGACCAGGCTAAGATTGCCCCTTTGGCCTTTATCAGATGTAGACTTCCACCAGTACTTAACAGCATAGGATCACATTGCCTCTGAGTAACTTGTGGCATTTGATGCAGGCAACTATACCCAAATTCAAACTCCAAACAAAATTTAGTTATGGCCCCAAATGCCTTTTACCTCAAATGACAAGTTTCACTAATCACAGCTTAGAGCCAGTTTTCTTATTTATTTATTTTCTTTATGGCACTGAGGTCAAAGGTTCTATATACTTTAGCAAATGAGAGACCACACTTCGTCCTACACAAATGTTTATATAGTACTTTATGTTGTTTCAGTCATGTCTGACTTCATGACACCCATTTGGAGTTTTCTTGACAAAGATACTGAAGTGGTTTGCCATTTCCTTCTCCAACTCATTTTACAAATGAGGAAACTGAGGCAGAGTTAAGTGACTTGCCCAGGGTCATATAGCTAGTGTCTGAGACTCTTTGCACTATGGCACCACCTACCTGCTCTTAGTGTTTTCTGTGTGATCTCATTTGATTCTGACATGCCCTTCTAGGAATGGTAGTGTGGACTGAAAACCAATAATAAAGAAACCCAAGTTCTCCCAAAATCCAATGATCATGGTCAATCTGAGGCTTGCTGCTATGCAACCTAACCTACCTTTCCTTGAATCAAACCCTGATTTCACATTCATATCACACTAACTGAGACAAAGGTCACTTCTTTCTTGAGATACTGATTTTTTTTTTTTAAAAACATGAATTTCGTAGGACTTCCAAAACACCTGGACCTTTGCAGCATCTTTTCCCACCTCTCCTTTGAGGTTTGCTAAATGTTGGTGGGACATTTTATACCTGAAAGACAAAGGGAAATGGGTAGGAGTGGAGGGAAAGAGACTTCTTACCAAGACTTACACTATGTAAGTGAGGAAGTAAGAAAGAAGAAAAAAGTTCAGAACTCAGTCTTCCAACCAAATTTGTTCAGTGTTCTTTGGAAGACTGTTTAGAACAGGTCAAAGAAATGAATGAAAACAGGCCATGACATCACAGGATGAAATGTGGGACTGGAGCTCAGGGCAATAAGGGCAAGCATTTTAGGTAATTCCTAATATTGGTGCTTTCCTTTTCAACGTTGAATAGGAGGACACGTTGTCTGAGGCAGAGGATGAACCCCAGAGAAGCCAGGACAGGGTGCACCTGGCTGTGAAAGAAAACACAGGGACTGCAAAGGGGGAGAGAGAATGAGCAAGTCAGGGTGAGGGAGGAAGGTTGGAGAGAGAATGAGGTGTGATAGAGACTGAGAAAGGGAGGGAGAGGTGGAGTGAAAAAAAGACAAAGACAGAGCTACAGAGAGCCATCAAAGGAGGAATTTCTATTTAGCCACAACAACTAAAGCAACTCTACTCTTAGAGCTTAGAGAGGCTAGAAGCTGCCTTAGTGGACCAATGACCCCTAAGAAGTTCAAAACCTATAAATAAAAAAAAATTATTTTGAGCACAATTGATCAAAGAAACCCAATTTCAGTGAGTGTAGAAACAGTGAATTCAAAAACAGTTCAATATGAAAATGCTGTTATTGCTCCATAAAATTTGACAGTGAGGTGGAGAAAGAGCATCAATTAGCATAGAGTGGGAGCATGGTTGAGTGGTACAGAGGGCCCATCTAAGGTCATATGCTCTAAATTTGTAAATGGGTGGGAATCTGCATGATTTCATGATCTACTCCAGTGGTCTGGACTGCCTTGGGAAGGGAATGGAAGAGGAGATGAGGACTTCACCAGCCATGGACAGAGGAAGTCTGGGGAGAGAGGGCAAGGGATTCCAGGGGAGTAGCCAGATCAGGTCAGGTAGAAGTGAACCCTTCTTCCTTTGGTCTGTGTGTCTGCAGTTAAACCAAAAAGAAGAGAAGGTAGAAATGCAGAAAAGGTATGCAGAGCTGAGGGGCAGGCCACTGGAAAGATGGGACCCCTACCATGGGAAGCATGAATAGGTTTTAAAATGCCAGAGCCCTGTAAAATGTTCACTGGTTCACAGTGTCTCAGAATCTCAGAGTAGAAAATTAACCCAAAGGTCCACCAGGTTCCTGAATGAGAAGTTCTCCCTAATGTATCACCAGTACCCCAGTGCTCATTCCTAGTAAGTGGGGATTTCTAACTCAAAAAGCAGGGAAGGAAGGAAGGAGGGAGTGAGTGAAGGAAAAAAGGAAGGGAGGGAGGGAGGGAAGGAGAGAGGGAGGAAATGAGGGAAGGAGGAAGGAAGGAAGGAAGGAAGAAAGGGAAGAAGGGGAGAGGGACAGAGGGAGGGAGGAGGAAGGACTTTTTTTTAGAATTAACCTTGATTCTCGAAGGTAAGCACAGTTAATCCTTAACAAAATTGTGTCCTGAGAGATGTGTGTACATGTGTCTGCATGGGTATATATGTCTGTGTGTATCTATGTATATGTGTGGTATGTCTGTGTGTGTTTGTGTCTTTAAAAGTGTGTCTGTGAGTGTGTGTGTGTGCATGTGTCTTTGTGGGTATATCTGTATGTATCCATGTATTGGTGTGTATGTGTCTGTGTCTATGTGTGTGTCTACATGCACATCTGTCTGTGTATACCTATGTGTGCACATGTGTGGGTGGGTATATATGTGTACGTATGTGTCTGTTTGTATATTGCACATGTCTCTTTGCTTTGTGTGTGTCTGTGTATCTCTATGTATATGTGGAGGGGAATGCGTATGTGTGTATTTATGTGTATGTGTGTGTGTGTCTGTATGTATCTCTGTGTATATTTGTGGGGGGAGGGGGCCAAAAGGGGTGCTGTGTGTGTGTGTGTGTGTGTGTGTGTGTGTGTCTGGGGAGGACCCTGAAGTTGGATCAGGTGCCTGTGGCCTCGCTGAGCTGGCTGGGACCCCTGACCTTCCACCTCCTCCCTGTGATGAAGAAGGTTCTCGAGGGCTTCCAGTTGTCCTTTGGGTCTCCCTGTAGGGCACATTCTATGAAAATGCCATCAGTCAGTTAAAGGAAGATTTAAAGGCATCCCAAGTGTCCTGAGACAAAATCCTGTCCAGCACTCATCTCAAAGGAAAGGGAATCCAGGATTCAGAGAGAGAAAGGCAGCTACTGTGCGAGAGCCTGAAGGAGCTTCAGAGGGAGGTTTGGTCCCTCACCATCTCATCTGCCTGGGAAATGCCTAGCCTGGGAGGAAAGCTAGCCTTTTCCCTCACTGTATTCTGAACCTTTAGGGCAAACACCAGCATCTTTAATGCTTGTTTCCTTCGTACCTGTGCTGAGAAAGAACCTACTTTTGGCCTTTTCCGTCTGCTCTTGCTTCTGTCTCTCCATCTACGGGCCGTCTGAGCTGTGTCTTCCTGCCTTTCTCCTGTCTCCCTCTTCTTCTTCTTCCCTTTCTCTCTGCTACTCTCTATTGCTTCCCTTTGGGCTGAGGTCTTATTTCATGATTGAAACTAGGTTCCTCCCCCATCTGTCAGCTTTTTAAACAAGAAGACTGGGGGCCCTTCTAATCTAATGCTCTTCCACCTCTACTATTGTTTATTGTTGTTGACTTAGGGTCCCTTCAGCCAGGCCTGTAGAGTCTTAATGTACAGCATTCGGGAAGGGAAGACTCATTAGGCAATGTCATTAAGGATTACACCGGGCTTATAGATACCCAGGCAGACGTTTAGAGTAGGCCTTGTATCTATTTAGGGTTCCAAGGTTGAAGACAGGCAGGCATTTCTAAGGAGGGGAGGAAGGTGTCATCCTCTGACCCTTGTGGTGAAGTATAAGTATGACAGAGGGGGAGGGAATCTGTTCTGTTTTTCTCCCTTGTAGCTTTGCCAGAGGAATGTGAATCACTCAAAGAAGACCTACTCCGGAAAGAAGGTGAGCTGAACCAGCTCTGACAATCTCCGAATGTGCCGAGCAAGAGAAAGAAAACTACCAGGAGGAGAGAAACTCTTGGAGAGATGCTGGGATGGAGCCAAAGATGCTGGAGGAGGGGAACATACTGCAGGGAGAGCCTTGAGGTACAGCATAGCAGGAAGGGAAGGAGAATATTAAGAAAAGGTGAGACCATCAGGGGTCTTCTTTAATGGGTGTTGGCTGGATTCTGCTCAGAATACTGGAGAGGTTAGGGCCTTTCAGAAATTTTCCATCCTATGTAATTATGTTAGGGCAATGTAATCAGAATGCAGTAGAAAGAACATTGACTTTATAATCAGAAGTCTTGGGTTTGAATCCTGCCTCTAAAACTTATGTGACCTTAGACAAATCACACGACCTCTCCAGGTCTCAATTTTCTCATCTGTAAAATGTGAGACTTGGACTGGCTGGCCACTGAGGTCACTTATAACTCTAAATCTGTCGTCTCTATTATTTCTACAGAGAGATTAGCTAGGTGGCACAATGGTTAGAGCACTGGGCCAAAAGCCAGCAAGACCTGAGTTCAAATTAGTCTTTAGACACCTACTAGCTGTACGACCCTGGGCAAGTCACTTAACCTGTCTGCCTGAGTCTCTGCCACTACGAAATAGAGATAATAACATCCTCTACCTCCCAGGTTGTTGTGAGGATCAAATATGATAAAGTGCCTTCCTTACACACAGTAGGTGCTA